>OZ010582.1:116408216-116475716 GCA_963932145.1 Acanthosepion lycidas | reverse complement strand
TAATTAAATTGTACGAAACATTGTCTGGAAGTAATTCATTGCTCTTGGTGTATTTGTTATTTACATAGAAAAATGTCAATCAAACTATCTTTCTGCTGTTCATAATGGTCGACATCAGTGCGTGCGTGTCGTAAATATCGCCCAATCTCTGAGTTTCTGTTAATTAAAGCGAATTGTGCATGTTGAGTCTATTTCAAATGATATCGACAAGCTCTGTACGAACGTAGATGAAAGCACGCAACATACTCCAGATTTGCAATGTCTCTGATCTTAAAAAAGAAATTACTTCCATTTTTTTTTCTTGGAGATAGAATCTTTAAATAAACAGGCGTTTGGTGGAAGACTCATCGATTTCTTTATACTTTTTCTGAGTGAGTTTTGTTTGCACTTCAAACTCGAGAGTTGACGCTAAGTTCGATTTGTCGTTTTCTCTAACCAAAGAGAATCGAAGACTTTTCCTATAGACAGCGCCTCGTGAAGTCATCATGAAATGCTTCTTGCAAAATGTTCGTCTCTGTTGAGATATCAAAGAAATTTAACGACATTATTAATTTGCTTCTATTTGGAGGGTTTGAAACGGCGAGGTTAATTAGTTGCAATAAATTAGTAAAAATGAATAATTTAATAAAATATGAGACTAAATTTTTAATACGTAAAATACTTGTTTATTCATTTCTGAAATCCGTCAAATTAACATCGGTAGTGAAGGGTATGTGTTTTTTCATCTTGACGCCAGGATATGGCAGACTTTCCGTTTTCCGTGTGTCGGGCATTGTATACTGTTCTGTTATCCGATTGTCCTTCATATCTCCCAAGTTCAACTGTGTTGACTTCCCGTAAGATTCATCGAACCCATCGACATCCGCTGAAACCTGATTCTTTGGTATCGCTCAGCGCGAACTCGGTACATATTGGCGTCCCCACAAATCAACTTTTCTTAGCTCTAAGGTTCCTGATGGACATTAAAATCCATTTGTTCCACAGTAGTTCCCTGGCGTGAATCATATACATAAGATACTAGATACTATACTATAATTAGCTTAGTCTGGCGGAAAAGCACAATTGTCGGGAGCCCAGAGACCATGAGCACGTTAACGAATCATTTTGGGAGATAAAAAAAGAATCTACAAAACATTTAGTAATCTTAGCACATTGTGGAACAATGCTATTTTCATGCAGTGCTTAGGATTGAATAAGCTACACGAGCAAAACGTTCTGGTTGGAGAAAGAGAATTATTCAGTGAGAATAACAGTGATACATGATAGAGGAGTTGTAAATGATATAGGTATGATCGAACTCTTTACCCTAATCAATTGGTTCACGAATACCACTGGTTAGCCGCCTCTTTCCAAGAGTCACTCACTAGGGACATTACCAAAGTAAGTCAACTATTACTGAACAGTTCACTACTTCTGCAATCTTTGCTGTGAAAATATTAAATAATTTCTCTAATAGTAAATTCAAGAACAAGAGGTTGATCTTTACTAGACTTAGATTAATACCCCACAACGGGTAGAAGTGAGATTAAAGAGATTATATTGCGTTACTGATATTTTTTAATAAACGTTCACTCAACAAAAAACCCAAGCGCCACTCAAGGTAGATGACTACTGAATGAAGTTGTTGTATGAACTAGGGACATTCTGTCACCGCCAAGAATAGATAAGAGCTCACTAACTTGACCCGAACTGTGACTGTTAATATAGACCAGTAACCGGAAATCATCAATGTCCGGATTTTTGTCACTTTACTTGGAAGAACCTCATCCACTCATTTACTCTTCCTTTCCCCTTTCGTTCAAGTGTACGCAGCCTAGAAGAAACGGGTTCATTTTCTTGCTATAAAACAATAATACCTGAGATCGAGATAAAATTCAACTTAATTTCATTCTACTTTATTTTTTTATTAAACATTTACGACGACCTTATAAAGTATACTAATTGTCAGTGGATGTAGATATTGAGCACGATTCATCCGAAAATGCCAGATTGTAGTACGCCAAATCTCGTGCAAGCAGAATTTGCCTGTTTGGCTGGAAAATTAGTATTTAAAATGTTCACGATGACCAGCCAGTGTAACAGGAGAATATACGATACAAAGAAACAAAACCTCTGATCATATAAAATTTATCTTTAAAAACGAACTTTGTTCTTTTCTGACTGCAATTGTTCTTTGAGATTTCCTTGTCGATTCTTTGTTAGACAATAAGGAATAAAGAGTGAAACCTGATAATTTCGAATTGAAAATAGTCGCCGTACGAGAATTGTCTTCCTTTCTGTGTTCCGGATATGACGTGGAAGTTTATTGTTTCTCTTTTGGAGCTGAAATTTATGATTTATTTTCTCTATTGTGACGCTTATTGTTATTGTAGACATTTTGCTATGGTCGCCGGAGGAAATTTCATTCAAGGTAGTTTTTATCATCATCAGTTCATATTACGATCTAAAATTTGATTTGCCTGTGACGAAATCAATTTCTGAATTTGGGTATTTCTTATTGGTTGAGGTGTGTGCGCTTATATTTGTCTTAAATCTAACGCGTGTCTTAATTAGTCCTCAGTAAGAGGAGGGATATATTTGGGTGAAACTTCGTTAGTGAAAAAAAAAAAAATGAGAGAGAATGATTTTCCTCTTTTTTATTGTCAGATATTTTAATTTCTCTCAGCCATTCTTCTCTTTCTTTTTCTGTTATTCTTTCTTTCTTTCTTCATCATTTTTTATTTCGTTCGTTTTTTGCTTGTCTCTTTCGTTCTTTATTCATAATTTTCTTTCTTTCTCCACCATTTTTTCTTTATTTCGTTCGTTCTTTCTTTGTTTATTTATTTGTCCATCACTTTCTTTCTTTCTTTCTTTCTTTCTTTCTTTCTTTCTTTCGCCACCATTTTTCCTTTCGTGTGTTGTTTGTTTGTTTGTTTCTTTCTTTCTTTCTTTCTTTGTCTATCATTATCTTTCTTTTTTTCTTATTTTGCAACGTCCTTTCTTTTCCTTCTGGGATCTCTTTTCGTATTTTCTCTAAAAGCTTGATATTAACCTCTTTGCATTGTATATCAATCGTTTCGAGTTTGCTAAGTCACTCAGATAGTTACGCATTTTCCTCTGTTGCCAGGAGACGGCCTTCATCTCAGGATACTGAAAGCTGATATTCATGGCAAGCAGGTCCTCTCCACTTGGAAGATTGGTGCTTCACAATCTTCCCCTACTTCCATTTTTCTTAGATTTCATTTCATCTAAGTAATATCCTTGATAACATTTACTAATTATTTACATATTTTGAAAATATAAAAAAAGTGTTTGAGCCTTTCCTAGTTTTTTTTGAGGATGTGCGTGTCTTGTAATGAATCGCCTCACAGAAGGAGAAATAGGAGAATCAAGATCGAATTCCAGTCAGGTTCGTTACATTGACTAAGGCGCAAATTCTCTTGAGAAATGTACAAATCTATCTCGCCCCACAGCTATGGATTACCTAGTAGATCCTGTATCTGGAAATTTCACTGTTATTCTCAAAATACAAAAAAAAAAAAAAAAGAAAAAAATTCTTACAATCCAAAATATATTTCGTTTTTAAATAAGCCACAAAGTGTTGATAAATCGTAAAAAATAAATCAATACTAATTTTTTTTGTCAACCTTTGAGATACGTCAGATGAGGAGGGAAATCATGAAAACTTCATTTTGGGTACTTCAAAGTGTCTTAATGGTTAACAAACATCTCACGCTAGATCAATTACAATTGAGTAGTGGGTTCGAGACTCACTAGGTGTTCTACATTTTCGCCCTTGTGCCACAGCTAATCTACGCTTAGAAAAACATTGGGGCACCTAAACGTGGTGTATTTGTTAACAAGCTTTTATCGCTGGAACAATTACGACTGAGTATTGAGTTTGGTACTCACTGGGTGCCCCATACTTTCGTCCTTGTGCTACATCGAAGCTATACTTGGAAAATCACTAAGCTATGCTGGAAAATCCCCATGTAAACCTCATTTAGACGTACTTAGACTTTTAAATCGATATCACATGAAAAGCTTAGTTACCTACCCGGAAAACAACAGGTCGAGTTCAAATTCGAATGGAGGTAGCAGTATCGATTCTTGAAAAGTAATGAATCTACATCTATTTTTCTTAATCGTCAGTCATCTTGACTGTATTCACTCTACAGTTTTTAAGAGAGAGGGAGAAAAGATAGTGAGTTTTTAAATATTTAATCACATTTCATATGCCTATATGTCTGCCTAGACTTGGAAAGTGATCCTTATTTCTACCAGTTCTAACCTTCACGGCTAAAAACCGCTATACCACGCACATTGTAGCTAATCACCCCTATTCCTTTCGTTTTCCATTGGTAAGATGTAAGCTTCACTCGAGCAGCTTCTCCCCACGAACTGCTGTTTTGTTGATCAAACTCCCAAGAGATCGCTTCCCCAATCGCTAAAGTCTTAACCTGTTCAAGTCTAAGGTTAACCGTTATCTTCCTCACGTATCCGTATAAACTGAGCCTCCTGCTTTGTGACCGTCTACGTAGAGTGCCTCATCGGCCTTGAACAGAGTGAAGATTATTGAAAAAAAAAGTGAATAATTTCTGACAGGCCTGGAGGTGGTTGTTTTAACACTCAAACGATATGCGTATTTTAGCGAGTGATATGACCGAATGAGATAATTAATGCGGCTAATATATTTTATGCAGACATAATATTTTATAATCGTTCTTTTCGTTTATCCTGTTTATACAGGTTTCTTTGAAATTTAAAATATTCTGCGATTAATTATGATTTTCATACAAAAAAGGGTTAACACATTGTACGAACGAAATTGTTTGTTAATTCATACAAATCAAATTTTAAAATTCGATGTAAGTAAATAACTGGCTGCTTATTTCTGAGTATGCCTGTCTGCTATGACATCTAGCTAATCCCTTTTACAGACACCCGTACAGGCACATTTTGTGCCTTATCAACACCTATAGAGTCAGTATGTGTTTTAATATTCAGCTAAGCTGGATATAGATTTATTACAGTTTCTGAGAGAAAGTATATAATGTGACTTCATCAGGAGTTTTGCACAAGGTCCGTACAATTAAAGCCTCGCTCGCGATGATTTTCCAAGTCGTGCAAGTGCAAACATCGACGGCTTTCAATCTTAGCAATTTTACTCACAAGGCTGATAATATCACGGAATCATATCTTTGGCTAATTGCCCATTTTGTTATTCCAACACGGGGTCTCACGATTGTAAGGCTAACGTTTTAACCCCTCAGTCACGCACCGACATGTATAGCTACCATGAATGAAGGGTCATTAGAACAGACGCAGATTCAGGACCTTTTCACTCCTTGAAGGAACCCCTTCCTGATCGACTACGTATTCAAATATGTAGCTGTACTCACTACGCTTGGTCAATTGACGGTTGGTGAGGTTATTTAAACCATAGTTGGAATTTTTGAAGGTGCTCTCCTAGACCGGTCTGTCAGGCAAGGCTATAGGACTTGGTCTGTCTACTATTTACCCATAGCTAGAACATCCCACTCGTATACATGAGTATGATATATCTACAAGCACTGGTCCACCAAGATATCTTAATTGTCTCCTATTTTATCTGTTGCCGGTAAAAACCGATCACCTCGTTGAGCAACCATTACAATGGTAGGGACCTCGCTGATAGATTCTGCTCTGTGACCTCAGATATATAATCTTCATTGTTTGATTCCGACTCATATCTGTAAATTGAGCTGTTTTCATCGTGACTTTGGGCATTAAGTATCTGACTCAAGGCTTCTACAGCTGTAAATCTTTTTGCTTTATGTCTGTTTATTGCAAAACATAACACTCCCGTGATTAAATGAGAAAATATACAACAAAATAAAAGCCTATATTGTGAACGTATATATAATGTGAACATATATATATATATATATATATATATATATGAATATGAATATGAAACTTCCCAGTGTCATAAATAACGAATTTCACTTATCCTGGCAACACCAATCGGCCAATACTAGTAAAAGAAAATGTTTCTGGGGAAGTAAGTTGATAAATTAATATGAGAAAACTTTTTATCTGATTAAAAATATCACAACAGCACATTTACGACTGGGATATTAAATCACTGCATCCTGTCATTTAAAGGTTAATAATACATTAAATATGTTTATTGTTATCCTACATAATAATTTGTTGAATCATGAATTTGTTGAATATATATATATATATATATATATATATATATATATATATATATATATATATATATATATATATATATTCAGGCCGGTAAATGCTGTTTAATACTGTTTATTATAAACAGAGAACTTACATAAATATTTGTATCTACAAAAAGAATGTATAAATATATATATCTTATATATATATATGTTACAAATATATATATATATATATATATATATATATATATATATATATATATATATATATATATATATGTATACACACACACACACACACATATATATATATTTGTGTGTGTGTAAATGTAAGTTATATATATCATTTTATATATCTTATATATAGATATGTTACATATATATATATATATATACATACACACGCATACACACACACATACATACATACATATATATATATATACGTCTATATTTCTCAGATGAGGTATTATGCGCATTATTTTCATTATTCGGACTATTGTCCTCATATCTTTATCGCCATATTTATTACCACGTTTCGGCCGTTGTACGCTCCGACCTTCTTCAGGTGGTTGGAATTTCGAACTAAACCCTTTATTTGGCTCACTGGGGTAGACTGTTTTAGTTCCACGTGCCATATTTAATGAATGTCATCTCTTGCTAATTTCCCTCTGAAAGTTCACTTCCTTAACCGGGTATTGAACTCACACTCTTTGGGTCCTGTCATCATCAGCTCATGTAACAGCGTTTCCCCTTACGGGGGGTGGTTAATTAATTTGAACCTTTTAAAACCTTTATTCTACAATCTACATTCAACATCATCACTTGATAAGACAACAGAGGTGTTGAAACAAAATGGCTATTTTTGTAGTGCTTTTATAACATATTTATGTCATAATTTAAAAAAAAAATAATTATATATATATATATATATATATATATATATATATATATATATATACTAAATTGCAAATGTCAGTGAGTCAGTGTATCACACTTTTCAATTTACTCCTAAGGGCCGTAGCCCAAAGTATCATACTATTTAGGAATCAGGCTGACATCGTGTGCAAATTGAAAACAAAAATTCTGGACATTATCCTGAACGGCAATTCTCAAATTTTGGATTCTCAAATTTTCATTACTGCGATTGTTTTCGGCAATATTTTAACGTGATTTTTCGACGAGATTTTATGTACGATAAAAATTTTACAACTTGGAAATGTATTATAGAATAAACTAAATTAATTGTGAAATCCAGCGACATCCACATATGCAATAAAATTAATTGTTTGTATAGAAAGTAAGGACCTACGTACATCAAATTGTTTTTTAAATTAAGTAGCGGCAGAAAGATGGCCGTTGAAGATTTAAAAGGTAAGCTTACATATTAAAGCAATAATGCGATCAATGTTGAGTTCTGTAGTTTATTGTTGCCCATCGCGTCTACTCCTCTCTACCTATCGTGATGAAGGGCCAATCAGGAGCACATCGCAGGAGCTAGCTTAAATGTCCCCCTAACGGGCAGCCTTTAAAGTAATATATATATATATATATATATATATATATATATATATATATATATATATATATATATATAAATATATATGTATATATTATGTAAGATATTGGGTGAAGCAAAAGTAGGTATACAGTAAAGAACATCAAATGTAAATGAATACGAGAAGTACTATTATAAAACTGGTAATAGTCAATTAATACTTACTGTATACCTACTTTTGCATCCACCTGTATACATATAATTTGATATCTGTTATATTCATACATACGTACATATATATATATATATATATATATATATATATAAAGAAATATAGTCTTAAGGTGTGCTATATTTATGGAATAAAGTGCTCAATATCAGAGATAGATCGTGTGTAAATATAAAAGTGAACATAGAAGTCAACACTTAGAGGCGACAGTCTGTTTCATGCTATATGCAATCGTCAGGCCACGTGTGCTGTTATTTTTCTCGGCTATTTATATATATACGGGTTAGTGGTGCATTGTGGGTATTCTATTATGGCGGTTATTTCACCGGAAGTCGTTTGTTTATCTATTTAGGTCAAATTATATTGCTTGTTTTTATTTTTGTTTCTTATTTTATTTATTTATTTATTTATTAACGTAGTAAAAATTGTTTATATCACTTATTTAACAGTTTTGTTTTGGTTTGGGAATTTAATTAAAGCTATTTGTTCAGTTTTGGGGTTGATTGTTGTAGTTCATTCTAAGTATTATTTTGGCGGGAACAGTTTTATTTGATTATCTCTTTATTTTGGGATTGGTTTGTTTATTTATTTACTTGGATGAATTTAGGTTAATTTATTTTACTTGTATATTTTCTCTTTTCGGTTTTCGATTTTTAAGTAACATAGTATTTTTTTATGTTTTATTTCTATTTTTTTTTTTTTTTTTTTTTTTTTTTGTTATTTTTGCTTATTAGTATACTTATTTGTTTTTATTTTATTTTTTCCGTTTTTAATTTTTTAGGTTACGTAGTAAAAATTTATTTTCATGTCTGCATTTTGAGATGAGTTCGGATCTTTTGTTTAATAATTTATTTTGGTCGGGAAAAGTAATGATAGCTATTTTTTCCTCCGAGCAAAGTTTGCAAGTTTTTGATTGGTTATTGTAGGCTGATGATTTTTTCCTTATCTTCCAAGATATTTTTGGTGTGATGTTCGTTTTGTTTTTAATTTCCCAGATATACTTAGAAAGCATTGTACTGTTTGCATATTTACTATTTGTGAAAGATGTTTTGTGTGTATAATTTCTTTGTTTCCAGGGTCCTTCAGTTACTCCTATGTATACTTTTTCTTCATTATCTGGTGATTTTATCGTGGCTTGGTATATTACGTTGTTTTGTAAACAATTTCCGTTTAAGGGACATTCGTTCTTTATTCTGCAGTTGCATGTGGGTTTAATTTGTTCGTGTGGTTTGTTGATAATTTTCCTATTGTGCTTTTTTATTATTTGTGCCATGCTCTCGGTGCAGCTGTAGCTGATTTTTACAGTGTTTTTGTTGAATATCTTGTGTAAGTTGCTTGATTCTGGGAAGTGTTTGTGTAAGAGTTTGAAGAATATTTTCCCTACATTTGTTTTTACGTTCTTGCTGTACGGTGGGTTGAACCATATGATATTTCTTCTTCTGTTGGCCTTTTTTGTATTCTGTGGTGAGTATGTGAGTGTTTCTGGGAATCCGCTATCTTTTAGGGCTGTTTCATAGTCTTTCTTAGCTTTGTTAAATAGGGATTCGCTGGAGGAATTGTCAGAGAGCCTGCGGTTAATCGATTTTGGTATCTGTTTGATTATAGAAGGTGGGTGGTTGGAAGATGTGTGTATGTAGAGTGGTTTGTCATTAGGTTTTCTATATGGTTTATGTGTGCCTTCTCTTAGGTTGAAGGTAACATCTAGAAAATCTACTTCGTTTAGGTTAGTTTTTATATCTATGTCGAATCCGTTATTTAAAAAAATCTTTATTATTGCTTTTCTAGTTTTGTCTGTGTTTTGTTTGTTACAGTTTCTTAAGATTATGAGACCATCGTCCCTGTAGAGTCCTGTGTCATTTCTATCTATTATTTTGCTCAGTTCGTTTAGTAAGTAAATGCCTATATATATATATATATAATTTTAAGTTATACATACATATATTTATAAATTTACATAATTTTAAGTAAGTTATATATATATATTTCTAGTTCCATGTATTTTATCTATATATAATTTTATGTAGGCTATACTGATATATATATATATATATATATATATATATATATATATATATATATATATATATATTATACGATTGAATAAAAAGATAGTTCTTTCTATTGTAAAATTTCTACTCATTAATGCAAACGAACTTTTCGACCTACCAATCTACCAATATTCATGTTATGTGTTATATATATATATATATATATATATATATATATATATATATATATATATATATATATATATATATATTAAACAGATCATGGCAGAGATAAACGTCTCTCCATCTCAATTTTAGATATGAAAAGCATGGAACTGCGACTTTTCTGTAATTATATATTCTTAAAGGCTCTAGTTTCATTTACAACTTCTTTTTCCTATATATATATATATATATATATATATATATATATATATATATATATATATATATATATATATATATATATGCGTGTGTGTGTGTGTATTGAATAATTTAGACGTATTATCTCTATTTATTTTTATTTTAATCCTCTTAAATTCACTGATCATTTTCTTAGTGCTGTTACAAAGCGCAGTCCGAAAGTACTTTTGGTTATTTCTTTTATTTTTATATGTACTTTCTATTCCCTCCGAGATCATGGTCATGGTTGAATTGCGAAGACAAAAATTATTGTAAATTTTTTATTAATGTTTTACAATACTCAACCGGCAATTTTCTTTTTAGAAAAAAAAAAATAATTTAAAAAAAAAATAATTTAAAAAAAAATAATACAATCTGAGCATCCGAAATAATATAGATTTAGTATTACTATACATTAATACATAAATATAAGTGGCAGATTGTCGCTCAGGCCTCTGATAAGGAGGTTTTGAGGAACGTGGAACCACCTCTTAATTGCTAGTGTTTCCTGGTCTACCCTGACCTGGGGTGGTAGCACCTGTTAGGGTCTCGGCTATGGGCAAATAATTGACCCCACAACCTGACTCAAAACACTATGAAAGTGTAAAAATAGATTGCAATACCAGAAATCCTTTAAAAAAATTAGTATCAGCAATAAATATTTGAAAAAAGAAAATATTACGAGAAATAAAATCTTGTCAGCATTAAATAACCCATTAAAGTTAGTATGCCACAAAACAAAACAAACCAAACTATACATTTTTATAAAAAAATATTTCTAGCTATACATTTTTGAAAAAAAAAAAAGGAAATTTTGTCGGTATTAAATAAGCGATTGTGGTTGATATGCTGTAAAACAAACTAAACCAAACCAAAATTGTCTCTCACAGAGAATTTGAAGTTCATGTAATGATTATATGAAGAGAATGATTAAAATGAAGGTATGTAATGTCTCCAATAGCGATACAGTATATCCCCGTGATGGCTCTGTGGTTTCTCTTCAGAACGCATAGCACTTGGGCTGTCCTCTATGGGAAGCCAAGCAACAGCGAATAACCTCCGCGTGCTAATCCAAGCAGCAACTCTCTATTCACATCAATAGGCACTCACGTTACCATCACAGCCCCCTTGAGTCATCATTAACTTGTTCATGTCAAAATGCCTTCTGAATTCCTACGTCATCGACGCTGTGTTAATAGCAACAAAGATCCGATTAATGCACAAGTTTCTTTCGCGACTAAAAATTACCTTCATATGGATAACTGTTCAACATAGTCTGGCACGGGGTCACACTTTTCAGTCACTTAATGACCTGAGAAACTAGCCTTTTTTTAGTCACAGTTCCCGTAAAAATGAAACTTGATGTATAAATATTGTATGACTTTGGATAACACCAAAAAACTCCTTTATCGCAAGACCATCGTTACTCTACGCTTATTTCTTTGGAAAGATCCGGCATTACTGACAAAGTTAACTCGGCCATTGATCTTAAAAATGACCACCAATCTATGGTTAACAGGGGCAGGGAATAGCGTGTGAATTTTAATGCATCCAAAACGATACTTCTGTCATTTACTTATCATAGAGAACCCCCCCTGCCTCCTGTCAACATGGCTGATGCTCAATTTCACGAGAGCGACTCTCTGCATCTTCTTTTCCACTGACCTGAGGTGGAACAAATACAATGAATCAATAGCTGCATCTACTGCAAGGAAAGTTGTTTCTCTGTGTCGCGCCATAAGGTGTTTCTCGTCTGAGTACATCGTTCACATCTACAAATCCACCATTCATCCATGCATGAAATACTGTTGCCATATACAGTCTAGTGCTCCCGCTGTTCATCTCGAGGTTCTCGACAAAATCCATAGACGGATATGGAATGTGATCGGTCCTGACTTGGGGTCTCGACTCAAAGGATCTAGGTAAATTGCTCGAAATCAATTGCTCGACAGTGAATTGCTTGAAATCAATTGCTCGAAAAGTAATTTCTCGAACTATCAATTGCTCGAAGTAATTTCGAAGCTCGAAGCATCATGTAAACTGCGCCGTCTCATGACACGTCAACGGAGCTGGGTATAAAAGTTCATATGCGCCATCATCAGAGTGATTATATGGACAATACAATAGAAGTTTTCACCATCAAAGTTTACAAACAGTTTCGTTTACATCGAAGTTTGCTATGTGACAATAACGGCCGCGGAATAGCAGACGCAGGTCGTAAAATCGTAATGCGGTTCTATAATGTCGTACATGACCCCGCCTGAGAGAAAGAAATGGTATCAACAGAACCACAGGTTTAAATGCATTAAAATATGTTGTGACTGCACTTAAATCTACCACGTTTAAATAAGAGAAATATGTATCTTGTTTGAAGGATCTTTTTTTGAACAGTTACCTCAAGCAAGGCGATAAAGGGTTACTGGAAGAGAAAGAGAATGAGAATACTTGAGGTGAAACGCACCAAAAGAACAGATTCCGAAAGATTATAGATAGCGATTGACGTTGCATTTAAAAAATCTATTAGCACGCTTAAATTCATGTTGTTGAGGCACTAAGGGGGAAAGTTCATTTTTCATTCAATTGCCATAAAATATTTGTAGAAAAAACAGAGAAAAGTCACATTACGTCATTGACAATAAGATTGAAATCAAGATGCCACGTCAAGTACATGAAAACTGATTTCTAAATATCTGTCTATATCTCTGAGATGAGGTATTATAATTACTTGCATTATTTACATTATTCGGGCTGTTATCCTCGCCTTCTTTGCCAGAGAAAAGCAATGAATATCAACAAAAAATTGCAATATAATCTCTGGTAAAAAAATTGAAATAATAATAATAAAAATCGCAATATGAGCACTGTTAAAAAAAATAAAACTTGATGCACAGATGCTTAAAGTACACATGGCCTAGTGAATAATATCGTTGCTTAGGTTCGATGACTAGACTGGAAGAGTTGTGAGTTCAATACCAGGCCAAAACCAATGACTGAATCATCCGGTAGGGGTGGGGAGCTAAAATAATCTACTTCCGTGCATATTTCAATCACCGGAAGAAGGTTGTGTTTTCAATATGGCGATGAGGATAACAGTCCGATTGATTTCTCAATAATTTTCATCACGCCCCTAGACTTTACGAAATCCTAAAATCTACTCATAATAATTTCTACCTGTAAGAAGATATTTCATTGTTATTTAATTTATTTCCTTTTTAATTTATTCTTATATTTGAATCTTTGTCAGGGTGAAACAATAATTTGTCGGGGTTGTTTAAATGCGTTTAACTCGATCGTATCAACATTCCTGGATGAACTGAAGATTGTCAATATCTGAATGCAATTGAGAGAAATTGCCACGAATTCACGTTGAACAGAGAAAATCCGGGTATATCTGCGATTATATACTAAAATTTATTTAAAAAATAATATTTAAATGAGGCTAGCATGTATGCGTTGGCAAACCATCCAGCTAGCAATCCTTTCTTGGTGTTAACGTCATTCTAGATTATCGCTGCCCAAGTTGTTAAAATCTAACGATTGGTTTGGTTTGTTTGTTTAACGGCTTATCGATCCCTATAGGTCATTTAATACCAGAATTTTATTTTCTGAGCATTGATAATTCTTTTTCAAAAATGTATTGTTTGTATTTTTTATTCTTTTGCTATGAAAATGTATTGCTGGCAATTTTTCTAATATATTTTTATATTTTCCTGTTTTGACTCGAGTTTGGGAGTTCACTCTTTGCCCATTGCTGGGACTCTAACAGGTGCTACCACCCCGAGTCGATGTGGACCATGCAGCAACAACAATTAAGAGGTGGTTCCACGCTCCTCAAAAACTTCCGATCAGGAGGCCTTGCTCCCGGGTGCAGGACGACGTCTTACAGATATTCCGTCGGCACCCAATATTTGCTTAAGCCCAGATGACTGCGTTTTGAATTCAGAGTTTCCTTCTACTAGACTGATTGCCAAACAAGCCTAAAGACCTCAGTATTCCCTGCTATTTAACCCCGGAGGAGACTAAACCGATTCAAAGTTTTCGCGTAGGTATTTTTCTGAAAATGAATGTAATGGAGTGGACCTGAATTCGAACTCCGCTCGCTGATTTCTCACTCCGAAACGTTAATCATTATCCTTATTTGAAATTTCTGCATTTTTATTGGGTTTTTTTTTATTTTTATGACGAATCTAAATGCAAAATATAATGGAAGTAAATAACAAATACATTTCTGTTTCCCAATCAGAATCATTTTTCAGCAAATATTTTTAAATAAATTTGACTCTTGTCCGGATCAGTTTCATATCAGGATACGGATATAGACATAAAAAAAGTTGCTTAATACTTTTTAGGACCTGCTATTCACTGTGTTGTGATGTAATAGGTATCAAATCGGAGAGCCGAGTTCAAATTCCAGTCTAGTCCGTTGCATTCACTTATGCATAGGTACCCTTGGGAAAGGGATGTATCCTCCCCCAAGCTATGGGTTGAATAGCAGGACAGAATGGTTTCTATAGCATTAATTGGCAACCAGTCTACTGCAGATAGAAACGGCAACTTCTACCTAGTCAATCAGAATCGAAAGAAACATGATCGCCCAAGCGTGTATCACGTTTGGTACCTAACTGATTGACTGATAATTCAATCTTGGCTCAGGCCATTTATAGTAATCTTTTCTTTGCTGTACACCTGCTACGAGGCTAAGATGGTTACGTTTTTTTGATTGGCACCAGATATCGACTTTCGAGCCTAGGGATGAGCTAGAATTTGAAATGCTGATTTTCACGTCAGCTTGACCACCGCCCACCAATTTGAAACACGAGCAGAATCTATCGTAATCCTTGTTTTTTTTTCTTTCTTTATGAATTGTGTCATGCTAAACTAATCTCAAGGTGCATCTTTAATACAGTAAATATTTTGAACATTTGTTATCTTATACGAAAGCATTGGTGATTACATTATACAAGAGGTAAATATCTTTTAGAATTGTATTTACTTACACCATGCAATGTGAGTTAACGTCCACGATTCTGAAGTCTATCACATAAACGAACGCTTCGCCTACACAACCGATTTTATTGACTTGAACGGCATTCAGTGCTCGTTAATTTACTTATTATGATAACATGCTTTGTATTCTCATTCATGTTAACTTTTTGAACCCAGAGTGGTATATAGAACCATGGCCTCATTCAAGGGAGGTGCGGCTGCTGTTATCAGTTCTTGCAGCAAGTCGGGGTTTACAGAATGAGGTTGCAAACTTCACCCCAACCGGTTTTGAATTCAGCGTTGATCTTATTTTGATATTAATTGTCAACGATACTAGATAGCACATTTTCGATACTATTTAACATTTAACTGGGGAATATTTTAAATAATAATATTCATCTAATACAAAGTCCAAGAGCCACTCAATGTAGGGTTTACTGAGTGGTGTCGTATGATCTTGTTGTAACCTAGGGAAAGTTACTGAATAGAATAATCAAACGAAGGTTGGTAATGAACAATAATACTTAGAAGAACAACGCATATATGATTCGCCAGCGGCGCGTAGAATAAGTAGTCAACTGCTAGAAGTGATTCAAGTGAATTTCACAATGAATGTCCAACTGCAGAATATCTACCAAACACCCCACGCTGTCAGATATGGCACAAGGCCGAATTTAATGTGGGGTATCCGAGTCCGTAGGCTCGGCCAAAAATTCCCCGTAGACCCCGTATAAAACGAGGTCGGGGAGCTGTTTCCCGAGACGAGACTCTGCCTTCCGAGACAGCCTAGTCTGGGGATCCTCTCTGCTTAGAAGCAAAGAGTTTGATCAGCATATCTGTAGACGAATCTCCAAGTGTAGAATATCTACCAACCGCGCCACGCGGTCAGATGTGACACAAGGCCGAATTTTATGTGGGGCATCTGAGCCCGTAGGTTCGGCTAAAAATTCCTCGTAGATCCTGTATAAAACGGGGTCGGGTAGCTGTTTCCCGAGACGAGAGAGTTTGTCCAGCGTAGTTGGAGACGAATCTCCGAGTTCAGACTAACATACAGTATTTACTACTGTGTTTATGTGAATGGGGACATACGCATTATCGTTCGTAGGTATGCTACAACAGATCTTAAGAAAATGTAAGAATTAAAGTTCATGGGGTTATGTAGGAAAGAGAACGATTAACACTAAGCTACTTGTATTATGCATTATTTACAGAAATACTTACCAACAAAGTAAGAGTTCGTTACAATGGTTTCATTTTTCTAAAGGGACAGTCTACATATACAGACACTTTTAGTTAGCTAGACAAACTTATAGGCAGTTATTCTGCAGACATATCTAATGGTACTTATCTTTAACCTATTCTGTCTCTTTAGATCTTTTTTTCAAACTCAGACTGATATCAGCTCTGGGGTTGACAGCCATATCACCAGGAAACATTGGTTCCCGTACGATAACAGAAGTTAAGCAACGTCGAGCATGTTCAGTATCTAAATGGATGACTAAGCTGTAACCGTGGATGTATCGGTGGTGTAATGGATACAGGCTTGGAATTTTAAATCAGAGAGCCGAGTTCAAATTCCAGTTGAGTTTATTATATTCACTTACGCGTAAATACCACCACTCCTCCTTCAAGCTATGGGTTAATTATTAAGACTTGTATAAGTAAATGATTATTATCTCAAAAAACAATCTTACAATCTGAAGAACGTATTTTCTGGCTTTAAATAACCTACAAAGTGTTGATAAGCCGTACAAAACGAATCAATGATATCACCTTTAAAATTTGGACATTCACTGTATTAACTTTTAATAGATACATTTTTTATGGCGGAAATGTTTACCTCATTTTGAGGCGTTAACAATTATCTTTGGTTGAAATCTCCGTCTTTCTGTCGTGCATTCTAACTAAATTGTTTTTCATGCCGAATCTAAATCCAAAAACTTAAAATCTCTTGAGATCTTGTTTTGAAAGATTTAAATTGATATCAAGTCTAAATTTTACATTTTCTGCTCGGTATACTAGATTTAAATGGAAAAAAAAAGTACCAAAATGGCAATATTTTCTAAAAGAAAGGGTCAATATGAAAACAAAATTATTAACAGACCCGAAGCAAACATAAATTCACTCTTCAAAAAGAGGATGCAAGTTCGAATCCTATCGGAGGGCACTATTGTTTTAATAAGTTCTCTTGAGTTTGCAGACCGGTAGACGAAATAAATATTATTTAGAATAAAACGGGGCGTCTATTCAAATACAAGTATCCACAAAGAATAACGACCGAAGTAATATATATATATATATATATATATATATATATATATATATATATATATATATATGAATAAAAATGACAATTCCTATTGTCATTTTTATTAATAAATATTGTCTTCTCTACTGGTTAAATCGGAGAAATTTTCATATATATATATATATATATATATATATATATATATATATATATATATGGAGAGAGAGAGAGAGAGAGAGAGAGAGAGAGATTTCTAAATAATTGAGGACGGCAGTATATTAGACATAATAGCTGGCAGTATAGAAAAGGCGCCTTCTCTTCATCCAATCTGCGAACAACTTTGTCTTCGGTGACTTTAATTCACACCATGACACGTGACTGAAACATTCGAAAGGGACCGATGTTGCCGGTATTCAGACATTAAATTTTCCGTCCATATTTCTGAGATGAGGCATTATGTACACAATTTACATTATTCGGGCTATTGTCTTCATCTTTGTCGTCATATTTATTACAACGATTCGGCCGTTATACGCTCCGGCCTTCTTCAGTTGGTTGGAATGTCGAACTGAACCCTTTATTTCGCTCACTGGAGTAGACTGTTCTAGTTCCACATGCCATATGTAGGCCACAAAAATCTCCGACCAAGTATAGAAATGAATACAGTATGAGTACCAGTAATAAGGAGGGCCAGAGAAAAGCGATAATAACAGTAAAAATTGTAATATTGAGCTCTGTTAAAAAAAAAAAAAAAATGAAATGATAACAGAAAAATTGCAATATGGGCACTGGTAAAAAAATGGTTGCTGAAGATATTAGGTTTAAAATAACAAGAAATTCATACACGGATGTCCTCAAGGACACATGGCACTGTGGATAAAGTTGGTTAGATCCAGTGACAGGACCCAAAGAGTGTGAGTTCAATACCCGGTTAAGGCGGTGGAGAACTTCGAGAGGGGAATTAACAGATAACTGACATCCATTACACATGGCACGTGGAAATAGAACAGTCTACCCCAGTGAGCGAAATAAAGGGTTCAGTTCGACATTCCAACCACCTGAAGAAGGCTGGAGCGTACAACGGCCGAAACGTTCTAATAAATATGGCGACGAAGATGAGGAAAATAGTTCGAATAATGTGAATAGTGTATTAGATTTTCCTTTGCACATCCCTTTACTCAAATCAAGGACTTCCATACTCTTTTCCCTAGCAAAACCGATCAACAAGGCATCTCTACTTGATTTATTTCTCTTCTCTTCTCTTAGCTCTTGTCGAGCTTTGCAACACTGCCCTCTTAGTAACTCGGACCGCTCTGTGGCATCCATTGTTATTTCGTTCCAATCATCAATTAAAAAGAAGCGCCTTATCCTTAAGAACTTTTCCCGTTAAAAGCATGCTGATTGGGAGTCACTCTATGATTATCTTGGCGCCTCTTGAACTGACATCTTTCAACTCCCAATTGAAAAATTGCGCCACTGAGGTTTCTTCCTGGGTCAAAGCTGGATGGACGCCTTTATCTCTTCTCAGAAGTACCAGGTGAAATCTCTATGGTTAACACCAGCATGTTCGACCGCTATAGCATAGAGGGACCACTAATTCGGGTATACCAGCGTGAAAGCACTCGTCACAACATGCGCTTATTCGTTACTGCTCGTAATAAATGTAAGCGAGTTCCTCGAAGGGGCTAAGTCCATGTTTGCCGAGATAATGAGACACCGCATAGTCTTCGATGATTTTGGCTCTCGTAATTACTAGCGTCTCTGTAATAGGGGATTAAATAAGTACAAAGTCTATTCCCCCCATCCACCGCTTCAATCGAGTTAAGGTATTAGGTTGGTGCAAAAATAATGTCGTTTTCTCACATAGTAACATATGTGAGAAAACGACATTATTTTTGCACCAACCTAATATTATCATCCTTTGCTTGGCCCGTAAATTCTTATCAAACCCTACCCTTCACTCATCTGGAGTATCACAGCCTAACTTCTGACTTAGAATTGAATTTTTGTTGAGTGATATGCATATAACCCCTTCCATGGATTCCTGCTATCATCTCTAACCTGGATCCCCACAAAGCATGTGGACCCAATGGCGTCCCTATAATAGTCATTAAGAAGTGTGCTCCCTAAATAGCTCCTGTTCTCTCTAAACTGTATAATAAATGCCTGGCTGCCTCCTGCTTTCCCGCCCGCTAGGTATCATCGTTTGTTGTTCCAGTTTTTAAGAACTCCGGTGAACCGTCTTACCCTTCCAACTATCGGCCTATTAGCCTTCTACCTCTTTTGCGAGAAACCGTGGCGGTCCTCATCCAAGCTGAATTGGTACATCGTCACTTATTTCGTTTCTCTAGGTCAACCGTTGACGACAATTGCGTAAAGAGTCTATCATATTATAGATAAAATATGGTGATGCCTGGGCTGTAGCTTTGTACATCTCGAAAAGCTTTTGACAGGGTTTGGCACACATATCTTCTTCACAAGATGAAAAGATACGCTATCTCCGAACACATTTTTGAACTGATTTAGTCTTTCCTATCAAATCGCAAAAGTTATCCTGAAAGTCCCTTCGTTTACATCCTTTCTTACTAACCCGGGTTTCCCCCGTAGCTCCATTCTTGGTCCTCCACTGTTTTTAATTTTCATTAATGACCTTGCCGATGGCGTCTGCTCTCAACTTTTCATCTATGCTGAGGACACAGCCATTTACTCCTGCTTCGATAGTAAGGATGATCAGTTTGACAAGGTCAAAAATGACAGCCGATGCCTAAAACGACCTCCAGTCCGCCGTTAAGTGGGGTAAAAGATAGCTTGTTGATTTTAACGCCTCCAAAACCAAATTTCTCTCCATTAATCCTCTGAGAAACTCCCCTCTGCCCTTCCTCAACATGGCTGATGCTAACCTCCAGGAAAGTGACTCGTTGTGCTTTCTCAGGCTAACGTTCTCAATTGACAAGACGTTGAAAGATTATATTGATTCCGTTGGTAGATCAACAACCAATATATATATATATATATATATATATATATATATATATATATATATATATAAGGATCTGCAATGTAGTCGGGCCTGTTTTTGGAGTCTCGTCTCCGCTCACATTCTCGAAGATGTGATGTGACTACCTTCTGTCTTTTCTGCAAATATTATCATGACAACAGCTCTGAGGAACTACTTTCCATGGTTCCCTGACTGCATGAATTTACGCGTGCTACTATGTTGGCATCTAGGTCCCACCCTTTTACTGTTTAAACAGTTAAAGGTAACCAACACTTCTACTCCAAGAGCTGCTTCTCTTACCCTTCCCGATAGTTGAACTCCCTTTACTCAGTTCCCTGATAACCAAAATCTTCAAAAATCTACATGCAACTTCAATTGTCATCTAATGTCTTTATCTCTTTTTTTCTTTTTGTCATTTCCGTAATCGCCCCCCCGCCCCGTAACCAGTCTTTTTTCTTACTTTCACTCTCTGTAATCCCTTATCGTATTATTGGCACTCCCATCTTGCTTCGGGTGAACTGTTTAACACACACACACACACACACACACACACACACACACATATATATATATATATATATATATATATATATAATATGACAAATTATAATGTTTACACTGGAATTTCCGCGGAAGAATTGAAACAGAGAATTTATACCCATAGGCACTGATTTACCAATCCTAAATTAAAATTCCCAGCAGCTCTTTCAAAGATATTTTGGGAATTGATGGAAAAAGGGTCTAAACCTGCATATAGATTGGAAAATTATAGGTTTCGCACATACTTCTAATAGCTTTAGAGATAAATGCAGGCTATGATTAGAGGAACAATAAGAATAATAGAATACAATGATCAATGCAAACTATTAAAATCAAAGGAGAAAGCTAGTATTAAAATGTAGGTATAGAAATAGGTTCAAACTTATATAAGATTATAGATCTTACCAACTGATAGGCTGTTTCATGCTAGACGCTTGCGTTTAGCATGAAAAAGCCTGTCGCCTCTGAGTGTTGACTTCAATGTTCACTTTTTATTTATGTTTATATACGCTCTATCTCTGATATTGAGTACTTTATCCCATAAATATAGAAAACTTTAAAACTATATTTCTGTGTGTATATATATATATATATATATATATATATATATATATATATATATGTGTGTGTGTGTGTATGTGTGTACGTGTGTATATATGTGTGTATGGGTAATTATACGTATGCGTGTGTAGGTATGTGTGTAAGTGGGAGTGCGGCTTTGTATGTGTTTTGTACGACATGACTTATTCCATTATGTTTCGGTATGACTTACAGGTTTTTGGAAATCTATTATTTAGATAATTATTGTAACCTTAAAGCCCCCCCCCCAATCACCACTTAATAATATAATTCACTAGCAAGAACCTAAATTCATTTACATGCAAATAAAGTCTTTGGCCATAAATAAACTCCCACCCCGGCCCTTCTTGCCACTAACCCAGACTCCTTGTCAAAACGAGGCGTTCTGTTAAAAACCCCGTATATTCTCACCGACTGCTATCTAAATTAAATTCAAAACCCCGATGCCGAGACAGTCAGTCTAGGGATGAGGAAGACTTTCATACGGTTGTGCTAGTCTGAAACTGACTATACCCACATGAGGTAATTTTGGATTTTTTGCTGTATAATATATATATATATATATATATATATATATATATTGCTGTATAAGATATATATATATATATATATATATATATATATATATATATATATATATATACATACATACACCCATATATATGTGCGTGTGTGTATTTACACACATATATATATATGTGTGGGTGCGTGTGTAAATAAAATGGGTAACTTCACACCATTAATCGTTGAATTTCAATCTGAAATTTTCTTTGTGCAATTCGCGGTCTATGAGTTTAATGGAGAAGCGTTAAATCAAGTGCAATAAAAAAAGAAGTAGTTTATGTTGAATTATAAATACTTATGCGTAAAGCTGCTTCTCCTTCATTTTTTCTGCTTACTTACAGATATATATATATACATCTATGTAGATTTTCTCTCTATAAATGATCCCATCGTTTTTAGTTTTTATTAAAATACTTGTTTCACGTTTTAAGAAATCCGGTTTTTTTTTTTATCCGTGACCAAGCCCCTATCTGAACAAAGAGAGAACAGATACTGTACTTTGATCGCAAAGCGAAAGCAGTATTTATTCATTTCATCACGGTGGTAGTATACGTCGGTTTAATATGGGGTGCTATATACGCGTACATGAGAGTCAAAGACAAAAATTGAGCAGTCCCCACGGCCACTGTCATGTTGGCGTTGTTGTTCACCAACCCGTCCTTTTTAGTTCAATGTAGGGGGTGCCGCCGCAGCGTTTGGAATCCACAGGACCAAGCATCCTTTAAAGCTTTTCTGTGGACTACTCGAAGACAGAAACACGACAGTGAGTTAAGGATCTAGACTTGAATAGGTTAGGATTGTAGTGATTAGGGAAACATCCTCTGTCTGTTCAACAAAGCAGCGGTTCGTGGAAAGAAGCTGCTTGAGTGAAAGTTACATCACATCACCGGGATACGAATGGAATGCCGGTGATTCGTTAAAATGTTTGTCTTGGCCGTGAAGATTTGAACTGGTAGAACTAAGCAATGTAGTTTGTCTGAACACTTTCCATGGGAATAGCGATAGAACAGCGCGGGGCTTGCGACGTTTCATCTGTGAGAAAGGTATTGTATTGTAGAAAATATGCGTAGACACTTTTGGGTACTGTCACGACTGGAAAGTAAGCATCCCCTGCTCATATATGACAGCAGTAATCCATTTTTGGTTAGCTTAGCCTCTTGCAAAGGTAGACGACAACAGGAGGAGTAAGTTTTTCGCTTGAACGCTAGAGGGAACTACCCATGTTTCCAGCATCTTTAGCGATGGCTCTCATATACGAGTTCCGCTTGAGGTCTGGGTTGAGCTTAGGTGTCCTAATAGGCGCTTAAAAGGCACCGGACTTTCCTAATAAAAGAGACATTGTTGTGATTCTTAGTCAGTGAACCGAAAACTGATTTTTAAAACATAATCTCTCACCTTGAATAATTGGTGCTACACAATCCTTCTACGCCCCATTTTCTTCTATTTGGCTCCGCGACATACTATTTTCGATTAAGGACGTTTTTGAGAAAGTTTTCCGTCAAGCCAGCCCTTATTAAGAGCCCGTTGTTTAATTTCACACCTTTCATTCTTTAAATATTTTTTCCGACAACCTTTTTATTAAAAATATTTTGCGAAAGATATATTAAGAAAAATTTGGAGGCCCCCGATTATTAAAAAACTCTTTTGTATTAGACATTTAAGTTTAGTAAACTTAGCAAATGTTCACATCAAGATTCAAGAAGGATAATTACTTTTGTTTCATACAACTGTATTTGTTTTGTATCGCAAGTTGCATATTATTTGAAGGTCTTGTAAGAAACAAACAATATTTTTAAAGATAGAGGTCAACTTGAAATTGTTTACAGTGGAATAAACACGCTTATTAAGATGCGAACGAAAATGCGCCCTTCTAAATATTAAAAATATTTCTAAGGTTAAAATGTTCAGAAAAATTTAATGAAGCGCATGAAAATGCATCAAGTACCGTAATTAGTCCTGGGTATTTTTTTCGCTCCAGAACCTAACTTGACACACGCCCATTTGAACCCGTTACGTAAGTAAGCAAGTAAAAAACCCCAAAAATCAAAAAAAAAAAAAAAAAAAAAAGAAAAAAATGGGAATAAAATATTCGTATATCGGCATCTATATGCATGTCTTTATATTTCCCTTTTATTGTTCCTTTACTATCTACTGGATTTGACCTTAGGAATTATATGCGGCAGGGCTACTGGCTTCTATTGAAACATTTTTTCTTTCTTCTTGCATTCCAACGCTAACAAGGGCAATGGCATTTGCATGTTTACCATCTCTGCAGAAATCTCTTGAATAACGTACAAATTATGAATAAGACATCCTTTCCCGGGCATCAGCAGTAAGGTTGGGTAATGGTTAGTGAGTTAATATGTCTGACCATTGCTACTTAGTAGGGAGTTCGATCCTTGCTGGAAGTCCCGTGTATGTCTTTGCGCCAGAAATAAGGAACACTGGCAATGGCAAGATGAATAAATTTATTGGATATAAAACCAGATTATTTGTCTCTAAACCTTCCAGGAAAAAAACAAAAAAAATACACTGGTCAAGTTTCGTATCTTCTTTTTTTATGTACCGTGTCCCTTCAGGACGTAGGCGATAATGGCTCTCCACAATTTCCTGTCCTTGGTAGTTCTTAATAAATTTCTTCTTTTTGTTATATTTCTTAAACCTAGCTCCATCACCCATTTACGCTTGGTAGGTTATGCGTTGTTTTCCTCCCTCCCTATTGTTTTCAGTGTGTCCTGTGGCGATCAAATTTCCCAAACCCCTAATGTTTTGCATAAGATCTTTTGAAATGCGGAAAGTGTAATCGGTGAACCGGGTTCTAATTTAGGTCAATATAGTTTCTTTCGCTTCACTAATGACCTTGAAAAACGCATGAATTCGTCTTACGTGTGTTACGGACTAAATCACTGGTCAGACTGATTTTTTGCATTGAGTAGCAGGCAGTCGAGGAGAATGAACAATCTCAGTTAAAAAAAATTCAAAAAATTTTAAATTCAAACCATGTCCTGAACCAGGGGAAATCATGTTTAAATAATTGTTCCTTCCTTAAGCTTTCATTAAAAACAGGAAACGAGAGAACCTGAGGAAGGCTGTTCGAAGATTTTGTATTGAACTTTTATAAATGTCTGTCTGCTTTTAAATAAGCCCTCCTCACTATAATCAATTTATCTGTGTAGGAAGTCTAAGATTTTTTAAACTGCACAGAGGAGACGCATGTCCGAATAAGTTTAAGCGCAGTGCTAGATTGACAACACGATCTTCTCATTTTAAACTTGAATTTGCTAGATTTATCCGTAACTTCTTTGCTAACAGTATCTTTTCTCGCACTTCTCGCATCCAGAACACTCTTTCGGCTTCTTGCTTTCCAGCCAATTTGGATTTTCAAAAAATTAAATGCAATATCAATCGTTATCTACTGTGTTCTTGATGCCTCATTTTTTATTGTTATCCTTGATGTTTTTTTATTCTTTCAAACACAGTGACATCGTGCTTTTTAGCAACTTTATTGCCATATATATATATATATATATATATATATATATATATATATATAAGGTTGGTGCAAAAATAATGACGTAATAATGTCGTTTTTTGACGTATTTTTTAACGTCAAAAAGCGACATTATTACGTCATTATTTTTGCAACAACCTAATATATATATATATATATATATATATATATATATAATCTTCCTATATACATATTCTGCTCAAGCCTATATACGTTGAAAGAAAACAGACAAAAATATAGAAAACACTGTTATTTTCAATTATGTTTGGATTAGTTCTCATTGATCAGACACGTGTTAATCGAAAATACTTGTGATTCTGTTTTTTTCTTTGTATTCTCTCTGTCTCTGACGAAGCTTTAATAAAAGATAAACATTTTAGATTGATATACGTTTCCTATTTGTTCTTTTATTTTATCATCCTGTCGGACTCCCTTCCATATTTGATCTGCATTTGATCTTTAACTTATATATATATATATATATATATATATATATATATATATATATATATATATATATATATATAATATTGGTGTTCATTATATATATATATATATATATATATAAAGTTCAAACACCAATATTCCATATTTGATCTGCATTTGATCTTTAACTCATATATATATATATATATATAATATTGGTGTTCATTATATATATATATATATATATATATATATATATATATATATAAAGCTCAAACACTAATATTCCATGGTTATAATTTATTACATTTGAATCGTAATCACGATCCAATTCATCAAAGGTCTGATGAATTGGATCGTTATTACGATGTCAATGTAATAAATTATGACCATAGAATATTAGTGTTTGAGCCTTTTATATTATATTCTTGCTCTGTCCTGGATCTTGAGCTCTACCTGGATTCTATCTTCTTGAATATATATATATATATATATATATATATTGAAAACCAATATTATATATATATATATATATATATATATATATATATATATGTGTGTGTGTGTGTGTGTGTATGTATGTATGTATATATGTATTAGGAAATGTATTAAATCCGTCATGGACACTCTTATTCGAGTAGAAGCTCTGTTTTATAATTAAACAGTATTTTTTATCCAACTACATTTACCGACCTTCGTTAGCTAGGCATGTTGACGTCTTCTGGTCGGAATGAAAGTACGAAACTACCTGTTTTTTTGTATTAATGCTGCCAATCTCTGCATCTCTCTCTCTCTCTCTCTCTATATATATATATATATATATATATATATATATATATATATATATATATATATATATATATATGTATATATTAATTGAAACAAAACGAATAATTCTTTCATCCCTCGTATGTCCATTCCACGAAGTCGTTCCTTGCAGTTTGACCACAGATTCTAAATTGGATTTAAATGATGAGAGTTTCCGGGCCAATCTATAGTACTTTGATTTGCTCACCGGTAAGGCTTGCCAGTGTGTTCGTGCAGCGTTACAATTTTCGTACGCTTCGTTAGTGTAACTTCCATCGCAGGCAATGGCCGTAGGACAACTAATCGACATTCGTGACAATAGTGTCTGGCCGTGATAAAAATCTGATGCAAACACGGATGGCACAATACTTTTCAAGGCCAAACAAATTTCATCATACACCCCGAAATTAGATTCATATTACTTCACACGACTGCAAAAGATCTAATCTGAGGAAAAAATAAAAATCGATTAAACTCTGTCACACAAGTGGATCTGAAACTGACCGTATGGTGCGAAAGTGAAACTAAATTGATTGTTTCAGTTAATTTGAACAAGGGTGTAAACTAGCCATCATTTTATTTGTTATATCCAAGTATTTTAATCTGTTGATGAAATTATCCGAATTTTTAATGTGTACTCTGCTGCTTATTCCGAGTAGGAGAGTTAAGATTTTTAATATGTCTTTTGCTAACTTATAGGTGTGCTATTTATTCCGGATATTATTAAGCGAACTGGGGTACCAGGTTTATGTGTCTTGGGTACACCGTATCGTTTGGGTATAGTTAGTATAATTTGTCTTATTTATACACTTTTGTCCGGACTCTATATCCTACTAACACACATCCTACCGACATGGCAAACGAAAAGGATTGCATAAAAACAATTTGAAGGCATAGGTAGTTTAATGTAATAAAGCTAACCACAATTTCAACTAAGTGCCGGTCTGATCAGGTGAGAAAAAGATTTAATAGAAAGAAAATGATATAAAGTGCGCTGATCTCACGGTTCCCGATGATAAACCCAAGACCAGTTTAATACATAATGTCACCGATCACTACAAATGAAACAGAGGCACAAGACGATATGTAACCTGGTGAGGAGAGTAACGGAAATCTTCTAGGAGTGGTCTAGTTTCGACTCCAGCAAAGATTGGCAACGTTAATACAATGAATAATAATAATAATAATAATAATAATAATAATAATAATAATAATAATAATAATAATAATATACACGTAGTTTTGTTCTTTCATTCCGATCGGTAGACGCCAACCTAGCAAAAAGACATTAACGGTTTTAATATAAACGCACACACACACGCGCGCGCGAGCAAGACTCCTAGTTAACTACTGAACGATGGCGAAACGCGATGTTCATAAAAAGATTTGCCACTTCGTCTCTTTTCTCCACTTTCGTCCGGATTCTATATCTTTCTAAGATTCATATATATATATATATATATATATATATATATATATATATATATATATATATATATATATATAATTTACGCACACACACACACACATATATATATTTATATATATATAACATAGAAGAGAAACAACTTGTATTAAATTAATTATCTTTTCCCAAGGCTGATGGCATTTAAAATGAGTACAAAGATCTACAATGGTTTCCAATGCTGTCAAGTTTTGTGAATCTTCTCTACACACTTATTTGATATACATATGTTTGGCTTTAACTCCTCAAAGAAAAATATACAGAAGTAACAACAACCTTTGCTTACGATACCCACAATATATATATATATATATATATATATATATATATATATATATATATATAAAATCTTACATATATACATAGTTATCTTTCTTTCACATTATTTCTGTGTCTTTTTATCGCAGCAAACAGATCGTCATTCTACAGTCGTTAGTAAGTAGCGCAAATTGGTGTATGTGAAATATGGACACCAATAGCAAATAAAACACCAACTTTAAACATTCGAGTTTAAACAGGAAGAAAATAAACATGAGAAAATTATGTTGAATCTGATCGAACAAGGAAAATAAGAGATAATATTTCAGAATAAATGACAATTCCTGTTTGCCAACAATTGAAGAAAAAAGAATTCAAAACATTTGATATGAGTTAAAAAATTCCACCAAAATCACTGGACATCTTATAAAAACGAAAATACAAGAAAACGTTTTGGAACTTTTGTTGCTGACTCTTTAAAATTTTCAGTAAATCTTCGAAACGAAATCGGAAAAAAAATCTAGCCAAAAAGTGTCATGGAAATGGTTTGGGAATAAAAAGTAATTGAAAATACCAATACTTGCAAATTGGTATATATTAATTATAGACAACAATGGCAAATAAATTAGGAACGTCAAAGACTCGACAAAATCAAGTGAAGATTTCAAAATACAGCGGAAATCAGGAACAGTTAACTTTATACAAAAAGAATTCTAAAAAAATTCCAAGCTAATGAGAGAAAAGTAGAAAACTTCATATTGTGATCGAATTATCTGTCTCAGTTGTAATTTGTCTTTTAATTGTTTTGCCTCAAGAAGAAAGAATAAGAGAAAAATACAAGTAAAGGTGAGACGCTAGCGGAGGCCATGAGTTTGTGGCGAGCAAATTTGTTGCAAAAGATGAAATCAAAATAAATAATGGAAGTTCTTAAAAGAACAAATGATTTTAAATCTGTTGAAGCCATTGCTTCATATCTGAATAAATGAACTATTTCAGTTGACGTCTGATAAGAAATGCAAAAGGAGTTCTTTTCAATGCAATCATATTCGAATTACTTAGAAGAAGCAATTTTATCAGTTATGAAATTTTCACTCGTCTTTATTTCATATTATTTCTGTTGCTTGAAGTAATAAGACGTAAGACTCTTAAATTGTCCGAATTTATTGGATAAAGAATTTTACTCAATTATTATTTAATTATTATCTTTCAATAATATTTTTTACTTTATTTCTGCGCCATTTCATCGCAAATTCCGGATCATTCAGTCAGCAGAGTTCATGGGAAATAAAAGGAAACCCCGGCTGATTTAACGATCTAAGAGCTGCAATAAAAAGCAACAGAAATAAGTGGAATATAAGGCAAGTAAAAAAAAAAAAATAATAATGATAGATAGTTATTCATAGAAAAAATTCGAACACTGGGGAGTGGTTTAACAAAGGACGGAGCGAGTCACATTGAAATCTGAAGGTGCTTAGTGAAAGGTGCATTCCAAAAAAAAAAAGAATATTAATATGAAACACTTAAATTTCGTTAGAAAAAAAGAAAGGAGTAACGAACTCTTCTGTCCTGGGTATGAGGATGAACTACATCCGCGTCCAGGGTAAGACGATAAAATACATCCGACAGTAAGGCCTCTGATCAGGAGCTTTCGAGGAACGTGGAACCACCTCTTAATTGCTGGTGTTACCAGGTCAAACCTAACCCGGGGTGATAACACCTGTCAGGGTCCAAGCTATGCGAAAATAGTTACTCCCCACTAAAAGGGTTCAAAACACTATGAAAGTATAAAAATAGGTTTTAATACCAGCAATACTTTTTTGGAAGTTTTTACCAGCAATACATTTTTGAACTGTTCTGTCCTGGGCATAACGATATACTACATTCGACATCAAAGTCTTTGATCAGAAGTTTTTGCGTAGTATCGAACTACCTCTTAATTGCTGATTTTCCCAGGTCCGCCCTGACCCGGGGTGGTAGCAACTGTTAGAGTCCCAGCTATGGGCAAATAAAGGAGTCAAAACACTAAGAAAGTATAAAAATAGATTTTAATTCCAGCAATACTTTTTTTGGAACATTTTTTACCAGCAATACATTTTTAAAAAAAATAAAATTTACCAGCAATACATTTTTGAAAAAAATAAAATTTACCATCAATATATTTTAAAAAAAAAAAATTACCACCAATAAAAAACCTTGTCGAGATTAAATAACCCATACAGGTCGATATGCTGTAAGGCACAACAAACCAAAACAAACTGAACTGTTACGTCCTCCTATATGGCAGTGAGTGCTGTACAGTCTCCTCGCTGATGAAGAAAAAACTCAGATGAAGCAAAAGAAATGTGAGTCTCCAGAAGGATGCTGACAACAATATGGACTGAACATGTGGGTAAGGTCGAAGTTTTAGAGAAAATGGGATCAAAAAGACATTTATACTTAACGTCAAAAAGGCAGAGTTCAAAATTCTATGGTACATAATGAAGAAAGGTGGTTTGGTAAATCTGATACTCACAGAACAGATTAAAAGTAAAAGGGACATCGGGAAAGCAGAGCATAAACTACATGGCGAGCTTAAGTAAATGTATCGCAGAAAATGGTTTAGGAGATAAAAGAAAGTTAAAATTTATTAAAAGCTACAAATGAGACAGTGTTATGGTCCAGGTTAGGACCAAGGAAGAACAACACGAAGACAAGAGTAGAAATAACGAAGGTATCTTACACTAAATAATAATACAAGATGTGGAAGATGTTAGTATGACTGTCAGTCTGGTTTGGAGTGAACTACTATCGGCTAACTTCTATTCGACTCTCTCTCTCTCTCTTGAGAGGCGTAGTATACATAGTGTTAGGAAGAGTTCATTCTGTAGTTATAGGTAAGGACCCATGACAGACAGGAAACTTTCGAAAGCCGTAATCACCTACACCTTGAAGGGACACGGTACATAGAAGTAGATGAAGATTGCATCTAACGCTGCTAGGATATCCAAATTTGCCATAATGGAATTCAGATAGGGAATATAGTAATATGGCTTGACAGCTGGAGTTGTAGTATAATCAATAAAAGAGCTGCTACCAAAATGAAGACAGTGAAAGAATGGAGTGCGATATCAGGTTAAGTACTAAGGAAATTTTAGCAAGTTCAACAACAGATTGTGCATCTGTCTATATTTCTTAGATGAGGTATATGTGCATTATTTACATTATTCGGACTCTTGTCCTCATCTTTGTCGCTATATTTATCACAACGTTTCGGCCGTTGTACGCTCCGGTCTTCTTCAGGGGGTTAGAATGTCGAACTTAACCTGTTATTTCAAGGACACATGACACAGTGGATAAAGGCGTTGGTTAAATCCAGTGACAGGACCCAAAGAGTGTGAGTTCAATACATGGTTAAGGCAGTGGAGAACTTGGAGAGGGGAATTAACAGGAGATAACTGATAACTGACACCCATTAAATATGACACGTCGAACTAGAACAGTCTACCCCAGTGAGCGAAATAAAGGGTTAAGTTCGATATTCAAACCACCTGAAGAAGGACGGAGCGTACAACGGCCGAAACGTTGTAATAAATATGGCGACAAAGATGTGGACAAGAGTACGAATAATGTAAATAATGAACAGATTTTGCGCAGATAAAATCAGCAATAAAACCGGAAGTATATAAAACTGTAGGGCAAAGATGATATGTAGATAAATCGTCCAAAATTGTTCGAATATTTTCCAATATCGCACTTCAAAAAGGGACATCAACACATCCACAAATTAATAGAAAAATGCGTTTATTTTACGTAACAACATGTTTTTTTAGCGTCACACACTAAAGAAATGTTTGCATGTGCTTAGTTCCTGTAAATAATGTTAGGGTTTGGTGGTTCATCATACATGTATTTATTTGTGTGAATGAATGTTTTGATGTATTACTTTTAAAAAGCGAAAGGAAGCACGAGCGTTACAACTATGTGGTTAATAAATAAATATCGTTAAAACAGTAATCGATTTAACGTTTATTGCAATTGATTCTGAATCAATCATTTACAAGTTAATCCAAAATACAGGTTGAGGACACAATTTACGAGAGGCTTAAGACCGGCGATATAAACCTTGATCGTAAACGAGTCCAGTCGATTAGAAATATGTTGACGATTTCACTTCAAAAACGGTCATTCTTTGATCTGTTCAAAGCCAGGCTCTCTCTTTTATTAGGAACGCCCATCAGCAAATTGGTGGCATGAAATCATGGCCGAAACTAATTAATCTAGTGGCGTAAACTGATTGGCTAATATCCTTGAAAGAATTCGCGATCTCATATCTCTGTAATTAGAATTTGTATCCGAGATAAATGCTTTTAAATGCAACGATACTTCCGTTTCTATTCCAAGGTGGGGATTAAGAAATACTGTCAAACTTTTATCTATTGAACTGAGTATGATTTATTTGTGGACGATCGAATGTTTCTATTTGGAATTTTTCCATCTCCATCAGTTGATGTAATACGAAGTTAGAGTGTTTAAAACTAAGACAGAAGGAAAGAGAAAAAAAATAAAAGAGTATGAATATGATCAAAGATGGAAGACCGAAAATGGACGGCTTAGAAGCAAAAAAGACTCTGCAAAAGAACTCAGTGAAAGAAGTTCAAATTTTGTCTGTGATCATGCCAGTGAGGAAGGAATAAATTCAACCTTCCCTGTCATTTGCTATTAAACATCAGCTAGTATATCATAATTTTAAACAACATTGTGAGCAACTACTACTTCGCTCTATTCTAATGCATGTGTTTATTATTTTTTAGCGCCAGTGCTCAAGAACAAAGAAAATGTATAAATTCACTTTCATAATATGTTTAGAGTTTATTAAAATTCAAATCATCGCCCTTTAAAACGATAAACATTGTCGAGGAGTGAAGGTAGTTAAAATAATAGCAGTGTCAAGGGAAAAACTGTCCTGTTGTTATTCCGTTTTTTGCAGGTACGAAGGTCCAAGTTTGACAATTTGGTTTATACGTAAAATAAATCTGAACCAACTTTTGAATCTGCCTCAGCCCATAATTGAGGAGCTTACTTTTCTGAAAAAGTCTTTTTAAAAATAATGAATTTTAACTGACAGTAACACTAAGTATTCCGTCAATGGATGCCGAATGTCTCCTTTATGAAATCTCACCATTATTCCTGGGCATAAGAGTAAACCGGATCTCTATCTGTTTGTCTACAGGGTGCCCAGTAAGAAGCGGCAAACTTATTCTTCGAGAAAATACGCCAGCTTTAATTGGCCCATCTTAGTGGCCCTCTAAAAGCCAATATCTGAATGTTATGGATTATTCTGCCCGGAGTCTATTCCTAAATCACTTTCAAAACCGTCGTTATAACGTCGTCGATAATGAAATTCTTCTGGACCCTATTTGCAAGACTATTTCCTTCTGGTTGTCACGCTTATAACTTTGTGTTGAACATTCAGGCAAACATTTCGAACATCTACGATGACAGTTCAGTTTTGTGCATAAATCATGATAGCTAAATAAATTTCTTTCTGAATTTAACTACTTTTGTGCTGGTCACTCTGTAGTATTAATTTAATTTGTGTTCCCGTCCTATAAGACTTATTTTCAACATTAAATAACCCTACAATGGTTGATATGCTGTTTAATTACCCAAACTAACCCCTAACTTTACTGCATGAGCTTAATATATTCTTCTAGTATTATTTGCAAGGAATTTTTTTTCTTGGATTCTCATTGTTAATTGTGTTCAGGTGTCTTCCTCGAAGTTCACTTTGAATGCTCTCATCATCTGAATAAAATTTCTGAAACTAGTTGTATTGTTCGCTCAGCTCGGTGTTCTTTTTTTTAAAAAAAATACCCAATTGCTTTTACTTTCAGCTTCAGTTATGCTGGGTTGTCGCGTTTGTTCCTCAGACGACAAATGTTCAGAGGTGGCAAGAAGAACGTTTGTAATAAAAGAAACATTTGTACAATAAGCTAAAATCGTAGAATAGCTAGATGTATAATGGTAACTGATACAATATCAGAGAAACGTATATGAACACATCAAACTATGTCTCAATATTTACCGTCATTGTGTTTTTCATTGTTCAATCAAAATTAGCCATAGGCACTTCGACGTAGTGTAACGGTTATCAAGTTTGTCTCGCTAGATCCATTACAACTGAGTAGTGAGTTCGATCCTCACCGGGTACCCTATACTTTCGGCCTTGTGCCACATATAAGCTACGCTTAGAAAACCGCCAATCAAAATATGCCTAACTGCTGAGAAGGACAGGTGCACCAGTCTCAAAATGAAACAAAAACAAAGATTTAAGATTCTGTTAGTCTGAAACAAGGTTTCAAGAGGACGTACCTAGTGAGAATCAACTTCTCTCCAATTATCAGATTGGTTTCGGAAACAAAAGCTGGCTTACCGTCATAACTGTCCTTGTTTGCAAAGTCTAGAACATGCCGTATACCCTGCAGAGGGGTAAGACTCTCCACTAAAAGGGCACACCTACCAAGTAAATGCATATAGATTAAAATAGAAACGATCAATATTTACCTATCAACGAACCAAGTAAATTCTTACAGGCTTAGCTCAAATATAAACAAACAATATTTACCTATTCCCGAACAAAGTAAATATTACACTCAAATATAGGTCAACAATATATAACCTTTTATATATCAAGTAAAATTTTAGGGAAAACTATAACTAAACGGAGATTTAGAGTGCATTTTCTTAGAATTTCTTGAATCTGGTGCCATCCAAAATATTTTTCCTAAACAATCAACATATTTCCGATTTATTTATGACGCTCTATTAATATGTACCCGCAAAATGTCTTTAGCTGACCTTGTAATTGAACTAAATAAAGTCGAATATACGATAGAGTTTACTTATGAAATGGAAAAAAATGATACTTTAGATTTCTTTACACCTCAGTAATAATAGCCGATCGCAAAGCTCTGGTAAAATTGCTATTCTCATTAACACAACAAAGTAAAATCCGGAATAATCATCGGATTCTATTTAAGAGCATTTTGGATGTGTATCCCTCAATATTTACATGAAGAGGAGAAACACATTGAAAATACTTTTAAACTCTTCCAATACACTAATTATTTCATATTCAATGCAGAACAAAATGCTCATGAAATATTTCAAAATAGAAAACTGTACCTTTCTGACAAACACAATGCATCAAAATATATTGTTCACACACCAACTCTATCAAAAGTACAACTGAAAATAATTTATCTAAGCTAAATATAATATTCTAAAACAATAGAAGACTTAATTAATACAAAACAAAATAATAATGAGGTGAAACAAGAAGGAGGAATGTACTCCGTCACCTGTAATAATTGCTACAAGGAATACACGAGGGTAACCTCAAGGAATTTAAATGAAAGGCTGTATGAACACAAAAGGGATCTTATACAAAGCAATACACTCAATGCCATTAGTTGTTTGACTATAATGAGTTTGACTATAATGAGTTTGACTATAATGAGTTTGATTATAATTTCGATTTAAGAAACGCTAATCTAATTAAAATAGAAAGCGATTTGCTAAGACGAAATTGTATAGAAATTGTTTTAATGGCTAGATCATCCACAATAAATTAACGTCCAAGTTTTTAAAACATTTCACCTTTCTTGGTAGTTCTATAATCACAGTGTGGAATAATTAATAACAAAAGCGATAAAATCCTGACCAAATAGAATCAGAATCTACATGAAATAGGTTAAACTCAAAACACAAAACATATATATATATATATATATATATATATATATATATATATATATATGAAATAAGCAAATTTAAAATTCTCAGCATTTCCACTCCTACGTGAGCTTGCGCAAGTGCATAAACGTAAGCATCACTTTAATCCAATGAATTCCAAAATGATGTTCGTCACGCGATAAGTTTTCCCACTTTGTCTTCCTTAAAATACTCTAATATTAACGACCAATATATATTTATAGATACTAGCATAACGGACCAATATTTATCTTTTGACTTACGTATACATTTATCTACAGTTTCAAATATAAACAACTAATATATAGGGGGGATTGTTCTTGTTCCCCTAGCCTTACCGCTTCTCGATATCTCAAGGACACATGACCCAGTTGGTAAATGCTTTGGTTGATGTAATCAAGTGACTTGACCCAAAGAGTTATGAGTGCAATATCTGGCTACAGGTGAGATGAACAAAATCTTGGATAGTTGAGTTAAAGGGACATAACTGATACTGAGATATTCGAAAGAGGCATGGCATGTGAAATGCGAAGAATCTACTCCGGTGGACGAAAGAATTTGGTTCGAAATTCCAATCACCTGGAGTAGGCCGGAGCGTACAACGGCCGACATGCCGTGAATATGGAAACAAAGATGAGGTCAGCAATCCGAACATGCCACATGGAATTCGAAGGATCTACTCCACTGGTCGAAATAAAGGGTTCGATTCGAAATCCCAATCACCTAAAGAAGATCTGAGCGTACAACGGCCGGCACGTCGTGAATATGACAATAAAGATGAGGACAACAACCCGAACAATGTAAATAGTGTCAATAACTAAAATACCTCATTTCAGAAATATAGACTAATATCTAATATAACAACAATAATGAAACGCTAATTTATACATTAAACAACAAGATATTTACTAACCTTGTATTGTTTTGAAATAAACTTATAATGAAGAACCTACACCCCTAATCGATCTTAGAACAGTAGCGGATCGGTTTGAGAACGAATTCGCTAAGTATAGCATTTTCAAGCTGTGTTAATCAATTTCTCTGGTAGATAAAAACCCCTGAAAAAAAAAAGGCGCTGTAAACTCACAAGTATAGTAATTTACATAACCATTAAAATGCAATCAAAATTATAGCTTAGATAAAGTCATATTTTATTTTGAGAAAAATAGGTACTGACCTTGAACAAATCATAGTTGAGAATTCGACAATCGTGTCCATTTCCCCGCGTTGATTTGACAAGGCTGTCACAACATCCTAGTTGTTAGAGCCGCTTCTCCAAAACAACGCTGATCATATCTCCTCTCCTTTTCCCCATAACCGAAAAACTCGCGCCTAATGTCAATGCTGACCTCCACACGTCAGCAGATTATTAGATAAGTATCAAGGCAGAGCGTACGATCAGGAAACGCCTCTGACGTTAGCATTGTTGTTTGTGAGTTTGGAAACAATCGTTTCTGTTGATGGCTACTGACAGCCGGCAACTTCATTCTCTATTCACTATAATCAAGTTGTATTTATTGTCCAGCATTATCTCCGTACGGCCGATGCAACTCCTTCAAACCAGGTCCGCATCTCTATCATTAAATGAAATAAAAACCTTGAGCCGGAAGGGTCGATGTCAACTGGACGCTATTTCTGAATTTTTCGGCAAAACTCTCCGGGTTTTAGTCGACCAAGCTCCTTAATTAAGTCGGATTGGGTGTGGCTTCTCATTCACTTCTTTCCATCGTAGGAAAGCTTTCTAAACAGAAACTAATCTCCAGGCATTTGCCAAACAAATTCATAATTTCTTTTTCATTTCCACGTCATGATTGCGTTGGGTTGTCCATCAGAATTTGGATTAACAGATTGCAATCGGATCAATTCGTTTCTGGTTGGACAAACATTCATGTTCGATTATGAGAAGCCCTATATGGTGATTGCGTCATCAAGAGTCGGGCAAGACAGAGTTAAGACCAGAGAAAAGATTCTAAAACTTAACTTGTATAATAGCCTCTCTTCGCTGCAAAGAGACTCAACAATGGCATACTGAAGCAGTACCAAAGTCTAATGATTGGAACACCGGTGGCTCTCATTTCATTATTCCTAATTCGAAACATTATATAAAATCATTGGAGGCACGGTAGAGGAAGAGATAGCGGCTCGGATTGAGGAATCGGTAGAGCCGAGTTCGAATTCCAGTCGAATCTATTACATTCACTTACGTGTTAATACACGCGGAAAGGGATGAATCCTCTTCTTCTTCTCCCCCCAGCTATGGGTAAATAGCAGGACAGCCGAGTTCTGTAGATGGCAACTAGTCTACCGCACAAAAATGTCAACCTACTTCGGGAAAAATCGTCTCGTTAGTCGTGTATCGAAAGTTACATGATCGCCTAAGCGTGTATCACGCATGGCACATAACTGACTGATATAAAATCTTTAATAAGTTAGTCAATTAGACGCAAGGTGATTCAAATTTTAGCACCACATACTAAGAAAAATTTTTACCAATGAGAAATAAACTAGATCCAATTTCAAAATTTAATTACGTAATCCCAACTCAAATAAACAGTATTTGGAACTAGTATGAAGTAAGTCCTCCATTTGTTATTTTCGTTCCTTGTATTCGATTTTTCATGGATTTAATCAAATTATCAACAGTATGATCGATATTTTTCGACTCCTTTAGCAATGTTACCTTAAGGATTACCACTGACGTGATTTTGGTTGCACGCTTTCGAAATTTTCAATCAAGGTTCTCTAAAACGTACTCTACTGGGTTCATGTCAGGACTTTGGGCTAACCCTGGCAGTTACTTAATTACTTGCGATTCTTTCTAGACCTTTCCTACTTTGCTCGTATGACATGGCGCTCCATCTTCTTGAAAAATGTACATATTCTTGTCAATCTGATTGGTTTCAAATAGTGGAGGTAGTCATTTGTCTAATATTTGACAGTATTTTGTACCATTTAACTGCTCGTCAACAAGAATCAGCTCAGATTTCCCTCCAAACCAGACAGCGCCTCACACCATTACTCCACCAGTGATCCATGTCTCATTCTGATTTCTCCAAATATAAACGTCTTGAATTCGAATATTGGGAGAATTTACTTTCATCTGACCAAATTACAGACTGCCAAAATTCATAATTTTGCTCTCGAAATCTTTCGCTCTGTTCCTGTTAATCTCTAAAATCAAGGACTTCTTTTTTGAAAGTTTTCTTTGATAGCCTAGCTCTTTCAGAATTTTTCTCACCGCATATGGCGACATTTCCATGCTGTTGGCAACATCTTTGACGCTCTGACGACGGTTTCTGATGACTTCAATATTAAGTGCCCTTTTAGTTCGCTCGGGCACGATGCTTAGTCTTCCAAAACTTTGTTCCTCACGACAATGGCCTTCTTCACTAAATTTCTTGACAGTATTATTAACCGTTTGATGATTAACCTGGCAAAACCTAGCAATTTCTCTATTTGACTTACCACACTGATGGCATCCTATTATTTGCCCTTGTTGAAATTCACCAATGTCCTTACTTCCGCGAACTTTCATTGAAAAATATAAGTCATCTATCGTTCATAGATGAGAGTAGCTTGATACTAACATGGTATTGTCTGAAAAAAAAAAGGAGAGACGTTATTACACAAGCCGAAATTCCTGTAATCAAAGATGACAAGAAACTTATTATAGTTCACTATTATCAGCTGGAACTCCTATATCAACTTATTTCATTCAGTATTGATGTCCAGTTCACTATAAAATGAATCAAGCAAGAGGAAAGAGATACCATTAACAAAGAAAGGTAGATTAATGGACTGGCCTTAGTATCAATAGATTAATAACTTTAATATGCATAATTCATCACATTGAACACATTTGGCTACGCCACATGTGCGTGCTATATACTTACCAGGCTGGGTGTCATGATGGGTATATTGGACTTCGTATTATTGTAACCCAGCGCAATATTAATGACGTGCTACTCTCTCTCACTAATAATAATAATAATAATAATAATAATAATAATAATAATAATAATGATAATAACATCAACGGTAGCGTTAATGATTAACAAATAAACATACATTTAAAAATTTCGGAAAAAGCGATCTTCAAAGTAATTAATGTTTAATCCCGAACATTTGACTGCCTCGTGGAAATGAAAGTTAAAAATGATCAGTAGTTCTATCACGAGCAATGAGAATCTGTTAACGCAGAGTGGCCTAATCACATGAATACACGGTGAAAAACTGGACATCAAAAACAGGTTAATTTAAAAAACAAAACAAAAAACAAAAAAACAAGAAACTTATATATATACCAGGTATAACAGCAAAATTGTCCATATCGTGTAACAGCATAATTGTCTATCCCACAAAATCTTTCATATCTTAAAAAGCAATAAACTAATTGAGTTTCTTTTGACCAGGTTTTCAAATAAGACGTTTAGCCATCTTGACACGATTTGTCGTAAGAATCACTGAAAAACGCTTAGAATTATTCTTCTAAAAGGAGAGAAGGTTGAAATCACTTTTTCTCAACTGAGCAATGGTGAGAGGAAAAAGATCATTTCGGCATTCAGTAATGGTACCAAAATTCATACTCTGGTTAGCATCTTCAAAGCCTATTCACGAGCAATCAAGAGAACGGTGAATAAATTTAAAAAGAGGGAACAATAGAGAGAAAAAAAAACTCATCATTTCAACTTAGAACTAGAGAGATCCAGCTCAATTTATAAGACGTTTTGCACTTGAGAGAGGAATTTCAGCTATGACAGTCCAAAGAGCAGCGAAGAAAGGCTTGAAATTGAAATCGTACGTGAAATCTGCGAGGCAGCTTGTTCCTTCAGGACAGAAATTTAGAAGGTTAGAGAGGGCAAAGATCCTCTCGAGCAAGTTAGACAATGATTCTATAATATATATATATATATATATATATATATATGAAGTTACTTTCATTCCATCATGAGCTCCTTATTCTTGGGTATGATTAATCATTTTCTTTTATGATCGATTTCATCACGATTCTTCTGTTAAGCTTGGAAAGCAATCATACATTATTATTGCTCAAAGTAGATTCCAACAGAGTTGTAAAATCCTCGGAGAATTTAATCATTTTTTAGATATAACGGTTCAGAGCTTAATCTAACAATTGTTCAATTTTGGTGTTACATATATACAACGTAATGAGTTCAACTCTCGGTCCAACCTTTAGCAATTTGTCCAATTTCAAAAATAAAATTTAGCAATTTTTAAAAACCCTCCATAGATACGTAGACGATATCCTTTTATTAGTCAAAAATAAGGAAGAATGTAAACTCCAAAAACATTTCCAAGACATCTCCGTCCTTAAGTATACATTTGATCTTAATACTAATAACAAAATTCCCTTTCTCGATATACTGATTAACACTAATAATAATAAGTACACCATCTCCCCATATAAAAAACATACCAGCATAAATTCCTGTATTCTTAACTATAAAAGCGAATGTCCAAGTTACTATAAAATAGCTATTATAAAAAAACCCTAATAAACCATGCAAAAACTAATTCATCCACAAAACAGATCTTCTACAGCGATCTTAAAAATAAAAAAAAACACTCATCAATGATAATTTCCCCAAATACATCGTTGACGAGCAAATAAGATGTTCCATCAGAGACCTCTATACAAAACATATAGAACATAGTGCCCCTCCAACTAACACCAAATATGTCAACCTTTTATATCGCAACCAGATGTATGCTAATTATAGACAAAACAAAATATCCTTAAAACCTAATAAAAACTAGTCCACCGCAGAACCTAGTAAAAAAATAGAACTTATTATATACTACACTAAATCCACTATATATAATAAAATCTTTCGTAATGACTCTTCCCCGGACACTTCCCCGACAACAGAGGAAAGAGCTATTTAAAACAATAAAGAGCGGAAAATCACAACCGCCCATACCCTGAAAAGAAATAGAATACAAAAAATAATAATAATAATTTTTTAGTTTCACTGTTTGGTTCGTAAGAAAGGTTGCTGTTACTATTTTCTAAATTTTTCTTTATTCACAGAATCTAAACCTCATTTCTTTAGAACTGGTTACAATAACCCGTTTGAGCCACAGACTCAAAGAATTTGATAAATTCTCAAAAAGAGCTTCCGATTTATTCTCACACCATTTACTTTTTTGTTCGAATCTTTGAGGTATGGCATTATCGTTGTCTGGCAATGAACTTCTGTTAACAATCGCTAGGTAACATTGCCAAAAACAGTATAAGATAAAAGGAGGCAAAAGTTTCATAGTTCTTTCCTTTTTGGCCCTAGAGTCCCCAAGGGGGTAGACGAGACACGTCTTGTGTCTCATTGCCTCTTGGGGAGGGGGGGGTCAAGCCTCAGCGAATCTCACGTAACGCTGGATCGTAAAAAACATATAAATGTCGTCAACATACAGGGATATCTAATAATTCTATCAAACCAACAGAAAAAGAAATCGTCTCAAATATAATAGGATCATAGGAAAATTCACACATACGTACATACAAAATTCACACATACGTACATACAAAATGAACATATTTATATGATTACAATGACTGTAAACCGATTTCGAGCAATACCATTGCTCGATCAATCCTCAGATATGGGTCGCGCAGAAATATCTTTTTAGTCCCGCTAGGGTCTTACATGCTCTTGCACAGATGTAAATCCGCTGCCCTTATTGTTATTGGTCTGTAAGTTTTCGTAATCATGCTTGCAGGAAGTTTTCTTTTTTAATTAAGGAAAGGCTTTGCACAGAGCCAATTCTATTCTCTGAACTTCGTATACATATATCCCCCCTCAAAAAAAACAAGAACTAGTCTACGTCATTAGATGTAAAGTCATAGTTATATCAGAATTTTTCTTCTTGAGAGATATGTTAATGAATTCAAGGGATCTCTTATTCACAGGAGGCTTACAGACTAGTTATTCTTACGTCTTCCCGCGCATCTCCTCATGTACACCTTTTTTATTCTCTTGGTTTACGTTTCAAAGAAAAATAAAATATGCTGCTGTTAATTCTACATAATTGATTGTACATTCATTCTTACTTTCGTGTTTGAGAAAACTCCGATTTGTCGATTATCATCCAAAAATCCTAACACGAAATATTCATAAACAATGTCTACTATTCACTCAGCATTATTATTATACAGTGATGTCCTTGTATTAGTGTCTTCCCCTTGGTTGTTACTGTTAAACTGTTGCCATTGCACCCTCAAGCCGTATTGAAAAAAATAATCAATCAAGAAAGGACCCTTGACCTTAGACGCTGAAAATCCATCACCTAATTGCAATATGGCTTGAATAAAGTAATATAATCTTGTGCAGCTGAAAAGGTAGTGAGGTATCATCATGTCGGCTTAAGACCCAAAACCTGGACAATCGGGACACACAGTGTAGAGCAGCGCTTTTTAAGTGACTTGCCGTGACATGTTAGCGCAATTAACTACTTACTTACTTTAATTATTAACTAAATCTTTTATTGAATTATTTTTTATAAGAAATCTCCATTTTGCGGATGCATTTCTAGTAAGAAATGTATCGTTATAAATAATATTTACTTTAAAATATTAAGTGATGAAAAATAGGTTACGTATGACAATATTCAACGCAAAAGCAGTGCATTGACATGGACAGATCTGCCCAATCGACACCAAGGAAGAAAGGTAATGTTATACATGTGGTAGGATTGCTAAGGTATTATTCATTTAGCGCTAAATGTACATTTATAACTCTAGCAGTCGCAAAGTGTCCATAAAATAAAATTTCAACCGAAAAGCTATCTGAGCTCGCCAGCAGAAAAAAATTAGTTATCTCACATGGCAACACGATATACTAAGAATCCCCACCACCAAAATTAAAAAAAAAAAACCCTGTGAAACGCGGTTTGTCTGTTTTATCCCACTCGCATTATACACCCGACCTTGCACAAACTACTTGCTAGCTTATTCAATGCAAATCACTTTGATAGGGATAAAATCGTTCTCTAATAAAAAACAGATTCAAGAGTTCGTCAAAGACCTTTTCACATCAAAACCTGCGAAATTTTACCCCAGATGTATGAAAGACCTTCCTGATAAGTGACAAGAAATCATTGTAAATAATGCGAATATATAATTAAATAAAATGTAATTATACTTTATTTTTTGAAGAATAAAATTGATAATCACTTGATAAAACTAAACCTAATATATACATTTTGAATTATATATTTGCTTTGGCTAACAAAACTTACGGAATATGCCACAACCCCACCTCCCCCCCCAAAAAAAAACAGTTTATTATTGAAAATTATTCAGCAATACAAAATATTTGAAAAGCTTAGGCCTGGATAAAAACGCTGGTTATGCTAATATAATGACCTGTCTGTCATTGTTCAGTCTCTGGGTCGGGTTAAAAGAACTAGCTCAGTGGAAAAGAGAAGTGACGTCTTAAGAACTAACTTCAGAGAATTAACTGATACGAGATCACCTTTCGATTCCGTTAATTCGTGTATAGACAGTGCAATTAGAACGAGGTAACGCCGTGAACCGAAAAAAAACAAAAAAAATAAACGTTTGGTTCGTTTGAAATTCTAATATTTGTACCAAATCCAACATACAGCTAAACAAGGCCGGTGAGCAAAACAGCCAAAACGTTGTACAAATAACAAAAGATAAGATGACTAACTCACGTAAAGCAGTGAATGCCATTGATCGTTTCTTCAGTTCCCAGTGAATAGTTGTTCCCTCTGCATCAGGTTATTTTACATTTCTTTATTATTATTGTTATTATTATTATTATTATTATTATTATTATTATTCTATTTCCTTTGATTTCTGAACACATTTCTTTCTCGCCCAGGGACCTAAGTTTAGAAATGGCATCATGACATTTTCCACTGTACAAAAAAAAAAAAAAAAAAATAGACAAAGCCCTTCGTAAGGTGTGGGCTGTACTCGTGAGAACAATTTTTTGTATTTCTTTAAAGCATGGGCTTCCAGGTATCCCTTCAATTAGTCTACTGGAATCTTTTCCAACCAATCCGAGGACTCCAACTACAACGGGGATTGTTGATGTTCCCATGTGCCACATTTTTGTGATTTCGATTTCAAGGTTCTTGTATTTTGACAGCTTTTTGAAGATCTTCAAAGATACATTGCAGTCTGAAGAGACTGCCATATCAATAAGGAGGCACCTTTTTTTCTAATAACAATAACTCGACGGTTAGCTTTTATTATTATTATTATTATTATTATTATTATTATTATTATTATTATTTACTTTGATTTCTGTTGCATAAACATTTCCTTTCGGGTTCCAACCAGAGACCTAAGGTTTGAAATGGCATGAGGACATTTTCCACGGAAAACTTATCTAAAAAACAAAAAAAAAAAAAAATCCATTTGTCATTATTTTTGCACCAACCTAATACAATGTTTTGTATTTCTTTAATGTATAGTCTACCAGGAATCCCTTTAATGTGTCTGTCGGAACTTTTTCCAATCAATCCGAACACTCCACCTATAACTGTATATATATATATGTATCACACTTTTGAGATTCCCATTTTCCATTTCAAGATCCTTTTATTTTTATAGTTTCTTGTTGTTGTTGTTGTTATTATTATTATTATTTCCTTTGATTTCTGGTGTGTACACATTTCGTTCCGGGTCCCGCCCAGAGACCGAAATTTAGAAATGGCATGATGACATTTTCTTCATTATGATCCGTGCTTTGTGTGATGTTAGTTCTTTTTATGTCCATTTCTGGTTCTCCTTTCATGTTTTGTTGATTCGCCTATTCTGGTTGCAATTCTTTTTATTTCTTTAATTTCAGCATCTGCCAGTCGGTTATTTCTCATGAGGTACCTTCTTGCATTGGCTAGATTATTTTCATCAATGTACTTTCTAATTGGTTGTCTAACCTTTTCCCGCCAAATGTCATATGTTTGGCAAGTAACACTTTTCTGAGGTTTGTGGAACGCTTCATAGAATGCAGTCATAATGACTTTGTACTTTTCACGAGACAATTTCACCTTTTTCTTTCTTTGGTTATGAATCTAGTTGGAGAATTCACAGGGCCATCATTGTGATTATCCAAGTTGCGAGGACCCGAAGATTCATTATTCGTGTGGCAGTTTGTTCCTATGGAAGATTTTCGACCTCAAGTATGTTTCCCTCTGAGGGACAGGTTCCCTGTTTATTCACTAGAAGGGCAATACCATACTTTTTGGTTTGACTCTTAGTTCTCATAATATTCCTACGAGTGACACACGAGTCCAAAAGTCCACGCAAAGTCGCCCGGCACATTGCGTAACGGTCGTTTATTATTATTATTGTTATTATTATTATTATTATTGTTATTGTTATTATTATTATTATTATTATTATTATTATTATTATTATTATTATTATTTTATTTCCTTTGATTTCTGATGTGTACTCGTTTCTTTTCGGGTCCCGCCCAGGGACCTAAGGTTAGAAATGGCATCATGACATTTTCCACTGTAAAAAAAATACATCGACAAAACCCTTTGTAAGGTGTGGGCTGTACACGCGATGGATTTTCGAGGTCAATGAAGAATGATTTCATGACTTGTCGATACTCTTCGCGCGGCCACTTCGTTCGTTTTCTTTTTATTATTTGATTTGGCATTGAGTCACTTGGTCCAAGATTGGAAATAGTCCAGGTTTGGTGACCTATTGTCTCTTCGTTTTTGGAAGAGTTTGTTCCAGTGACAGATTTTTCGGCCCCCGACTGCTTCTTCCCTTTTTGATCCGGGTGACGACCGATCCGGTATGAAGTTTTATTCGTATTCATTGAGATTCATAGGTATTTGCGTTTTAACCTTGACCGCAAAGGAGTGAATATATTCAAGGACGAAACTTAAAGAAGATCTGAGAGCACGTCCAACCAATGAGATTGGTACGGATGGGGAATAAATCAACATATCCACAAATAAAGAGTTCGTAATTGAGTATTGTAATAAGTGAGGTATTAGGTTGGTGCAAAAATCATGACGCAATAATGTCGTTTTTTGACGTTAAAAATACGTCAAAAACGACATTATTACGTCATTATTTTTGCACCAAGCTAATAGCATATGAGTATAGACATGGCACTGACTATACTAAGTTTTAACATTATTATTATTATTATTATTATTATTATTATTATTATTATTATTAGGATTATTATATAATGTTTTTCCTCCAGTCTCTTTAAAATCGTCTTGGCAACAGGGGGACATGACAATAAGCCTTATTAGATACTAGCAGTAGATCCCGGCGTTGCCCAGGGATGTAAAAGTAAGAGATAGATCAAGTATCGACCATCATAAAGACTGAAAAATAAAATTGACAAAGATTATTGTTTAAGGTTGACGGACACGCATGTCTTAATTAGTTCTTTTTTTTTACGAATTGGTCAAACCCAAACTCAAACAAAAACATTGTTTTCAATCGTTATGAGTCTACCGATTGAATAGAATTTTATTATAAACAATTGTCTTGTAAATGGAATTTTTAAAGCATTCTGAATGAAAAAATAAAGAAAAAAGTGTTCAAGACAATAAGAAACACTACCTGCCAAAAAAAAAGTGAAGTTTTGTTGAAATCGGTTGAAAAATGTAGGAAATCCGATCCCATATATAAACGAACACACACACAACACGCATAAACAACCTGGGTTTTATAATAAGTATAACTCGATATGAGTTGTCCCCCTTTCATTCTCGCGATGCCTCTTAATCGTGTTTTCAAATTGATTTTGTGCGAAAAAAAATTGTGTTTTTCCAATTTTTGGCGCTGTCAGAACCATCGTAAGGTAATTTTACGTAGTCCTGTGAAGTTTTGTTGAAATCGGTTGAAAAATGTAGGAAATCCGATCCAATATATAAACGTACAGACACACACACACACACACACACACACACACACACACACACACACACACACACAACCTGGGTTTTATAATAAGTATGATTCTAGTTACCTTCTTTAATTTTAATATGGCAGTGGCTTGCATACCGTTAATTTTCGCTCTGGTCAAATTACAGTGGATTTGGACCTTAAAGCTTTTCAATTTAATATCTCCCCGCCTCCAACAGTTCTCGAGTAAGATCTTGATATTTATATTTTATTTTTTTTATTCTGTTGTCCACCCGGAACGTCTATAATCTTCACAAATCGCTTCTTTCGTGATGGTTTGCTTTGTATTAATTTCTTATCACTGTCTTCTTTTTGAATTCGTTCCTTTATTTCCTTTTATTATTTGGGCTCGCTCCTGTTTTTTTTTCTTATTTTTTTTCCACCCTTTATATCTCCTTGTTTTTTCTGGCCTATTTTCATTTTGTTATTTTGTTCTTGCTCTTTTCCTTCCTTCTTTCGTTTCATTTCTTTTTTCCTTATTCTTGCACTTATTACTATTGCTTATATTCGTTTTCTTGATTTCTTTCTTTTTTCCTTCCTTCCTTCCTGTTTTCCTTCCTTCCTTTCTTCTTTTTTTATTACTTTCCGTTTTGTTTTTTCATGTGTTCTCTCCTTCTTTTCCCTGTTTGTCTTTTCCTCTTTTTTTTCTTTCTTTTTCTCGTACTTTTCAAACTCACACTTTTCATTTCTTTTTTCTTTCTTTCCTTCTTCCTTTTTTCGATTCTTTCGCCCCTTTTTTTGTTTTCTTATACTTTCGTTTTTCTCTCTTTTTCTTTTTTTACTTTTTACACTTTTTTTCTATCGCTTACTTTCTTTCCTTCTGCTTTTTTTTTACTTTTCATACATTCTTTCTTTCTTTTTTCTTTTTTTCTTTCTTTCTTTCTTTCTTTCTTTCTTTCTTTTTCTTTTATCTTTCATTTTTTCCCAAGCTTTTGCTGCTTGTTCTTTCTTTCTTTCTTTCTTTCTTTTATCTTCTTTTTCGTGCTTCTATTTATTTCTTCCTTTTTTCTTGTATGTTTCTCTAATGATTACTTACATTCATTTAATTCTTTCTTTTTTTCTTTCTTTTTTTCTTTCTTTCTTTCTTTCTTTCTTTCTTTCTTTCTTTCTTTCTTTCCAGTATTAATAATGAACATGTCTTAATGAGTCTTCCGTAATGTCCCAAAAAATTTGCTCTCAATCTCGAACTTGAAATGCTGATTGTCATGACAGACAAAATTAATACACTTGGAATATTGGCGCAACAGGATCTTCCCTTTCCCATATCCATGGTAAACTAATCTAAGCAGAATAAATATCTATGAGCACGTTTTTCCACTCTCAGTGAGTAAAACTGGTCGACTTAGAAGAATATCGTATCTTTACGATCGTATTGCCGTTTTCAAGTGGTGAATCCATCACAATTCATCGAGTGAAGGAAGTGAATTTATTGGCTTCGTTGATCGGCTTTACAATAAATGAAACTTCTCACTGGTTCAGTCGGGTGCGAATGAGACGTTGTCGCCGTAACTTGAAGAAAAATGTAGAAATCATTTCGGATATCGACGAATGCTGGCTTATTGGGTTTTGGCTCGCTTATAAGCGATCATCAATTATTCTTTGACTGCAGTTGGCTTTTAAACGAGCAGAAGAGGTCAGTTGTTTTTTTCTTGGGTGTTGCTAAATCGGTTGTCTATCCATTCGTATTAAGCGGGCGGAGATGAGAGGCATGGCTTGTTAATAATACTGAATTAAATCGCTGCTTATTATTAGCGTTGTTTTTAATGTTCCAATTAATTATTATTATTATTATTATTATTATTATTATTATTATTATTATTATTATTATTATTATTATTTCTTTTGATTTCTGGTGTGTATTTATTTTCTTCCGGGTCCCACCCAGAGACCTAAGGTCAGAAATGCCATTATGACATTTTCCAGTGACCAACTAAAAAAAAAAACAAAACAAAAACACATATGTTACAGAGATAAAGCTCTTCGTAAGGTGTGGGCTGTACAAGTGAGAACAATTTTTATGTTTCTTTAAGGCATGGGCTACCAGGAATCCCTTCAATAAATCTATTGGAATATTTTCCATTCAATCCGAGGGCTCAAACTACAACAGGGATTGTTGATGTCTTCATGTGCCACAATTTTAAGATTTTGATTTCTTCTTCTTCTTCTTCTTCTTCTTCTTCTTCTTCTTCTTCTTCTTCTTCTTATTATTATTATTATTATTATTATTATTATTATTATTATTATTATTTCCTTTGATTTCTCTTGTATACTCATTTCCTTCCGGGTCCCAACCAGAGACCTAAGGTCATAAATGACTTCATGACATTTTCCACAGCACTTTTTTGTAAAAAAATAAAATAAAAATAAAACATAATCTAAAATAAAAAATAAATTTAAAAGCACACATTTTACATGAGATAAAACACTATGTAGTGTGTGCACTGTGCTTGGGAGAACAATTTTTTAAAATCTTTTTAAGGTATGAGTTGCCAGAGATCCATTCACTTAGTCTATCAGAACCTTTTTAAAGCACACATTTTACATAAGATAAAGCACTATGTAGTGTGTGCACTGTGCTTGGGAGAACAATTTTTTAAAATCTTTTTAACGTATGAGTTGCCAGAGATCCATTCACTTAGTCTATCAGAACCTTTTTAAAGCACACATTTTACATAAGATAAAGCACTATGTAGTGTGTGCACTGTGCTTGGGAGAACAATTTTTTAAAATCTTTTTAAGGTATGAGTTGCCAGAGATCCATTCACTTAGTCTATCAGAACCTTTTTAAAGCACACATTTTACATAAGATAAAGCACTATGTAGTGTGTGCACTGTGCTTGGGAGAACAATTTTTTAAAATCTTTTTATGGTATGAGTTGCCAGAGATCCCTTCACTTTGTCTATCAGAACCTTTTTAATCAAACCCCAACTGGAATTTTTGATGTCTTCACGTACCATATATTTTTGAATTTCAGATCAAGATCCTTGTATTATGATAGTTGTTTTTGAAGATCTTCAAAGCTACATTACTCTGCAGGAACTGTCCTATCAATAAGAATTATTATTATTATTATTATTATTATTATTATTATTATTATTATTATTATTATTTCCTTTGGTTTCTGTTGCATACTCTTTCGGGCCCAATCAGAGGCCTAAAATCAGAAATGGCATCATGATATTTTTCACTGAGCATCTTTTTTAAAAAATAACTGAGATCACGCATATTATACATAGATAAATCTCTTCGTAATGCGTGAGGTGTACTTGTGAGTACAATTTTTGTATTAGCTTGGGTTACCAATGATCACTTCAATGAGTATATGGGAACCTTTTCCAATCAGTCCGAGCACTCCAATTACAACTGGAATTACTGATGTACTCATATACCACACTTTTGAGAATTCCACTTTAAGATCCTTATATTTTGATAATGTTTTGAAGATCTTCAAATATCCATTACATTCTGCAGGAACTGTCATATCAATAACAAAGCACATTACATTTTTGTGGTCTTTGATCACGATCTCTCTGCGATTAGCTTTAGATTAGTTTATTATTATTATTATTATTATTATTATTATTATTATTATTATTATTGTTGTTGTTGTTATTTGTGTATGTTATGTTTCTTGATTTGTATCCTGTTGATCCAGTTCCTAACTATGGTGCATAGGCCCTATAGGAGAATTTTCATTTACCTGAGAGCATTTTTCTTACTATATAAGCTGTTCATATTATGGTGATCTTTTGGGAAACCTGTATGTTGATGTTACGTCAGACACTGTCAGTAAAATTCTTTTTCTCACGAAGTCCAAAGCTCCGATTACTATTGTTACAATCTCAGTTTTCATTCGCCACGTCCTGTTAATCTCGATCTCTATGTTCTTGTATTTGGAGAATTTCTCGATAATCTTTATGGGGGTGTTTCTCGCAGATTCCACTGCTATGTCAATAAACATACACTCCTTGAATTTCTTATCTTTTATGATAATATCAAGTCTATTGTCTTTTATTTCCCTGTCAGTTTGAATTGGCATATCCCAGAGGTTAGTTACATCATTATTTTGGGTAATTGTGTCTGGTTGGTGCTTATATCATCTTTCAGTGGTTTCGATGTTGTGCTTCTTGCATATCTTCCAGTGTACACATGTTGCTACCTTGTTATGGCTGTGAGTAGATTCATTTTTTCCTAGTTCCGGACATCCTGAGATAATATGGTCGACAGTTTCATCATATTTTCCGCAGATCCCGCATTTTGGGTTAGTTCTATCCTTGATTATATGATAGTGATAGGGTCTGGTTGCGAGGCATTGGTCCTGAGCTGCAATGGTTAGCCCTCGGCTTTCAACACGGTTCTCCTCAGCCACCGATGTATTTTCTGCTTCTTTCGGCTTCTTTTGTTCTTTCGTCTTGTTCTCTCAGTTTTTTTTGTTTTTTTTTGTAATTTCATTGTTTTGTTTTCGTTTTTATTCGTTTGGCGTTTTGGCTTCGCTTTTTACTTTTAGGATTTCAGGTATATGAAGGTATTACTTGAAGAGTGGATTTGGTGTTTTACTATTTGTAGAAGAGGGTCATTGGTTTTTGTGGGGGAAGCTTCCAATCCGATTGTTCAAGTTGTATTAGATTTGGGTCTCCTAGACCTCTTGGTACGTACAGCCTACCAACATCGGATTTCGGGTGGCGTATCCTCATTTGGGTAAGCATTTTTCTGATCTTGGCGTCTAATCTTTTAATGTCATTTAAATTCCATTATTTAATAATGTTGAAGTTGTATATTACTACGTGTATAGCTAAGGTGTTGATAGGCTCCATTTTATTGGTCCCAGTTCGCTTTCTAGTATCAGACGCACTTCCCGATAATATTCTTTTCGGTTATTTTTCTTCAGAATTGAATTTTGTATTCCTAAGTATTTGTATGCACCATTTTGTTCTGGTTCCTTAATCTTGTAGATATCAAAGACTAAACCTGTAGTTTTCGTTAGTTTACCGCCTTTGATGTTGTCTTTGACCCATTTGCCGATAACAAACACCATTCTAATGTCTTCTCTGAACGTTTTAACAGTGGTGTGTAGGATTTTCTGCTGGTTGTCATCCATGACAAATTTATTAAGATAATCAATATAGAATAGGATATTCACTTTGCCATTTGGTGACTTATATCTGTATCTATTGTTGTTCAGTAGGCAGCTGAGTGACTCTAATGCAAGGCAGAAGCGTAGTGGTGACAATGAATTACTTTGGATGATCTCACGTTTGGTGTTGATTGGTCTCGATGTTAATGATTCGTTTGTATGGTGTAGGTTTAGTGTAGTTTTAGTTTTTATACGTCCAGAATATTGACCGTGAAGGGGTTTACCTTGACGTCGTTTCTGTATCTGGTCGGTTGCATTTGCTTTTGCTTTCTTTTTAATGTATTTTGCTGCTTCAGTCGGTGTATTATGCTTTACTTGCATTTCGTCACCCATTTGAAACTCTAATCTGAACTTGTTGGCTTCTTTTATTAATAAATAAAGCTGCTTACTACTTTCATCTTCTTTGACATATATCTTCACCCAGTCTTCTGTAGTTACTATATATCTTTAAAGGCCGATTGTTTTAGTTTTATAAGAAATTTCTAGTTGAACTAATCTTCTGCCTCCTTCGGATCTCAGCAAATACAGGCGATCAACATCAGCTTTGGGATGATGCATGCGGTGGCAGGTGAGAAGGTTTCTCATATTGACGTCCATTCGCTTAATGTCAACTATCGTCCAGTTAAGGTTGTTGAAACTGTATTGCATCACAGAGACATCCAAGGTATTTATCGGTGATTTTCCGCTTTTTTTTTTAAATTCAGTTTGGTATTTAGTACCAGAAAACAAGCTTGTAGTATTTCTTTCTTACCTTCTCCTTCATTTGGTATGCTGTATTTCACTTCCTAATTCCTCAATACTTATAGGCTTCTTCTTGTTCCAGTTCTCTTATATTTGTGCCAAAATCTAGATCTATTGAGTGTGTTTCTGTAAATCTCCCTTTCTTGAATGTTACTTTTACAGTATCGAGGAGACACTTTAATTCATTGTCGTTTATGGAAAAGAGTTTCAGATCATCAACGTAGAGTAGGTGATTGAGTTCATTCTTGTTTATTTTGTAACCCTACCTATTATTGTTTAGTTCATGTGTAAGGGGGATAAAGGACAGACAAAGCAGAAGGGTGACAGGAAGTTTCACTGAAAGATTCCTCGTCGAATATTCAGGGATGGTAGTGCGTCTGGCGTGATTTATGCATAATATGGTGTTCCACATTCCCATGCTGTGTTTAAGGAAATTTACTCTCACGGGGGAGACTTTGTACATTTCCAAAGTCTTAAGGATCCAAGAGATTGGCATACTATCAAAGACTTTCCGTTATCCATTTCTACATCATCTCCTGCAATTTTCCAGAAACATTTTTTATCAGTATTTGATCTTTGCAACCATATGAAGCTCTTCTGCATCCTTTCTGTTCCAGTGGAATAATGTTGTTGCTGCGAGAAAAGAGTAATTAAGGTTCGTCAGGACACACGTGATCAATTTATACGTAGTGAGCAGACATGTTATTTGCCTATAATTTTTCGGATCATCTTTTTGCTTCGTTTTTGGCAAGTGATATGTAATACCTTCAGTGATCCATTCTGGATTATTGATAAGCATTGATAGAGTTTGTTTAAAGGTTTTATGGATTAATGAGAGATGACAGAACCAGAAATCAGGCACTTTCTCATTTCCCAAGGATTTCGATTTTGGGGATTTCGTTAGAAGTTGCCTAACATTATTCGTGGTTATATTTTCCCACTGTTGTAGAGGTTCATCTAGCATTCGTTCTCCTTTAGGTTGGGTCCATTCTGCATTGGGGTTATATTCCTTTGGGCTGTTCTAAATATCCTCCTAAAATGTTTGCACTTTGTCAATAGATGGTGACTTTTTTGACATGTATAGCTGATTCTCCAGTTTCCCTGTAAAATTTCTTAAGGTCCATATGGAATATTTTATTTTGGCGATATTTCGTAATATCTTGTTTCTGCACCTTTAACTGGAGTTTCTGTTCCAGAATTTTCTTGATTGATGAAATTTCATTTAGTGATTTAATTTTATATTTCCGCTTGATCATCCTGCATTTGCGTGTTGAGACATTTGGGCTTCTAGTGATTATCATCTGTTATCGAAATCTCACATCTGATTTCCTTTATTTCTCTCATCAGCATTGCCTTCCAAACTGGCTCTCTTTGTCTGATTTTTTCATTGTCCTGACTCCAAGCTTCCAGTAGCTGCTAAAGGTTTTGCGTATATGACAATGTTAACTTCTGCGATGTTTCCTAGTGATTTTTCCGTTAACAGTGCTTCCAGTGTAGCGTTGATTATTTGCATAATGTGCTGATTGGAGTGATATGGATTTTTGGGAGCGGGACTCTTTCTGACATTTGTGTGAGAGTTAATCCGCTGATTACTTGGATGACGTGGTTTTTCGCTTCAGTGATTTCCCCTCTGTGGTTTTCAAGGAATTCTACCCTAATGTAGTTGGATTCATCTTCAGTGCCATCGTCTGGATAACTGCAGGTTATATCACAAGTAGATTCTTCGGTTTTATTTCCTGTGAGATTATTACTTCATATCTCATTTATTTTAGTTTTTACCTCATCTATTTATTTATTTCTACTCTTGACTCTTTGAGTGATGGGTTATTATATTCTGTCTTATATCTAATTTGATCTTATTTCTGAATTTGAGAGTCTTTTGTTTCGCACGATGTCCATGTGCTCATTGGCATGAATGTTTGTGTTGATCTTTTATTGCATTTCCTATAATAGTTTTCCACATTTCGTATGCCTGATTCGTGGTGTTCTTTTGCGGATTTACGTGCGCGTCGAAAAAGGAGGTCATAACTTGTTAATACTCTTCGCGAGGTCATTTCGTTCGCTTACTTTTATTAGTTGATTTGTCATTGACTCACTTGCTCCAACATTGGGAATAGTCCGAATTTCGTGACCAGGTCTCCCTTCGTTGTTGGAAGATTTTATTCAGTGGCAGGTGGGGGGGGGGAATAGTTATTATTATTATTATTATTATTATTATTATTATTATTATTATTATTATTATTATATTTCCTTTGATCTCTTACGTTTCATTTTTTCCGGGTCCCGACCAGAAACCTATGGTCAAAAATTTCATCATGACATTTTCTATTTAAAAAAAAAAAAGATAAAAAAAATCGCACATAGATAAAGCCATTCGTAAGGTTTGGGCTGTATTATTATTATTATTATTATTATTATTATTATTATTATTATTATTAATACCATTATCAAGTATTGACCGAACGCCTGTAATAGAAATTGAATAGATGAAAGTTGTTCGGAATCCTTTGATGGTTGTGTTAGCACGAAGTTACATGTCATCGTAACCGGAGGTTTCAGCCTACTGGCATTGTTCAACTACTGATCCGGTCAGATTATTCGTTTTATCCTAGAAACTGCCCAGTCGGGTTCGTGACATTCACTTACGCGTAAATATCCTTGGGAAAGGTATGATATCTATCCCACCGCCTGGTATAGCTTACAAAAATTTTATCTGAAAAAATATCATTGTTATTCTCAAAATGAATCTCAATGTAACATTCACTCTCTAGAAAATAATTATTCTTACAATCTAAGTTATACTTTGGATTTTAATAACTAGAGAAGGTTGCTAAACCGTAAAAAATAAATAAATTATTAAACGCTGAAACTTTAACTAAGGTCCGCTCGGCATAGTTGCAGTATAAACGAAATGTTGGTTCTGTGGGTATTTGCCTGAGTAGGCCTTTGCAGCAGGGATTAGCTAGCCACCTAAGTATACTTGAAAACGAGTAGTCGAACATTATTATTATTATCATTATCATTATTATTATTATTGCACTATTATGGGCACGTGGCCGAGTGGTTACAACGTTCGCATTTTGACCATGAAACCCGCGTTCGAATATCATCATGGTCGATTTGTCAGGAAGGAAATTGGAGGGTTCAATTCCAGCGTGCACCACCTTTCGAAAGTGCCTGAAAACCATACCACGGGTTGAACCAAGCCTTGTGAGTGAAACCTTGGGATCCGTCGATAACTGGACAAGTACGAAGTCACAAGTCATCGTGGCCGAGGGCTTCAGCGCGCTGGCCGTTTTCATGCTAGATAACACGCTATTTCCCAGAATACTCAGCATAGTCGTAGTATAAACCACGGGTGAGCTCTGTTGGTGTTGAATAAACACAAATGTGCCTGAGCAAGCGTCTGCAATAGGGATTGTCTAGCCGCCGTAGTAGACAGGCATCCTTGAATACGAGTGGCCATACATACATACATACATTACACTATTAAATCTTTATCATATTAAATTGTATAGTGAATTCTTAAAGTCATTAATTTTTATATTTGGGTGAATGAAAGATATTTGCGTTTCTTTACAGATCTTTACTTAATACTTAAGTCATATACACATCGAAAGACTATCTATGTCTCTACTATGTTGTTCATAGTAGTATCATGTGCTTGCTAATACCATTCAGAAGTTTCTTTTGTTTTAGATGTTATAATGAAAAAAGCAATTCACTCGTTGTCCACTAGATGGCGTGGTAATAAACCTTAAAAAAGTAAAGGACTAACTTTCTCTTTCCCTTTTTCCTCCGGGATGCATTGGGTTGGTCAAAAAAATAACTCGCTTATTTTGTTAAACGTTTACTTAATATCCGAACGAAATTTGGCCAACCCAATAGCAGTGTCAACACTGGATCTGTCTCCGTCGGGAGAGATTTCTTTTCATGGGCATAACATCTCCTTCATTTTTCACCAAACCACGTGACAAGCACACACACAAACACACAACATACACACACACTACTACTACTACTACTACTACTGTCAATCACATAAATATTTTTCGTTCATTTTGAGCTATTTGTAAAAGAAAAATGAACTATATCTGTATAAAAGTAAATGACTAACTCTCTTTTATTCCTTTTTTTTTTTTGACCGGAGATGTAGTAATGACAATATGGGATAATTTTTTTTCTGGGCATGTTGATTGCTTAATTTCACATAACCACGTGGCGCGCACAGACACGCGCACAAATATTTTCTCTTCTTTTTTTAAGCTAATTGAACACATGTAAATATCATTTTATCGTTATCTTCTTTGGTGTATTATGTTGTATAAATGTCATTTAAAACCCATGTACGGGTTGAATTAATTCATCTTGAAAGTTCCCAGCCTCTTATCGCCACAATCCTTAACACAGTTCGCTACAAAGTCGTAACCCCGTTACACAAATATTGAGTTTCCGGTAATTTGGAAGCTTTAAATTAAAATGAACTCTAGCGCCACTGAAGCTACTAGTAGAAAGCAGAAAGGCATAAAAAATGACGATACTTTTCAAAACTGGTTTCACTTTTTTAAGAGTCTGTCCCTTAAAACAGAACAAAAAATTTGTCACTTTTACGCCTAAAGATAGTGGAAAGTCTGAAAATCAATGCTTGAAATCTTTCAGAAGGGCTATGATCCGTGAAGGAGGGTGTTAAATATAAAAACTAATTGTATGTATGTATGTATATATGTAAAAATCGGAGACCATCGTGCGGAGTCTGGGGGCCACAAATTCACCAGGCTAGGCTGTTGTTTCTGCTTCAAGTAAGTTTTTATGTAATGGGGCCAACCAATTTTAAAATTTGTTCTCGGGCAAACAGAAATAGTTACTAGAGTGTTAACAATTACCATTATTGGAAGCAGGAACTAAATAGAAGACTAAAGCTCTTCCTGATTTTAAGAAAGAACAAAGCATCAGTTGTAACAGGGCAGAATGATTGGGTGTCAGTAACAGAGAAATCCTAAGCAACTGAAGTCTTCAAAATGAAGCAAGTAAGAAAATTTAATTATTTGGAAAGGGCTTTAACAGAGGACGGGAAACGTGCCACCGATATCCAAACGCGCACTGAAGTAGGAAACGATCCTTTCCAGAACCTAAGCAAAGTAACAGAGAAAAATTTCGTTAGAAACAACGAACAGAGAGCCGAACTGCCTGTCCTCTTTTATATCAGTGAATACCGGACTATTTCCTCATCGATCAAGAGAAGACATGAGGCAACAGAGATATGCCTCTACAGAAGGACGCTGAAGCCTGACGGAATGATCATGTGACTAACGAGACTTGATGAGATTTTTTTGTGTGTCTTTTTTGTTTCTTGTGTTTTTTGCTTTTTTGTTTTTGTATTATTTTTTGTATTTTGTTTTTTATTTTTTGTGCTTTTTGCTTTTTTGTTTTTTATTATTTTTTGTTTTTTGTGCTTTTTTGTTTTTATTGTTTTTTGTGTTTTTTGCTTTTTTGTTTTAGTATTATTATTTTTTTTTGTTTTTTGTGTGTTTTTTGCTCTTTTGTTTTTTATTATTTTTTGTTTTTTTGCGCTTTTTTGTTTTTTGTGTTTTTTGCTTTTGTATTATTTTTTGTTTTTTTGTTTTTTGCTTTTTTGCTTTTGTATTATTTTTTGTTTTTTGTTTTTTTTTGTTTTATGTTTTTTTTTTTTTTTTTTTACAGCGTATGAACATTTTTGTGTTATTTAAAGCCGAAATATATTTTTAAATTGTAAAATTTATTTATTTTTGCGAGTGGCCTTTTTGTTTTTTTAGAATAATTTTACAGATGCAATTCTACTATTTAACTGATAGCTGTAAAAAGAATAGATTCACACATTTCGCGATGCTAAGTGACTGCAACGAACCCGGTTGGAATTCGAACTCGTTTCTCTGATTTCTAATTGCAAGCAGCTATCAATTATAGCAGCGAGTAACGAGGAAGTTTTAAGGAAAATGGAAAAAAAAAGAACGCTTATCCTTAGAATCAGAAAGAGACATTTCAAATTCCTATGACATACAATGAAGAAAGAAGACTTGGAAAATTTGACCCTCACAAGATATAAGAAAGGTAAGAGGGACAGGGTAAAGTAGCGAGTAACCTACCTGCTGAACTTGTGTCCGGATGGAAGAACAGGGACCTCACTAAGAGCTACAAATGATAGAATGTTATGAAGAACCATGATCGACCATCTCCAGAAGTGACAGAACATATAGCTGAGGAGGAGGAGGAGGAAGAAGAAGAAGGAATACATCTCTAAATGTTTGTTATATTTTTTAAGAGGATGATGATGCTATATATTTGGCCAGGAAGTCATTTTTTATACGTCAAAATGTATAATTGTGCGACTCAAAGCAGCTGGAGATATATCATTGCGCAGATGAAAAAAATAAAATAAAATTGAAGACATTTAATTGAAAAAAAAATCATATCATCTAATGGGAGCTTCGTGAAAACTGATAGAGAAAAAAAAACATTTTTCTCGCGCGAAGCTTACCAGATATACAGAAGTGAGATTTCATCCACAAAAATTCCTTTAAAGAAATCTTTATTTTTAAAAGGCAATAGAAGGTAATTATAACCCTACACACACTTGAATGGCTGAAAAGTAAGTTTTCCCCAATTGCAGAACAGAAATTTGAAAAGGTTATAACACTCTCTCACTCACACACACACACAGACAAATACACACACACACACACACACACACACACACACATATATATATATATATATATATATATATATATATATATATATATATAAAGAAAGAAGAGTAAGATATATAATCCGGTGTTCTTATAGATATTTTTATTTTTACAAAATATTACTCAATGTAAATTTACAGAGCATTAATATTATATATTAACTGATTTAAAATGTTTTTTCGCTACACAGTTCTAACCATGTTTCAAAAATGGAAACTAATAGTTTCAAATTTAATTTTGTAATTAAATTAAAAAAATAATTTTGTAATTAAATTAAAACCATTAGCTGCGATATATATATATATATATATATATATATATATATATATATATATATATATATATATCGCAGAACGGACATATAGATGAAAGAATTACTATTATCACAGTATGGGATATCTAATAATAAAAGTGATGAAATGAAAAAGAAACTAAATGAAATTGGCTAGATTAAAGAAAAAAATTCCCATCATGCCTCGTTCATCCGCTTGTGTAGTGGTACCAACATAACAAATTTAATCCGATGAACTCCTGAAGAACGAAACGCGTTACAACAAAACTGTTTTCCACGTTGTCATACATTGTCTCTCTTTCTCTCTCTCTCTCTCTCACACACACACACATATATATATATATATATATATATATATATATATATATATATATATGTATCCTCGCTCGAATAGTAATCCGTATAGTGATCTGAATAGAGAAATAGGATAGTGAATAGAGTAGAGAATAGCGGTCCGAATAGTAATAGAGGATAGACTAGAAATAGAGATCTGAATAGTAATAGAGGATAGATTAGAAAAGACGATCAATTAGACACAAGCTACCTCCCATATATGCGTTTCCTCTATGATCACATGGTCTAGTTAATTCAATAATGGGATCGACTCTGTTTGTTCACTGGCGATCTATGTTCAAACTCAAGTGTCGGCAGCGATATTTTATTCCTCTAAAACATATAATGAAACCTGGAATCAAATCTAACCATGATTTGTCAGGAAAGTGACTTCATGATGTCATCGACCCGAGGAAGCGATCCCAGCATGCTGCACCTTTGGAAAATGGATGAAAACCCTATCACGGTGTGATCCAAGTCTTTTCACTAAAATTAAATAGACAGAACTTTTCTGAAGCCGTTGTGCAAACACGAATTAGGATGTTATCGGGAGCAAAGTTTTGAGCGTACTGCCGTTGCTCTAGCTGCTGATCATGCCAAATTATTCACTCTTTACCCAAAACTGTAGCTAAGGTACGCTCAGTATCGTTGCAGTAAAAACTACATGTCGTCTCTGTGGGTGTTGAACAAAACACACATATAACTTCAGTATGCGTCGTGTGTGCTCGAGAAACGTTCAGATTAATATCCAGTCACGCAGATCGAATCGAACTCGCTTCTGCGGGTCTTTTTTATTCTAGATTTCTGTTTGCATAAAGTCAAAGTAACAGCTGGTTGTTTTTGTTTAGCAGCATATCAACACCTCTATGGGTTATTTAATGTCGAATTATGAATATTTTGTAGAACATTTTATTTTATTTTTGGAGATAATAATGAATAACAGTGAAACATATCTTACTATTTAACCCATAGCTGGGATAGGTGGATTCATACCTTTCACAAAAGTATTTGCGCGTAAGTGGACATAACGAATCCAACTAGTACTGACTGGGCTCAACGTTGCTTAACTTCGGTTATCGTACGGGAACCGGTGTTTCAACGTAATGTGGCTATAGACTATTCACATTAATAGATATGTATATTTACTAGCAGCATGGCCCGGCGTTGCCCGTGCTTGATTCAAAAATCGTACGACTCATACAGCAATCGCTATCACTTGACTTAAAATATTTTTGCCCTTCCTTGCCTTTAAAGGAGTGCCCTTTGCCGTGCTGATGTTGTTACATGCCTTACTTCTTGCCTATCTCACACTGCGAATTTTTTCTAAGCTCTATATTAAACATTAAATCTGTTACGAAAAAAGAACTAAACAAAATGAACACAAAACGATCAGCTTTAAAAAAGGACTCGTAACTGGAAAAACAGAATGAAAAAAAGAATGTTAACAACAAATACTTTTTCACACTCAACCCAGTTCTGCAGAATCAGAATGAACGTTGAGTTTAAGCAAGCGAATGAGCCAATTGGAGTAAAGTGCCATGCAGATTTAAATTTTTCCCACTTGTGACGAATGCAGCTATCGATTTTTTGCATGCTAGCATGCTAGTTAACATTCGTGTCAGTCAGCTGTTGGCTCTCACGCTGGCCAGTAGAATCTTCCTGCCTATTCGTGACAGCCAGCTATAGGCTCTCACTCTAGCCAGTAGAAAATGGCCGCGAACTACATGGAAACTGCCGTAGAAGAATGAAAAAATCGATTATTTCCACTATCGATGGGAGTTGGGAAATGCAATGTCGGTGTTGGCCTTCCGACTAACTTGGAGCATGTTCATGTAAACTTTGGTGCAAATCCGTCGAAAATTACGGCTGTGTATTCGTTACACACACAAGCACGCACACACACACACACAGACACATCCTGCCTTTTATAGATAGAGATGTCCATGTGCACACACATGCACACGCACGCAACTTGGAAGTAAGAAAATGCTTTTGGTTTTACCATTTGAACATTTTTAGATACAAAAATTAGAAATTGATTTTGAGAGTATCTCCGTATATATCTTTCTTTTCTTTTTATCTATCTATGGATATGTGTGTGCTTGCATGTGTATGCTTGTGAGTGCGAATTCGCTTCATTGATTCCATTTTCAGAACTGGTAACGACTGAGCCAATCCTTTTGTGTGAGAATCATGCCTGGTTAGATAATTGAAAGATTTCGGGTTAAAAAATTTCGGTTCCGTTAAGAGAAAATCTCAACAGAGAACGATTATGCTGAGTGATGAGGAGGGGGGGAAAGAAAAATAAAGTGTCTGAATGAGAGAGTGTATGAGAGATAAAGAGTGAGAGTGTCAGCGACAGAGAGAGAGAGAGAGAGAGAGTACGTAAGTAGGAAAAAGTTAGAGAGAGATTGTGTAATAAAGAGAGACCGTGTAAATGAGAGAGAGAGAGAGAGAGAGAGAGAGTACGTAAGTAGGAAAAAGTTAGAGAGAGATTGTGTAATAAAGTGAGACCGTGTAAATGAGAGAGAGCGAGAGAGAGAGAGAGAAATGAGGCCAAATGTGTTGTGAGGGAGAGAGATAGGAAAAAGGAGAGTGTGTGAGTGCGAGATAGTGAGAGAGAGATTTAGCTTGAGACAGAATGTATAAGAGAGACAGAGATATAGAGAATATAGGGAGGTTCTTACTAGTATGTGTGTATTTGTGTGAGAGTGTTAGATAGAAAGAAAGAAAGAAAGAAAGAAAGAAAGAAAGAAAGAAAGAAAGAAAGAAAGAAAATAGCTAAAGGGGACATTACTAGGACGAAAGCTTAGCGAATATGATTCTTTTTTGACTGGGCGGGAACAGAAGAGAACGAATATATAAAAAAGAAATTAAATTTCATAAAAAACGCAGTACCATACTTTCACTGCTACGACTACTATTGCTTCTGCTACTAATACTACTACTACTAATAATAATTTATTTTCTCCATGAACCTTTTGTATACGGCACAAACGTCATTTTTACGGCTGAGCCTTAAATATAAGTCCTATATTTACACTCTGTTCTTTTTGTAACAATTATTTCCAATAGTCGTATTAGGTTAATTTTGATGCGGTTCAGATATTAACAAGCCCTTTCAGATCTCACCTTACGATTCTTGCCGATTTGAGTACTTTTGTTGTCTGAACTGTCTATTCTTCTGCATTCTTGCAAATATATACGAAATCGATCCCGGTGTTCTAGTCAGTATGGGTACAACCGCTATATTTATATTGCGCTACCTCATTATTTCTGTTGCAAGATCCCAATATTTATCCGACTTTCCCTTTTCATTTGTTCGACAATCACCAAAAAGTTTTCTTACCCTCCACCCCCTCACATAACTAGATCTAGTTTTCTGGCCGAGAGAGTTTACATTTTAAATCCCCAAAGAGTTTTAGTTGTTATATTTCTAGAAAAGCTTCTGGCCTATGTTTATTATATTTTCTGCATAGACAAATTGAAACTCTTTGCAAATTCCCAGGGAATCATTGTTCATATCTTGCCTTGTCTGGTTTTATATTCTTCTTGTATGCTTGCTACATTGAGAGGATTCGGAGTAAAAAGAAAAAAAAATGTTTCTTTAAAATAAGATTTCAACACAACGTCGTTATGGGGATTTTTATATGTAGAGATTAGACGTGGCACAAGGCCGAAAAAATGGGGAACCCAGCAAGGATCGAACTCACTACTTAGTAGTAATTTTTCTATCGAGTCATGCTTGTTAACGATTGCAATACGTCGAGGTGCTGTAAATGATTTTCTAAACGTAGCTTAGATGTGGCAGAAGTCCGGAAGCATGGAGCACCCAGTGAGGCTCGAACTCACTACTCAGTCGTAATTGTTCAAGCGCGTCATGCTTGCTAACCATTACGCCACATCGAAGTGCCGTGATGATTTTCTCGGCGTAGCTTGGATGTGACAGAAGGCCGGAAGTGTGGAGCCTCGAGTGAATATCGGACTCACGACGCAGTCGTAATTGATCTAGTGAGACAAGCGTACTAATCCTTCCCCTACGTCGAGGTTCCCAACACAGCGTGGTTATGCTTATCTAATCTAATATTGTCTGTTCTCAGAACCTGATTGTGATTGTAATTTTGTCTCTGAAAGTTTTGTTCTGTTGTGTTCCTTATTTTTTTTATTCTTTATTTTCTCGTTTCTTGAATATTTTTCGATGATTCCAACACATTTAAACTTATCTTTTAAAGTCAATTTCCAGCTGACCTCATGGTCCGATAGTTCATTCTCTTTTGTTGATTCATGTTTTTCCTTTTCGGATCATTAATGTTGAGCTTTCAATATTGCTTATTCGTTGAATGTTCAGTTTCAATTTGAAACTGACAATGGATATTTATGTGATAAGTTCCGTGTTTCCAGTAATGCGTTCTTCTGGATGATCACGGCTCTTTCTCTCTGATTTTACTTTAAACGTTTTACTAGATATTTCGGGACCAATCCCAGCATTCCGATTGACTCAACTTCCGCAACTTCTTCTTTGACTTCCGGGAAAGGTCAAGATTCTTGGCTATATTTTAACTTTCAGATCCAGGTCTCTGAGTTACCGGGAATTCACGTTCTTTTATCACAACCACATCCGGTCAGGTTATTTGATTTATAGTTTGCTATATGGACATTCATTGATTATGTGGTTCACTACCTCGAATTTTCTTTGTCCACTACTTATGTGGTTCACTGTCTCAACATGCTACATTCGCTGATTATGTAAACGATTATTTCAATAAATTCGGCAATTATCCTTTACATGTGGTTTTTCTGCTTTGCCTTTATATGGTGTAGATTAATTGCTTTTACAATATATCAAACTTTGCTGATTTATTTAATGTCTAATTCTTGTTTTTGCCACCCGGTATTGATCGAACTTACGATTCCGTATTAATGGTCAATTAGACTATACTCATTAACCATTACTTAATTCCTACATTCCTTTTATGTAGTTTATTTTTGTGGTATTGTTTTGAGATGCTATTAAGAGCGCAGGATATTTTTTTCTGTCTGTTCGTGTAGAACCATTTGTATATGTAATTGTTTTTTCATCACAATCTTAATTTCTCGGTGTTGTGTCTTTTTTCTTCTTTTGCCGGGGTTAGGGTCATTAGGGTTTGTCGTAGATGCTGTTTCTTGTCATTGTTTTCTCTGCCCTGTGCACTCTTTAAATCCCTGGATTGCAGAGTCAACAGAATTCTTGGTACTCACCTGTCATGCCTTCTGTTCTATTGACCTTCAGTTTATCGAGATCATCCCTTGGGTGTGGCATCTAGGTTCCGTAGTACTTCTCTTGGCCACATTATTTCAAGCGATGGACACATAATAACACTGATGTGGACAGAGTAATAACTTACCATTTTTACATAAGGGACAATAATAATAATAATAATAATAATAATAATAATAATAATAATAATAATAATAATAATAATAATACCATTATTTAAAAAGAAAGATTTTAAAATCAATCAAATTATAAGGACCTGAAAATTGAGGTGATAAAAATGTGGAAACCTGAAACTACTGTCATCCCTATTATTGTAGGGATACTGAATATGCTAACGAAGGGTACCGAAAATATTGGATATGATAAAAAAGGGTACAGAAAATATTGGATATGCTAAAGAAGGGTACCGAAAATATTGGATATGATAAAAAAGGATACCGAAAATATTGGATATGCTAAAGTAGGGTATCGAAAATATTGGATATGCTAAAGAAGGGTACCGAAAATATTGGATTTGATAAAAATGGGTACCGAAAATATTGGATATGATAAAAAAGGGTACCGAAAATATTAGATATACTAAAGAAGGGTACCGAAAATATTGGATATGATAAAGAAAGGTAACTAAAATCTGTGATAGAATTCCTGAACATATCAGCACCCAAGAGCTACA
>OZ010582.1:116403216-116405716 GCA_963932145.1 Acanthosepion lycidas | reverse complement strand
AAATAAAAGATTTAAATAAATATAACAGGGAGTTTACTCAAAGACGGGCATCCACAAAATTACGTTCGGTGTAGTAAGAAATAATGTCAGATAAAAAAATACATATAACCATACGTGGGTTTTCAGTTGTCTCTCCTGCATCTAACCGATATCAATGTATGCAATCTGTATGTTTTTTATCTCGATTTTTCTAAGTTCTGTTATGGCCGGATGACGAAGAAATCAACTAGCGATGGGGTTGTTATTTTAAGTTTAGGAAAAAATTAGGAATTGCTTTAGAGAAAATCACTGTCGATATATTTTCATTCTCCAAGAACTTTTTTATTTATATTTTAATCAGTTTTCTTTTTTTATTAATGTAGTAAGAATTTGTTTATATCGCTTATTTAATAGTTTTGTTTTGGTTTGGGAAGATAATTAAAGCTCTTTATTCGATTTTGGGGTTGATTTTTGTAGTTTATTCTATTATTTTGGCGGGAATAGTTTTTAATTTGTTTAGAACTTCATGTATTTATTTGGATTGATTATCTTTATTTGTTTTTTCTAATGGTTAGTTTATCGGGATTATTTTCATAGTCCTCTTGCCCATTATTTATAGCAGAGTTACTTACATAATATTTAATTGATGCTAATCTTTCAAGTTTTATATAAGTTGATAATATCATTGTAGTATTTATATTTAAGTTAATTTTCAGTTAGTTATGTGCCATGCGTGATACACGCTTAGGCGATCATGTATCTTTCGATGAGGCAGATTTATTTCCGCAGTAGTTTGCCATTGCTTTCTGCGGTAGACCAGTTGCCGTCCAAGACTATAGAACCCGATCTGTCCTGCCATTTACCCAAAGCTGGGAAGAGAAGAAGAGGATTCATACCTTTCCCAACCAAGGGTATTAGCACATAAGTGAATGTAATGAATTCGACTGGAATTCGAACCCGGCTCTCCGATGCCTTAATCCGAGCCGCTATCCATTACCCCATCTTATAAATTGTAATTGGCCGGAATTTCTAAGAACTCCCTTAAGGCGAAATCACGTTGAAACACTGCTCCTCGTATGATCACCAAAGTTAAGCAACGTCGAGCCTGTTTAATATCTAGATGAGTGACCGCTTTAGAAATACAGGTACTGTGGTTGTTTGTTTGATTAACGTCATATAAACTCCTTAAAGGTCATGTCATACCAAAATTTAATTTTTATTTTTTTTTGGGGGGGGGCGAGCATTTGTGATTTATTTTACAAGAATGTATTGCTAGTAATGTTATTTTTTTGTACAAAAATGTATTGCCGGTAATTACTTTTTAAAAAAAAAATAAATTGCTGGCATTTTTTTACTATGAAAATGTATTGCTGGTAATTTTACTATAAAAAATATATATATATATATAAAAATGTATTATAAAATTATAAATATATAAAAAATGTATTTTTATACTTTCATAGTGTTTTGTCTTCATTTTGAGGGTTAACTATTTTCCCATGTTTGGGACCCTAACAGGTGCTATCACCCCGGGTCATGGCGAATCTGGGAACAACAGCAATTATGAGGTGGTTCCACGCACCTCAAAACTTCCCAATCAGAGGCCTTGCTGCCGGATGTAGTTTATCGTCATGTCCAGGACGCCAGATGCTGTAAGCTTTGATGTCCGCGTGGGGTAATGGATAACAGTTTGAAACAGGAAATCAGAAAGCTGAGTTCCAATTCCAGTCGGGTTCCTTAAATTCAGTTACGCGCAAATTCCGTGAAGAAAGTAATCTATCCAATTCGCCCGTCAGTAAAATCTTTATTATCGAGAAAAATAACTCTTACAATTTAAAAATAATATCCGGCTTTAAAAAGTTTGATAAACCGTAGAAAACAAATCAATGGTTTTACAAAAGGTTTTCAGATAAATCTCCGCTTCCATAGCTGAATATAGACGCAGTGAACACTTAGCGAAATTTTGCGATATCGTTAACTTACAAAACCCTAAATCGTGTTTCACCAAGTGTAGATTGTAGATTGATGTATTTTTTACGGATTATCATCCTTTTGTAGATTATTTAAAACCATAAAATATTTTAAAATGGACGAATGTTTTTGGCGATAATAATTTACTGATAGAAGTTCTACTAATTAACTTATAGAAGAGATAAATTCATATCTTTCCCAAGGATATTTGCGGATACAACGAACCCGACTGGAATGCGAACTCGACTGTCCGATTCTTAATTTCGAGCCATTATCCATTGCAGCAGCCCCGAACATGCAAGCTTACATCACCTGGTATTCCCAAACCGTAACCCATCTAGGTACTGACCAAGCCCACCGTTGCTTAACTTCGTTGACCGGAGGAAAAACGGTGTGACGGTGATGTAGTCTTAAGACATCACCGATTGTCCTAATTGACAGTATGAATGTAAATGATCTACAGAATATTCTATTTATGATATAATTTCAGTGTTCCTCTGCTGCGTCGGATTTGCAAGTTAAGGACAAACATTTCATGGTAGCACAATCA
>OZ010582.1:116278216-116395716 GCA_963932145.1 Acanthosepion lycidas | reverse complement strand
TATATTTTTATATAAAAAATCCAGCAAAACATATTTATAGTAAAATGATCAACAATACATTTTTAAAAGAAAATGACCAGCAATACATTTTATTTGTAGATGAAAGCCTACAGTTGCGTTCAAATATATTTATTTGAAGCCATAAATTTGTGTTCCAATTATTTAGATTCCCGCATTAAATAACTCATAGTGGTGTTGATATGCCACTAAACAAAATCAACCAAATCTATACTAGTATTGCATAAGATTATCATTGGCTCTGCTAAAGAGAGAAGCTCGGCTTAGCATTGATTCCCCATGCTGTCTTCTATAGTTTTCCAGGCGTCCCTGATACTTGTGCTACGGGATCTAGTGTGTGAGCTCTCCACCATATGCTATAGATACTCGACAGCGTTCTTTAAAAACTTACAGAATGCTCTACAAACCAACTTTTGACAATATGGGCCCGATGATACGGCGATTTATTCTGTTGAAATCACTCAGGTATATGGAGACAGTGAATGAGCCCAAAAGATTACGCAGCAGTGTAACCTATAGGTCATCGGTCAAGTTTTCAGCTGAGCCAGAGGACTCCACTGTTATTAAATGATCATACGCTATTCAGTCTTCACAGTCTCTTGTTTACTACTGAAATCCATAACCGCATAGAGTCTGCGCTATAGGTGAATTCTACTATCGGTTCGAAACGCATGAATCCATGAGATATCGAATCAGGATCCACATTAAGAGTCTACCCGGATTCAATTAGTGATGTCACAGATTCAGGTGAGGTGCTGTGTCCTGTTTCTTGCTGCTAATAGGCATATATATCTTGATGAGTTTTCCCCTCTCATATCCCATTGAAGATAAAAAAAATGCCATATTACCTCCTGTATTGAATGTGGATCTGATTTCATACAGTGTCACTTGTCTCCTAACTAAAACAATTCTACTTAAGTTCCTATGGTCAAGATCGTTAAAGATGCGGTGTCAACATTAAAAAAAATAATTATAGTAAAATGAAAACAATACATTTTATGGTCTACAACATATATATCTAAAAAAACATACGTTTACTCAGAAAGTATAAAATTATGTACAAAATATCAGTAGATGATACCATAATATTGCATACAAAATATTTAGATTTTGGCATTAAATAACCCAGAGGGTGATATGCTGCTAAACAAAATCAACCAAGTCAAATCATTTACACTCTATCAAATTGATTTAATTTCTTTTTGCTATTTGCCCACCTGGAATTTGCAATATTTATGAAATATTCTACCTTTATTGTCTGTCAAATATCAATAACACCTTACATAAACAGTGAATCTCTTCAATCTGTGACCCCTATTTAAGTTTTACTCGTTCACTTCTTAAACTTAATTGGGCACTTGTGCACCTATTCACTTATAGAAAGAAAAAGTGTACACACATACACACATACACACACAAGATTTAATGTATATAGTTTGTGCTTTTTTTCAGGATGATGTGATCAATAATCATCTTCCATATTTACAAATGAGTTTGTTTTATATTCTTTAGAACTGTTTATGTTATGGAAGGAAATCCATTTTTAACGTTAAAATTTGAAATGATCATTTAATAGTAGTAAACATTTTATACAATTATTATATCTTATATATTTCTGCATTAAATAACACACAGAGGGTGATATGCAGCTAAACAAAATCAATCAAACAACTTACATCAAGGAACTTTCATAAAATTAGTCCATATAATATTCTACAATTTCTTAAATCAAACCATATTCCAAAATTTAACTTCAACAAAACTACAACATAAAACACACACACATATAACCGCCCCAAGTAATCATATCCACACAACCATGTACATGCACAAAAGCTGAGTATCATCTACCATGTTTTCTACTGTGAAAGCAGAATAACGTATATCATTTTTATTACTTTAAAGCTCCCAAGACAATTAATTTAGGCCTTAAATGGCCCATAAGAATTTGATATACTGCTGAACAAACAAATAAGTCCCTGATGCACATGTGATACTGCAGAACGATGGATGTCCACAAAATTTCAGAAAGGGAATGTCCCATTCGTCTATCATTTAATGTTAGGTCTCATTCAAACTTCTATAAATTTTGTTGCTTTGCTATAATCAGACTAACCAATGTACATACTCATTCATCGAATGCCAGAGAATGATATAGGTCGGGGTATTTCTATGACTTCAAAGAACGGTAGTGCTACCTACTATTATATTTACATAATGCTATCCGAATTCCAGTCGAGTTTCTTAGCAACCCGCCTTTCGCTAAAATACCCTTGGGAAGAGTAGAAATAGATCACTTCCCCAGTTATAGGTTAAATAGTAAGGCAGATTAAGCTCTTCAGCCTTGGGTGGTAACAATTCTAAAAGAAGAACCTTTCTAAATTTCGAACCCAGAAATATTAATGTTAGCCTGGTGATACGTGGACATCTAAGTGAAGAAAAACTTCGATAATTTCCCAGATGTTTAATGTCGGGCAGACCGCTCAAACGAGGACACTCACGTTCTGAACTGTGATGAGCAGTACGCCTAATGGAAACTGGCAAATTCAGTCTGGAAATAGTTAAGAGATCTATAACGACCAACCTAAAAAAGAGCCAATAAACGCTGTAAATATATTGTCTCAGTTTTAAGAAATATGACCAATGCCATGGAGTTTTATGAAGAACTCCCTATGGATAACAAGTCAGTTATTAACAAACAAACCAGCAACAAATAGAAAAGAGACAAGTGCACATCAAATTGCAAAGGAAATTTCGAGTAAACACTTAAAGAAAAGGAAAAGAAAAAGGCGATTTTGATCTTTATCCGATAACTGATAGCGAGAATGAGGAAATAAAAACAGACATAAAATGAAGTCACGCCTTCTCATTTGGAAGAAGACAAAGTTCGATTAAAAATACTTGAGTCATAAAAGTTAACCTTGCACCTAAGAAGCGATAGACAGGAAGAAAAAAAAATTCTGGAAAGAAATCTACAAGTTGCCATTGATTAGCTAACTTCAGTGCGGGAATATACAGCAGGAGGTGAGCGGGAGTAGCTAGAAATGCAAAGCGGAAAGAATAGATGCCATGTAGCGTAGGACGAGGATTTTACATTGAATAATTACATAAATCAAACTAAACCAAAAGAAGGCATCGAACACATATTGGCATCGATCGATAAAGGATAAAAATAGCTGTCTTTTTTCTAGTTAGGTTCCTCGGTTTTATGAACAGATCTATATCATGGCCTTAAATTAAATGATCAAACTCACGACGGTTGTAATTTCTGTCACGGCTACATTGCGCACCGTTGCTTCCGACAGAGACATGTTTATATTTATTAAGCATAGCTTAGTCTGACACAAGGCCAACACTTGATGGCAGCCAGTGAAGACCGGTAACGTTGCAACACGGAGAAGTTTTATATACACGCCTTTCGAGGTTTAGTTTTGTTTGGTTCAAGGTCACAAACGTGGGGCACCTAGTGAGTAACAAAATCAGAATATTAGCGGCTGGTCGCTGAGAAAACTACAGTGCCATGGTATAGTTTTTCTAAGATTAATTCAGTTTGATATCTGTCTATATTTCTAAGATAAGGTGTAACTGATTTCAATATTTACATTGTTTGGACTATAGTCGTAATATATATATAGTCATATTCACGACGTTTCGGCTGTTGTACACTCAGGCCTTCTTCAGGTGATATACGTTGGAATTTCGAACCGAATCCTTTATTTCGTCCACCGGGGTAGATTGCTCAGTATTGAACTCAAAACTCTGAGTGAAGTGACTGAATTAATTCAACCAACGCTTTTATCAATAACTGGCCACAGCAGAGGTGAATAAAACTTGGAGCGTTGAGTGACTGAAGGGAATTCACTAAAACTGAGATATGCAGAATAAAAAAGGCACGGCACGTGGACCTAGAACAATCTACCCCGTTTGACGACATAAAGGTTTCGGTTCGAAATTCAAAATTAATTTTTTCATGTGTAACGTGGACTTACAGTCTCGTATGATGTATCAGAATCTGTTACCCTTTGAAGTGTTTTTATATATCTATCCGTCGTACAGTTCTTTTCAACGCGGGCACAGCTGGATCGATGACGTATTCCTATGTCATCTGAGCTGACACTGACATCCTGTGAAGCACGGGTCTGCATTTTGTGGTTAAGAGGTCATTCCTCAAGTGAACTCTACACCCTGATTTCTCTGAAGGACATCATGTCACTTCACGTCGCAAGGGGACAATATGTGCTATAGACATAGCATCAGTGGTGTATTTAGGCCATGTTAGCCCGACAGAGCCCAGATTTTACGGTAGATTTTGGAGTTCTGTTATTAAAAAAGTTTGTCTAAGTCGGGATATTTTTATTATTCTTATTAAATCGCATAATATTTTCCTTGTAGCTAGCTCAAGTCAGGTGAGCCCAGTCCGCACTGCTATTTAACCAAAAACTGTTCCCACGTCATTGCGTAGAACAGATGTTGTCTTTTGTTACCAATTCGCAGTTATCAACGACGTAAGCACGGCTTCAAACGTCATTTGTAAATACTCTTCTCAATTCTCTACATGCAACGTGTGAAAGCCCTTGTCAGCCGCCAACTAGGAAAGGTAAGACAGTTTCGGTGACTAAGGCGGTACTGTCACCCCTGGCGCCACCAGCAGCTTTTGCCACCAGACAGGGTATTGTTTTTGCATATTTGTCAGTCGCTTGCGATTTCTTTTTACAACCTTAACGGAAATTTCCAACGTTGTGTCAAAATACACAATGCGCACGAAGCGACCTTTATAAAATAAAAAGTGAAAATGTTTAAGAGGTCAAGTATCGTTCTAGTAGGTTGGTGCAAAAATAATGACGTAATAATGTCCTTTTTTTTACGTTAAAAAATACGTCAAAAACGAGATTATTACGTCATTATTTTTGCACCAACCTAATAACACTTTATATATTATGAAGAAATATAACCAGACTGAATGCGACCAACCCTCAAAGACACCAACGTCTGAATAGGCAAGATCAAGGAACAAAACAGGAGAAGAGGGCAGCGTCGGTCGGTCGGTTGGTCGGTCGGTCGATCGGTCGGGCTGGCGTCAACTAGGCGGACCTTAACAGATCAAGCATCCGACAGCCCGATGAAACCAGGTTTGCTAGATCTCGACTCTCTCAATCCCCTTTGAGTCGAGTGTGAGGCGCTTCTGGGCAAATGTGTGAGCTTCTCGCGAAACTCTCTTCGATTCACAGCCATATCCGTCACCACCTGTGGCAGAGGAGGTAAAGGAAAATACGGAGTGAGGATGATGATTCCAATGCTCGGATGCAAGCGGGTGTCATACATATTATGAACAGGATTCTAAAATGATTATATATATATATATATATATATATATATATATATATATATTAAATCTGACATATTTCGTGACATCTAATGAATGGTAATCTATTGTTAAAAAATCTCTCCCTATTTATTCTACGAGTGGACCAGTCAATTTAAGTAGTGCCAGAGCAATTTTAGACAGCGATCTATAGTTGGACCGAGTGAAGCTTAAAGCAAATATAAAACTATTTATTCACTTTCTGTTTCTTTAACGGTAGATATAAATTAGATTAACTAGTAATGTTTCCTTTTTATGAACAAAAAAGCAAATCGTAACTTCGGGCGAGATAGAATTTAATAAATCTTTGGATCAAAGTTTGGCTTGTAGAACTGTAAAAAAAACTTCAAGAGTTTTGAAAGTAGATGGCTGGAGGCTCATTCTATAGTTCTAGCTGTCATGCTCGTAAGGAATCGAATTATGGAGCAATAGATAAATAGTCTCGCATACCAATACTTGTATAATACGTTCTACCATAGAATCGAATGCTCGACATTAAACTTGTTCCAGACGACGGCTAACTTGGTAAATACCTAGGATGACTTTAGTCAGTCAGTTCAGTGCCATACGCGATACACGGTTGGGGGATCATACCTCTTTTGATTCATGACTGACGAGGCAGAAGATTTTCCCACAATAGGTTGCCGTTTCTTTCTGCGGTAGACTGGTTGCCAAACAAACCAAAAGCTATAGGACCCAGTCTGTCCTGCTATTCAACTCATAGCTAGAGAGAGAATATGTGGAGTTATTTGAGAGTAAGTGAATGTAACGAACACGACTGAAATTTGAACTCGGCTCTCCGATTCAGAGTCGTTATCCATTGTAATGTACCCGGTAATGATAAAAGGGTAATCTCACTGACGGTTGTAGTGTGTTTCATTGTATCTGGATGCCCTATAATCGTTCCCTTGTGTCAGCCAGGAACAGATTTTTAGTAAGAATCATGTTAATTTTACGTTGGGTCACTATCCGCTTGCTACTGGTAACCCAGTTCTACCTGCCACATTGTCGGGTTATCGCCGATTAAATTAGTTCCCCCGTCAGATTTTTTCTGATAAGGAGGCTTGCTTAACATCTAGCAAGATACTAACTGTTACAAGAGTTAACCATTGACAATGAGGATTTATTGAGGCGTGATTATCACCCACTGTGCTGTAAGTAGGGCTTTCCCCTCATTTTATATCGGAGAAGTTACTCAGCCCCGTGGATTCCAACCCTGCATCTTTTTCATTGCACCAAAGAGGTTGGATCTGTGTAATATCGATACCAGTGTGACAGTAGTCCCGAGGGCTGGGTAAAAACAATTTTTGTCCTTGGCCCATATGCATAAGTATGCGTATGGTGTCACATCCACCCTTAGTCACATGCGTATGGTGTCACATCCACCCTTAGTCACATGCGTATGGTGTCACATCCAACCTTAGTGACATGCGTATGGTGTCACATCCAACCTTAGTCACATGCGTATGGTGTCACATCCACCCTTAGTGACATGCGTATGGTGTCACATCCACCCTTAGTCACATGCGTATGGTGTCACATCCACCCTTAGTCACATGCGTATGGTGTCACATCCAACCTTAGTCACATGCGTATGGTGTCACATCCACCCTTAGTCACATGCGTATGGTGTCACATCCACCTTTAGTCAGATGCGTATGGTGTCACATCCACCCTTAGTCACATGCGTATGGTGTCACATCCAACCTTAGTGACATGCGTATGGTGTCACATCCAACCTTAGTCACATGCGTATGGTGTCACATCCACCCTTAGTCACATACGTATGGTGTCACATCCAACCTTAGTGACATGCGTATGGTGTCACATCCACCCTTAGTGACATGCGTATGGTGTCACATCCAACCTTAGTCACATGCGTATGGTGTCACATCCAACCCTTGTGACATTCGTATGGTGTCACACCCAACATTAGTGACATGCGTATGGTGTCACATCCACCCTTAGTCACATGCGTATGGTGTCACATCCACCCTTAGTCACATACGTATGGTGTCACATCCACCCTTAGTCACATGCGTATGGTGTCACATTCAACTTTAGTCACATGCGTATGGTAACATATCCCTCCTTTAGTCACATACGTATGGTGTTACACCTAACCTTAGTCACATGCGTATAGCGTCATATCCCACCTTAGTCACATGCGTATAGTGTTACATCCAGCCTAGACCGGGTAAATATATCTAGCAACATTAAAACTAAGACCTATCAAACGGCAGATTAAAATTCTTGTAGTGTCAACGGATGTCGAGCACACTGGGTTCCATGGCTATCGATGCAGACAGTGTGGTGATGACGCCGTATTGTTGGGCGGAGGGCTAGTCCCATGGAATCAATAAACTGGAGGACGTCGTCTGTAGTTTAACCTGGAGAAAGGTGAACGCCGTCAGGTCTACTTGCCCAAGAGACGTTATGCATGAATGAATACCAAGTAAGTGGAGAGAAGTGGTGGGAGACTTAGCTGTACAGTGACTTTAGGGTCATATCCGATCTTAGGACTGATTATCTTGGTGAGTCAAAAACGATAAGAGAGCTCCCTAGACAATGGAAGATGGTCCTTGGCATAAACTCCTAGGCCGTGCATGTGGGTATGTGAGTCTTTTTTAATGAGAGAAAAGTAACCGTGGATCGAGAGGTCAGAGGAAGGGATAAACGAGTTAAGGTTGGTCTCGCAGAGAGCCAGTATATCAGGAGACTTCTCAATGACGAACGATTCCACACTGAAGAAGTTGGTTCGGATGCCATGGATATTGGAAAAAAAAAAGGTTAAAGTGTTTAGGTGATTTATTTAGAGGTGGTTTAGGTTTACTTTCTTTTATCGTTTGTTGTCATATTGGGTAATGTTGGTAGTGAAAAAAAGTAGAAGTAGCAGATAGTCATCTTATGTGACAAGGTTAGAAAGGAGCTGGCGCGGCCTGCAACATAATGTGGCCTTAGGAGGTGTGTACAGGGACACCCTTCCATGCACGACATGGCACTACAGGCACTACGATATTATACTGTTGATCAGAGCAAGCCTCTCAAGACTCTACGTATGAGTTAGGGCTCCTAACTACCAGTCGGGAACAGCTACAAGAAAACTGTCAACCTGGTACCCTCAGTATGAAGAGATGTTTGCCACAGACTGCATATCGACGGAAATGAATTAACCGTGCCGCTACTTTGGAAGAGGGGTCGATTGTCGTTAGCAACTCCGCACTTGCGTCTTTTTCTCAGAATTCTTCTACTTTTACTTACCGCGTCTCTTCAGGGCATAGGCGATCATGGATCGCCACAACTTCCTGTTCCTTGGGGCTCTTAGCAGTTTTTTCTCTCTTTGCTAAGACTCACGTCCCCCATTCTGTCATCCATTAGCACAAGCTCGTCAGGTAAGTGTCTTGCCGCCTTCCTCTATCTCACTTGCCCTCAATATGCTCTGTGAGGTTTAAGTTTTTTCTAAACTCCGTTTCTTCATTATGTGTCCAAGGAATTTCAGCTATCTCTTCCGGACTTTGAATATAAGTTTTCTTTCTGTTGCCATTTTCTTTCAGACTTCATTGCTGCTTACTCGTTCTGTCCATAGAATTCTCAATATCCTTCTGTAGAACCTCATTTCTGCTGCGCCTATATTTTTTTCCTCGTCCGTGGGGAAATTGACCAATATTCACTGCCATATAAGAGGATGGATAACACATTGTAATCAAACATTCATTTTTTGGGGGTGTTTCTAACGAAACAATTTCTGTTTCTCAATACCTTGCTTATCTTTTGTAAATCCACTTTTGCTCGTCCAGTACGCGTCTAAACTACATCCACGTCCCGGGTAAGACGATAGACTACATCCGCGTTCCGGGTAAGACGATAAACTACATCCGCGTTCCAGGTAAGACGATAAACTACGTCTGCGTTCTGGGTAAGACGATAAACTACGTTCAACAGCAAAGCTTCTGATCGGGCGATTATGAGGAGCGGGGAATCACCTCTTAATATTCTGGTGTTCCCAGGTTCACCCTGACCTGGGGTGGTAGCCCCTGTTAGGGTCCCAGCTATTTGTAAATAGTTAACCCCCAAACCTGAGTCCAAACACTATGAAAGTGTAAAAATAGGTTTTAATACCAGAAATAATTATTACCAGAAATATGTTTTTAAAGAAAAAATATTAACAGCAATACATTTTTGATGGAAAAATATTACCAGCGATTTTTTAAAAGAAATTATGACCAGCAAAAAAAGTTGTCGACATTAAATGGCCCATTGTGGTTGATATGCCGTAAAACAAACCAAACCAAAACAAAACCAGTATGTGTTCAGATGTTGGTGTCCCATTTTCCAGATATTTGAACATCTGCACATACTTCATGTTCAATGATCTCCAATTCTTAACTCGCATGTAGTTTTTTTTCTGCTGCTGATGACCATACCTTCTGTCTACTTGATGGTTAGGTCTTTTTTGCTCACCTTCATCTGTGCTGTAGTTTGCTTTACGTGTCGGCCATTAACACAATGTCATCTGCGTATCTTATATTGTTAACATTACGTCGGCCGGTAATAAATCTTTCAGCATTGTCCAGCATTCGCTGCCATATAGGGGAGGGTTTAATATTAGCAGTTCAGCACACTTTCATTTGTTTCTCATGAAATTTTTATGTTTCTTAGTTTTTTTAAAAAGTTTTTGTTAAACGGCATATCAACACCTATACGGGTTATTTAATGCCAACATTTTGAACGCAATGTTATGGCTCCAACTAAATATTTTGTAAACAATTTTATACTTTCAATGCAAACATATGTTTAGATATATAGTTTGGAGATAAATGTATTGCTGGTAATTATACTATAAAAATGTATTTTTATACTTTAGTGCTGTATTGATAGTCTTTTTGCTATAAAAACATATTACACTATTTACATTATTCGGACTATTGTCTTCGTCTTTGTTGCCATATTTATCACAACGTTTCGACCGTTCTACGCTCCGGCCTTCTTCGGACTGTCAAACTGAACCCTTTAATTTGTCTGCTGGGGTAGACTGTTCTAGTTCCACGTGCCATGTCTAATGGATGTCAGTTATCAGTTATCTCCTGTTAATTTCCCTCTCCAAGTTCTCCACAGCTATAACCAGGTATTGAACTCACACTCTTTTGGGACCTGTCACTAGATCTAACTAACGCATTTATCTACTGTGCCATGTTTCCTTGAGTACATATGGCACAGTGTGATAAATATGGCAACAAAGATGCGGAAAATACCTCATCTCGGAAATATAGACAAAAATATATTACTATTGGTCATTATTTATTATAAATATATTGTTGGTATTTTTACCATAATGTATTTTTGTACTTTATGGACAACCAAAATAAATGAAAGCACGATTTTCTTATAGCTGGAACCTAACAAGTACTACAATCTAGGGTCAGGGAGGACCTAGTAGCAACTGTGATTAAGAGATGGTACCATATTCCTCAAAACCTCCAATCTTTCAATCAGAGACTTTGCTGCCAGATGTAGTTTATTGTCATACCCAGGACTACTTGTTTCTTACCATCTTCACACTCAGTAGATATTGACTAAGCTTAGCTTAGACTAACACAAGGATAAACGGGGAGGGATTGAATGAAGTATAGGAAGATTACATTGTGCCAATCTTCATAGGGGGGAAGATTACATTGTGCCAATCTTCATAGGAGGGAAGGCCTATCTGCCTTAAAAAAAATGATATTTAAAATCCAGGCTTTTCGCCTCATCTGGAAAACTGTCATTTTTGTAAGCGAACTACTTCAAATTCTGTCTGTCTGTTTCCTCTTTCAGAAAAGATTCCCCTTTGTTGGTGTTGTATAGCATGAGTTTTAATAAAATTAAAAATAACTCACATTCTCCAAACATTTTTTTGTTTCTTTAATATATGCTTTATAATATATATTTCAGCAATTAAGAAGTGTTCAACGCTCCAATCTTTCGACCAGAGGCATTGATGCCGGTTGTAGTTTATCGTCATACCGAGGACTATGTTTCTTAGTACTTTGTCTAGTTTTTGGAAGGTATCTTTTAATATTCCAACTCGCGTCCGGATTTTGATGCCTCATTTTCTTATCTTCACTTAAAGCACTTACTAGATACTTAGACTTGTGTACTTGTTTCATTCTGACGTCTCCAATTGGTAGTTCACATCTTAGGTTCTTCCTCTTGCAGACAGTCATATATTCTGTCTACGATTCTAATAATAAATATAATTATAAAAAAAGGAGAAAACTAGTGTAATTAAATCAAACTGCAAAAGTTTAAATATAAAGCGTTTCTATATTGAATATGATTTTATGCAATCAGACGCGGGAGATTTGCCAAGGAAAATAATAATGCAGTTAACCCTTTCTGTTATTCTTTGACCAATTCAGATTTTGCCACAAATTATCATGGTGCCGTCAACTAAAATATTTAAAATATGTTTCATCCACTCTTTCGACATTAATTTCATCATTCGCCACCATTTTCTGTTGTAAAAACAAACCAATAAAAATCACTTTATTTTTAATACAAATAAAAAGAGAGTTTTATGCGAGAAAAACTCAGTAAAACCCAACCTGAACCAACAAAAATAAACCAAAAAAAAAAAAAAAGAAACAATTTGTTAAATCATTTCAATCCAAGGGAATAAAGCCACTAAGACGCAATGGATTACTGAGAGTGAAAGAAACTGGGTGAGGACAATAAAAGAACAGATTTTTACGAAACAAGTTGACAGTTGATGTTGCATTCGAAATTTTTGAAGATCGTAGTTGACAGGAAAGCAAGAAACCTGAAGAGAGTTCCAGAAGTCAGAAATACTGAGAAGAAACCCTTAACAGTTTCAACAGTAAAATGATGAAGCCTAACTGCTAATCTAGCACTGCGCTTAAATTCCTGAAACTGAAGTACCAAAGAGGGAAACCACGTTTTGGCAGTGGGGAAGTGACTGAAGCCGAGGAGCTAGATCAGGACCAATAACGTGGCAGATTCAGTAGCAGAAACGGTGGGTATAACTTCAACCGAGATAAACAAAAATAAATGGTTGTCGTCCGCTGCATTTCATAGTGAATGATTTTTTTTGTGGCCTAATACTGGAAAGGCACACTCTACCGCATGTAGGACATCTGAAAAAGATCTTGGATAATACCAGAGAAAAATGTCGTTCGTCTGTTTTGCTAGAATAGCTTTGCTTATATGCCTTGAACAACTCCTATGCAGACACTTTACCAACCACAGATTACTAGATAAGTTTTCTAACTGGTTAGGTAAGACATCATAAGTTTTCACAGTGACGCTGAATGGTTCCCTGTTTCGTTGGTATTGACTTTCGACGGCCATTTCTCCTGACTCCATCTCAAAGAAGAAATCATGTGTTGGGAATCGGTTCACAAGCAGATACCATTAGAATCATGCAACAGATAGGGCCCTTGGAATCCAATTAAATTGATATAATGCTGAGTGAAAATTCCATAAAATTGAAAAAAAAGAGTAACAATTTCACTATACTAAAAAGCAAAAAAGCAAAAAGCAAAAAGAAATCTAAGAAGTGAAGACGCTATTATTCAAAAGGCAAATCTTCTTGGAGGAATGTTAAAATACCAAAGTATTTCTAATATTCAACTGGATGGCTTTACATATTCCAGAAGAGAAAAGACCTGAAGAATTCTGACCTTTACAGCTAGATCACGCTATTGCACATACACAGGGTCAAAAAATTCTCACACCCTTCGTATTCAACTGCTGAGAAGGAAGTTTCTCTCAAAACATTTCTCGAGGACCTCTACTTTAAGAAAAGAACTCCCGATGAGATGCCACCCCGATCATTACAAACTTAAAATCTTCAAGTCAAAGGCCAACTGTTATCTATCTTACATATCCTCATAATCCACACTTGCTTCCTTCACCTACATCCATGCAACAACATCATTTAGTAATCCTCTACATTGGGTGGGTCTTGAGCATTGTATTGGATGAACATCTAGTAAGAAAAGGCTTAATCGCTGTCTATCACTACTTCTATTATTTTGAATGTCTTTTAAGTGTTTAATTCTCCAAGCCTTCTATCCTCTTTCTGATCTCTAATCTGAAAACTTCCCGTTGCTTATCAACCATGTTTTTTTTAGAAGTCATCGTTAGAAGCATGTCACAGTCAATTCAAGATTGCTCTTCGTTTATACGGAAATTGTCCTTCATTCACAGCTCTATTGGAGATAAGATATTGCACAACAGTTCAGCACACTTTCCTATTGGGTCTAGCGAAAATTCTTTGTTTTGCAGGTGCTGATGTCACACGATCCAATGTAAGTTTAGTTCAGATAGAACACGATTCCTTGGCTCTCCTGTTTTCGAAGTTTGTGAAAGAATATCATCCATAGATTTAATATTTCCAGAAGAGAAAAAACCTTTGTGTTGTCAGTCTAGTTATAGATCCTTTCTATAAAAGGCAGCATGCGTGTGTGTGTGTGTAACGAATGCACGGCGGATTTCGACGGATTTGCACCAAAAATTACATGCACATGCTCCAAGTTAGCGGGAAGGCCAAGACGGACTTTGCATTTCCCAACTCCCATCGATAGTGGAAATAATCGATATTTTCATGCTTCTACGGCAGTTTTCATGTAGTTTGCGGCCATTTTGTACTGGCCAGAGTGAGAGATTATAGCTGGCTGCCACGAATAGGCAGGAAGATTCTATTGACCAGCATGAAAGCCAACAGCTGACTGACACGAATGTTAACTTCCATGCTAGCATGCAAAAGAAATCGATAGCTGCATTCGTCACATACAGCCCTTTCTTTTTCTTCCGACACTTCTCCCGCAGCTCTCGAAGAACAAACACCATTATTTACATTATTCGGAGTATTGTTCTTATCTTTGTCGCCATATTTATTACAACGTTTCGGCAGTTGTACGCTCCGGCCTTCTTCAGGTGGTTGGAATGTCGAACTGAACCCTTTATTTCGCTCACTGGTGTAGACTGTTCTAGTTCCACGTGCCATGTCTAGTACCAATTATCGTCTGTTAATTTCCCTCTAAATGTTCTCCACTGTCTTAACCGGGTATTGAATTCACACTCATTGGGTCGAGTGACTGGATCTAACCAACGCCTTTATCTACTGTGCCATGTGTCCTCAAGAACAAGGATAAAAATCCCTGATGTCTCCAGTGTCTGCATACAGCTTAATTTTTTGCGATATTGGTCCATCACTTATTTTTAATGTCTTGAAGCCTGTGCTGGATGTCATGGCACACGAAACGGAACGTAGCTTTCCTTCACAAAACAAGATGGCTGAGCTAAGTAAGCTTGATGATTTGATCTCTTCCTCGTCAGCAGTTCTTTGGATTTCCACTTTGCTCTCATCAAACCAGTCTTTGTTCTTCCTTGAGGAGAACCCAAGGACTTCTACAGATGTCTGCAGAATGCCAGTTTTGAGTTCTTCCCAAAGTATTTCAGGAGAGGAATCTGCGACGACGCTCGCATCTTCAAGTCTTGACTCAAGTGTTGCTTGGAAGTTAGCGGTCACGTCATTTGATTTAAAACTGCCAAAATTGAACTTTTTGCATTGGGCCCCTCCTTTCCTTGGCTTGAGTTTAAAGTGAAGCTTGAGTTTGCAGCGAACAAGGCGATGGTCAGTATGGCATTCTGCACTGGACATCACTCTTCTGAGCATGATGTCTTTTAGGTCACACTGGTGCATTATGACATAGTAAATGAGGTGCCAATGTTTAGACAAAGGAGTCATCCGGGTTGTTTCAATCGTTTTTTCTGTTGGACGATCGTGTTCGTGATTACAAGCTGAGGCTCTGTGCAGAACTCTAGTAGCAAGCGCCCGTTGTCGTTACAGTTACTAACACGTCTCCCAAACACTCCCTTCCAGGCCACAAAATCTTGGCCTTCTCTAGCGTTAAAACCGCCAAAGATTATTATAGTCTTATCGTCCTCAGGGGAGTCTCGTTGTAGGCTGCACAGATGTGAGTGAAATTAAACTTTTTCTACAGGATCTGCTTGTAAATTTAGGGAGTGCACACTAATTAGTGTGACATATTGAAGATTACTCAGTGAGAGTAGCATAGAGATGGTGCGGTCAGAATAACCTGTTGGCAGGTTTTCAAGCTTGGAGGTAATGGAATTCCTGATCATGAAACCTATCTCCAAAAGACGACTCTTCGCTACTGAATTGCCTGACCAGTAGAGGGTATATCCGGCGCTATGGTCTTGTAGGATGCCTTCCTGTTGGAAACGGACTTCACTGAGAGCAGCGATGTCAAAATTTAGTCTTGACAATTCATTTGCAATTAGAGCAGAACGACGTTCTGGTCGACCATTTTCGGGCGTGTCCATAATAGGTTTGATGTTCCAGAATGCTACATGTAGTCTTCTGATTCCCTTACAGGTGTTTGTGAACTGTTTCTTTATTGACCGCATGAAAAGAGGCCCGGTGACCCCGGTTAGCCAACTGGGAAATATAGGAGATGAACTTTGTTTAGGCAACCTTTTCTAGGCCTTTCTCCATATGGAGCAAACAATGCTGTTCTTAGAAGAGAAGACTGCTTGGTCAGTCACGGTTCGGCCGAACGATGTTGTAGTCTTCAGGTCAACATCAGACGACCAATATTCTGACCCACCTGCATACGGTATTTGGACTGCGACTCCCGGTGTCATCTTCCACCTGCTGTTTATGCCCTTCTACCATCGCTAAAGGGCCTGATTGGTAGACGTGAACGTCTCCCTCAGGATTGCGCAATGAAGTTTTTAGATTAAGTACACTGTGCGCTGAACTGGCACCACCCTTTACACCCGGGTTTCGATTTGTCATGGCCTAGCAAGCTGGGACGATGACAGTGAAGTCCCCAGCTTTTAGATTTTACAGAGTGTCCTTCTCTTAGGCAATGGCTAGGGGAAAAACTGTGGAGTCCAAGACTCCCAGGATAATTGTGATAGGTGGCCGTTGAGCAAAACCCTTTCCACCGCCCTTTAGACAGGTCTTTTATTTAATCCTGCAGGGTGAATAGCCACCCTCCTCACAGAAATATACACACCGGCTCGCAACAACATGAACACAGTACGGGTAGAGACCCATCGTGATACTGAAAATAAGGCATGTAACTGTTATGAGCTATTTGATACCCATTAAGATTAACATCATCACATTAAGATACGCAAGCAAATTTCTCATGTTAAAAGATCAAACACAGTCTGCCTGTTGCTTAAGTTCCTTTTTTTCTATTCATTTGGGACGAAATTTTCCATTTTTCAATGACATGTAGAAGATCAAACATTACGCAGCTGTCCAGAAGTCTTTTTTTTGTTTCGTTTTTAATGTTATTTACGTGCTCTTTAGTTCATTACTGAGTTTCTGAAAAAAGCATCTTCAGCTATACGTATGCACCTCCTGATTTCTATGTTCAACATTCTGTCTTCCGACAATACAAACATCGTTGAATTTCTGATCCTGCTTGCTATATGACTCACGCTTAGAAATGTCCTTTTTGTTGATAACCGTCTTCGTAAAGTTAATATTAGGTTGGTGCAAAAATAATGACGTAATAATGTCGTTTTTTGACGTTAACAAATACGTCAAAAAACGACATTATTACGTCATTATTTTTGCACCAACCTAATATTTAGTTTTTTCTGCTTATTTTATATGTTTTTTTAAAAATATTTTTAAATATATTTTTGAACCTATCAAATAGTTCTTTTGATCATGCATCGCGACTCCAGTCATTTTATCACCGACGTATAGTGGCTTTCGTCTGTCTGTTCAGTAAATATTTTCATGGTAACTGCTCGGATCACCTTTTTTTTTTCTTGGTGCCCAGACTACCTGAATTTAAACGTGTTACTATATTGGCAACTAGGTCTCTTCTTTTTACTATTGCACTTGTTCGATGCATCCGCCATTTATGCTTTAAGTTTTTTCTCGCATTTTTTACTTGTGGAAATCCTTTCCGATTTCTTGCATCCCTGATAACTACGATCATTAAAAATGTAAAGACAACGTCAGTCGCCATCTTCTGTCATTTTAAGCCCTGTTCCTTTCTTTTCTTTACTTTCCTTCAGTCTCTCTTATTTTCAATCTTCTCATTCTCTTTCACTTTCCATCTCTGTAACCCCCCCTGCGTCTTAGTGGCATTGTCGCCTTGCTTGGAATGAAACGATTAAAAGCAAATACAAAAACAAAAAAAATTGCTAGAATACAGTAAGTTTATTCGTCTTTAAGTTTTCTACTTAACACAACCAGCAATATAATTATTATTACTTACCCAGTAGTGCTTAGAACTTGCCGACTGTATGCTTGCAGAAGGAAAAAAAATCCACCTTCTAGATGGATGTAACCAAGTTTTACTTGTAGTCTCAAACATCAAACTTATCAATGCTTTCTCATAGACTCAAGTATAGAATCCAACATTTCTCTATAGATTTAAATATGCCCACAACCCGCGTTTACCTAGAGACACAAATACAAACTAAATCTATGTTTACCTGGAGACTGAAGTGTAAACATAGCTACTGGTGTTTACCATTTGACACAACTACAAACACGACTAATGTTATACTATAGACTCAACTATAATTCCGACAGGAATCGAACCTCTATCCTACACGGAACCGTAATATAGTCTGACGTGCTATACCATTTAGCTACATAGAAAGCGTCTGGTTATAACTAGTAACTCAACCTTCCTAACCAAACGCTTCTTATGTAGCTAAATCGTATAGCACATCAGGCTATATGACGATTCCGTATAGGATACAGGTTCGATTGCTGTCAGAGGACACATATGTTCTATGAAATTTCTCGGACATTCAGGCCAGTAAATGTTGTTAATACTGTTCATTATAAACGGAGCATTTACTTAAATATTGCAGTATAACATTTCTCTCTTTATAAAAGAGAACGTTATTTTCGAAATTGTACGAAATGTGTTTTGAGTCGTATTTTTTTTGTCTCTTAGCCGGTCAATACTACTGATTTCAAATTACTGAAATCACTCTAGAACAGATATCTCCAAGTATTTCTATCCAGGGAAACTCACTCAAAGTTAGTATGAATTATGTTTATATACATAGAGTAATAAGTAAACAAACAAGGACGCTACAAAAAAACAGTGTTCAATGTTAAATATAAAAACAAATATACAAACAATAATATTTCAATTATAAACCCGACCAACGTTTACAAATAGACCCACGTATAAACTTGAAAGTTATTTACCTATAGCGGCAAGCATATATTCCGCTAATATATATATATATATATATATATATATATATATATATATATATATATATATGTATATTAATAAAAAGAAAGAACAGTAAGATATATAATCCGCTTGAGGATGAAATGAAAGTGATGTCTTTAATTTAAGTACAAAATTAAATTAGGGGCTTTTAGCTTCCATTTTTGAAACATGGTTAGAACTGTGTAGCGAAAAACCATATTTTAAGTCTATTAACTTATAATATATATATATATATATATATACATATATATATATATATATATATACATATATATATATATATATACATATATATATATATATATATATATATATATATATATACATACATATATATATATATATATATATATATATATATATATATATATATGAAGAAAAATATACGGAAAAAAAAACAAACAAAAATCCTAATATGCAATTATGCTGTTTTATCCGTAGTTTCTTAAATAACACCAGCAACCAACATATTACATCCGTTGATTGCATCTACCAAATCTCAACTGTGACTTAAAATATGTGGGTGAAACATGTAGGTCCGTAAAATCTGGTGTTTTCGAACATAAACGAGATATTCGCCTCGGTAATTTAAACAATGCTTTTGTTGTACACACAACTAAAGCTGATCATAATTTCGATTTTGATTCTGTGAAGATTTTAAAATATTTTCATAATAAAAATCTTAGGCGGATTTATGAGGCAGGCATAATATCTATCTCTCGCACGGTGAATACTAGACCTGGCTTCTTTAATATTTCCCCTTTTCTAGCAAGATTAATGCTCGACAAACGTACATATAAGTTTTAGATTAAAATAAAATTCTTTTTATTTTTCATTCAAAATACTCTATTTTAGGAATACGTTTTTACAACATCGCCCACGTGACGCCGACGTAATCATATTGAAACGGAACGCTTATCTTGAAAAATTTCAGTTGTCTATTTTGATTAGTCTTACTCTTATGACCATCGTCTTTTCATGTTGAATTAAATATAGTCTAATGTTAATTACGTTTTATGAATATGTCCTGAAGATGATCTACTAGACCGAAACGTCCGACGTTGACATTATATTAACATTAAAACAGCATAATTGCATATTAGGATTTTTGTTTGTTTTTTCCGTATATTTTTCTTCATACTGTCGGATCTATATCCATATATTTGCTTATATATATATATATATATATATATATATATATATATATATATATATATATATATATATATATATATATATATATATGCATGTATTATTATTATTATTATTATTATTATTATTATTATAAACTAAATAGCTGTAACCACTAAAAATAACGTTTATAATTATAAGAAATAATGTCAGATAAAAAAGTTAAGCAACAATGAGCCTGATGGGTGACCGCTGGGTAATACGAGTTGCTATAAGCATGGTTGTACGGGTAATGTAAAAGATAGTCATATATGTGCCATGCGTGATACACGCGTAGACGATAATGTATCTTTCGATACATGACTGACGAGGCAGATTTTTTTTTCCCGCAGTAGGTTGTCATTTCTTTCTGCGGTAGACCAGTTGTCATCCAAGGCTATAGAACCCGGTCTGTCCTGCTATTTACACATACATGGGGGGAGAACAAGAGGATTCATACCTTTCCCAGGGGGTATCAGCACGTAAGTGAATGTAAAGGATAAGGTCTTCGATTTAGAGAATCGAGTTCAAATTCTAGCTAGATTCGTTATATTCAGTTACGCGCAAATACTGTTGGAAATCTTACGTATCCAATTATTTCCTCGCAACTATAGGTTAGTTCATAAGGATATCAGTAAATAATTACAATCTCCAAAAAATTCTTAGATTCTAAAAATATTTTCTGGCTTTAACTAACCCGAAAAAGGGTGATAAATCTTAAAAATGAAATCAACAAAAAATCCATTTAAAAATATATGTTACTTAAAAGATCATGTTATAGAAAATGATCTGAAGTTAATTCTATTAAAATATATTACACATCAGACTATACCCTTATAGTTGAATGTCTAGCCCTGTTTGATTGCGACGTCCCTGTTGTATAATTCACGTTTAGGGATACCCTTTTTGCTGACAACAATGCATTCCTCTTCCTGAAGTTAATGTTTAGTACTTTGTTTTATGTCTAATAGTTTTTTTATTTATTGGAAACGACTTCATTATCCCTCTGACGAATGGTTAATCACAGGCAACAAATGAGACAGAAATCGTTTACCGATCAGAAGCATTAGATTTTATAATCAGCAAAGCGAGAGAAATTTGGAGCATCATCATATAACACCGGCCTTTGATCGTTAAATTTTGAAATTGCCAATCAATCTTCAAACTTTTTATTTCGAATGATGATCTCATATCAACCATTTTTGGCTAGAATACATTTAATATCCTGCTATTTAATATCCTTGAATAATATTTAATTTGTTGTGCAAATTATTTGATTCATTGCTGTAACGTCTTTTATATTATGAACATTTTTCTGTCGCAATTCTGATCTGTGAGATTTTTTTATTTATTTTGCTTCACAGCAAAAAGCGAAATCAATAGAATCATTTTGCCAAACGTATTGATTCTGTTTGGCTAAGCATTCTGCAAATGAAATCACCGAAAAAGAAACATTTATTATTCATAAAATTGCTCGGTTCTTTCCTCGTAATTAGTACCTTTATTTTTAATCACGTCACGTATAACTTGTTATTTTTAATTATATCTCTGGTAAATCAGATCAAGTTTAATTTTTCATATCAGAATACTTGTACTTTCAATTTCTTTTAACATTAATTCATTTATCGCAATTATTCTATTCCCGACCAAAGGAAAACCAGCAGATCAATATCTTGTACAGAATACGTGTTCTTTTGTTCGGTCGAGTGTCGATGTGAGTTCCAGGCGTAGTTTTAAATCCTGGCCCTTTTCGTACATGCTTCTTTTTTTTTTCTCGGGCTTTTTCAGCATTTCGCTTTCGACATTTTTTTCTCTCTTAATGCTTGCATATTTTTTTTTTCATTCACTTAGATTATTTTTTATTTTTTTGCCATCTCTTTTTTTTTTTTGAGATTATAATTCTTTTTACTATTTGTATTTCATTAATTATTCCCAAGTCCTGACCTTGTTCACGTTAAAGACAGATCCTCTCGAACGGAAATGTATATTAGAGTTTTCCGATGCAAATTCCTGGATTTTATTATTTCTTAGGCTCAGAAGCCCAATTACTTTCTCTCTCTCTCTCCCTCCCTGTCTTTCTCCATCAGAAGCAGTCGGCAAATAGCCACGCCCTACCAATATAAATAACTACTGATAAAAATATTAAAGCTGAATAAGGATCGGATAAATGGGGTCAAACAAACTCACATGGATTCGTCTGACCTGAAAATCAGTAATGAGAAATAATTCCCCTTCTTCTGTGTGCTGTGTCCTTTCATGACGTGGGCGATCAAGACCCTCCACACCTTCTTATCTCTTGTAGACTTTAGCAACTGATGTAATGGAATAACTAGTCACCCCATGAATGATTACACTATAGGTAGTAAGTACCTATAAATTTAACTGTGTACGAGAGACTTGAGGAAGAGTGAGAGAGAGCGAGACGACGCAAGCACGCGCGACCTTCCAATTAGTGGCACTCATTACTAGATTGACCTATGTGTATAACTGTACTGCTTTTTATATTGTACTGGTTGTGTACAATAAACCTTTCTTCTATTATTCACCTGATGTTAAGTATTTTTTCCCTTATCACGGAATATAATAGCAACGTTTATCATTTACCGAACCTAGCATCTCCGTGAGTGTCAAACTTTCCAAGCCGTCAAATTTAGTTGTCTGTTTCTGATTCTGGGTATAAGTGTTGTTATTGTTATTGATTTTTCCTTCTGACTCATTACAAGACCCGCCTCTTGAATTCTCAGCCACTAGTTTACTCTCCATCTGAGAGGCGATTGTCCATCATACAATACCATACAAGACGATAGATATAATAAGAGTTCGACACACATCTGTTTGCTTCTAACGAAACTTTCCTGCTTCTTATTGCTTTGTTTAGCTTCTGGAAGACATCTTTTGCTATGCGTCCGAAATTTAGTGTCGCATTTGGTTAGTCCAATCTTTTTATAGGGCACCCAGTGGACATCGAACTCATTACTAAGTTGTAATAGTCAACCAACCTAGCTTTCCTAACAATACTCGATATATAGGTGACTTATCTTCACTCATATATATTAAGTAGTCCAAAATATAATGGCGGATTTTAGAATAAACCTTTTAATTGTGTTCTAATATTTACTCAACCCCGTACGAGGTCAGATTGTGACATGAGGTTGGTTTAAAGTGGGGAGCCCGAGCGCGTACACCCGGGATAGGAACAAAAATACCTGAGCCCCCGCAACCGTCGGTTGCGTTGGCCTATGTGCATGCACCAATAGTGCAATGAGAGGGAGCGGCCTCGTACAGCTGTTCCCCAGGGCCGGTACCTCTCAGTATAATTTTCCTCAGTTGCGACTCAGTACTTTGACGGAGTCATCCCTGAGAGCACTCTTCCCAAAGACAGAGACGCAACTGAGAGATGGTAAATAATGTGGTACAAACCACTCGAGAGAGAGAGAGAGAGAGAGTAATTTACACTTTTTTGATTTTCTAAGCGTAGCTTAGATGTGGGACATGGCCAAAAGTATAGGGCAAACAGTGAGGATCGAACTCAGTACTCAGCCGTAAGTGTTTTACCGAGACAAGGTTGCTAACGATTACACCACGCCGAGGCGCCTTAGTGATCTAATATTACTAATGATTAAAGTGTTGTCTTTGTTAATTTTTAATCCATCGCTTTCAGAATTTAAATGAATATATTATATACGCTTTAATTTGAACATGAAAACAGAAGAGACCTTTCTACTGTTTCTTGCATGAGTTTCATCTTGGTCATATTGCTTCTTACACTGCTCCCAACATTAACAAGGCATGGGGTAAAGGACTCACATGTAATTAGACAGTACAGTGTTGGTTTCTGAATTCCGCACTAGGGATAGGAATCTTGGAGATCAAGTTAGCAGGGGACGTCCATCTGTAATTGAGAATGAATATCTGAAAACGCTGGTCGAACAAAATTCACGTCAAAGTGTCAGAAATGGCTCAGATAATGTATATATCAAAGTTTCAACAGTATAGGAAACACTCAAGAAAATTGGCATGATGAAGAAAAATAGGTTCCATATGAATTCAGTGAAAGACAAAGCGACAGACGTTTTAAAGTATGTTCGATACTGCATCTGCGAAATTCAGATGGTTAATTTCCTGATCGAATATTGATTGTAATGAGAAATGGATCCATTATGACAGTCGTAAATGATCGACTCAATGGCTTGAACATGACGAAAGACCCAAACAATTCCCAAAATCAAAATTGGACCAACCAAAGAATAGGTTGACTGTGTGATGTTCTGCCATTGATGTTATCCGTTTCAGCATTCAGTAATCTAATCATAGCCTAGATGTCGAAAGCTATTGCCAGCAATTGAATGGAATGCACATTCAGTTGAGCAAAATGCGACCTACACTGATTAATCGTCGAGGTCCAGTGCCACTTCATGTCAATGCTTGTCCAAATGTTGCAAGGATGACACCGCCGAAGCTCACCGACTTGGGATAGGAGACCTTGACACATACACCATATTCCTATGATCACTCACCCGCTGACTACCCACTTATTCAAGCATCCTCACAATTTTTCAGGCTAAAAGCAATTCGGATACAAAGAAGAGGTCAAAATTGCATTCAAAGATTTCCTGGCGTTCAAAGCATTCGGGTTTTATCAAAAAGACATAAATGACTTTGTAACGCTAAGACAGAAATTTACGGAAAATCATGGTTCCTAATATGTCTTTTTAGATACATTAATTCAAGAATAAAAGTTAAATCTAGAATCAGTCATTCTTTTGTAAACAACTTAATACATACACCCCAATACGCTCTCTCTCTCTCTCTCTCTCTCTCTCTATATATATATATATATATATATATATATATATATATATATATATATATATATATACACAGAGGATACACACACACACACACATATATATATATATATATATATATATTTTAAGAATTTCACCCCAAGCAAGGCGGGAAGCCACTAGGACGCAAGGGGTTACAGAAAATTTAGAGCAAAATCGGATAGGAGTGATAGAAGAAAGGAGGAGGGCAGTGGATAGATCAAGGCAACTGGAGATGTCGATTGACATTACACTTGAATAGCTGGAGATTATAGCTCACAGGGAAACAGGAAAAGGGAAGGGAGTTCCACAGATGAGAGGTGCGAGGCATGAAGCTATTAGAGTAGAAGAGACGGCTACATTTAGGAGTTTCGACAGTGATGGGGTGAGAGCGGGACGCCAGCCTCGTAAGGCGCTGGAACTCATGACGTCTGGGAACCAACGAATGCAGCTCCTCGGAGCAATTTCCATGAAACTATTTGTAGAACAGACAGAGAGAGGCGACGGAGCGTCTGTGAGAAACTGACTGTAGACGAGACGCCAGGGCAGGGCCAACTACATTGCATATCCGCCTCTGGAGCCTATCAAGAACCCCGAGTCAAACAGAAGGGGCACCAGACTATATATGGTAGCAATATTCCATGCAAAGGCGAATTGTTGATTTGTAGATCTGGAGGATCGACTCCCGGGAGAAAAACTTCCTGGTGCGGCTCAAGGAGCCAACTTTCCTTGCAGTGGACGAGGCAATTGTTTCAATGTATTTATTCCATCTCAGGTCAGCAGTCAACGTGAGACTGAGAAGCCGCAGAGAGTTGCTCTCGAGAAGTTGAGCGTCAGACATTCTAATGCAGGGAAGGGAAGGATCTCTGTGGTGATTAATAGAGAGCAGTTTTGTCTTAGAAGCGTTGAAGATGACCAGCCAATTCATGCCCCAGTTCACAATCGATTGATGATCCTTTTCGAGACGCACGGCCAGTCGAGTTTTGTCAGCAAGACTAGATTTGTTTTTGAGGCAGGAATAAATTGTGGTGTCATCCGTGTAGATGCCAACTTGGGAAGTTATTGCGTCAGGAAGGTCATTTATGTAGATAAGAAATAGAGTGGGGCCTAGGATGGAGCCTTGAGGAACACCTGCGTTCGTGGGATAGGAACTGGAGGAGAATCCATTGAGAACGACCTTCAATTTACGGTTTGACAGGAATGATCGTATTAAGTTATATAATCGACCCGTAATGCCATAACCCTGGAGCTTGCGAAGAAGGCCGGCATGCCAAACCATATCAAATGCTTTGGAGATGTCTAGTGCCACGGCTCGGGCTTCCCCATTATTTTGAAGAGCTCGGTAGACTGTTTCAGTGATGGCCGTAAGCACATCGGCTGTAGATCGGGCAAAGCGGAAACCATATTACTTGTCTGAGATCAGATTATGGGATGTGAGGTGGTTAACCACCCCAGTATTGATTAGAGCTTCGAAGACTTTGACGAAGAGGGGAAGGAGACTGATAGGACGGTAGTTGGAAGGGTTAGAGGGGTCGCCGGAGTTCTTGAAGACAGGAACGATCGAAGAGGACTTCCAGCACTCAGTAAAACAAGATTCCTTGAGGCAGTAGTTGTATAGTTTAGAAAGGGCGAGCGCCAGTTCAGGCGCGCATTTCTTCAAGACAATGGTTGGTATCCCGTCTCCACCACTAGCCTTGTTGGGGTCTAAATTGGAGATAACGCCCAGTACCAAAAATGGGGTTATGTTTAACCCACTTAGTATGGCCTCAGTTCTAAGAGGGAAGTCAGGTATGGGTACACCGGAAGAGTCGAGCGTCGAGTTGAATGAAAATTTCCGAGCAAAGAATTCAGCCTTGTCGGTAGAGGAGGTCAGGACTTCGAACTGGTTGAATAAAGGAGGTATAGAGGGTTTGCAATTGTTCAATACGCTCTTGTAGAGATGCCAATAATCTTTGGAGCCAAATTTGCGAGATGCAATACGTTCCTTCATCCGAGCCGCAAATAGTGACTTAGCATCGTTGAGGACACGCTTACATTCGTTACGGGCGGAGGCAAAGAGACGTCTATTGCAGTCAGACATGTCGCTACGGAATAGGTAGAAGTAGTGGTTCCTATGGGCGATGGCGGCTGAGCAAGCAGCCGAGAACCAGGGGGAGGAGCGCGACTTGACCCTATATTTCCTTTATGGGATGAAAGCGTTGATTCCAGCTTTAACCCAGGAAGAGACCTCAGAAGCACATTCTTGGGCGGGGAGCTTAAAGACTCCATCCCAGGGGACATCGCGGAGGAAATCACGGAACGCGTCCCAGTCAGCTCGTTGATAGTAGAACGAAGTTCTAGTGGTAGGAGGTTCTTTATAGGGGTGGAGTTGAAGATGTTAACTGATACTACTGCATGGTCAGAGTTACCAAGAGGGCAGAGTTGCGAGGCGCTGCAGGGTTCGGTGATGGAGGTAAAGCACAGGTCGAGAAGAGAGGCTTTACCTTCCCGGTTGAAGGCAAAACGAGTGGGGAAGTTAACTATCTGTGTGAGGGAATGGGAGATTGAAAAATTGAGCGTTTATATATATATATATATATATATATATATATATATATATATATATATATAAGTAGCTTTAATTATCTTCCCAAACCAAAACAAAACTATTAAATAAGCGATGTAAACAAATTTTTACTACGTTAATAAAAACACCGACTAATAATAAATAAATAAATATATAAGACGAGAAATAAAAAAAAAATAAAAACAAGCAATTTAACCCAAATAAATATATAAGTAAATAAATAAATAAACGACTTCCGGTAAAATAACCGCGATAATAGACTTCCCACAATGCACCACTGACCCGTATATATAAATAGCCGAAAAAAATAACAGCACTCGTGTCCCGACGATTGCGTCTAGCATCAAACCGGCTGTCGCCTCTAAGTGTTGACTTCTATGTTTACTTTTATATATATATATATATATATATATATATATATATATATATATATATATATATGTATGTATATTTTCAATCTGCTTGTCTGAATCATCTTCAAGAAGCGAGAGCAAGGTCTAAAAGCTCAATCAATCTAACCCAATCTAAACAATCAACCCCAAAATCGAATAAATAGCTTTAATTAAATTCTCACAACAAAACTATTAAATAAGTGATATAAACAACTTTTTACTAAGGTAATAAAAACACCGATTAAAAAAATAAATAAATAAAATAAGAAACAAAAAATAAAAATAAATATAAAAAAGAGCAAAATAATTTAACCCAAATAAATAAATAAACGACTTCCGGTAAAATAACCGCCATAATAGACTACCCACAATGCACCACTGACCCGTATATATATAAATAGCCGAGAAAAATAACAGCACATGTGGCCTGACGATTGCATATAGCATGAAACAGACTGTCGCCTCTAAGTGTTGACTTCTATGTTCACTTTTATGTTTACACACGCTCTATCTCTGATATTGAGCACTTTATTCCATAAATATAGCACACCTTAAGACTATATTTCTTCATATATATATATATATATATATATATATATATATATATATATATATATACACACACAGACATATATATATATATATATATATATATATATATATGTAATTTCTATATATATGTTAGTTATATATTATATATGCGCAGTGCTTATTGGAAAACGCTCAGTATTAGTGAAAGACCTAGTTGTATCGATATAAGTTTGTGAACATGGATTTCACGCAGTTACAATCGTCAGACAAACTCAATATATATATATATATATATATATATATATATATATATATATATATATATATATATATTCAAAATAATGTTAACATTATTAAGAGAGGATGAGTCAAAATTATGTTAATACTAGCATGATAGGAATCAATTATTAAGGGTTTACTGAACAGTCGCCACCTGTCAACCAGCTCAATTGATGCGCAAAACCCAGCGATCAACCTTACAATTCAGTGTCTTGACACACATTTTACGGGGAATGTTTGATATTAAACCCTTTAAACCTTTTATTTTGTCCTTTAGTTATTCGAGATCTCTAAATTCTTTTGCTATACACGCGATTCTTTATCATATCCCATAACCAGATATCACAGCGTGTAATTGGCCCATATTTCTTTCCGACTCTAAAGGTGACTGAAAATGCTTACTTAGAAATTCTGCAAGTGTTTGCTATTGATAACATACACCTACAAATCAGATGAGCAGGATATTTCCAACAGGATGGTGCACCGCCTCATTTTGCCCCTACTATTCGCGCTTGTCTCGATCAAAGTTTCCCAAATCGATGGATAGAGCCACCACGCTCCCTTGATCTAGCACCCTGACTAAATTGTAATGTTGGTCGCTAGTTTTTGTGCATTAATAGTACTGGAGGACAGGTGGAGACTTATCCTCTCATACTAGAGTTAACATAATTTTGACTCATCCTGTATATATATGTGTGTGTAGCGCAGATAAATACGGAATTTTTACGTGGCAACAGCGTCGTGGCGTCATAGCGCAGCAAGGTTTCGAGAGCGCCATTAGAAATGACTAAATCTCATAAGCTGTCTGGCAATTGAAGCACGAGATGGTTAGTAATCGACATGTCTTCAGAATATGATTGCCAAGCTGCTGTTGGGAAGGACTCTTCGCGCCGGCCACAAAGCCAAGGAAACCACTGAATGGTTTAAGTACCCTAAAACCATTGTCTACTACCTTGCAAAGTCATATGGGGCCTCAGCCAATTTCACGCCGGAACGTATCACTCATAAGAAGTCCGAGTTAGTCACCAACGTACGCCATGACAAACATAGACAAGGACGCCTTTGCCAGGGACCCTGTTCCACCTTCCAGTCTCGAGTATGGAGAAAAGTGCTGGGCGCCAATGCTGGCCATATCGAGTGAATTTTGTACCTTATATATAAATTGTCTGTATAAATTTCAACATATAATCATTTGTTATATATAAAATGCTGTTTTTATTATCAATTAAATTTTTCCGGGTTTATCCGCGCCAAGCTGTGATATATATATATATATATATATATATATATATATATATATATATATATGTATAGGATATATATATATATATATATATATATATATATATATATATATATGTATAGGATATATATATATATATATATATATATATATATATATATATATATGTATAGGATATATATATATATATATATATATATATGTATAGGATATATATATATATATATATATATATATATATATATATATATATGTATAGGATATATATATATATATATATATATATATATATATGTATAGGATATATATATATATATATAGATATATATATGTATAGGATATATATATATATGTATAGGATATATATATATATATATATATATATGTATAGGATATATATATATATATATATATATATATATATATATATATATGTATAGGATATATATATATATATATATATATATATATATATGTATAGGATATACATATATATATATATATATATATATATAGGATATATATATATATATATATATATATATATATATATATATAGGATATATATATATAGGATATATATATATATATATGTATACATATAGGATATATATATATATATATATATATATATATATATATATATATATATATATAGGATATATATATAAGATATATATTAGGTTGGTGCAAAAATAATGACGTAATAATGTCGTTTATTGACGTTAAAAAATACGTCAAAAAACGATATTATTACGTCATCACTCCTTACATGTGTCCACCTAACTGCAAATCTCTTGATCATTATGTGCGGTGCGCAGTGGATAGAGAGATCAATAACTCCAAAGATGAACTTAAGACAAGTATTATGGCAATATTCAACAAATTAAACAAGGAGACCACCCAAGAACAGTTGCAGGAGATTCCAAAGTAGTCTGAATGCCTTGGTTGAAGCCAATGCCGATTTTATTGAATAAATTTACTCTTTAGTATTTCAAGATATTTTGGTGTAATTTTGGTAAATATATCTGTTAAAATGAGATGTCAATGTTATTTTCATTTTTGCGTAATTTAGACGTCAATTCATTCATCGCACCATATATATATATATATATATATATATATATATATATATATATATATATATATATATATATGAAAATATATAGAAAATAGGAAAGAACTGGTTAGGTAAATATTTCAAAGTTCTTTAGTATTTTGTTATTATTTTTAAAAAACAGTGCTCGATACAAATGTAGAGCGTAAATATAATTATTTATTCAAAAATATGATCATATTTTTAAATATATACATATATATATATATATATATATATATATATATATATATATATATATATATATATATCCTCATCTTGAACATTTTTAAAAAATAGAAAAACTATACATATAAGGTATTAATTATTCTAATTTTTATTCCGACTGTATTTTTTATTACTCTACACGCTATTTAAGTAGATTATCTGTTATTTTTCTGAAAAGTGGGAATTGTGTCCATCGGCAGGAAAAAATCTATTTTTATATAATCATAGTGTTTTGTTTGTGGGTTCACTTTTTGACCTTAACTGGGACCCTAACAGCTGCTGCCACCTCGTTTCAGAGTGGACCTGAGAACAAAATGAATTAAGAGGTGGTTCTGCACTCCTCAAAACCTACAATCTATCGATCACAGGCCTTGCTCCCCAACTTGGTCAAACAAATGTGTTAGTTAAATCCTTACCCACGCTGTATTCGTGTAGACATATCTAAAAATTATCCACCATTTTTTTACTCTTATTTAAAAAAGAAAAACTCTTTTAGCGTGTGTTGATGTTAATAACATAATATATTGTTGGTTTTCTTGTAAGCTATTCGTTACTAATAAGATAGTTGGTTATTTGGTTGTTTTGTTTTATGGCATATCAAAACCTCAGTGGGTCATTTAATGCCAACAAAATTTTTGAAATAGATTCATATGGATGGTTTAGTAAAAAAGGTGTGTATGTATACATATATATTTGAACCATTTTTCAATTACTCATATTTTTGAGTACAATCCATCTTCTTTTAGGAAATTTACAATCTTGTATGGTTTTATTTTTATAAAAAGTGTTTTTTAAATTTCTCACTTGGTAGATAATTTTTCCTTCAAAAATTGTTGTTGGTCATATTTTTTTATTACAAAGTATTTCTGGCATTAAAACCCATTTTTACACAACTTTGAGTGTTAACTATTTGCCCATAGCAGGAACCCTAACAAGTGCTACCACCCCGGGTCAGGGTGAACCTGGGAACACCAGCAATTAAGAGGTGGTTTCACGCGCCTCAAAACCTCCTGATCAGAGGCCTTTGTTGTTGGACGTAGTTTATCGTCTTACCCAGGACGCGGATGTAGTTTATCGTCATACCCAGGACATACTGATAAGATAGATTATCTCAACTGTTAACCCGATTATAAATCGTAATAATTTTATTGTTTCTCCGCTTTTCTCATATGAATAAAGGGAGGAATATTTTATCAGATAATGTGGAAAATTTTTTTATCGTTGTCGCAATGTTAGAATGGAAATGGGTGTAGCGTAGAGGCTATCGGCGCAGAAAATGAGGTGTGCATAGCGGGTTCAAATTACAACCGCGAACGTTCTGGTCACCCTCTCCGCACTGAGTTAGCGGTTAACATAAGTGTAGACCTATCTATCTGGTTATGGTCAGCAACATGTGTAAGACAAGGATAACTGATTTGAAAAACCGAGTAAAGATTAACAGGATCCTTCTGCCTAGCTTACCCTAAATCACTCCTGCTACGACTGCAGAGAAATTAGTGTCCCTACGATCCTGTTTACAGTACACGTGGCGTGTCAAATATTGGAAAGGGAATGACTCATCATAAAATTACCGAAGAGAATTCCGTTTTGTGGTAGAAATATTTGATTTCCAGAAAATGGATTTCAACGAAATAGATCGGATCCGGATCTTAAAACAGATGAAAGAAGAGTACATTTTATACTTACAAAAAACCAGAGGAAGATCATACAGCGTCAATATCTCTGAAAGTTTCGATTAGCGGTATCTAAATTTTTTGAACATGTTTTTTTTTTCGGGATTTTAATTTCATTGTTCAAAAATAGAAAAATAAGTTAGTCCTCGTTTTGGGTTTATTTTTAAAAAATGCAATTCTTAAAGCAGATGAGAGAAGAGTACATTTTATATTTACAAAATCGAGACGACAAACGTGATTGAAAGATCATACAGCGTCAGCATCTCTAGTTTTGAAGTAGCGGTATTTAATTTTTTTTTGAACATTTTTTTTTTGTGATTTTCATTTCATTGTTCAAAAATAGAAAAATAAGTTAGTCTCCGTTCTAGGGTTATTTAAAAAAACGCAGTTCTTTTTTTTTTTTTTTTTGCAGGAGAAATGAAAAAAAGAAACAGACACTATTAGAATAGACAGGGGGCCTTTATTTCCCATCGTCCACTTGCTTGGTTACATTTCCTTGCATCCCCAAATCCTTGTACATATGCTGTAATGGATTCAATAGGGGTCCCTTTGAGCCCAAGGAACAACGCGTACGACGCTCTTTATCTAATTAGTAAGCAGACAATTAAAAATAAAAGAAGTGGGAGATGCTGTTACTGTTCGCTCAACACAATGCCTGTGACGAGAGCAGACATTCTCTGGAAGCAAGCCCAGTTCGTCTTCAGCGACTCATTAAATTATTCCCTAAGGAAATTCAGCAGAGGAGCAATTATGGAAGAAATTTCCAACCCTATACACTTGTCGGAGAGAATTTACGCTTAATATCTGGGCTGAGGTAATACGGACGAGCAAGTGGGCAAGCAGGCGACTTTAATCGATGTTCTCTTCCTGTCTTTACTCCCGAGTTTATGCAAATGATATTTGTTTCGAGGTGCATATGGGGAAACGTTTATATTCCTACCGCAGCGCGACCGTTCCTCTCTGAGCACGTTGCTATAGACATACAAATTATACATAAGCATATACATATAGACAGGCCTATATAAATATAAATACACACACACACACACACACATATATATATATATATATATATATATATATATATATATATATATATATATATATATATATATATATATATATGTGTGTGTGTGTGTGTGTGCGCGCGTTTGTTGATAACATGTCTGTCTTCGTGATATTAAATTGTATGTACGAGTGTGTCGAGTGGAATGGAAGAAGATACACGTGTACATTTGGGTAGTGGTCGGGATTGTGACTTATTGACAAACGGATCCGAATGGGTGTGTGGGTGGCTTGGTGTGCTTACGATATGAACAACGTACAAGACTGACGGGCAGGCCTTCATTTGTGTCGGGGAATCAGAAAACATCGTGGCGCACAAGCAACTCATTCATCATTTCAGGTGTAAAGTGATGGTGTTGATAATGTCTTCATCGGCCATAATTCCCAAAATTATTCTTTGCACACCTCCCTCTAGACTATCAAAAGGGCACAAGGGCAGGACGATTTAGAACGAAGTGAGGTTGTCGCTTATGGGAGACTTACAGTGGGTTAGATTATCAACCAGGAGTTCAGTGAGTTCAAATCTAGGACACAAATGAAAAGCGAGTGGCTTTGTGAATAACCCAATCCAAACCGAAGCAAAAGAAATTAGAAAGAAAAACAAAAAATCGTTTTAACAGTGTAAAGAAACCAGATAAAACTTTAAACTTGCAATGAAGCTTTATCCTAAACAAATCCACCATTACATATATGTAAGGTCCACTCATCACTTTTTATAGGATGCTAGTTCTAGGGGGAGACAATTAAGGCTGCCTTCGCTATACGTAGTAGCAAATACAGAGAAATCTTTATTAAATATTTATTCCTTTAAAAATATTTCATTAATTTTAAATTGCATTCACAAAATTGGACTCTGTGAATAGAACGATGCGAAACATTTTTGTTCCTGTCATGTAATGATTCTTCACGTGTTCTTTTCAAACTTATATCAAAAGCCAGTAAAAGTGTATTTCCATTGTTCAATAAAAATCAGCCTTGGGCACCTCGACGTGGTGTATTGGTTAACAAGTTTGTTTCATTAGATCCATTACGACTGAGTAGTGAGTTTGATCCTCGCTAGGTGCTCCATACTTTTGACCTTGTACCACAAGTAAGCTATGCTTAGTAAAGTGCACTTCGAAGTGGTTAAATGGTTAGCAAGATTGTCTTGCTATATTAATTACGACTGAATAGTGAGTTCGTCCTCACTGAGAGCATACTTTTTTCATTGTTCCATAAGTTAACTACTCTTGCTAAAATCGCTATCTATCTATCTATCTATCTATCTATCTATCTATCTATCTATCTATCTATCTATCTATCTATCTATCTCAGACTGTCTGTCTGTCTGTATGTATGTATGTATGTATCTATCTATCTATCTATCTATCTATCTCAGACTGTATGTCTGTATGTATGTATGTATGTATGTATCTATCTATCTCAGTCTGTATATATCTATCTACATTATTCTATTCATTATCTATATATCTATCTCAATCTGTTCGTTATCTTTCTCTTTTCTTTCTTTCTCTCTCTCTCTCTATCTCCGTCTGTATGTATGTATCTATCTATCTCAGTCAGTATATATCTCTATAATTCTGTTCATTATCTATCTCAGTTGTTTGTATATATCTATCTGCATTAATTTGTTCATTATCTATCTATCTATCTATCTATCTATCTATCTATCTATCTATCTATCTATCTATCTATCTCAGTCTGTATGTATGTATGTATCTATCTCAGTCTGTATATATCTATCTATATATTTCTGTTTATTATCTATCTATCTCTGTATATATCTATGCACATTATTCTGTTCATTATCTATCTCATTCTGTTCGTTATCTTTCTCTCTCTCTTTTTCTGTCTATCTATCTAACTATCTATCTAACTATCTATCTATTTCAGTCTGTTCCTATCTATTCCTAATGGTTTAAATAGATACGTGTTCCTGAACGCGGCCAGTAGGCAGTGCTCGATTCATGATCATAAGAGAATTTTGAGTGACAGCTTTCAAGACGAACATTTAGTGCCTCGTCACTACACAATCTTCTTAGCTTCTCATTTGATCATGTGCTGAACTACCCTAAGCGACTTAAGAATAGAGAAGGCAAGGCGCTGACCTAAAACTGTTTGAAGAAAGGAAGGCTATTTTTTTTTTTCGTAAATTCGATTTCATTTCAGGTTTTTATGACTGAATGATCTTCAGAGACAATATCGATACACACTCTACCTAGTATTCGGTCTGATCATCTGCCCGTGGAGCATGTCTGCGAGGTCAAGTCACGCTCATTTATTACTACCATTTGCAAGCATTTAATGTGGGCTCAAACTAAGCATAACAGCCGTAAGTGAACGAGAATTTATTTCTCGATAGGTTGAAATGTAATTGAGAGCCGTCTTTAAATGTCTCAGATCAAATAATATCGTAAATTTTTCACGGAAATCCTAGTTGTCAAGATTGGAACTTATTTCTTTGAATTATTAATCCACTTTTGATTGATTATATTCTGTTTACATTGATATTAGATTCTAAAGTTAAAGTTGTGTTATTGCGAACAGAAGCTGCTTCCAATTCAAACGTTGCTTTTAAAGACGCCCAGAGAGAGAGAGAGATGGGGAGAGAGAGGGGAAGGGAGAGAGATAGAGGTAGGGAGGGAGAGCGGGAGAGAGAGGGAGAGAGAGGGAAAGAGAGAGATATGGAGAGAAAGAGAGGGAGAGGGAGAGGGAAAGAGATAGAGGCAGAGAGGGAGGGAGGAAGGGAGAGAGAGAGATAGGGAGAGAGAGGGGAAGGGAGAGAGACAGAGGAAGAGAGAGACAGAGGAAGAGAGAGACAGGGAGAGAAAGAAATGGAGAGAGATAGAGGTAGGGAAAGAGAGCGGGAGAAAGAGGGAGAGAGATAGGGAGAGAAAGAGAGGGAGAGAGGGAGAGGGAAAGAGATAGAGGCAGAGAGGGAGGGACGAAGGGAGAGGGAGAGAGATTGGGAGAGAGAGATAGGGAGAGAGAGAGGGAGAGAATGAGGGAGAGTGAGGGAGGGAGAGAGAGAGTTAGAGAGAGAAAGAGAGAGTGCGTTATCTAATTGCCGTTTGCCTGCTGAATGAAACGACTGCCTATTTCGCAATCGCGCGTGTTCGAGCCTCGTTGTCACTTAGGATTCGAATACTGATTTCAAAAATAGGACAGGTGTCTCCAAAATAAATACTCTCTACAAATACACACTCGAAACAATACTCATTACAAATGTTGCTTCTTAAAACTGACCTGGACAATGACTAGAACAAAATGTCTACATTTCTTATACTACCACTGCCTCCTTTTGCCCCCTCATCTCCAGAACTTACTCTCATCGTTGCAAAGAAACTTGTCCCATTATTAGGTTGGTGCAAAAATAATGACGTAATAATGTCGTTTTTTGACGTTAAACATACGTCAAAAAACGTCATTATTACGTCATTATTTTTGCACCAACCTAATACTATGTTTATTTAACTCAATTATAACATGCAAATAGATAAATTCGTTAAGTTCTTTAACGGCTATTTATTATTATGTGTCTCACATCCTTTAAGTAGGTTAATCGCAGATTCCCCTGTTTCTCTTACCTTCATTACAGAATCTGGGCGTTAGATTCTCCAGACGTTCTTTTTTATTGTGTGTCGGCGGAGTTAGCTCCTCTTTAATTCCCTAATTGTTCACTAGGTGTCGCTCTCCCTACACTATAAATAATGGGTCACTTCTTGCCTCGTTCTCTTTTTCTCTTTGCATTTTAGCGGACACATTTAAAAATGTGATCTCCCACAGAGATCTTCGTTTTCGCCCACTTGTGGGAAAACGCCATGAAACACACATACACGTACGTACGAACATTCACCAAAATACAAACTCTTTACGTTCACACACAAACGCAAATGTTGATGTCTTTGTCACTTATAAATTTGTTGTTTAATACATGTAATTGTTGAGATTTTTATATATCGGTCTTGTTTGTTTCTTACATCTTCGGTTGGACTCAACTTGAGTCCGCCATTGTTCTTGTAGTTGAACCTTTTAGCAGGAATAAACAGCACGTGTTCCAAATACAACAGCACTCTAACCCTCACGGTCCCGTACAGTGTCACATGCTGAATGTTACGGGCTGTTTCCCCCATGACACTTATATTGAATAAAGATTCTCTGCGTTATCTCCTCCAGGCTCATATTTTTATTGTGTGTCCCACACACTTCAAATAGGTTACTCAGTGTTTCGCCTGCTTCTAATATCTTCATTATGCAATCTGTTTATTAGATTCTCCAGGATCTCTTTTTTATTATGTGTCCCACACCATTTAAGTAGGTTACTCGCTGTTTCCTCTGTTATTCTTGCCTTCAGTACCCAATTTGAATATTAGATTCTTCAAGCTCACTTTTTTATTATGTGTCTCAAACATTTGAAGCAGTTTACTAGCTGTTTTCCCTATTACTGTTACCTTCAATATACAATCTGAGCGTTAGTTTCTCCATGCTCTCTTCTTTATTAATTGTCTCACACTGTTTAAGTAGGTTACTGACTGTTTCCTATGTTTCTCTTACATTCAATATACAATCTGATCGTCAAATTGCGCAGGCACACACTTTTATTATGTGTCCCACACCCTTTCAGAATGTAACTAGCTTTCCCTCCTACAACTCTTACTTTCAATAGGCAACCAAAGCTTTAGATTCACTAGGAACACATTTTTATTATGTTACTTTAAGTAGATTATTGCTGTTTCTCTACAACTCTTACATTCAATATGTAATCTGGGCGTTAGATACTCTAGACGCATATTTTTTTTATTATGTGTCCTATACTCTTTAAGTAGATTACACGCTTTTACACCTAATAATCTTACCTTCAGTATGTAACCTTGTGTTATATTCTTTTGACACAGGTTTTTTTATTATGTGTCTCACATTCCTTAAGTAGGTTACTCGCTGTTTAACCTAATACACTTAACTTCAATATGCAATCTAAGCGTTAGATTCTCCAGACACTCATTTTTATTAGGTTGGTGCAAAAATAACGTAGTTTTTTGACGTTAGAAAATATGGCAAAAAACGGCATTATTTTTGCACCAACCTAATATTACGTCTCTCACACACTTTAAGTACGTTACTCACTGTTTCCTCTTATATTGATACTTTCAATATGCAATCTGAGCATTAGATTCTCTAGGGTCACATTTTATTTAAGTTGGCAAGTCGCTGTTTCCTTTAATTCTCTTACCTTCCATATCCAACATAAGTGTCAGTTACTCCAGGCACTCTTTTATTACGCGTTCCAGATTATTTATTAGGTACCTCGTTGTTTCCCCTACTACTCGTATCTTCAATATGCAATCTGAGCGTTAAGTTCTCCGGGCACACGTGTTTTTAGGTGTCCCACACACCTTTAGTATGTTACTCTCTACTTCCCCTACTACACTTACCTATAATATGAAATCTGAGCGTTAGATTTTCTAGGAACTCTTTTTATTATGTGTCCCACATTCTTTATTCGCCGTTTCACCCACTAAACCCACCTTTAATGTGCAATCAAAGCGTTAGATTATCTAAACACTTTTTTATTATGTGTCCCAAACTGTCATATGCCCCAGTCGACGAATGGGTTATAGGGCGATCATCCGCCGACTAGGAGATATATACACTCTCACACCTGTGGAGAGATACAAGCTATCTCTCTCAGATCGTGAGAGTGGACAATTGGTAAACAAAAATATGTTTAAGACCACTTTTCGATTGGGATAATCGAACAGTAATCTTTCCCAGGTCCGCTTCGTTTTCAACACGAGTACTGATCCACAATACAAGAATGAACTATAAGGCTTAGCGATTTTTGATAAATAATTTTAATATATACATATATAAAAAATAAACGAACAGATAAGTATGAGTTAAAAAATCCGACGATCGGATCTCGAACTTATTTTGGGATATCAAAACACCAAATGGATTCAACTGAACCCGAACATACAAAATACAAGTATGAATTACTATGAATTGAATGCAGAAGCCAACACACATATACAAAAGAGATGGGAGAGGAGTTACAATTATTGTTTTACACGTGGAAATGTGTTTGCAAAAAAAAAAAAAAAAAAAAAAAAACATAATATTCATGTGTGTGTGTATATCTTTTCTACTACGAGTCCAAAATGTGATTACTTATCTTTTGTATTCAGTTCTCTCTCTTTTTTTTATATCAATGTCCTTTCTTTCCTTTTCTCGGCACAAACACAATTTCATACACTGCTAGTCTGTAATAGAGGTATACACTTTCTTTCTCTCTTTGTTTCGTCTTTTTCTTTCCTTCTTTTCTTCTGTAGATGGTTCGATTTGCAACAGGGATGTACACTTTCTTTACGCAGGTTAAACCACCAGCATATATTTTTATCTGCGTCTTCAAATTGGGATTCTCGAACAGGAATATTTCTTTATACTTCTGTCCGGAGTTGCCTGGATCGAACTGGATAAGTCATCACTATCAAATGTGTCTTATCTTTCCGTTCGTGAACCACTAGCGCTTCGGCTTCGGTTTCGATTTTCAAAGTCCAGAGAACAACTGATCCTCGAGTGAATATTTGACTGTCGCGTGACTTAGGTTTTGGCCGCGAATTCTAACTTACTTCCGTCCCCGGTCTATACTTCTGTCTAGACGTTTTCCTTTACGGGTAATTGGGTCAGTCGACCATTATGACCTGCCTTCCCAAAATGTCATAAGACTTCACGTAATCTTTATTCTGTTGCTAGGTGGAAATTAACCTTCATATGTGCGTATATGCGTGTTTAGCTTATCTGCTTTTAATACCCGTCACACAAACACTTAGGTTATTTGCTGTTTTCCCTACTATTCCTACCTTCAATATGTAATCTGATCATTAAATCATCTAGGCATACTTTTTGTTATATGTTCCACACTATCTAAATAGGGTACTCGCTGATTCCTTTAATTCTCTTACCTTCAATACCCAATATAAGTGTCAGATTCTTTAGGCACACCTTTTATTATGTGCCACGCACATTTTAAGTAGCTTACTAGCTGTTTCCCTTCCTACGCTTACCTTTAATATGCATTATGAGCGTTAGCTTCTCTAAGCTGATTTTTTTTATTATGTCTCACATTCTTTAAATATGTTACTCGCCGTTTCACCTACTACACTTTTCTTCAATACGCAATCTGAGCGTCAGATTCTTCAGTCATTCTTTTTTAATTATGTGTCCCACATTCTTTAAGTTGCTTCTTCGCTATTTCCTTTGCTTTTCTTACCTTTAATATGCGATCTAGGTATTAGATGCCGCAGACCCTATTCCTTGTTTATATGGTCTACACCCGTTATGTAGCTTACCCGATGTTTCCTCCGCTTCAACACGCCTTGTGTGTGTGAGATTTCCCACGCTCTCTTTCTCGTTTATTTTAGGTTAAACGATTGTTAAGTCGGTTACACTCTTTTCCCCGTGACTTTGTTTGTATGTTTTATGTCTTGTAACTATTATATTAAATGCTCTAGATTTTAAAACTCAGAGTCTGTCTATATTTCTGAGATGAGGTATTATGTACAGTATTTAGATTATGCGGACTATTGTCCTCATCTTTGTCGCCATATTTGTCACAGCGTTTCGGCCGTTGTACGCTCCGGCCTTCTTCAGGTGGTTAGAATTTCGAACTGAACCCTTTATTTCGATCCCTGGGGTAGACTGTTCTAGTTCCACGTGCCATGTTTGAGTCTGTCACTGGATCTAATCAACGCCTTTATCCACTGTGTGAGTTCAATACCCGGTTAAGGCAGTGGAGAACTTTCAGAGGGAAAATTAGCAGGAGATAACTGATAACTGACATCCATCAAACATGGCACGTGGAACTAGAACAGTCTACCCCAGGGATCGAAATAAAGGGTTCAGTTCGAAATTCTAACCACCTGATAAGGCCGGAGCGTACAACGGCCGAAACGCTGTGACAAATATGGCGACGAAGATGAGGACAATAGTCCGCATAATGTAAATACTGTATTTTAAAACTCGTTACGCAAAGATTCTATCAGTAGTATTCTCAGTATTCGTCGGGTGAACCATATCTCTGCCGTGTCAAGTTTTTTTGTCATTTGAAGAGAGATTATTCAAATTTTAATGACATATATCGGAGATTAAATGTTACATATCACCTCGGTATTATTTAATTTCTTTAAAAAGACATTTTTTTTATCTCTTAATATTTTGAAGTCATCATTCACTATTCCGATGTATATTTGGTTTCTTTGTTCACACTTTCAAACTGTTCGATCAATTCCATTAAAATAGTGGACAGGTTTTCATGATATAATTATTGGAGAAAGAAGTGTGTTTTAGCGATATGGCTATCAGCCTGAAAAGTGGAATCCGGAAACTAATTCTTCTTATTCTATATGCCGTGTCCCTGCAGGACGAGGGCGATGATTGCTCTCCACATCTTCCTACACTTCTTAGCTCTTCGATTGTCTTTTTGCCATCCCCCACTCTATTTACTTAAACTAGTCAGCTAGGTGCCCCCTTGCCCCTACCCTCTCTTTTACCTTCTATATGTTCTGTGGCTCTTCATTTTCCCAAACCTTCCGTCTACATTGTTTGACCGAGAAATTTCATCTGTATCTTTGTGATTTTGGACATGTTTTCTTTTTGCTTCCATTTTCTTCGATACTTTGTCGCTTACACATTCCGACCATGGAATTCTCAGCATTCTTCTGTAGAACCACGTTTTTATTGCCTCAAGTCTACTCTTCATCCCTGAAGAAATTGTTCGGTTTTTACTGTCATAGAGGTTGATATTAAATCAGCCATTTTTTTTCCAAGGAAATTTTCCTCTTTCATTTGGTATGCAATTTTTGCACTCAGAAATCAATGTCGCATTTTCTATCCTCTATTAAAATATTTCCAGATATTTAAATTTCCGTATATGCATGATTTTGGAATCTCGAATTCGTAGTTCGCATCTTAGATTGTTTCTCTTGCTGACATCCATACAATATTTTTACAATTTATAGTCCTTTCTTCTCGCCTTCCGTTACTAACTTTTCTAGGAGGTTCTGTAGTTTTCCTTCTCTGTCTGCTATCAACACAGTATCACCTGCGTATTATATATTGTTAAGATTGCACACATGGAAAATAAATCCTGTTTGGGTCTCCAGCTACCTATTGGAAAACCTCACTGTAGAGGTTGAATAAGTTCGAAGAGAAGACAGCCATGTCTCACGCCCTTTTCTATTCCTAGGAAATTTGCACCCAGTATTATTAATTAAAAAAAAAGAAAAGTTATGTAGTCTCTTCTCCCTACGACCCGTCTTATGAGTTACCAGAAGTAGCGAAACAAATGTGCTTGCGTCGGTACTGAGGTAAACAATTCCTCTATAGCTTCTATTACTTGTCGAAGCAGGGGATAAAAAAGCAACTGTTACCTCACTTGCCAACTTTGGAAGGATACATTCCAAAGTCTTGTTATCTTTGGGTGTTCCACGTCAACTGTCGTTAGATGGAGATGTTATAATTTAAAAAAAAAATACAGGACTTCAAATGTTAACATCTGATGTAGGTAGACCCTAACTGGATAAAATCCTGATGCAACGCAGTCTTCACCCCAAAATTAGATCTTCTGAGAGACTAAGTATAGTATATGTCTATAATGTCTTTCATTGTCTGAAAAGTGGTTCATTTTACAATTGAATAGTATTCACTGACTGCTCTCCTCAACTTTGTTGTTTTGATGAGTAGGTTTCGTTCAATAGCGCTCCCTAGTTTTCTCAATTGCTTTCATTTGAAGAAACTCTGGCCAGTTCACAGCGTGATTATGATACGGATTAAAAATGAAAAGAAAAATTGTAAAGGATTCTGATTGAAGGTTCGAGACATTCTGAGGAAAGCAGGAGAGCGCACTGGTCGAAAGAACAAGATCAAAATAAGAAAAGCTGAGATACTAACACAAACAGTTAATAGTAAAATGATAATACTTAAATTCAGAATTACGATGTAAACCGGAGAGCTCATCGGCCGAGTTATCAAAGAATCATAAAAAATTAAGGATCTTCTTTTACATGCTGTCTTCTTTAAGCCACGTGAGCAATGATTACTCTCCACAACATCCTGTTTTTATCTTTAAGTAGCTTTGAATCGTCTATTAAATCAAACTTATTAAATTTGAAGATCGTTGTTTCTATCTTCTATCCATCTTGCGATTCGTTTATACGGTGTAACCCGGATATAAGAGAGTTGTCGGGACCGGAGAAGAAGTCTCTTATATCCGCGTTTCTCTTATATCCGGGTTTGGTCTATTTTGTTTAGGTAAGTATGGCTCTAATTTGAGACCAGAGAAATCTCTCTTATATCCGAGTTTCTCTTATATCCAGGTCTCTTATATCCGGGTTACACTGTACGACCAAATCTATATCGCTTGAAACCGCTTATTCATCGTTAGGAGAATGTCCGGTATTCTCTTCCGAATAATAAATTAGATAACATTTTAGTATTAGGTTGGTGCAAATAAATGACGTAATAATGTCGTTTTTAGACGTATTTTGTAACGTCAAAAAACGACATTATTACGTCATTATTTTTGCACCAACCTAATACTTTTTTCTTTGTTTCTTTTTTTATTCTATAGAATGACTTAATTACTTTTCACTTAATGAGTTATACATTTAACGACCAGAATTTATGAAACTTCTCTCAAAATGAAATAAAAATGATAAAAATAGTCGGTATTTTACGTTGTATGAAAACTTTGATAATCATTGTTTACTCTTTCTTCAAAATGTGCAAATATAAATAAAATGAATGAAGTGAAAAATAAATTAAAAATTATTTGTATTTAAAATAAGCAAACCGATGTAATGTACAGAATGTCGATCTCGTTTTCCAATTAGTTGATTACGTTTACAGTTCAGTACACTACTGTACTGTATAAACACGGAGAAATAAATTAAAACTTTTATTAAGAGGCTATGAAATAGCATGAAATGTGTCTAAAACAGCAGGAGATAACTGATAACTAACATCCATTAGACATGGCACATGGAACTAGAACAGTTTACCCCAGTGAGCGAAAAGGGTTCAGTTCAACATTCCAACCACCTGAAGAAGGTCGAAACGTTGTAATAAATATGAGGACAATAGTCCGAGTAATGTAAATAGCGTACATAATACCTCATCTCAGAAATATAGATAGATAGTGTTGTGGATATTCTAAGAAAAATTTTAAAATTTCATCCAAAAACTTACAAAAAGCTGTTTATACAAAAGTTATTAGAAATCTTTCTGTTAATATATATATATTAAAAAAAAGTCCATCGTAAATAATTTCTTAGTAATTATCAATATATTGTGGGTGAATTCAGGACAAAATTCGCTATCAACTGAGGTAAACTTGTCAATCGGCAAACTGGTTCTGCATACTCTTAAAAAGTAGTAAAACAAATCCGATGCAAATATAGAATTATACCCGCAAACTAGTTTTACTATTTGCTTTCGATTCGACGGAACTTGCTGAGACTTTAATGTGAGACAACCATTGTCGCAATTTACGACACTAAATTTCTTTGTTTTCTGCCATCCATTTATGTCTTGGAAGACATTGGAACCGACAGACGCGCTGTCCGGTAAATTCAGCGTGAAGAGATTGTGAAAGATAAAACAAACCAAAAGAAGAAAAGAATTTGCCTCAGAACAGAGCGCCAGTTTTTTCAAGAGGAAACAGACAGTATTAAAATGTTAGGATATGAATAAATAAGTAAATACGTAAAAACACAATATAATAAAAGGCTCGCAAAAAATGGAATAAAAAAAATTGTAACATGCTGGTGCCATAAATGAACAAATTAATTTTTTCTTTTGGTCCCAAAAGATGGCCTATCTATCTATCTATCTATCTATCTATCTATCTATCTATCTATCTATCTATCTATCTATCTATCTATCTATCTAATAATTGATACAATTTATTATAGTAGATGAATACTACATGTTTATAAGTACTTGCTAAGTTAAAACTAAGTATGCCTCAAGTAGGTAATGATGAAAGCAGTGAGCAAATGACATAATATATATTATTAAAAACTAGAAGATAAGTCTATGAAAGTCAATATATATATATATATATATATATATATATATATATATATATATATATATATATATATATATATATATATTATGAAATGGACTAAGTCCGACAATTATTTTAAGACATTTTTGATGGTTATACGTTCTTTTTATACTTACGACATTTGCCAGCCTGAATGCACGGTAAATGTTGTTAATACTGTTTATTATAAACAGAGCATTTACTTAAATATTTGTATGTATAAAAAGAATGTATAAACATAAAAAATGTCTTAAAATATATATTTATGTGCGTGTTTGTCTGTGTTTGTCTCTGTGTGTGTGTACGTTCTGTCACACTCTTCCGACCACTTTTGAACAGGTGTTGGGGTTTATCCTTTGTTTCCGGTTCGTTCTAAATTCTACTTCAAAGCTATAGTTCGAATCTTTCCGCCTAAAGAGTGAAATTTATACTTTTAATAGGTTTACGGTTATTTCTAAAGTCTTATTCACTTTCACTGGCCTCTTGCTTGTCTACGTGGCATTGACCCCTTGTTTGGGAGAACTGATTAAAACACACACACACACACACACAAACACACACAAAAGCACACATATATATATATATATTATGAGTTGTTACATACGAATAAACAAGTAATCACTAGAAAGAGCAGATTTGTTTCGATGTCTAAACTTAACAATCTCATCAGGTGGAGAACAAAAATAATGTCTTTTTCTCACATATGTTACTATGTTAGAAAACGGCATTATTTTTGCACCAACCTAATATATATATATATATATATATATATATATATATAAAGAGAGAGAGACGTATGTGTTTATATATATATATATATATATATATATATATATATATGAGTTTTATTAAAGACGATTGATAAAGTACTGCGATTAAACTTTTTATTTCATTTTTCTTTTGCACGTAAAACAAGGAAAATTAAATAAAAAAACTTAATCACGGTACCTTGTCAGTCGTCTTTGATGAAACATAAAAGAAGGAATGCTTCTCAAATATATATATATATATATATATATATATATATATATATATATATATATAAAGAGAGAGAGAGAAACACACAGACACAGGCGAGAGAGAGAGAGAGAGATAGGGTGAGAGAGAGGAATGATAGTAAGAAAGAACAAAATGGATTTTCTATATGCCAAACTATTTTCCAATAAATATGTATCTATCAATTATATATATATATATATATATATATATATATATAAAATTGTCATTCATCGGCAGGTATCTTGATCGAGTTAAGTGTTCGAAGTAGGAGGAGACTGCCGCTGAATGTGTGAGGCTGCATCTCCCGCTGTGATTGGAAATGAAGTCACGACCCTTTTTGTGTTTTCTCCACGTCGACATTCCGGTCCCCGAGGCGGCCCCGTCCACCGAGGAACGCCCGCCATCCAGAACGGGTTCAACCGGCACGCGAAGCATTGCTAGCTGGGCGGTTAAATTGCACTTTGAGCGCCCTTTGTTCGTGCGCAGTGGGGAGGTCTGCATGTTCAGTTGAAACCATTTTTACGCTGTTGTCACTTACCGCGTCACGGCTATTACTTGAGTGAACTTGTATAAGGAATGTGCCGTCCCTTGACTCCTCGGAGCTTACTTGTAAGGATTCCACCGACAAATGAAAATCTAACTACATAAATGCATTTAATCATTCACATGGCGAATATTTAACAAGTATATTTATAGGAAAAGGATATGCAAGGGAGGCCAACAATTTCAAATTGCAATTCAGATTGGAAATGACGTAAACCAAAGGTATTACTCAACTGACCGTTTATTTTATGTCTCAGGTGTTTCCGTATTCCCAACCGTTACAAACTTTGAGACGCAGACAACCGTTTCTTTTATTAAATTGGTGCAAAAATAATGACGTAATAATGTCGTTTTTTGATGTATTTTTTAACGTCAAAAACGACATTATTACTTCATTATTTTTGCAACAACCTAATAATAAAGATTTTTGCCTGCTTCAACATTCAAAGGAAATACACTATTGCTTACGGGCACATAAAGTTGAAACATTGGTTCCCGTACGACGGTCACCGAAGTTAGCCAACGTCGAGTTTGGTTAGTACTTAGATGGGTGACCCCTTGGAAATACCAGGTTCTGTCAAGCTTGGATGTACGCATAGTATAATGGATAATGGCTGAGAATTGTTAATCGGAGAGCAGAGTTCCAATTCCAGTCGGGTTCATTATATTCGATTACACGCATATACACTTGCGAAAATCCGCCTCTTCTCTCCTCAGCTATGGGTTAATTAGTAGGACTTGTGTCACTAATTATTATCTCTAAATTAAAATAAGACTGTGTACAAAAACAAAAGCAAACAACCACCCTAGCTTGGTTTTGGCACAAGGTCACAAAAATAGGGCAATAAGTGAGGATCGACATTACAGCTAATAATATTTTACAAGTATACCACGATATTTTCTATCATTGAAACTTCGTTATGAATACACTCCAACGGGTGCGCAGGATCGCCTCATCAGTGATATTATGTCTTGGGTTCATGACAAGTTTCGGGTCTTTCAGCATCATACCTGTTCACCCAAGAGACCCTACCGAAACAATTCCTATTCCCGTAGGCGACTCTGAAGTAAATATCGACCAAGCACACGACAACGGACATATAAATAACTGCCATTGGTGATCTTGGAATAGCAAGCAACCAATCAAAAACACCCTACGTCATTCCCTTCTCAGTGAAGAAGAGGCAAAAAGAGAACAAACTGAATGCTCGTCTTTTCCCTCTTAGGTCTAACACGCGGAAAGAACCACATTCGCAACGAACACTGCTTGACATAGCAGGTAATTTCTACCTGTCGCCAAGAAAGCTTTTATCTCCTATGAAACGATACTTCACTAAAAAACAAAAACAAAAAAAAACAAAAAAAAAAACTGTAGGACAATAAGTGAGGATCGACATCACAGCTAATGATATTTTACAAGTATATTATACCACGAAGTCACAAGTCATCGTGGCCAAGTGATTGAACGTGCCGGCCTTTTTAAAATTGTTGATCACGCTAGATAACACGTTCTTTCCCAGAAACTGTAACTAAGGCCTGCTTAGTTGCAGTATAAACCACAGGTGGGCTCTGTGGGTGTTGAATAAATACAAATGCGCCTGAGCAAGTGTCTGCAATAAGGATTGGTTAACCGCTTTATTAGACGGGTATCCTCGAATAAGAATGGTCAGATATACATACATACTACGATAATTTCTATCACTGAAACAATTACTATCGCAAAATAAATAAATATAATTACGTCTAAAATATTTAGATTTCGCATGAAGTAACTTATAATGGGTTGATATGCCGCTAAACAATGACCACCATCGAAATGCATTATTACTTTAACTGCTCAGCGTTAATCTGTTGACCTGCCATCTGGGAGTGTTATTTGTGGCTATCTATGAATTTAAAAAATGTAGATGTTACGATCGGCAAAGTTTTGAGTTCGGCTACCGTTGTTAAATTTATATTTCTTTGCTACTTTTTTGAGGTCTTCTTAAATTTTCACAACCATAAGATACATATTATCCTATAGAATGTCACCCGTCTTTCGAAAAAGCGTGAATCTATTACTATATGCGTATAGTAATAGAGGTTAGAATAGAAATAACGATCATTTAGACGTCACTCGACTTTCTAATTATTCGTTTCTCCTATGATCACGTGGTCTACTTAATTCAATAAAGGGATCGCCTGTGTTTGCTCACTGGCGAGAGGGCGTGGATCTACGCCTGGGGTGCTTTTGCAGTAGCGCAACGTTTGCTTCACGGGCCCACCAAGGCTGCAATCGAGCGCATTCTCCTCCCGATTTTTTTTTGTTTCTCTCTTCGCGTTGAGTGTGCTCTTCCTCGGCGTCAACCCTCGTCCTTCTCTTCTTCTCGGGTCAGTCAGTTACCTAGTTACACCCCCAACGCTAGGGGCAGCTATCATTCGTAGCATCCTCCCATTTCTCGATGTCCAGGCCCATGACTTCATGACTTTTTGAAACGAAGACGGAGTTGCCATCGTGCTTACTTGACAGTTTCCAGTTCTCCGTAAAGAGGGACTTTCTGTATCCCCAGACACTGACAAAGAATGTACGTGATCCAGTCAGCGGAGACAAAGTTACAGGACGAAAAGACTAGATATCTGAGCGCTGGTTAGAAATTCTATGTTGATGGCTAGGTCGGATCAGTTGATGTCCAGAATGTACCTCTGTAACTGTGAAAGGCATTGAGACCCTACCTCTGTACTCGAGCCAATTAAATCATATGGTGGAGTAATGGATAGCGGCTCGGATTGAGGAATCGTAGAGCCGAGTTCGAATTCCAGTCGAATCCATTATGTTCCCTTACGTGCTAATATCCTTGCGCAAAGAATGAATCCTCTTCTTCTCCCCCCATCTATGGGTAAATAGCAGGACAGACCGGGTTCTCTAGCCTTGGATGGCAGCTAGTCTACCGCAGAAAGAAATGACAACCTACTGCGGGAAAAATCTGTCTCGTCAGTCATGTATCGAAAGATACATTATCGCCTATGCGTGTATCACGCATGGCACATAAATGACTATCTTTTATATTACCCGTACAAGCATGCTTATAGCAACTCGTATTCCCCAGCGGTCGCCAATCAGGCTCATCGTTGCTTAACTTTTTTATCTGACATTGTTTCTTCTTATAAACGTTATTTTTAGTGGGTACAATGTACCTACTAAAAATAACGTTTATAATAATAATAATAATAATAATAATAATAATAATAATAATAATAATACATATATATATATATATATATATATATATATATATATATATATATATATATATACAGAAAGAAATGGCAACCTACTGCGGGAAAAATCTGTCTCGTCAGTCATGTATCGAAAGATGTATGATCGCTTACGTCTTTATCATGCATTGCACATAACGAACTTTAGTTGCTGCCACTCAAGATCACTCCTTAACCATACCTGTCTTGGCAGTAGATCCCAAAATCAAACATGTTACGCCATCACCCATATTTTCTTTAAAAGTCTGGGACTGTTTTTGTTAACTTTCTTCAGTCGTCGTCATGTAAACTATTTGGACCGCGTAGCTAAACTTCAAAAGCAGTAATGGTGTCATAATATGTAAGTACATTTTTGAAAAAACTAAATAAAAAAGAGGGGTGTCAGACAAGAATATGTCTTCTCGCAGGACTTTTTCAATTTTTACAGTGAGGCGGTTCTGAGAGAATTAGAAATTCTACCAGGATTTATTATTGGCGGTCACAATCTCAACAACATTAGATATGCAGATGACACCGTGTTGGTAGGAGACACAGAAAGGAAACTTCAATAGAAGTTAGTATAGGAAAACGAGATGAAAGGACTAAATATCAATTATAAGAAAACAGCAAAAGTTGTCAGCAAAAGGAACAGTTCCGTAATTCGAACAACAATTTGAAAATACCAAAAACGAACAAGAACAAACATTTAAATATCTAGGAAGTCTTATTTTTGTGATGTCAAAGAACACTCGTTGTCACTTTCGTAAATGCTCGTTGTAGTAGAGACTTTGTAATCGCAGATACAACTATAGTAACGGCGTTGAACAGTACTGGTGACAGACGCCTTCGAATATCACGCGCACTAATAGTACTTGCTCGATGATACTCGCTCGAGTAGTAATCCGTATAATGATCTGAATAGAGAAATAGTATAGTAAATAGAGTAGAGAATAGCGGTCCTTATAGTAATAGAGGATAGACTAGAAATAGCGATCCGAATAGTAACAGAGGATAGACTAGAAATAGCGATCATTTAGACGTCACGCGACTTACACTTATGCGTTTCTCTTATGGTAATTCAATAATGGGGTCGCCTGTATTTGCTCACTGGTGATCTATGTTCAAACTCGGCAGCGACACTTTATTCATATATAACGCTATTAAAAGTGGACGGAAAATGCGACACGGAAATTGAGATGGCAAAAGATGTTTTTCAAACGCTAAGCAATGTATTAAGAGAGGGGAAAATTTTCGTCATAAACAAAGAAAAGACTGAACTTTTATGGAATATCGGTCTTCCTATGAGGCAGTGATTGCTTGGCAATCTCACCACAGATGAAGAAGAAACATGAAGTGATAGGAATTTGATTCTACAAAAGGATACTTAGAATACCATGGACCGAGCCTGTAAGCAACGTCCTGGGTATGGCGATGAACTACATTCGCACCGTCCTAGGTATGACAATAAACTATATTCGCGTCCTGATCCTGAGTAAGACGATAAACTACCTCTGACAGCAAGGGGGCCTCATTAGGAGCTTTTGAGGAGAAATAATTAACTCATAAACTGGGGTTAAAACACTATGAAAGTGTAAAAATACAACATCAATACATTTCTGGAGGAAAAAAAATATTACCAGCAATATTTTTTGTAAATAATTACTGCCAGCAATACATTATTGCCAGCAACACTTTTTTGAAGGAAAAAATATTAATACAGCAATACATTTTTGGAAAAAATATTACCAGAAATAAATTTTGGGAAAAAATAATTCCAGCAATAAAAATTTGTCGCTATTAAATAACCCATTGAGGTTGATATGCCGTAAAACAAAATAAACCAAACCAAAATAAACGAAAGTATACATATTCTATTCATACTAAGCTATCCTAAAAATTTGTCGCTATTAAATAACCCATTGAGGTTGATATACCGTAATACAAAATAAATAAAACCAAAATAGACGAAAGTATACATATTCTATTCATACTAAAGTATCCTAAAAACTTTGTCGGCATTAAATAACCCATTGAGGTTGATATGCCGTAAAACAAAATAAATCAAAGCAAAAAAGCTTGTAAGAAGCGACGAGGTTTTAGAGAAAATGTAAACAAAAATGAAACATGCTTAGAATCAGAATGACACAACTCAAATTTATAGGACACATAATAAGTAAAGAGGGCTTAGAAAATTTGACACTCCCAGGACATAATGAAGAAAAGAGGGAAAGAGGGGTGATGTGCATAACCTTGTGTAAACGATTGGCAGAACTGTGAGTTGTGGGGGGGGGGTTAACAAAATGACAAAAATTACAAAGAGCTACAAAGTATAGGGAATTGTTGAGAGCCAAGTTCGCCAACTTCCTGAAGGGACATGAGCCATAGAAGAATTGGTGAGGGAAACTCAGTTGAAGATTTTGTATAAATATTTATGACATAATTTCTGTTCGTATCAACTGAAAGAATTGAAATAAATACTATGTGATCAATGTTCTTTCCAGACTTCAGAGGTTGATCTGCTGCACTCACCGTTATAATTAGGGTGTTCGCATTTTATCGTTGCAAATTATGAGTCAAGAACCGAAAACAAGACCAAGACCGAATGGTAAGAAATTGCATTTAAAATTACTTCATCATCTCTTGTATTAGGGTGTTCGGAAAGCAATTACGTATTTTACAGCTATGAATTATGAGTCAATCTATCAAGACAGAACCAATAGCGAATGGTAGTAAAAATTACTTCAACATCTCTTCTATTAGGGTGTTCGGAATGTAGTTATGGTTTTCACAGCTGTGAATAATGAATAAAGATTCAACCAATCAATGCAGAACTACGGTTGAATCGTAGTAAAATGCGTCTAGAATTCGTTTATAAACTCTTCTATCCGACAGTGTATCATTTAGCGTACCTTTCAGTGTTTAATTGGTAAAACTTGCAAAAAATGAATTTGACTTGAGAACCAAACACATCATTCCACCATCTATAGCAATCTCTTTTATTAGGAATGGTAAACTTTCATTGTTCTGTTGAATATTTATAGCAGACTAGCAGGCTTTGCCCGCTCGCTATCGCTACGCAAAATAAGATATATTAATTACTTGAAATCTTTGAAACAAAAATGTTGAATGAACATTTCATTCATAAATTGGCTTTTTATAGTTAAGGAAAGTTTTACCAATAGATGCCAACTTGTTGAAGGACAGTTAATTAATTAAATAAACGTTTTTAAAATCAATATGCAAATTATTTAAACCTGAAGAGTGATATTGCCTAGAAGTAGATAATATATAATACAGATATTGGGTCTTTCGGATTTAGATTACTATAGGAGGACTGAGCTCCTGTTTTGCATTTATTAATGCAGATGACGTAATACAGGTTTTAATTTATTCGCTATTATGTTTCTCTAGTTCTTCAAATGTTGAATGTATAACTAATATATGTAATGATTACACTATATCATATCTTATAGATTGTCCCCTGTACTGTTACCCATGAAATAAAAATAATTGCTTTTACGGAAAATAAGGATCTACGTACATCAAATCATCTTTAAATTAAGTAGCAGTAGAAGAATTATCATTGAACTTTCAAAAGGTAAGCTTAAACATTAATTCAATACTTAAATGGAGCGATCAATTTTTGAGTTCTTCTGTTGTTTATTGATGTCTATCGCATCTACTCCTCCCTAGCTATTAGGATGATGGCCAAACCAAGAGTCCTTTATAGGAGTTAGCATAAATACCGCCCGATAGGGCGGCTTTTAAGCTAGCTTAAAATTTTAGCTAGCAGAAAAATTTATGATGGCTGCATTTTTGGATACAAAAGGAAAATAAAAGTTACTCTCCATGAACCATGAAAGCAAAGATAATGATTATTATAATATATTAATATATATTTTTAACTTCGCGTAATCTGGCAAACCTGAATCTGAGCTCAACGAAAATCGTTCCCTGCGCCTAAATTCTCTAGGGCTTTTGAATGAGCTATAAATCATTGAAATGGGACCAGTGGACGCGGAGGAGCTGCTTGGACACGCACACGCACAAACATTTACTATACTTTATATATAAGATGAAAGTGAATGTCAACAGAAAAACCGTCTTTGCCACAAAATACGATAACAATGCAAACGCAAAAACCTGTAAAATTCACAGAAATCTGTTCTTTGTGTCTCGTGAAATATGAAAGGTGTCGTCCATTACGAAAACACATACCATGGAAGGACCAATATTTCAGGTGTTTATTGCCAGCAAATTGATCAGGTAAACAAAGCATTATGTCAACAGTGTTCTGCTTTGGTAAACAGAAAAGTGTTATTCACTCGTATGCCAAGGGAAGAAATGACTTTGTGAAATAAACGCCAGAAAAAAGTAAGATGGTTTCAATGTAAGTTTCTTATGTGGTATCCATATTCAACAGATTGAACAAATGTATCTGTTCATTTGTTTCGATCACTAGACTATTTCATAGGTAGCAGAACATTCAGAAACAAAGATGTTCCAAATAATCTTAAAAGGGTTTTTATTTCACAGATAAAGCCAAATTCAATTAAATGTGCAATCGAAAATATGACATTCTTTGGAGCTACTATCGTTGAAAATTGGGTTGATTGCATTTCCGATAAATAATATTTAAATGAATTTAACTTACATTTGTTATTATATCCTTTCTGGTAAAACGTAATTAATTTTCTGAACACCCAATATTATCAGAGCGATATTTGAGTGCATATAAGATTCTTTCACCAAATATTAGCGCGAACTCCTCGGAGTCGGGGTAGGAGATATTGCGTATAGCATGCGAGAAAATTAATACTGAACAGTGGTTTCGATCCTCATTGGGTGCCCATAAAAACTTCACCAGTAAATAACACGAAAATGGTTGGCATATAAAATCAACCAATCAACCACCGAAAATACAGATACACCACCGATTTTCAGGTCTATCTTTTTCCGCCCTTTCCTTATTGTTGGGGTGGCATCTGTCGTGGTTGTGTGCCAGAGCCTGGGACTTCGCGAACGGTTTCTTGGTGCAATCATCACGTGGTGACTTTTGGTTGTTTTAACCTGTCGGAGACCATCCCTCTCCAGGCTAGAGCACCGCTAATGTCATCAAACTAGTGGCTAGATGAACAATGAGCACGTGGCCTGTGTAGTTCATCCGAGGAATCCTTCTGCCGGAGGGAAGCGTCGAGGACGTCCTTCACCAAGTGGTGCCGTGTTAGCATCCCCATCATGTGAGTTTAGCTAACCAGCTGAAACGGGTTAGCGTGAGAAGACCAGTGTTGTCCGCCCGCCCAGACACCAAAGTTACTATTAGGTTGGTGCAAAAATAATCTCGTTTTCTCACATATGTTACTATGTGAGAAAACGACATTATTTTTTCACCAACCTAATACCTCCATCTAGAGCCAGCTATCCCCACATTTCACGGCATATTATGTGAAATATTACTGGACTGCCAATTTGACTATATACTCTGGAATCACTAAAGAATCATCGATTGTTGGAAACTTAAATTTACGGAAACCTAATATAAACTATTTGAGAAGTTTGTGTAAATGGATGACAGAACAGAGACGTGGAGAGATAGGGAAAATACAAACCTTTTCTATAGAGCTACAAATTACAGGAAATTATGGGACAGTGAGAGCCATCATCCACGTCCTGAAGGGACGCGGCTCATAGAAAATTTACGAATATTTAGATTTACAAAGACGAAAGGATCTATCAAAGTCATGATTAGAATACCTCCTGCATTTTATGTAGGTTTGACAAGGCAAAAGATTCAGCACAAGGTTGGATATTTGACGCACTATCTGAAAATGAATTCAATCGTAAATGTTTTTTGACATGCAATTTTTTCATTTTTCAGTAATTTGGCCTCTTGTCCCACTGGACAACGAATTTTCACCATCTGGCGTGGTCAGCGTCTAGTGTCCTAGTTCCTGTCCGGCTTAAAATCTTTACTTCTGAGATTCAGCCCTGCCAGGAGTCTTCTGAGCTGCCTACATCACCGTCTTCTCCAGCTGGTCAAGTGAGTCACTAATTAAGCGGGTCTCGGTCATCCTGCACGCTATATTCATTTACTAAGCTTAGTTTAACTTTTGTTTCAGCACAAAGAGCTTGAGTCACTTATTGAGGATAGACGTCACGTATCGGTAGTAATCTTCATTTGGGCTAGCGTGTTCACTATCACACGTTGACAGCGGATGGATTATTTGTTCAATGCGGTTTGCTTTTGGAACAAGGTCATAGGTACGAAGCACCAAGTGAAGAGAGAAAGCATTACATATTTCCATCTAATCCCTGTTACAGACGCCTGCTCCATCTTCAAACGTCACAGAGCAAACCTGTGGTTTATACAGAAAATGCGTTGGGGAGTTGAATAAAGCCGGCACGCTAAAATCTTAGTCACGATGACTTGTGGCTTCGTGCTAGTCAACACTTTCCGAACAGTTTTTTCAACCAATTTTTACTCACAAGGCTTGGGTCAACCCTTTGTAATGTTTACCAGGCATTTTGCAACGGTACCACAATCTGGAATTGTTTCAGGCCGATATTATCAATCTACTCTTGTTCGATCTTAACTGGGTGTTATGGTCAGTGCACTAACGTCCCAACCAACCAACCGACCACCCGATAGCAAAGCGTGTGGGACAAGTTCATTAGTCAGCCTAGGACGAGATATTCGCTTCCCAACAAACTACAAGCTCGGATAAATTCAGGAGAAATTGTTTTGATGCCGAAATTAAGCAAGCTCCCTAAATACAAACCTATTTGTTAACAGTTTTCTTGAGTAAAATATACCGTATTTAATCGTGTATAATACGCAATTTTTCTATATATTTTTAGCCTAAAAGTTAAAGTGCGTTTTATACACAAGAAATATTTTTTCTCGGCACATGTGTCGCTATATTCGGGTCTGTCGGAAATTTTTGCTAGAAACAAGGAAAAACAGCACTAAAAAGCTATGTGATATCTTTCCTCCTGCATGGCAGTGAATGCTGGTCGATATGGTCAAAGATGAAGAGGAGACTTGAAGCAATATAGTTGTGGTTCTACAGAAGGATGCTGAAGATACCGTGGACCGGACATCTGTACCTACCTGTAACGGCATTCACCCGAGGTGGGTTGAGCCGGCTCCAATATTGGAGTTTCATGGGAATTTGGAATTCACAAGCGGTCCCCAACCCGCATGTATAGCACACGAGATTTGATTATAGTGGTGAAGGTTTCGTGCAGGACCATCCACACTTTTTGAAGGGCCGAATACAGAGACCTGGTGCACTACGTGTCACAAGGTCCCCAAACGATCCTTCGCAGGTTTTGAATTCAGAGTTGTCCTTCTCCTAGATCAGTTGCCATCCAAAGCTATAGAACCCAGTCTCTCCTATTTGCCATTAGCTGGAGGGAGAAGAAGAGGATTCACACCTATCCCAAGGGTATTAGAACGTAAGTGAATGTAATGGATTCGACTGGAATTCGAACTCGGCTCTCCGATTCCTCAATCCAAGCCACTATCTATTACTCCACCGTGCCTCCTTCTGACATCTGAAAAACGATGAAGTTTTGGAGAAAATGGAAACGAAAAGGAAACTAATACGTAACATCAGGAAGAGACAATTGAGGTTTCTAGGGCATATAATGAGGAAAGAGGACTTGGAAAATCTGATACTCACGGGACAGATTGTGGGCAAGACGGAGAGAGGAAAACAATGCATGGCATACTTGATTTACTTGAGTTTGGATAACGGAACAGAGAAATAACAGATGGACAATGTTTATTAAGAGCTACAAGGGGCATGAAGTTCGGCACGTGCAGAAGAAGAATAACCAAAAATAAATTATATCCATAGCCGAAACTAATATGTAACAAAAAGGTTCAATAAATAACCAAACACTGCATTTGTTTTGAAATTATTCCCATAACAATTAAGCATATTTTAATCTGCTTCACGGTTAGTTGACATCATGGATTGTTAGTCTGGGCAGTTAGCGTTGTAAATGTCTTTTTCATCATTGATGTGTGCCAACGTCCGCAAACAGACAGATTAATAATATCCCCTTATTTTTTTACGTCACCACAAAAAATAACGAAGAGTCAATGGAATGTGTGTTTATTTTGAATTTTGTTTCTTCGTGAGAGAAGCTCTCGAAGAAACAAAATAAGCTCGTTTCGTTTTTGGTGTAAGTAAGTCAGTGTGTTTATTTTTAGAAAATGTGTAAATTTTGTATTTCAAAAAATAATGTGAACGCTATAACTTTTTTTTTCTAATTCAAGACAAATCGGATTAAAGCGTCCTGGGTATGACGGTAAACTACATCCGCGTCCTGGGTACGGCGATAAACTGCATCCAACAGCAAGGTCTCAGATAATGTTTTCAGAAAAATAATGTTGCCAGCTCTAAGTTTTTGAAACAATAATGTTGCCAGCTCTAAGTTTGTTTTTTTTTTGTAGAAAAGGAATAATGTTGCCAGCTATACGTTTTTTATTCCATACAAAATAGGCATTTAAAATTCATATAAACTGGATTTGGCATTAAATAACCCACAGTGGTTGATATGCCATAAAACCCAAGCAAACAAATCGGATTAAAAGTTGAACAAAAGTTACATTTAGGATAAAATTAACTGTTAGGAATTCATTTTTTTTTAAATGGCTAATTACATTTAATACCCCGAAAACTAAACTCGTTACATTACATCACCGCCAATCAGACCGCGAACTACTGCAAGTCATGATAAACGGTGGTCCCCTCGAGGAGGCATGATACCTTGAGAGAATATTGTGCCTCAAACACACATCAAGTGGAACTCTTATATACGATCAATCGCTAAACATCTAGGTAAAATGGTCGGCTTCCTGTACCGCTCCACTAAGTACCTGACCCCGCATGCTATCATCCACCTTTACAAGAGCCAGATCAGGCCAGAAATGGAGTCCTGTTGTCATATTTGGGCAGTAACTGCCTAGTCTTCTCTTTCCAGTCTTGATAGAATTCAAAAGCATCTCTGTGTTCTTGTTGAAAGAAAATTATTTCCCCCCCTGCCTCTCACAGATTGCTCTATCGATACTTAAATGGAAAGTACTCGGAAGAACTACATCCCCTTGTTTCGACAGGTCAAACCTTCACAGCTAGGAACCACCATACTGCTTACATAGTAGCAAAACATACACATTCCCCTCGTATTCCATAAGTTCTACTTCTTCCCAGGAACCAATTCTCTGTGGCACCGATTCACAAGAGAATGTTTATCTGATCACTGCAATCTTAATCTGTCCAAGTCAACCGTGATCTTTCACTCTTACACCTATAAACTACCTCTTAACGTAACTCTCTACCTCGAGTGGCCACCAGGCATTGTACAGAGTGAACCTTACATTAAAAAAAAAAGAAAATCTCCGTATTTTGCTACCCAAATTTAGAAGTGCGTATTATGCATTAATAATTAAGATAATAAGTCAGTCAGCTTCAAGGCTAATCTTTCCACTTCCTTTGCCTTGTTCTGATAGATCAGTGGGTCTTCTCCAGCGCTCCACCCCACTATTTTTCAGGTATGTTGACTGGCGGATCATATGTTTCAACTGCACTGGTAGATTATGCAACAGAGTTAAAGTCTTATGTTTACCTTTTTGTTTTATTATAGCAGCTGAAATTATCAGAAAAAAAAAATCTGTAGCAGGGACAACCAATGACGTGAATTTAAAGTTGCATATTTTTCCTCCATATATTCGAATTGCATCTAAATGTTGACAATATTTCTAAATATACAAATATATAAGCAAAAAAGATAAACAAATGCTTACCGTAATTCTCCATGTATAATACGCATTTAAAAAATAATCGGCAAAATTAGCGGTGCGTATTATGCACAGCTATAAAATTTATTTTTTTAGAAAAATTGCTGTTTCATAAGCCGATTTTCAGTAGCGAAATTACTACTCACCACAAATATACGACAATCTGACATTCATCGATTGCGACCCCATAAGGATGTCAAATAAAATCATATCTACCTAACAATACTTACAAATGTAAAATAAAATAAGAATTATCATAAAGCTAAAATAGAATAATATTATTTTATGTTTAAAACCATTTTCTGTGAAAAACTACATACAAATCCAGTAGATTGTACATTTTATCGAACAAAAACAGGTTAATGAGTCTGCGCAGTAGGCACAATATAGGTATTTCCGTTTCCTTTTAGAATCGTGATGATCGGAAATTTTGATAAATATTTTCAATCACAGCTTGAATAGGTGTAGGAAACGCTGACCGTAATGATATTGGAGAATTATAATTCATAGGGTTTGATTACCAAACAAAGGGTGCGCATTATGCGTGACTAGAAGCATTTCCCTACACTTTAGCACAATTTTAGGTGTGCGTATTATGGATGAAGTCGGAGTGTACCTGGGGAATTACGTTATATAAAATGTGTTTATTCGGATTAAGTCTTAAAGTATTAAATCATCTTAGACCCGTGTTAAAATCATATTTCGTCTCTAACACCGCAGACTACAAACTATTCCTCTGAGGATTAACAGATCCTCCAAGGGAGCGTTACTGCTTATGTCAATAATCATTCGTCTTGCGTAAAATGCATATAGGAAAATGGAAAACTTTGCCACAGTGGATAAAGACATTAGTTAGAACCAGTGACATGACCCATAGAATGTGTGTTCAATACCCGGCTGCAGCAATGGTGAACAAAAACTTGGAGAGTTGAGTTAAAGGGAGATAACTGAGACACATGGAAGAGGCATGGCACGTGGAACTAGAACAATCTATCCCAGTGGATGAAATAAAGTGTACAGTTCGAAATTCCAGTCACCCGAAGAAGGCTGTAGTGTACAATGGCCAAAATCTTGTGAATAGGGCAATAAAGTTGAGAACAACAGTCTGATCAATATAAATAATCTAAATAATTAGCTATTTTCTTTTTTGGAAATATTTGGCGTTCACTGATTAAACAGACTGTTGTTGTTTGAACTTTATAAAATCTTACTATTAAAACAATATTTCAGAAAAATAGATTTCTCAGCTGCACTAACTGCTATAGCTCTTTCTAATATTCTTTCTCGCCATTTGTTTGGAGTATTGTGGAATATCAACATCTTGATTATGTCATTATTTTCACATATGGTTACATGTGACAGTCTTATGAAGAAAAATTGTCTAGCACGATACACTGAACCAAGTTTCCTAGCAGAAGACCTAGCAATTGCTTCAATATAATCGTTCTATTTCATGTCAGTGGGAAACGTGAGACAGAGAAGGCGCAATAAGTCAATTTCCTGGAATCTAGCATCAGCCATGCCGACTGAAGCCAAAATAAGTTCCCTAAGATGATTAAAAGAGAACAGTTTCGTTTTGGAGATGTTAAAAAAAAGAAGGCTTTTCTTGCGCCAGTTAACAACAGATCTGAAGGTGGTTATTGAGATTATCTGCCAGTTGTAATCTATGAGATAGGAGAAAATAGTTTTGTCATCAGTATTGCTAGAGAGTTGAACAATTGATGACATCGGATTAGTCATCATGTTTATATGAGGTGAATATAAGAATATGAGGTGAGATTAAAATATATACCAAGGCATAAGAATAATTCTATATAGATTTGACTTTCCTGGTATCGCTAGAAGGTGACTCATGGACGAGACACGGGTCTTGACTTGTGAAGGCTTTTAGCTAGAGGGCGGGCTTACGTATTACAGAGACCATCCTTTAAAGTGTTCGCTGGTTTTTCTATCGCCATCATCATCATCATCATCATCATCATCATCATCATCATCATCATCATCCTTCGACTTCAATGTGGTTGGTTGGTACTCGATTAGCAAACCATTTCCACACTGCTCGGTCTCTGACGTCCCCAGATCGCCAATTTACAACCCTGAGACCCGAGCCATGGTGTCTGGGAAAGTCACTTTTCGTAAGAAGACATCTCCAGAAAGATGCCATAGAAGTAAAGATGAGACGGTCTTCCCGTCGATACGTTGGCAGTGGCTGACAAACGGCAACCGCTTTTAAAAAGAATAAAAATTGTAATTTCAACGGAATGATTTATTGTTAAAACAGATATATTTCGGAAAGCTTTTGCAATCCGTGGTCACTTTTGAGAAATAAATGAAACAGTGACTAAGCTACATTGTATACGTTATAAATTCAAATTAACAACAAAAATTAACAAAAAAAAAAAAAAAATGAAACAAAAACTCTTTCATTTATTTCTCAAGGGTGATCAAGGATTGCAAAAGCTTTCCAAAATATATCTGTTTTAACAATGAATTATCCGTTGGTATTACAAGGTTTATTCTTTTTAATTCAACTTCACCAATGGAAACAAGCGTTTTTACAATTAAGCAATCACTTCTGTTTGAGATTAAGAGAGATTGGTCTTCTATTTTCTATTGAAGTTTTAGAAAGGTTACCGATCTCATTGTAAGGTTTTGGCTTCTCGAAGGAGAAACTGGGAGAAATCGATCAAAGAAGTAATTTGAAAATATGGGTGGACTGAACATACAGAATCTGGTAACATCGAAATAAATGCCAACATTCTATTTATTGATCTCATATGGCAAGTTTGTATTTAATATAAGTCAATCAGTTCTCAACTTGGTATCTACGCCGATGACAAGAATTTACTCCTGTCTCGGTGAGGTAAAATTGACTAGTGATCTAAAAAGTGACCTAAAATTTGTGATTAACTGGGACAAGGAGTGGCTTGTTAATTTTAACGCATCAAAAACTAGATTTCTCTTCATTAATCATCTAAAAGACCTGTCTCTTGTTTCCATCAATATGGCTCTGATGGTAACGCCCATGAAAGTGACACGTTCTCTGTCTAACATTCTCAGTTGGTATAGACTATATGGGGACTATACTGAATCCATTTCTAGGTCGGATGTTAAGAAAGTCGGGTCATTGTGTTGTGCTAGACACATTTCTCTTCAGAATCCATCTTGCATATTTATAAGTATACCATTCGTGAATGCTTAGAATACGGCTACCACATCTGGTTCCGTGCTCCCGCTGTTTATTTAGAGATTCTTGATAAAACTCAAAGAAGGATCAGTAAAATTATTGGTCCTGACCAAGCGTCTCGACTTTGGTCACTTTCCCATCGCCGCAGTGTAGATCAGCTGTGCCTTTTCTATAAATACTTTCATCGTAATTACCCCGATGCACTCTTCACTATAGTAGCTAGACTTTATGAATTTAAGCGCAGTCCTAGATTGGCGGCAAAGTCTTATCAGTTTACAGTTGAATTGGTTAGATGTAACCATAAGTTCCTTGCTGCTAGTTTCTTTTCTTCCTCGTCTCGTTTGTGGAATTCCCTTCCGGCTTCATGCTTTCCAGCCAGCTTTGATCTTCAAAAGTTTAAATGCAATGTCAATCGCTATCTACTGTCCTCTTGATTTGTCTTTTGTTCTTCTCGTTACCTAATGTTTATCCTTCATTTTTCTTGTTCTTCTGCCTCACTTAAAAAAGTCACCGTCTTCTTACATCTGAATCAGTTTTTATAGCTACTAACACCCAGTAATTTGGAAGATTGATTCTTCACCCACGTACCATTACCAGCCATCCTAAATGAAAGATAGTCGTTTGCTTTCGGCCATGGAAATCAGAAAAAAAAATCACCTCAAATTCGTTGTTATTGTACCAAAGAAACCATTGAAATTAAGTCAGCCTCTTCTGTTCGTAAGTTATTCAATTTAAATATCAGAAAGAAGTAATTAACACGTTTTCTGTAGGATTCTAGAGACAGACCCCCCCCCATTACCTGTTAATCCCCCTCCTCTTAATATACTAGAATGTCAGTTAAATATTGCATAGTCGAAACGTTCTATGGGCCGCAAAATGACTCTCCAAATAAATTATCTGAAAGTACATTCTTTGAAATAACTGAAACTCAAATCCAGGATATTTTTCTTAATAGGAGACAGACTTCCCTATTGCACGATCCATACTCCCTTCAATTCTCTTGAACAGGAGTAGAGGTTCATCCCTTTTTTCCTGCTCAGTAAAGGATTCCCCGTTTCTTTCCTTTACCCAGGCCTTAATAATGGTACTGTCACGAATTTTGTGTGATATGTGTGGACGTTGGCAACGTTTCTTCATGCTAAGGGTACCCGTTTGGCAGTTTTCTGGTTACTGTTTACTTCTGCATACCGTCTTGAGAGGCTGCTTTGATCAACAGTAGCATAATATCGGTTTTCTTGCAGTGCCATGCCGCGCATGGAAGTGTGTTGCTGTAGACACCTCCCGCAGTCTGCGGCAGTTCCCTTCCTGCACATGTTACATTAGAGAAACCACTGCTACTACTACTGTCCTAGGCCTTTTCTTAACCAAAATAACAGATCATGACTATAAGCAACACGATATATAACCCTAAAACAGTTCAAGAAAAATCACCTAAACCCCTTAACCTTTCTTTCTCCAACATTCGTGGTATTCGTACTTCTACAGTGTGGAATCGTTCCTTGCTCTCTGCGAAATTAATTTTAACATGTCCGCCAACTTCTCTGATATATCGATTCCTGGCTATCTTCATCTCCTTAGGAAGGACTCTACTGGCCACATGCATGGCCTGGGGGTTTATGTCCGCGACATCCCCTGCTGGATAGGGAATCTCCAGACCATTCTTACATGTGTCTCCGTCTCTCTCTACTTATCTGAATCAGCTACCTCTTCTTTCTCTACCGTTCCCCTTCCTCTCATGACTGTTGCGTGCTAGACACTGTTTCTCATAATATAGACAAGGCTATCTCCCTACACCCGTTTGTAAATATATTTGTGTTCGATGACCTTAATGCCTACCATGCCAGGTGACTTAAACACTCTGCCACTGACCTCGATGTCATCCAAACTCTGAACTTCTCATTTCACTCAATCTCTGAGGTAGTGTTGTACTTACCCACGCGTTTTCCCAGCAAACTTAGGGAACATGTTTCGCTTCTAGATCTTTTGTTTACCTCTCTCCTTGATTCATGTCATACTATGCAGCCCTGCCCTCTTCGCAATTCTGATTATTCGGTAGTGTTTGTAAACTTGACTTCCGCTCCCCCATTAGCTAAGAACTTCCTAAAAACAAAATATATTTCTGTTATCACAAGGAGATTGGGACGTGATTTCCTTCGTGACGTCCATTGGAATGAAGTTTTGAATCATCCTGTTCAAACATCCGCGCCTGAGGTCTCTTCATGCGTGAAATCTGACATTGATTCTTTCATTGTAGTAAGAAAATATCAAGTTAAATTGCGTTAATCTTCTTGGTTCTTACCTGTATGCTCAGCCGCTATTACCCACGAGAATCACATCTTTCTGCTGTACCAGAGCGACACGTCTGATTGCAACAGACGTCCTTTTATCTCTGCTTGTAATGAGCGCAAGCGGGTCCTCAAAAAACCGAAGTTACTCTTTGCTTATAAAATGAATCAACATATAGCATTTCGCAAGTTTGGTCCTAGAGATTACGGGCCGCTCTCTAAGAGTATGCTGAACAATAACAAATCTTCAATCCCTCCTCTAATCAATCAGTTCAAAGTCCTGACATCTACATATAAGTTGAATGCTTTGCGTTTCTCTTCGAACTCAACACTGGAATCATTTAGAGTACCTACACCTGAGTTCCGTATTAGAAGAGAGGCTCTACTGAGAGATGCGTATAACCTCGTCAGCGGTCTCAGACATCACTTCTAAATCAGACTCCCATAAGTCAAGCGGGGTAACAAGCCGTCGTCTTAAAGAAATATGCTTCCGTGCTGGATTCAGTTCTCTCCAAGCACTACAACTATTTCCACGCTGCACCCTGCTTTCAAGTTTGTTGGAAGTCCTTCTCTGTAGTTCCTGCTTTTAAGAACTCTGGAGAACCTTCTGACCTCTCTAACTATCGTCCTATTAGTCTCATACCTCTTTTCGGCAAAGTATTCGAGCCTTTAATCAGTACTGAAGTGGTTAAGCATCTTCTCATGAACTGCCCCATGACAAGCAAAATGACTTCCGTTTTGTCAGGTTTACTGCTTATGTGCTTACGGCCGTCACTGAATATATATATCAAGCTCTTGATAATAACGGCAAATCTCGAGCTCTGGCTCTAGATATCTCGAAAGTGTTTGACAGGGTTTAAAACATTGGTCTTCTACGTAAGCTCCAGGCCTACTGTATCACAGGACGAGTGTTTGATTCAATCCAATGGTTTATATCAAATCGTGAAATTAAGGTCGTTTTGACGGGCTCAGTTTCAGACCCATACACGCAAACGCGGGTGTCCCCCACGTCTATATCCTGGTTCCTACGCTATTTCTGATCTTCATCAATGATCTTCTTGATATCATCAGATACCAAGTCGGCATTTATGCAGAATACACTACCATTTACTCCTGTCTCAATAGCAAATCCTCTAAAGCTAACCAGGCCGCTACTCTTGAAAAGAACCTCCAATTAGTGGTTAACTGGGACAGGGAACGACTTGTAAATTTTACTGCTTCCAAAACGAAACTGTTCTCATTTAACCACTACACAGAAAATTCTCTACCTGTCATCTGCATGGCTGATGCTAGACTCCTAAAGAGCAACATACGTCACGCTCTTGGCCTCACGTTTTCAACTGACTTGAAATAGAACGACTACGTTGAATCAATAGGTGCATCTAGTGCAAGGAAACTTGGGTCACTCTGTCGTATGTAATCGATCTTGATTTGGCATGTCGACTTCAGTCACTTTCTCACAAACGTGATGTGGCTTTCCTCTGTCATTTCTACACATATTTTCATGGCAACCCGACTACATTAATTTCAGTGTGCGACGTAGATGCCAAGCTATGTCCCAACCGTTTACTGTTGAAATTGTTAAAAGAAACCGCAACTTCTATTCCAACAGTTTATTTCATCGCACTTCCTGCCTGTGGAATTCCATTCCGTTTACTTCCTTCCCTGAAAACTAAATTCTTCAACAACTTTAATTTAAATTCAATCTCCATTTTCTGTTGTCTTTACACTGTGTGTGTGGCGGGACTTGCGACCCAGAGACATATGAACAAGAAATGGTCAGTATAAGCATTACATTACAACGTAACAACTACCCTGGGTACATGGCAGCAAGTGGAATAGAAGTGTACAAGGGGATAACACCACTGAGAAAACAGCTTTGGTCTGCCTACCCTATGTGAAGAAATTATAAGAAAAAATACAAAAGACCTGTGGTCCATATAACATAATGACAACCTTTAGAAGTGATTCAACACTTCGCAGACATCTCTTCCGAATAAGATCCCCCATAGAGGATAACATGACTAAGGACTGTGTGTACATCATCCCCTGCAGTTGTGGTAAGAAATATGGAGAAACAGGGCACCCCCTTAAGATAAGACTATAAGAACATCGTAAGGGCGTAGCACGAGGGGAAATAGAAAAATCAGGCCTAGCAGACCATATATGGGGGGGAACTCTTGGTTTGATGAGGTTGAAATAATAGAGAACATCACTGGAAAAGTAGAATGAACTCTCCCTCTTCTCATATATACAAACTGCGAGAGTCGAGTGGAGTGGAGTAGTAGACGCAGTGCTCATCTACTTATTACTAACACTATTGTTTTGTATATATCTTCAATATACTTTTTCAACCTACCTTTGTCTTCTGTGTTTTTCTTTCTGGTCCTTAAACAGGCCACAACCAAAGTACAAAAGCTTAAGGAATCTGCCCATTTACTAGACCACAAAAGTCTCCTAAGCCGGACAAGCATAGAAATGAATACAATATGAGAACCAGAAATACGGAATGCCAGAGAAAATCAGTAATAGTAGCAATTGCAAAATGAGCTCAGGTAAAAATATGTATGTTGAAACATTAAGTTTACAAGGCTAAAAATTTCATAGACTGATGTCCCCAAGGACACATGGCCCAGTGGAGAAAAGCGTTGGTTGAATCCAGTGACTTGACCCAAAGAGTTGAGTTGAAGGGAGATAACTGAGATATCCTGAAGAGGCATGGCAGAGCACGTAGAACTAGAACAATCTACCTGGAAATTCCAAATATCTAAAGAAGGCCGGAGCATACAACGGCCAAAACGTTGAGGATATGGCCACAAAGATGGGAACAGTTCCGAACAACGTAAATAGTGTAAATAATTCATGTCAGAAATACACACACACACACACACACACACACACACACACACACACACACACACACACACACACACACATATATATATATATATATATATATATATATTGATTTTCTGTAGTTCACTGCTACCAGCAAGCAGAATTTTTTTTCTCCTGATGATGTCCATTTTGGCCGAAACTAGTCGAGTAAACTAAATGAAATAATAATAATAAAAACGAAAGAATATTAATCTAAAACGCAGTGTGTCTGAAGATTTTAACTTTTTAATATTTTTTATCGTTCACTATATATATATATATATATATATATATATATATATATATATATATATATATATATATATATGCTCTATCAGTTTATCTATATATAAGTTACACTGGAAATGTTCTTTGTTATGTCTCATATAAAGTTTAAATAATATATTTCTAATTTAAATAATTTAAATTTGGAACTATTTTGGAATATTTCAATCATAAACCTCACGCTTGGCAGGCGACATATTCAATGATGTTGGATTTGAGAAGTATATAAAAATCAATGCATTTTTAAAAAGATAATACTTTTTAAATATGAAATCGCTAATGACACCTTTTGAAAAGAATATTCATTAAAATAATTTTTCTTCGTGAATTTAAATTCCAAAATGGTGCAAATGTCAGTAGGAATTTTTTTTTCCTTCTGTAAAATTGGTTTCTACTTAAAGCTCATTAGAGTTCTTTCGCATTTCTCGTTTGACAAGATTACAAGTAAAATAAAATCGAGCCTTCCTTCTTTTAAAAGAGCGTTTAGAATTTCTTAATTGCCTTTGCATTTTAATAAATTCACAAGTTAGTCGCTGTTATCACATTGTGATCGACATGTCAGTGACAAATTATCAGAGAAAAATGACAACGTAACCACGACCACTACGACCACGACCACAACCACCACCAATAATAATAATAATAATAATAATAATAATAATAACAACCGTGGAGCATTTATCTCAAAGAATCCAAACTTAAGTGGTTAGAGCTGTTAGAAAGGCCATGATTTGTCTTGGTGAATTAAAATAGGCTAAAATAAATATTCCATTGATTATAACAGATCTGCTTGTAAATTCGTTAACAATAACCAGATGGTCATGTGGCTCACTGCGCATGTCTGTTCGTGATAGTAGTTTTGGAGCATCATGGCCGGGTGTCGAGGATGTTTCTCTTAAGAATGAAGGACGGTGCATCCAAGGCGATTTTGGACTGACATCTAGTTGCTTAGAAACACCTTCAATAAAAGACCGTCTGGGCGAAGTGGGTTATCCGACCTGACAGCATTTCTAACTGGGACCCACCTGCAAGGTGATGCGTTGCTTTTATCAAAACCTGTCACCATATCGTCCATACCTATTTTAATGCATCTGCTTGACATACACTTATGAGACATGGTGCCATGATATCGACATTCAACATCATCACTTGATAAGACACCAGAGGTGTAGAAACAAAATGGCTATTTCTGTAGTGATTTTATAACATATTTATCTTATAATTTTTAAATAAATAATTATATTCGGTCTACTCTGTATTGAGCACTCTTTTAAGAATAGTAATTGTTTGTTATTGGAATTTATTCCGTATCCACCGATCATATACTTGGATATATATATATATATATATATATATATATATATATATATATATATATATATATATATATATATATATATATATTAGACATTATTTACATTATTCGGACTATTGTTCTCATCTTTGTCGCCATATTTATTACAACGCTTCGGCCGTTGTACGCATCGGCCTTCTTCAGGTGGTTGGAATGTCGAACTTAACTCTTTATTTCGCTCACTGGGGTAGACGGTTCTAGTTCCACGTGCCATGTTTTAATGGATGTCAGTTATAAGTTATCTTCTGATAATTCCCCTCTCCAAGTTCTCCACTGCCTTAACCAGGTATTGGGTCCTGTCCTCAAGAACACATGGCACAGTGGATAAAGGCGCTGGTTAGATCCAATGACAGGACCCGAAGAGTGTGAGTTCAATACCCGGTTAAGGCAGTGGAGAACTTTAACTAATTAATTAATTAATTAATTAAGATGAAGAAGGCCGAAACGTTGTAATAAATATGGCGACAAAGATGAGGACAATAGTCCCAGTAATGTAAATAATGTACATAATACCTCATCTCAGAAATATAGACAGATATATATTAGACTTAGTTTATCTGTTCCCCAGCGTCACTTTGCTGGCGCACTGCTCTCTTAATAATAATAATAATAATAATAATAATAATAATAATAATAATAATAATAATAATAAATACAAGGACCTTGAAATAGAGGTCTCGAAAATGTGGCATATGGGAACATCAACAATCCCTGTTGTAGTTGGAGCTCTAGGACTGGTTGGAAAAGATTGCAGTAGACTAATTGCAGGGATCCCTGGAAGCCCATGCCTCAAGGAGATACAAAAAATTGTTCTGACAAGTACAGCCCACACTTTACGAAGGGCTCTATCTATGTAATTATTATTATTTTTTTTTTTTTGTCAGTGAAAAGTGTCATGATGCCATTTCTAACCTTAGGTCCCTGGGTGGGACCCGGAAAGAAATGTGTAAACGCCAGAAAGCAAAGAAAATAAAAATGATAATAATAATAATACCATGCATACATACCCAAAATTTGTGCTAACCCGAAATGTAGATTATATGAAAAATATCCGTAACAATTGACCATCTTGTATTGGGATGCAGGGTTTCAGCACCCACTGTTTATAAAACTCGGCATGTTAGAGTGGTCCAATATGTGCAAAATATGCAACATTTACGGGAAATAAACTGCAAGAAACTGGGATAAACATCACCCAGATCCAGTTACAGAGATAGGAGCTGCAACAATTTTATGAGAATTTACAATACATAGAGACAGAACAATGAAAGCTAATCGCTATGACATTGTGATTAGAAATCGTAAAGACAAAATGTGTCTCCTTATTGATATGACAGTCCCTGCAGAATGCAATGTATCTTTGAAGATCTTCAAAAAACTATCAAAATATAAGGACCTTGAAATCGAAATCTCAAAAATGTGGTACGTGAGGACACTAACAATTCCAGTTGTAGTTGGAGCCCTCCGGATTGAGTGGAAAAGATTACAATAGACTCAGTGAAGGAATCCATGGTAGTGAATGCTTTAAAGAAATAAAAAAAATATCGCACTCACAAGTACAACCCACACCTTACGAAGGGCTTTATCTATGTAAAGTATGTGCGATTTTTTTCTTCAAAACTACTCAGGGGAAAATGTCATGATACCATTTAGGTCTCTGGGCGGGACCCGGAAAGTAATGAGTATGCACCAGAAATCAAAGAAAATATAATAATAATAATAATAATAATAATAATAATAATAATAATAATAATAATAAATAAATAAATAAATACAAATAAAAAATTTACAGTTATTTCTAATGAAATGTAGATTATATGAAACATATTCGGAATCACCTGACCATATCGTATTGGGATGCACAGTTTTAGCACCCACTAAATATAAAACTCGGCAAGTTAGAGTGGTCCAATATCTGCACTGAAAAATATGCAATTTTTACAGGAAAGAAACTGCAAGAAATTAGTATGAACACCGCCCAGCCCCGGTTACATAGATAGGAACCGTAACAATTTTATGAGACTTTAAAATGCACACAGAGAGAACAATCGCTATGACGTCGTGATCAAAGACCACAATAACAGAATGTGTTTTCTTGAAAACAAACCTATCTAAATACAAGGATGATGAAGTAGAAATCTGAAAAATGTGGCATATGAGGACAACAATAATTCCCTTTGTAATTGGAGCTTTCGGATTAATTGGACAAGGTTCCGATAGACTCAGTGAAGGGGTCTCGGTGAACTAGTGCCTTAAAGAAATAAAAAAAAATGTACTTACAAATACAGATCACACATTACGAAGAGATTTATCTATGTAAAATGTGTGTACTAAAATGATCAATGGAAAATGTGATGAAGCCATTTCTGTTCTTAGGTCTCTGGTTGTGACCCAGAAGGAAATGTGTATACAACATAAATCCAAGGAAATACTACTACTACTACTACTACTACTACTACTACTACTACTAATAATAATAATAATAACAATAGACACACGACTGTAAACCATGTATTTTACACTAAATGCTATGTTGTAAATAGAAATTCGATAGGGCAGAAAAGTGATATGAGTATAAACCATTTGCAATAGAATAAAATGAGAGTGTGAAGCTGCTGAGATTTCATAGTGCAATATTACAATGTAATTGAAGTAAGAAGGTTAGACATTTTCTCTGATCAGGAAGAAGACAAACAGCGTTTGACTTTCCATATAGCAGTGCCAGGTGACGTAATGGTAGTTGAGGAAAAAATAAAAACGAGGCAAGTTAGCATCATTTGAATCATAGGATAACGCGCTTGTGGGGGGCCTAAGAAAGTAAAAATTGTCCTTATTGTTGCGGCCGCCCTTGGAAGAATGACAGAGAAAATCCAAAAATGGCTGACTAAAATTGGCACTGATTCGGAGTGAAATGCTTCCGAAAACAGTTCTGCTTAGGACAGCCAGAATTGTGAAGAGGTTTTGTTGTTGTAGAGAGGTGAAGAAATGACAAGACCCAAAGTCATTTGTTATGATCCGCTCATGGTTTTTAAATTACGGAATAAGATCTGCTTGAAAAAAAGAAGATAAATAATAATAATAATAATAATAATAATAATAATAATAATAATAATAAACGCCAAATGATTGACGTAACTCTTCCAGTATTTTTCAACAATCAAGGTAAGAGTGCGATTTAATAAAAGAAAAGAAAGAAAAAAAACAATGTTTTAGAATGTGAAATAATATTTCGACAGAATGTCTGTCTTCTTCAAGTTATACGTTTTTTTTTAATTTCAAATATGACTGGATATAAATCTACAAAAATTATAAGTCTTTGTACAAACCTTGCATTCCTTATTATGGAAAAAAAACGACTGTAGTGGTAATAAATGTGTCAATACGAATAAAACGCCGACAGCGTGAAGGCATGCAACAGGAAATTGCTTAATATGAAGGTGATCTTACTCATGTTAGAATTTTCCATTAGTTGATTAGTTACTTAGTGGAATGAATCAAAGAGCTTGGTATAAATCTTATGGAACTCTCCTGTCATTCTGTTCATTCCCAAGGATGGTAAGTTAGTAATTTGCATAAATAACTATCTTCATGCATTTTAAGGGTAGAAACGTTGGTAGTTTCTGAATATTTTTCAGAATCGGTACCTTAAGATGCTGTTCGAAATTAAATTCGATTCGCAATAAAATGTTCTGCAAGCTCCGTTGATATCATATATCATTGAATCTTTCATGTAATTTTTCCGTTGTGTAACTCACATAAATCAAATCATGTTTGATACATTGGGCGGCTTATATTAAACGGGATTCAGAATAATTACCACCCTCTGATGAAATCGTGATGTTTCTCTTTGAATTTGTGATAGAATTATCCTGACTCATGTTGTTGCATAACGAACATGGTTTTTCTCTTCTACGAGTGTTTTAGGGAATACAAGGATTCGAAAATCCAGTGTCGTTTTGATTTAAGAAAAGAAAAAAAAAAGACATGGTGTCTCACAACATCAAATAATATTTCGACAGTATGCCTGTCTTCTTCAAGATATGTAAAAATATATACAAGTATAGAAATATAAATAATATCTTTGTATGAACATCGCTTGCTTTGAGAAAAACAGTTGCACTGGTAAACAACACGAGAAAGCAAATGAAACACAACCACAATAATAATAATAATAATAATAATAATAATAATAATAATAAAAAGCTATCAAAATACAAGGACTTTGAAATCGAAATCTCAAAAATGTGGCACATGGGAACATCAACAATCCCTGTTGTAGTTGGAGCCCTCGGATTGGTTGGAAAAGATTCCAGTAGACTAATTGAAGGGATCCCTGGGAGTCCATGTCTTAAAGAAATAGAAAAAAAATTGTCCTCACATGTACAGCCCACACCTTACGAAGGTCTTTATCTAAGTAAAATATTTTTTTTTTGTCAGTTGAAAATATCATGATGCCATTTCTAACCTTAGGACCCGGAACGAAATCAAAGGAAATAATAATAATAATAATAATAATAATAATAATAATAATAATAATAATAATTCTGAAAAATCACGTTTAAAATACATGCCTGATGATAGATTCTTATATACCGTACCTATGAACACTAATGGGTATGTCCGAACCCTCATAAATACGTTGGACATTATTGTAACAGTGAGGTAATGTGCTGTATAAGTAGTTCACCACTAGCAGTGGTTTACCTGCTTCCAGCCGCTGGCGAGCATTGTATTTTGTTGATGTTATAAAGAATACGTTTCATTTGCAGTCTCCATTTTGGTTATTCTTCATTCAGTGACCCTTTCCAGGTTGCGACATAGATGTTGCAACCCCAGCCAACAAAACCACATCTTTGAAAAGATTTGAGAAGCGCAGTAAATAGAAGGTCTTCACGAAAGAAATCAGTAGAATGTTGTATCTCAAGACATAAGCTCTTTTTATTGGGGATGATATCAAAAGAAGCAAATAAATATGAGGATCTTATTCCTGCTATCCCTTAATCATGTGCGGGACAAAAGAAAATCATACTCAAGTGTGCTTCTAACATCTTGCGTAGATATCTCACCAGACAGTAATCCAAGTCACATAATATGAAATCCCTGATTGCGTGCCACCTCATCTGATTGCATCTTCTGATACTGTTGTGGTAAACCCTCCTACAGTAGAATGAACTCTTCCTCCTCTAATAAATACTAACTGCAAGACTTCCTAGGGCAGCCGGTTGGTCAGCGGAGTCACAATGATAACCTATCGTTCGAACGTACATCTCAATCTGCTTATTACTAACACTCTTGCTTTGTATATATCTGTTATTTCAATACACTTGTTCAACCTACCTTCGTCTTCCGTGTCTTTCTTTCTGGCCCCTAAACAGGTCACAACAGATGCAAAAAGCTGTTGTCTCGTGAAGTCCCAATTTGAAACATGGCGGTAACTCGTACTAAATATAACAAAGGTAAAACACCACCACCACCAACAACAACAACAACAACAGAAACAACAACAACAACAATAATAATAATAATAATAATAATAATAATAATAATAATAATTACAATAGACACAGACAGAACAATCAAAGCTAATCGACTAGACATCGTGATCAAAGACTACAAAAACAAAATGTTCTCTCCTTTTGACATGCCAGTCCCTGCAGATTGTAATGTATCTTTTGAAGATCTTAAAAAAAAAGAAACTATAAAACTACAAGGATGTTGAAATAGAAATCTTTAAAAATTGGGCACATGAGAGCATCAATAATTCCAGTTGTAGTTGGAAACAGATTGATTCAAAAAAGTTCCGATAGACACATTGAAGGGATTGCTGGTAGACCATACGTTGAAGAAATACTCAGAAGTACAACTCACACGAGGAAGAGCTTTATCTATGTAAAATGTGTGTGATATAAGGGGTTATTTTTTTTTTTACAAAAATTGATGAGTAGAGAATGTCATAATGCTATTTCTGACCCGGAAGTATATATATTTTACAACGGAAGTCTAAGAAAATACTATTATTACTACTAGTAATAATAATAATAACAAACCCAGTTACAGATATAAGACCTGTGACAATTTTATGGGACTTTACAATACACACAAGACAATCAATCTAATCTCCCAGGGATAGTGATCAGAGATCTTAAAAACAGAATGTACTTTATTATTGATTTGACACTTCCTCTAGACTGTAATGTATCTTTGATGAAAATACAAGGATATTGAAGTGGAAATCTAAAAAATGTGTCACAGGCAGACATCAATAATTACTGTTCTGTTTAGAACCGTTTGTTTGATTGGAAAATGTTCTGATAGATGTATTGAGGGAATTCCTGGCAACCCTTGGCTTAAAGAAATAAAAAAAATGTCCTCACAAGTACAACTCACACTTTGTCTGTAATCTTAGGTTTTTTTGTTTTTTTTACAAAATTGACCAGCGGAAGATGCCAGGAATCCATTTCTGAAGTTAGTTCTCTGGTTGGGACCCCGAATGAGACAAAAGCCCAAGGGAATAATAATAATAATAATAATAATAATAATAATAATAATAATAATAATAATCCCATGCCTTAAACAAATACAAAAATTGTTCTCACGTGTATAGCCCACACCTTACGAAAGGCTTTGTCTAAGTCAAATATGTTTTTTTCCAAAACTGCTCAGTGAAAAATGTCATGATGCCATTTCTGACCTTAGGTCCCTGAGAAGAACCAGGGAAGAAATGTTTAAAGGAAATAAAATAATAAAAATTCTGGTCATCAGTTTTGAACTTGAATACTAATATGATACTTAATTGGCCGATATATCATGAGAATCAACTCTAAAATATTTAACTTTCTGATTTTAAATTAAGAGGAATTTGTCGGAGTTAGCTCCTGCTTAATTCCCATATTGTCACTAGGGGTCATTCTCTCTATACTATAAATACTGGGCGACTTCTCTCCTCGTTGTCTTTTTCATTTCTTCACTTCAGCGACTACAATGTAAGCTCTCTTAGAAGACCCGCGTCTTCCCATTTGTGGGAGACGCCATGAACATTATACACACATACACGTACGTACGAACATTCACAAAAGAACAGACACAAACGCTCTCACACACGCAAATATTATTGTCTATATCCATTGTAAAATTGTTTTGTTTAATACACACACACACACACACACACACACACACACACACACACACACACACACACACACACACACACATATATATATATATATATATATATATATATATATATATATATATATCTTGCTGACACAATCGGGTTGCCTGTTGGATGAAATAATTACATATTATCACATTGGCTTTATGATGTCGTTGTTTGAACCTAGGCTAAAAGAAAAGTTTCGGAATACTGATTTTCTTATCAAGGAGGCACTCCTAACTTGAAATCTAAGCGCAGCATTGTTTTCCTAAATCTTGTATTACATTGTGCCATATTAGATTGAGATGAATTCAAAATAACGACTTGCTCTAGTAAATTTGATTAAAATCTATAATTATTTTAGACCAGTTTATTCAAAAGCTTCGTGAAAGGAGCTTATGTTGAGATATAAATATATCCCAGCATTCAAGGAAACAGCTTTTTCGTCCCAGTTTTGTTTTAATTATTTCTTAAAGATGTACATCTGAAAAGAAAAATAAATAAATGCGAAAATAGGCAGGGCTATTTCTGTTCAGGGGAAGTCTCTTTAATCCTAGGCAACACTAGTTAACCTTACTAGTCTGCGATAACCTTTGCTTTCATCTCGGCTCAAATTGGATCAGCTCATTTGCAGGTGCTACAAAGATCAGTGTAACGAGTCACTCGTAAAGAAAACACCGATATTTTTATTTAAAAAAAAAATCTTTTCAATAACTTGGCTAAGGTTATTGACGTAATGCACTCGCAGGCTACTCGAAACTGCTCTAATTTTATTTCTTGTTATGGCACAAATGGCGCGATCCAAACAGTCAAGATTTCTGAAATGATTTCAAATGATGACTACCTCCTTATTAGCCTTCAGATAAATTTTAATATCGCATGATTCTTCTATTTTCTTTAACAGAATAACGATTTTTCGTGGTCAATTTATTTTTAGCGTTTCTATTCATGTAATGTGCAGGAAGGAACTAATGATCATGTCGATATTTAATCTATAAATTCTATTTTGGTTATTCAGTTTTAAGGCCAGGTGCGGTTCAGTTAGTCACTTTCAAATATGCTCCACCGACATTTTGATTTGGCTTTATTAAACTAGTTTCATGCCTTTTCACTGTATTTTAGCCATTTTAGCAGATGTATCATAAAGAAACACTGGAAGAAAACAATTCTTTCCCAACTTTGTTCTTTGTTTATCTGTAAAGCTGCTCTAGAGACGATAAAAAATATTTTACCGGAAATCGTTCAGAAGATAAGAGTGGAAATATAGAAAAGAAATCGAAAAAGAGGAAGAGTTTTTAAAAATAACGAACAAGTTCGTTTAATTTCTGAATATAGTTGTTGCTGTTGTTATTTTTCTCTGTGCCGCCTGTGATGAATAATCAAGAGTAATCTCCCCTTGTTTTGTTACACTTCTCTTTGAGACAACTATTTCTGTTTACCGGGACTATAAAAGGACACTATACGCGAACCTTGTATTTTCAGTTGAATAAAGATTTCTTAAAGCCTACAGCTGCGTACTTATGTCATTACAAGCAACTAAACTACCAAATTTAAGTAAGCATTACAAAGATTACATTTATAACTATGACATAACATTATAATATTTGCACAACCACATAAACACAGACACACGCGGACATAAAGACAGGCAGCCACCCACACAGAAACACACACACAGAAACACACGCAAAATACATAAAGACACACATGTTTGATTAAAAAGAACAAACCTGGTCTGACAGTTAATTTTTTTTATTTCTCCAGTGTTATGAATAATCAAGAGTGGTTTCCTCTTGTTTTGTTACTCTCCTCTTTGAGGGATCTATTTCTGTTTATTGGGACTATAAAAGTACACTATATGCGAACATTGAATTCTAAGTTGAATAAAGCCTACACCTGCGTACTTCTGTCATCGCACTGCCTTCGTTCAAGACGTGGGTGTTAAAGTTCACAACTAACTATCCTTTATAGCTCTAAGCAATGTTTGTCTCTTTCTCCTTGTTCTGTCATCCTATATACAAGATCTTAGATAGGTTACTCGATGTTTACGTCTGCATCTTTCGCCTTCAATATGCCCAGCGAATATCTTTTTCTACATTAACCTTATGAAACAACTTAGTGTTTTTATTGGGCAATCGTCCTTGATACTTGGACTAAAGCAGACACTAGAGCGCGGGCCAACCGCTGGATATAAATTAACTAACATGCACGATGTAGAAACCATTGTACTAGCTTTTTACTGATATTTTTGCTTAGGCACAGAAAACAGCAGTGACTGTAGGCGATCGATCAAACTGAAGACGTCATGATTTCGAGATTTCGACTGTTGAACGCCCAGAATGCAACATAATCATTGTTATGGTCCAAGTTATAACCAAGGAAGAATAACACGAACACAAGAGTAGAAATAACGAAGGTATATTACACGAAATAATAATACAAGATGTGAAAGGTGTTAGTATGACTGTCAGTCTGGTTTGGAGTAAACTACTATCGCCTCGGCATGATTCGGTATCTATCCACCCCCAACCCACGAGGGTTGCATATGGCACAAGGCCGATTTTAACGTGGGTTTCCCGAGCCCGTAGCCTCGGCCAAAAAATGCCCGTAGAACCCGTATAAACGGGATCGGGTTGGTTAACCTCCCCGAACGAGACTCTGCCCTTCGGTGGAACCTCATCCGGGTTCCTTTCTGCTCAGAGGCAGAGAGTTCGACGGTCAAGCCGAGAAGCTCGGCTTGATTCGACTCTCTCTCTCTCTCTCTCTCTCTTGAGAGGCGTAGTATACATAGTGTTAGGAAGAGTTCATTCTGTATTTATAGGTAAGGACCCATGACAATCACCCACTTCCTTCTCTGAATTTCCATGAGAACGCTAACAGTCAGAAGCAATGAGATAGGAAGCACCTTGCACCTTGTTTGACTCAGACGACGACAGAGGAATAAATTTCATAATTATTCGACGCCTTCTTTCTTTTCATTCTACATTACAGGTCTGAAGAAAATAAGATCCTCCAACTATGAAAAAGACTAGTTTATTTGTGCTTTTCGTTTTGATACTAGAAGATCATTACATACAAAATGATCAGAAGTAATTAGCAATCATACTATACAACAATACTCACACATACACACAGTAAAAAAAAGCTTCAGATATTGGAAGCCATATACATTAAAACGAAACAAATCACACTCAACAAAATTACATTTCAAACTAGTCACAACACATTAGATTGCATGTAGACATTGGTTCTTTTGTAATACTTCGGTCTATCACGTGGTATGACGTCATAGAACCCCATCTTGAACTTACGATCTACGTCTGCTATTCCGCGACTGTTATCGTCGCATAGCAATTTTCTATGTCAAAATAACAAAATATCATCTTTGACGGTGGACATCTTTGTTTCATGTCTGTATAACCACTCTGAGGATGGCTTATGTCAGCCGAAACCTTAGGACCAACTTAATAAAAACTATCTAAATGTTGGACAATTTTTGTTTTATTTTCCACCAAAATTAAAGCAAATATTCGAACATTAAAACGGCTCATTATCAGACATAATAGAAATTCATTGTCTATTATATTTAATAATATACGATTAAAGAATAATCTGCTGCTACAATACACTATATATATATATATATATATATATATATATATATATATATATATATATATATATATATATATATATAAAACCTGTATCTCAATCTTTCGTATCGAAAACAAACTGTAGGTTCGATTCTTTTCAGGGGTAGAATTTTCTTCAATAATAATTTCGATCACAAGGCCGACATATATATATATATATATATATATATATATATATATATATATACATAATTAAGTAATGAAAATCTTGTTAATCCGTATGGATAATTCCAACAAGGTGAAATCCGGAGAGCTCTCAGTTAAATCAGAGCTATTAATTTAATAAAAACAGACAACTTTAAGGGTCCATGGTTATAATTTATTTCCCCAGGGAACTTATTTTTCCCTGGCTAATCAGACCACACTTTCAAGTGTGAAAAAATAAAATTATATTTACATATATTTTTTACACTTTTGAGTGGTAGTATTAAGTTGATGTAAGTTGATATAGAGAGTGGTGTGTGTGTGTGTGTGAGAGAGAGAGAGAGAGAGAGAGAGAGAGAGAGAGAGAGAGAGTGAGAGACATGGTCTAAATTAGAGAGGGAAGGAAGAGATAGGAATGATTTTAAATTTATTTTTATTACAATACTAGTGAGGAAGGTGGGTAAGGACCGGACATTGACCTGTTTAATACGCCATCTCACCGGAAACGATATAGAGAGAAAAAAAAGGAAAGAGAGAAGGAAATAAGGGGTGGAATTAGGGTTTAAGTAAAAAAAGTGAATAGAGATTTGAAAATGGAAAATAAGAGAATTAATGTATGTGGGCATATAACGGCTAATTTGGAAAAACACAGATTAATATATTTTTTATGTTTTTAATATATTTTTCCATTAACGTTTGATAGTAATTTAAGTGTTTCAATTTCTCAACAAAATAACCTAAGAATTTAATATAATCTGAATGTAATATCAATGTCTGATTTTATTAAATTACGCCCCCATATATATCTATATCTATCTATCTATATCTATCTATCTATCTATCTATCTATCTATCTATCTATCTATATATATATATATATATATATATTATGCTTACCTTAAAAAATTTAATTTTATGCTCTACTGAGTATCTAGTATTTTAAAAAAAAAATAAATGCCGCTCGAGCACTATAGAGAAAGGGAAATTTTAAAACACTGGCTCCTCCTCCTATTATCACATCGCTTTTCAGCTATAAATTGAGCCCTTTTGGCTACTGGCGTTTTTATACATCACGTATATAATACGTTAAAATTTGCCTTTCTCGGCCATGCACCGATAGTTTAGAGATTGAATCTCTGACTGAAGCCAAATCGATCGAGTTTCAAATCCAGGCTTAAAGCAATCGTATGTCTACCACACTGATGAGCTATGATACAGCGAAACAGACCTGTATGTAGATGACTATTGAGGAATCGTGCATGGATTCAAACAATTTTTTTACGTGCGCACGCGCGTATTGCACCCCTTCCTTTCACAATCGGTTTGATTTAGCAGTAAACCAGCCTTTTGTTGCCGACTTCGACGTTGCTAGCTGCTCTTGGTTCCAGCTTGGACAGGATTTGAATTTTTCCCGCACTTTTCTCTGACGTCACGGACGAACAGCGTTTTCTGAAGTAGAAGGACTACTCATTTATTTCGCGCCCCTTTACCCATACGCGGGCTGGAATATCTTAACTAACCAAAAATTTCCTAGTGATTCCTTGGCTCATCATGCCGATTAATTTTCCTGTGAAGTGAACAACTTGTTTGAACTTCCCTCCGTTTTCTGCTAGAAAACGCAGAGACTACGTACTGTCGTCATTATACTTTTCCAAGAATAATCCCTCGTCTTGAAGGGAACAACTCATTCGAACTTTCCTCCGTTCACTGCCAGCGAACGTAGAGTTTTTCTTCACTGAAGATTAATGAACTTTTCATACACCTCTTTTGAATTCTAATCTTTACGAACCAGTTCTAAAAAAAAAGATTACATTACACACACATTATTAAACCTCGCAGTGAGTATTTTTCCTTGTAGTGTACGCATACACTTTTTCACAAGTAGACTATTTTCCAGAACCTTCCCCCTGTATAAACTTTTCCCACCTTAGCCATTTTAATTTTCGTTTTGGCGCGGAACATTAACATTCTACTAGTCACTACATTATACAATCTGCCTACTGGCTAAGAACAGTCCTTTCCTTTCTGATAGTCTCTGCCGTTTGAGGCAAAAATTACTTCGTATTAAAATAAAGTTTTGCATTTGTTTTCCACCAGACTCGTGTTCGTCATTTCCTCCTGGCTACTTATTTTTTAACCTTTATGCACGTGTTGAACACAGTTATTTTTTTCTTTTTCTTTTTTTTTACTTTGTTAGTGGATTTGGTAGTCGTAAGTTGTTTCTGGCACAAGGCCACCTTTTCGTAGGCCAGCACTGCATGCTACCGGGTCCGCTACACTATTTATGCTCTCGTTAGTCGATTGAGCACTATACAGAAAGTGTAATTTTAAAAACAGTGGCTGCTTCTGCTATTAAAGCATCTCTATTCAGTTATGAAAGTAGATACAGTGAAACAGACTTCAATATAAAGTCGACTATGGAGAAAACCACCTTATTTAATTGTGGGTATTTTTCTCTTTGTACTATTCCTTATATAAAATTTTCCTGTTATTTACTAAGATTTGTTAATATGATCATGCTTATTTGTCATATGTTCATCCATATATGCGCGAATTCTGGAAGTCGTTGTACTGCAAGGGAATATTAAATAAAGTATCTTTCTCCATGAAGAACCTTATTGTGTTTAATATATATATATATATATATATATATATATATATATATATATATATAGAGAGAGAGAGAGAGAGAGAGAGAGAGAGATCCGAGAGTATGAAGAAAAATATACGGAAAAAACAAACAAAAATCGTAATCTCGTTTATGTTCGAAAACACGAGATTTTACGGACCTACATGTTTCACCCACATATTTTAAGTCACAGTTGTTGCATGAGATTTGGTAGATGCAATCATCGGATGTAATATGTTGGTTGCTGGTGTTATTTAATAAACTACGGATAGTTCTAGTAGGTAATATTGTAGTTTTAATTTTTAGCGCATTTAAATTATTGGAGATACGTTCGGTCAAATGGTCATTTGGTAGAAAGATGCGACCAAAAGAATTATCAGGGGCAGCTGAAAGTGTGCCTTTCACTGATGTAGTTGTAGTAGTGGCCTTCGAGATGTCATTTTGCGCTGATGAATGAATTTTCAACGTTTTATTTTTAGCTCTCAGTAATAATTGTCTCGGATACGAAAGATTTGAAAAGGTTCATGTTTTCGAACATAAACGAGATATTCGCCTCGAAAATTTAAACAATGCTTTAGTTGTACACACAACTAAAGCTGATCATAATTTCGATTTTGATTCTGTGAAGATTTTAAAATATTTTCATAATAAAAATCTTAGGCGGATTTATGAAGCATGCATAATATCTATCTCACGCACGGTGAACACTAGACCTGGCTTCTTTAATATTTCCCCTTTTCTAGCAAGATTAATGCTTGACAAACGTACATATAAGTTTTAGATCAAAATAAAATTCTTTTCGTTTTTCATTCAAAATACTCACATTTTAGGAATACGTTTTCACAACATCGCCCACGTGACGACGACGTGATCATATTTAAACGGAACGCTGATCTTATAAAAGATTTCAGTTATCTGTTTGGATTGATCTTGCTCTTATGTCCATCGTCTTTTTTATGTTGAATTGAATATGGTCTAATATTAGTTATGTTTTATGAATATGCTCTGAAGATGGTCTATGAGACCGAAACGTCCGACGTTGACATTATATTAACATTAAAACAGCATAATTGCATATTAGGATTTTTGTTTGTTTTTTCCATATATTTTTCTCATATATATATATATATATATATATATATATATATATATATGTGTGTGTGTGTGGGTGTGTGTGTGTGTATGTGTGTCGGCGCGCACGCGCGTAATACACATACACACGCATATATATATATATATATATATATATACATATATATATATATATATGTGTGTGTGGTGTGTGGGTGTGTATGTGTATTACGCGCGTGCGCACACACACATACACACACACATATATATATATATTACGATAATAAGAAATAAGAGTAAGATTTATAATCTGGTGTTCTTAGCAATTATTTTTATTAAAAAAAGTGCTCGATATAAACATTAGAGCAAAATATTATATATAATTTCTTTTTAAAAATATGCTTCCATCGCGACACTGAAAATTTCCATGTTTTGAAAACAAAGTAAATTTCTAAATTTAATTATAAAAATGAAACTTAAAATCCATAGTATCGTTCCATTGTCAAGCGATGTTAGGAATAAGTTATAAATAATTTATAATAAAGTTATTCCTAACATCGCTTGACAATGGAACGAGACTATGGATTTTAAGTTTGTAATCAAATTTATAAATTTAGTTTCAGTCTTTAAATCTGTGTCTCGATGGAATCATATTTTTAAAAGAAAATAATTATAATATATATATATATATATATATATATATATATATATATATATATATATATATATATATATATATATTAGGCAACTGAATGATAAATGTTAAAATTTCGTTCCATCCTCTAGGAGAACTTCATTGAACTAATAATACATAATAAGAACTAGTAATACATTTTAGCAATGTAATTATATATGTGTAGTGTGTAATTATGTACCGTGGGGAGACGTTGAACTTATATAAGTGATGAATATAATCTAAAAAAAATAATGTTTAAATCCATCCATCCATATATATATATATATATATATATATATATATATATATATATATGTGTGTGTGTGTGTGTGTGTGTGTGTCTGTGTGTGCGCGTATAAACTTTGAATTTTCAATGAGAAGAATTGAAATAGGTAACGTTTAATCGGAGCGATTTAATAAAGAAAAAATAATGCTGGATTAAATGTTTGTATAAATATTCTATTTCCGATACAAAAGTCGATTCCTTTTAATTAGGGAGATGTTTTCCGGTTTTGCCAAAGAAATTTGATGTACAGATAAATCCAGAATTAAATTGGATATTTCTTGTACTTCGCTAAATTTGAAAGGCACCTTTCTGGAATCGAGACGCAACAAGGACATTTCTATCACTGGTGAATGTAAATATAACACAACCTATTGTACGCACTCCAATAATCTACAGAGATTAATAAAATCCTAGTGAAGACAAGAATTAGTCACAGACGCGATGTTATTCAATAGTAATTGAACATATTTAGTTCTACTTTAAGACTAGCTTGAATTCCAGTATATGCAGATTACTAAATACTCCTGAAGAAAACAACCTTTCCTGTAAATATTTTCATGGCAATTATTCGGACGAGCTTTCCTCTTTGGTACATCAGCTTTAAGAATTTATGCGCGGTACTAGATTGGCAGTTAGGGCTGATAATTTTGCTGTTAAAATTTGTAGAGGCAATCGTAATTTATATGCTAACAGTTTCTTCTCTCGCACTTCACTCTTGTGGAACTCTCTTCTAGATTATTTGCTTTGGTGCCAACTACGATATTCAAAAAACTTTAATGAATCGTTAGTTATCACCTTCTGTCTCCTTGAACCCTGTTCTTTTATTATCCTCTCCCACAATGTTATCTTTAAACCTCAGTAAACCCCAGCTTCTTAGAGCCTTTAGAGTCTTTCTTGCGGGGAAGTTATTAAAAAAAATATTGATTTTTTCGCGATGCTAATCTTGATAAGCAAACATTTTTCATAGCATCTTTGGCCAGAACGGATTGCTTCCCGGCTATGTTGAATTTTTCAGTTATTTTCAAAGACAGTCGTCCTGGGTAAGACGATAAACTGCATCCGGCAGCAAGGCCACTGATCAGGAGGTTTGAGAAGCGTGGAACCACCTCTTTATTGCTCGTGTTACGAGGCCCACCATGACCCGGGGTGGTAGCACCTGTTAGGGTCCCAGTTATGGGCAAATAGTTAACCCCACAAACTGGGGTTAAAACACTATGAAAGTGTAAAAATAGATTTTAATACCAGAAATACTTTTTTTGTAAAAAATATTACCAGCAATAAATTTTTGAAGGAAAAAAATTATTACCAGGAATATATTATTATCAGGATTACATTTTTGAAAAAATTGTTACCACCAATATATTTTTGAAAAAAATATTACCAGTAACACACGTCGGAAAAAAAATTATTACTAACAATGCATTTTTGAAAAAAAAAATTTACAGTTGCACATTTTTGAAAAAAAATATTACTAGTAATACATTTTTAAAAAAAGAATTTCTAGCTATACATATTTGGAAAAAAAATTACCAGTCATATATTTTAAAAAATGTATTACCAGCTATACTTTTTTGATTAAAAAATATTACCAGCTATCCATTTTTGAAAAAAAAATAATAACACCAATAAATTTTTAAGAGAAAAAATATTACTAACAATAGATTTTTGAAGAAAAAAATATTACCAACAATAAATTTTTGAAGAGAAAAAATACCTGCAGTAAAAATGTTGTCAGCCTTAAATTACCGAAACCAAAAGCAAACCAATCAAAAACCAGTCTCATTTATTTATAATATCGGTATGAATTCATACTCGGTAAAGGGCGCGTGATTGTAAATAATAATAGTGATACCTGCAATGTTTAGATACGATTAGTTTGTTGAATTTAATTAAGAATTCATTGTAACATATTGTCTTATTTTCATGTATTCATTAAAATATCAATTTTATGTTGTGAAAGAGTCGGGTTTATATAACTGACAACAATTACGGTAATTCAATATTATCTTGCAGAGACCAAAGAGGATCGATGTGTATGCTGAGTTGGCATTAGAAGCATTTACTATTAGGCAAATTCAATAATAAAAAACTTCTTGTTGAAAGTGACCGTTATATCAGAATGAATGGTAGCCTGAATATACAGCCAGTGGTACGCACTCTGGCAACTTCAGTGGTCGAAGTTTTAAAGCCTGTCATTCAATTAAAAATAAGAAAAAAATAGACTACATATTATTTCATAAAGAATTATTTTTACCTACCGAAGAAATATTTTAAGTTAAAGAATATTTCAAAGATTGCTTTAAAACCTTTCCGAAACCGTAAAAAATGGTTTGGAATTAGAATGAAAGCAGTGATTGCAGTTACCTAAAGCCAAACATATAAATTCAAGATGTATGTCTATTCAGGTTCATTAAATTCCTTTACATGCTAATACCCTTGAAAAAAGTATGAATCCAACATTTCTTCAGCCATGGATAAACAGAAGAACAAACTGGCCTTGGATAGCAACCAGCCTAGAAGAAGGAATTAAAACCAACTGATGCCTTGTAATTCCTGCTTCTTTAGGCAAAAACAAATTCACCTCTGAGAGGAGGGACAGGGTAAACTCAACATGCTTGGTGCAAAAGGAACCGGCAATCTTGAATGTCACCATATAATACATAAAATTTAATGGTCAGAGTTGAATCAGGACAGGAAACAGTAGTATTAAAAGTGCTCAATACACGTGTGAAAAATAAAATAAAAGTAAAAATGACGTGTAGAGCTTCTAAATGTAAAATATCAGGAGGTCAGTTAAATCCACTACATTGGGTTGAAACACACGGTATCCTCGGGCTATTTTTATCAAATCATCTCTTAACTCTCTATTTTTTTAAAAACTAATGAACGCTAGATTATTATTTTCAAAAATAAACAATATATCCCAACGGTGTCGCACGCTGCGATCATCGTCCCAGGGTTGCTATTATCAAGAAGTCACCTCCTTGGCAAATTGATTCGGGTTTCATTGACGAAACGCTAACGTTACAACCGGGGCTAGATTATAAGGTTTTGGAACCTCTAAGATAATAAAATGATACCCCACCCTTCGAACGGAGCCACTGTCGCTCGCACCCGTCATTCTGGTGTTTTGACTGTTCAAAATAGTGTTATGAAGTATTTGTTTAGACTGAATAAAATCTATATTCAGGAATTAGACAGATACGATGAAGCATACAAGAAAATGTCCCCTAAAATTCATTGACACACACATAAATGACATGAAACATGTAGATGTGATATCTACCTGACCAATGTAAGAAACAGCATTAAATATAATGTCACTGATCAATCTTTTAATATCACTGATCTCTGCTTGGATATAGTACTCATGACAAACAAACACTATTACTCAATGCTGTCGCACAGGAAACTGACACTAAGAAAATTTAAACAAAACTGTACACACTGTTGAATTATTAAATAAGGAACAAATAAGAAAACCTTTCTAAATTTGATATGTTTTGCTACTTTTATTGTAGTGTCATCAGAATTTTTATTGGGAAGGTGGGAACACAAAGATTGATCAGTCGCATCAGAAGATGGTGTGCTGATGAAAATTCACAGATGTATGAAAGCAAAGAAATCTTTATGAACTCAACTCAATATCCACAAAATAATGCTTGAAAGGAGAACTTTTTCTTTATTTTGCAATATGACAATGTAAAGACACACTGAAGTCAACAAATGGGACATATAGTGAGATGATTGAAAATTCCTGTAGTTGCATATCCTTTGTGCAGTTCCAATTAAATAGCATCAGATTTCTGAGTGTTCTGAAATTGAAAACACTGTTGTACGGTCAAAATCTTTCATTCATTGCCAAAGTTGAAGATATTGTGCACAGTTGGATCAACAATAAACCAAACACTTTCTTCAAGGATTGAAGAAAAAGTATATAAAATGTGTCGTACTAAACTGTAACGGTGTTGAAAAATAAACTTGTAATTTTGAAAATAAATTTACTTTATTCTAATGCCAGTCTCTTTACTCTTTCTAGTCTAAAAATAGGTTTTCTATGATTGGAGACCTTTGTATAATGGTAAAAATGCAAAATAATTTAACAATCTATATCACTTCAGAGTTATTTTCTAGCATTTCAGTAAATAGTTTCTGGTGTTTTGACTGTTCAAAATAGTATTTGTTTATACTGAATAAAATCTATATTAGTTCAGTCAGTTTACTAAACAGAAGTTTTCGTAAATTTTGCAAACATCGCAAGTTAAAAGTGAATATGTCCTATGTCAGGAAAGGTAATTGACTTGGTTACAAATCTTGAGTAAACACTGACACAAAGAAGAAAATACACAACTACATCAATCACTACACATGATGCCTTTTTTTTCATTAAGATATATTTTTAATCTTGTACAAAAATTGAAGTTCTGGAATTATACCTATCAGATAATGTCTTTTATTCACACAATTTGCTGTGTGCCATTCCATAGCAGAATTTATCCTGTTAATTCAATGAAAACACAAATTGAATAAGTTAAAAAAAAAAAAAAAACACACAACATCCATATCACTTTACAATTATTTTCTAGAATTCTAGTGAAGAGTTTCTGGTGCTGTAACCATTAAAAATAATATGTTATGTACAGGACTGGATGTTAGACATTTTGAGGCCCCTAGGCTAATGAAACTATGGGGCCACTCTCTAACTCACCTACACCAGTCTTGAATATTTTTTTAATCGTGATATATTTCAACAACATTTACATAGCTTGAAGTAAAATTATTGCAAATTCTTTGAATAAACTGGAAAAGCTAAATTTTATTTGTTAATAAAAATATTCTTTATTTTACTATTTATTACAAACCAAATTAGCACATATACCAACATAACCACTGTAAAAAAAAAAAAGAGTAAACGATATTGAGTGACCCTAAGCTTCATTCAGTAAGGGTCTATATGGTAATACGGACCTGGTATAATTATATTATATTGTATTATATTATATTATATTATATTATATTATATTAGCACTTATATATCCATAACCGTAGTAAAAAATGGATTTTTTATAACCAGTATTTTAAACGATATTGAGTGACCCTAAGCTTCAGCCAGTAAGGGTCTATATGGTAATCCTGACCTGACCGTCCTGGGTATGACGATAAACTACATACTTGTCCTGGGTAAGATGATAAACTACATCCGACAGCAAGGCCTCTGATCAGGAGGTTTTGAGGAGCGTGGAACCATCTTTTAATTGCCGGTGTTCCCAGGTCCACCCTGACCCGGGGTGGTATCACTTGTCAGGGTTCAATCTATGGGCAAATAGTTAACCCCCAAATTGGGCCCCAAACGTTTAAAAATAAGGTTCATTACCAGCAATATATTTTTGTAAAAAATTATTACCGGCAATGAATTTTCAAAGGAAAATTTTTTACCAGCAATATATTATTACCATCAATACTTTTTGGAAAAAATATTACCAGCAATACATTTCTGAAAAAAATTGACAGCAATAGAAGATTTGGAAAAAATATCAGCAATACATTTTTGAAAAAAAATATTACCAGGAATAAAAAAAAAACTTGTCGGCATTAAATAAGCTATTGAAGCTGATATGTTGTAAAACAAATCAAACCCAAACTAGACCTGGTTGCACCCATTCGGCCCAACGTCAGTATTTACTTTGATTAAGAAAATTTCAGGCAAAAATAAGTTGATTGGATCACACTGTAAGAATAGAAATGAGAGCTTCCGAGATGAGCATGTTAATTGTTCCAAGGCAGAAGATTTGAAGGGCAAAGTCAAGTTCGATGCGAGCACACAATATACTGACACAACAGTGCACACAATGCGGATTTACTTGTTTGCTTGTAACATAAGGACTTAAACAATTATCTTACATATCCTCCTAGTGTCATTTTAAAGTCAGATCTTTCTTCCATATATTGGCCATTTAGCTTAAAGATGGCATCTTCTTGATTTCAGATAAAAACGTGGAAATTACCCAGCACATTTAAATGTAATTTTCACTTTGCAAAATCACACACACACACACACACACACACACACACACACACACACACACACACACACACACACACGTACACACGTTTTACAAGTTCTAGTTTTGTTTATAATTTTCCATTTTACAAACAAAACTAGAACTTGTAAAACTTGGGATGACCCATGCCCTTTATGCCTACATAAGAAACTACACATTATTAAGTTTCTAAATAATAAAAATCTATTAAACAATAGACATGAGTTAACGGTTTTCCCGACATCATCAAATCTTTGCATTGAATAATTAGCATATAATTTTGTTTTTAAATCCATAGTCCTAATAAATAGCTTAAATGCCCTACAAAAAAGATAAGCCTTTATGAAGTCGTCAAAAAACAAATGTTACGGCAGTTTTATTTATATACACAAAACCTTTTCAGAAAAAATAAAATAAAAAATAAATAAATCTCCATAGACACATAAACCAGACTAGAAGAAATCATCTTCCGTTTTAAATTTAGACACCCCAACCTTACCCTGACTTGACACCTATGAATGTAGCGATACTGATACAAATTATTAACACACTGCGCCCATCTTTATATGAACAAGCACGCTGGCCGTTACCATTGAAATTTTGATTTCAATAATGAATCTGCTATTAAAACACGTAAATTTCAAAAATAAGTTATTCCAAAAAAATTTTCGCTTGAAGATGGAACAGAGCTTACTTTAATTCAATTTAATTCAAATAATTATATTGAAGTTTTAGGCTCTTAGCGTGTTGGAATCATATTTTTAAATAAATAATTATATATATATATATATATATATATATATATATATATATACAGGGTGCGGCTGGTATTTGAGGATATACAGATTTAAGATTAATACTGCTTCCCACTACCTTCCAATATTTTATTTTTCAGAAATCAAGAATGGCAAACCCTATGATAACAAATGAAATGAAAAGGCCTGCTGTGATTGTGGTGTTAAGGGCTGATCATAGCGATTTGGATATTGCACGTTTCCTCAGAGTTGCAAGATCATTTCTTCACAAGATACAAAAAGAGTTAGAAGACGTTGACAGTTCCCCAATGTCTGTATCAAAACGTAAAAGACATTCTGCACGTTCTGATAAAGTGAGAAAATCCGAATTTATTCAGGAAGTCAGGCAGACAATTGATAAAAACCGAGGTCAATCAATGAGATCAATTGCCAAAAAGCTGCATGTGTCTAAAAAAATAAAAACAGCCAGAAGGAGTTTTCATGAAGACATTCAATACAAGTCCTACGTGATGAAGAAAGGTCAATTTATGTCTGAAAAAACAAAAGAAAACCGTTTAAACAGATTCATTAGGCTTTTAAACAAACTTAAAAATCTTTCAGAAGCTGGTGTGATTTGGTTTTTCTCAGGTGAAAAAATTTTTGATCAAGATCAAAAACTTAAGAGAAGAATTGAAGTTCTAGAAACAGTTGTCAAGCCCTGGATTAACAACATATGCAACGGCAGGCCTTACATATTCCAGGAAGACTCGACTCCATCCCGCAAAGCTCTACGAACACAAGAATGGATGGCTGACTATTTGAACGACCACATCACACCCAACATTTGGCCTCCTAACTCTCCAGATCTCAATCCACTAGACGATTATGTGTGGAGCGTTGTTGAGGTGGAGGTTAATAAACAGCCTCATAGCACCAAAGACTCTCTTAAAGCTGCAATAATTCGAGTAATATCTGACATAAATAAGGACCAATTAATCAAAGCTTGCAGTCGATTTCAACCCCGTGTAGAGGGGGTTATTGACACTAGTGGTGGTTTTATTCAATAAAATTAAATAATAGTTAGCTAAATTCCATGTTTACTTGTTTGTAATCAGATATAATTTCTCAAATACTAACAGCATTCTGTATATATATATATATATATATATATATATATATATATATATATATATATATATATATATATATATATATATAATAAAAAGGGTTAAACACTAATATTCCATGGTCATAATTTATTCCATTGGAATCGTAAATACGATCCAATTCATCAGACCTACAAATTATTTTGCATATGTATGTGTATATTTACCACTAATATTATCTATCTATCTATCTATCTATCTATCTATCTATATATATATATATATATATATATATATATATAGTTCACTTACCTAATTGATTTTATATTCAGCACCTCGATTGAGGAGTTTCGTAGACGAAGCTTTTTGTAATCGTTCTGTCTACTCGTCAGAAGTTTTCAGAAATTGACTGCGGATTTTCTGTCGTCATTATTTTTATACAAACTTTTTCTTTTTTTTTGTTTGTTTTTGTGCGTGTGTATATATGTATGTGTGCCTGTGTGTATTTATTTTTATGTCTTTACTTACCTATTATATAATGGTTCTTATTTAGTATTTACTCGCTTGCTTTCTTACAAGTAGCGTTTTATTATCAAAAATGCTTGACTTAAATGTCCTTTCTTTCAGACTTACACTGACTGGCATTTCTGACTTTACAATATCTCTGATATCGCAATATATATATATATATATATATATATATATATATATATATATATATATATATATATATATATATATATATATAAGAAAGAGAGAGAGAAAGAGAGAGAGGGGGAAGTATATAGAGTGTGATAGATTAAATCGGACGTTTTGAACCTCATAAGCGATAATTCGCGAAACTCTGAAGTCCGCCTAAAGATAAGTCGATTGAACTATCATTTGAACTATTGTTGTTCTAGTGTTCTATTGGACACCTTCTTGATAAAAAATATGAGTTTTGAAATAAGTCAAATTATAGTATTATTTACGTATTTTGATACGTGTTGTTGATTTCATTATATATATATATATATATATATATATACATACATACATACATATATATATATATATATATATATATATATATATATATATATATATATAGTCCTCCATATACTAGCCGGTTCCGCTGTATCACCGCTCATCAGTGTGGCTAGGCATCCGATTGCTTCAATCTGGGGTCGAAACCCAACCGATTTGGCCATCGTCAGAATTTCAATCTCTAAGCTATCGGTGAGGGCAGAGAAAGGGAAATTTTAACGTATTATATACGGATGTATACAAACGCCAGTAGACAGAGGACTCAATTCATTAATGAAGAGCGATGTGTTGATAGCAGCGGTGGCTAATGCTTTGAAAGTACCCTTTTCTATATGGTGTTCGATTGAATAACGTGAGCGTAAAACAGTCACCACATAAGAGTCTGTTTCGCTGTATCACAGCTTATCAGTGTGGCTAGACATCCGATTGCTTCAAACTCGGATCGAATATATGTGTGTGCGTTTATGCGTATGAGAAAACGAAACCGTCGTTTTAAACTAACAGCAGGAGGATATGGGCTTCGTCGTTAGAAATTTGTTCGACGAAGTTACAAGGTAACTAAAAATTATTCGCAGTTTTTGATTTGTTAGGAAAAATATATACAGCACATTTGTTATACCTTTAGTCGTCAAAGAAATCATCATTGGCATCCAGAACCTTTTGCCAACGTACCCTTCAGTTGCACAATGCCCTGGTGGTAAAAAAAAAATCAGGTGACTTGGACGCAAAGAAGTGTATGAGTGCCTGCCGTAACCCTGCCTCATTTGTGAAGCATTTACCATCGAGGTAGTTATCCAGGGAACGGAACAGGTGGTAATCTGTTGGTGCAAGGTTCAGGGTATGAGGTAGATGGCTCAGTGTCTCCCACCAAAATCGCCGTGGGGAACATCGGCCACCCACCCCAAATATGGTCTGTTATTGTCATGGCGGAAAAGTGCACTCTTGCGAATGACAAATGATGGTTCCTTCTGCTTCAGTATCCGTTGCACACGTTCCAAGTTTTCTAACTTGCCTCCAGCAGTGCAATGCCCTCAGATGCAAAGAGTTTTCCACGAAGTTGGTTGTCCAGGGAATGGAAAAGGTGGTAATCTGTTGGTGCATGATACGGGGAGTAAGGTTGATTGCACCGTGTCTCCGAGCCAAGTCACCGTATAGTATCTCTGGCCACCGGAGGAACAGTACAACCAAAGCTGGCATCTACTTCAGTTCTCGTTGCACACGTATTAACTGCTGCTAGTAAAAGCATACAGTGATGGTTTGCTCCGTTGCTACCAGCTCATGATGCACTAGATATCAAGATCTCTGTAGAGTTTGTCTTGAGATGTGAGGCACACGCTCCCGTGGTGACAACCAATGTCTGGCACGCTTGCATGGGCCACGTGGAACCCACTTTTCATCACTGCTGATCACTCGATCAAATATAGGTATGTTGAAAGGCTGAAAAAGCAAAACAACCCCCCCACCACAAAAAAAAAAAAAAACAAACAAAAAACTCGTTGTTGCGTGTTGGCTTTCGACAGTGGGTGGGGTACCGATTTGGTCAACTTGTATGCCCTCCCTACGCCGTGCAGGTGAAATATTGTCTGTTTCTTCAGATATCAGGAAGCGTTCGGTAAGCTCATCACAGTCATAGCTGTTGTCTTCCTCTATGGCCACCTTCAAGGCCTCATCATCCAAGACCGGTCAATGCGCGGTTCATCACAAAGGGATACATCTCTCTACTTGAATTTCTGAAACCAATCCCTGGCTATGCGTTCCATCACAGCATTATCCTCATGGGGCTTGGGGTATTCAGCGATTTGATGCGGCTTCCAACAAGCCTACCATAACGCAGACGACCCTGAACAAGGTGATACGACACTTTCATCTTTCCAGGCCGCTGCCTTTGCTATGACTGTGTGCAACGCAAATACATTGATCAAAAGCAATGCCTCACTCCGGCACGTAAACTTAGATATTTGCGTATTAGGGATCACTTCCTCCCACACAGCTTAAGAAACGGTAAAGACTTTTTTGGTCACCTAATAATTTCAGAGCAAGACAAAAAAAAACAAACTCTGACGATCAGCTGGCCTTCATTACTGATTATAAAATTTCCACGTTTGCGTTGAATTTTGAAAAGTAAGGGTGCGTGAGCTGATATTTTGCTTCGGAACTGGTAAGAGCCATTCAGATTATTTGCTGTGCTGTTCTTTGCCGATCACGTAAACTCAGATATTTGCGTATTAGGGATCACTTCCTCCCACACAGCTTAAGAAACGGTAAAGACTTTTTTGGTCACCTAATAATTTCAGAGCAAGACAAAAAAAAAAAAAAAAACGCTGACGATCAGCTGGCCTTCATTACTGATTATAAAATTTCCACGTTTGCGTTGAATTTTGAAAAGTAAGGGTGCGTGAGCTGATATTTTGCTTCGGAACTGGTAAGAGCCATTCAGATTATTTGCTGTGCTGTTCTTTGCCGATCACGTAAACTCAGATATTTGCGTATTAGGGATCACTTCCTCCCACACAGCTTAAGAAACGGTAAAGACTTTTTTGGTCACCTAATAATTTCAGAGCAAGACAAAAAAAAAAAAAAAAACGCTGACGATCAGCTGGCCTTCATTACTGATTATAAAATTTCCACGTTTGCGTTGAATTTTGAAAAGTAAGGGTGCGTGAGCTGATATTTTGCTTCGGAACTGGTAAGAGCCATTCGGATTATTTGCTGTGCTGTTCTTTGCCGATATATGAACGCTTGGCGTCGATAGAATTTTCGCCGAGTCACTCGAATCCATCGAAAATGTTTATGAATTCATTCAAGCCTTTATTGATAAAACCGACAACGTCTTTTCAGAAAAGAAAGACTTTATTTCGCACTGAAATGTTGTTGTGTTAATAGTCTCTTCCTGCTATCCAACCTCTTTCTTTTCACACGCATTCACGATCGAATATTTATCTTCACCTTGAGCAATTTTTATACTTTCCCTGCGTCTATCTATATATTTTTTTAATTCTTATTACTGTTGCCGTCTTCCGTTTTTTTTAAATTATTATTGAGAGAGAGAGAGAGAGAGAGAACAGCAGGCCAACCAAGGGACAACGTGGAACAAATAGACGAAATTCGATATACGCCTCATGCACCCAGTCCGATAAAGGCTATACGAGGCGCATGCATCAATATACTGATAGTTTTTATAACCTTGTAGGGAAGGGACCATTAGAAATAGCTTCAGGTCGGGTAAGCCAGTCTACTCAGACGGTATACGATTGAAGGTGACCCCTAGTATCTAGATGTAATTCCTTAGTCATCTTGACTAGACCAGTTCAGGAGAAGAGAGGCACGGTGTGTGAAACCCTTAGGGACATGCCCAACTGGGTAAAGTCAGGAAACCCAGCGCCAAGTTTTAATTCACCAAGACAAAACATGTACATATTAAAAATTTTAACATCAAAAGCCATGGGAGCCAGTCCAGTTGTAGCATCAGCACACTTATTACTACTGCTATAAATACTACTACTACTAATAATAATAATAATAATGAAAATGACGATCATGAGAATGTTTTATGTATTTATATATACACTTGAAATATCTGGCATTGGAGATTGAAACAACAAGTCTCAAATCTCCAGCACATTGCCATTATTGTTACCGTTCATAAGTTGCAGTCACAACTATTCCTTGAAGTTCAGATGCATTCAAACTTGATCCTAACATATTTGAAACTGTTCCGATTAGAGCACGTGTTGTTATATACCCCTTTAACTTACATATTTCATACTTTTCTTAGCCTCTGTGCGTGGTCATATCTCTATCTATCTGTTTATCTACCTATATCATATAGGTATATAAGTGCCATGTGTGATACACGCTTAGGCGATCATGTATCTTTCGATACCTGACTGACTAGTTAGATTTTTCCCGCAGTAGGTTGCCATTTCTTTCTGCGGTAGACCAGTTGCCATCCAGGTCTGCCCTGCTATTTATTCATAGTTGGGGAAGAAGAAGATGATTTATACCTTTCCCAAGGGTATAAGCACGTAAGTGAATGTAATGGATTCGACTGGAATTCGAAATCGGCTCTCCGAACCGCTATCCATTACTCCACCGTGCTTCCTATATACATAAATATGTTTTCTTAAAGGCAACAGGCATTTTGTGTCGATTGATTTTAATGATCGACTTTTACAATTTACGAATAATCTGTCTTAGTTAAGGAAGAAATTCCGTCAGAAAATTCATTTGGTAGGAATTATGGTCCACGATTTCGACTTTCTTAAATCATCGTCAGGATACTTAGAGACAAATGGTAACTTTCGTAGAACTGGTGAGTGTAGTAACATGGGAAACTAGTGTTGTGATTTAGGCGAGGTCTGACGTGTGCGTGAATGTCTATTTTATTTATTTACTTTTTACTTATATTTTATTTATTAAAATATAAGTAAATATGCATACAATTGAGGATGCAAGTTCTTAAATTATAATTGATTTTTATTTTTTTATTATAGATTTTTTGTATGATTATTGCTTCGAGGATCATAAGTCTCTCTTTGCTGTTAGATTTCATTAGTATTTTGGCCTTGTTTGTCAGTAGATGTCTAAACTAAGTATGATCCTTATGCTATATATTAATGCGTTGGCCGATGGCATTATGCTCTGATGAGTGGCAGCTGAGTCTCTGTGATAGTGTGGCTGTGGGGTATCCTATGTAAGATATTTTCTGTTCTTATTTACAGAGAAACATTCTCCAAATGGACAAGTGGACAAGTATATACATACAGAACATTGGCATTGTAGAGGTGGGGATATATTATTTTTAATAACTATGATACTAATTTTAAAACGTCTTTTTCTTTAATAACATTTGCCTTAAAGAATATATCTTATTAAATACAAACTATATATATATATATATATATATATATATATATATATATATATATATATATATATATATATATATATACAAGTATATATATATATATATATATATATATATATATATATATATATATATATACAAGTATATAATTGGTGTATACGGAAGGAATTCCAATAACCAACAATTACTATTCTTAAAAGAGTGCTCAATACAGAGTAGAGCAGATATAATTATTTATTTTTAAAAAATGATAACATAAATATGTTATAAAATCACTACAATGATGTAAAATAAATAGTTTTAAAAGTAAACTTTTAAAACCGTTTATTTTACATTCAACATCCTTACTGTTTAAGACACCGGAGATGTTGAAACAAAATGACTATTTTTGTAGTGATTTTATAGCATATTTACGTTATATTTTTTAAAATAAATAATTATATATATATATATATATATATATATATATATACTAGGAAGCCGTTTCACTGTCTCTTTTGACAATATATTTTATCCACGTTTTTTTAATATATTTGTATTTCAATCGTTGTTACTTTTTTTCCTGCTTATTTTTTTTTCTTTTCTCGCAGTACGAATTGTTATTCTGTCAATTTAGTATTTACGAACATATTCTTCTGACGAAGTGTTGGTTGAAAGGTATCCTTAAAGAAGAATGCTTTCCTGCGTTTTCAAATCTATTTATAAGTCATATAATGGAATATGCATACACCTGTGTTCCCCCTCTCTGGAATATGATTGGCTGGTGTCCGTCATGAATACCGACTGACGTGTAGGTGAGTCAAGAGCTTTAGTTATATTTGCTTAATTATTATTAAAAATACACCTTTAAGTGCCGAAACTAGGTTCGTCGTCAGTGTTGTTGCTCCCATGTCACTAGAAGTTTCGGGCCTAAATAAACAACAGACTTCTTCGATGGGCGACCCGACCGAATATGATCAGTATTCGGCCCGCACCCAGAATAAAATTTGCAACTAGCTTTTGAAAGTGCATTATATAAGTTCCCTCAGAAAACGGCAATCAAGAATTTACTTCGGCTATTCAATGTTATAGAACGGGTATGCTTGGTTGCACTGATCTTCCTACATGCGGCCAAGACAGTGTGTTTTTTTGGAAGAAGAAAACAATATATATATATATATATATATATATATATATATATATATATATATAATTAAGTTATAAGGAACTTGGTAAACCGAATTGGTAAATCCAAAGAGGATGAAATCCTGAGAGCTCAATGTTAGGACAGAGCTAATATGTAATGAAAAACAAACCACTTTAAGGTACCATTACGATAATTTATTTCACCTAAATCCTTTTTTAAGGATTCAGGATGATCAGGTAAAACTTCCAACAACGAATTTTTCCTCTCAATTCGTTGTTGGAAGTTTTACCTGATGATCCTGAATCCTTAAAAAAGGATTTCGGTGAAATAAATTATCGTAATGGTACCATAAAGTGGTTTGTTTTTCATTACATTATATATATATATATATATATATATATATATATATATATATATATATATATATATATATATATATATATATATATATAGATATATATATTTTTTTTTCTTTCTTATTAGGGATGCTATATATATATAACTACAGACAAAAGTTCATTTTCTCCAGCAAAAGACTCATTTCTGTAGTTTACTGCTACCAGCAAGCAGAAATATTTCTCCTCCCGATGATGGCCATTTTGATCGAAACTAGTCGAGGAATCTAAATGAAATAATAATAAAAAAAATGAAAGAATATTAATCTACAACCCAGTGTGTCTAAAGATTTTAATTTTTAATTTTTTTTATTGTTCAATATATATATATATATATATATATATATATATATATATATATATATATATATAACGATTTATTACACTGATTCGTCTTACGACTTTCTTTTCTTTCTCTTTCTCCCCTTTTAACTTCATTATTATATCTTATTTCTTTGGTCTTTCTCTTTTTATAACTTTCCTCTTTATTCTTATTTTCTTAACTACACTTAACAAAATGTTTACAATAGAGTGATTAAAATGACTTAGACGATTTGCAAAAAGAAAACTCTTAAAATGTGGTATGAATAATTTGGTTGATACTCCAATAAATTCCGTTTAAAAACTAAGAGGAATAACATTTAACTAAAATTGATGTTAAGCTCAAATATTTAACGATGCGAGAGGGGAATTTCTACGTATATTTTTCTTATAGAAGTCGCCATCATTAAATTAAGTGCTACGATTCATCAAAAAAATCAAATAAGAAAACCGTAAAAATTTCACGGTTATTTCTAGTATCTCACGATGCCACCAAAGAAATCTTGTCAACTCTTGAAAGCAAACGTTTGAAGCGATATTTCCAAGTCGAATCTATTTGTTCCTATTCGAATCGTGGCCTAGTTAACGGACGCCTATAAAAATGCTTTTTTTTTTTTGTTGTAGCAGCAGACTTTTGTACATCAGTCGTGACTACACAGAAACAGGATGAATGAAAACCTTCCATTTGAAGTGAAAAGCAGGCTTTATTGAATCGCGCATGTTGTAAATTTGTCGGCAGCTGATTCGTTTATCGTCTTTCGAGTTTGGGCTGTGCTCTTTCCAATGTTCACACGTCGGCCTCAACGTAAGTAAAACTTTCAATCAACATGGCCGCTGGTGACTTCATCGTTGTCGCCAGAGTGATATTACTAATCGTTGCAGTGACTTTTTCAGACAATACAACATCCGTAGAAACATGCAAATGTTAAGCCATCTCACCTTTGCTACTACTTTAGTACTTTTATATGACTAGTCTCTCCATGTTGTTAAAAATGATGGCATATTTAGTTAAGTTCCTATTTGGAAAGTGGTATTTTTATCTCTACATTTGAAATAAGAAAAAATATGTATATACACACATCCTCGTGTACATTAATTGAAACAAAGCAAATAATTCCATTATTATTTACTTTTTTCGTATTTTTCTAATGAAACATGACCAAGTGCACATATTAATACTTCGTATATCCATTCCACGAAGTCGTTCCTTGACCACAGAATCTTGATTGAATTTAAATCAGGAGAGTTTCCGAGTTATAGTACTTTGATTTGCTCACTGATAAGGCTTGCCATTGTGTTCATGCGGCGTTACAATTTTCTTACGTTTCCTTGGGGTAACGTACATGGCAGACAATGGCTGTGTGACAACTAATCGACAGTCGAGACAATAGTGGCTAAGCATGATGAAAATATGATGCAATCACAGATGCCGCAAAATTTTTCAAGGCCAAACAAATTTCGTTATACACCCCGAAAATAGATTCATATTACTGCACACCACTACAAATAACCTGATCTTAGGAAAAACAGACATCGATTACACCCTGTCAGTCCAATGGGTCTAAAATTGACCGTATGATGAAAGAAAACTAAAGCAATTGTTTCAATTAATTTGCACAAGGGTGTAGATTTGAAATAAGAAAAAATATTATTTTAATGCTGAGAAAACTAGATCCATTTGGAAAATATTTTAGACTAATCCAGAATATATACTGGTAGAAAATCGCCTGCATATTGACAGAAAATGAATTGAGTAGCTACACAAAAATAGAAAGTGGAGTGAGACAAGTGTGTGCCTTTCTATTAAAAGTATCCAACCCCTACAGCGACACTCTCATAAGGGGACTGGAAATCCTACCAAGATGTATTATCGGTGGACGTGATGTCAACAATATAAAATACGCAGATGGCATTGTGTTGATGGCTCACATAGAAAGAAAACTACAGGACCTCCTAGACAGGGTACCAAAAGGACTAACCATCAACTGAAAGAAGACAGAAACTATAGTCATCAGCAAGAGAAACAAACTAAGATGGGAGTTACAAATTGGTGATATCAACCTCACGCAGTTACAGAAGTTTAAATATCTGGGAAGTGTTTTAAAGGGAGGATAGAAAATGCGACACCGAGAACCTAACGAAAGAAGCATATAAAAAGCTAAATAGGCGATGTGAAACGAAAGAGTGATTCTATGTGTCGTCCGTCCTCTTATACGGAAGTGAATTCTGGGCGATCTCCGCCACAGATGAGGAGAAAACTTGGGTTAGCAGAAATGTGATTCTACAGAAGGATACTGAGAATCCGATGGAAGTCTTAAAGAAAATTGTGACAGAAATTTTTTTATACCCAAAATTTGGAAACGAGAGCTGAAATCCCTTGGACACTGGGGAAGGAGAGGTTTAAAGCATACCATGAGCGGAAAAGAAATAGGGGAAGCCAGTGAGTCACTTACCTAACGAAACTGGATAGCGGGGCGGGGACGGGAGGAGAAAAACTGTCAACGGTCACAAAGGATGGAGAGCTATGATCGCTTACGCCCTGAAATGATGTTGATTAGTCTCGATGTTAATGACCCGTTTGTATGGCTGAGGTTTAGTGTGGTCTTCCAGTTTTTCACGCTCTCATTTATGTATTTGACCAATGTGGGGCATACGCTCTATATCTTGAGTCTCTTTTCTATCCATGTGTGTGGTATACTGTCGAGCGCCTTTCTGTTATCGATCCATGCTATCGATAATTTTCTTTTACTTGTTCTCATCGCTTCTAATATTGTTTTGTTGATACTTAGTTGGTCCTTGAATCCGTAACTTCCCCTTTTACACCCTTTCTTCCCTGCTGGGAGTAAATTGTTTTTTTCTGAAGGGGGTTGTATGTCCTCTTAATTATGATAGTAGTGAGGATCTTGCACATTGTTGGTAGGCAGGTGATGGGTCTATAGTTCTTCGGGTTCTTCGTCTCTTTTGTTTTTCGGAGTAGATGTGCACGTGAGCCATTTGGAGTATTTTTCTGGGTTTATGATTATATTATTATATGACTGTGCGGGGTCTTGGTGGACGCTAGATAGTTTTTTATAATAAAATATTGTCTATTCTGTCTATTCCTGGAACTTTACAGTTTTTGGTTTTGCAGATGGCAGCGGCTATTTCAGTAATGCATTTTTGGTACACTACATATTCTTCATTCTCCTTCTCTCTTCTACTTATTCATCATCATCATCATCATCATCATCATCATCTTCTTCTTCTTTTTATTATTATTATTATTATTATTAATATTATGTTCGTGTCTTACGTTATTGTAGTCAATGGAGATTCTGTTCTTTAGGTTTCAAAGAATCTCCTCTGAACTCAAGAATTTTTGGGAGAATCAAATAAAAGATTTTTGTGGATCTGTAACTTCAATTTTCACTGAGCGCTTTTTCAGTTTTCTTGGTATTGTTCTAAGCACAACCATTACTACAGGAATTAGTTCTATATTTATGTTCCATAGCTTCTTCAGTTCTCTAGATGGACCTAGTATTTTAATATATTTTCATTTTCTATCGTGTCACTCTTGTATCGTATGAAGCAAGTAAATAATTCGTTCTTCAATGTCAAGATATGTGTGGACTTAGAAATCCCGTAACATCTTGTAACTATACGATTTCATGATACTTCTCTGGAACGAAACATACGGCATACTTCCAAATGGATTCTCCTACCAATCTAATCATACTTCTTTTGTGCCAATGTGGTTATGTTGTTAACTGCCGACATTTACTTTCTTTTTAATATCTGTCTATTTCATGCATTCTGGTCGTCTGCTCTCATGCTGTAAATATGAGTGACTGTTTCTCTCTTTATAAACACATCTTTTAGCAGATATCACCTATCAGCTCCAGTAAGTTTCTCTGTGGAAAAAAAATGACCATGAAGCAACTTTTCTTTTAACTTATCATGCCGCCTCTCCTTGCGCGGCTCCCCAATTCCTATTCAATCTACCTGCAGCTGTCAGAAGGAATGAGAAATCTTAGCATATGTCCTAGAACAGCTAATGGCACAAGTTCTTCAGCACTCATTAACCCTTTGTCTCACACTTTTCTTGGAGTCTACAGCCTTTCGATATCACTATTTGGATCCGTAGTCTTATGGCCTTGCGCTTAATCATCAACTTATGTGTTATTCTATCCATCATCTCCGCTAAGTCTGTATTATTCTAAACTAAGAACACTATAGAATATCGTAGCAAAAAGATTGCCCAAGAATTCATTCCTTTGATGATATTTCAACCATTTAGTTTGTGTCTGAAGAATTTGCTTTACACGTCTGAAATAATCTCCTTCACCTTTTTCTTTCATTTCAGTATGCTTCACTTCTTTGGATTGTAGAATGCCAAGTTATTTAGTTTTACTCTTCTTTCAGCGATTTCGTCCGGTAATTGTATTATTATTATTATTATTATTATTATTATTATTATTATTATTATTATTTTTATCATTATTATTATTTTTATTATTATTATTATTATTATTATTATTATTATTATTATTATTATTTGTAATTGTAATTGTCTGTTTAGCTTATTTATTTTTGTTATCTGATATGTAAGAATCCACAATCTGCTTTCCTAAATATTTCTGCGCACTCTTTATAACTTCTATGTTTGATTACATGAAATTTAATTGAATGTTTTTTACAATTAAACTTTATTTTAAGTATTCGAAATATTCAGAAATATTTGGTAAGCTTTTTCTTCAATTATAACATAAAAATATATATTTTATAAGTATGCACAAAATCGAACAGTTTTAAGAATGATGGCAAAATTACCAGAAATTGATGTACTTTTTCTTGTTACGACCAGTCCTTTTATTACTATGATCTGATATCAGTATGTTTGAGTATTTCTTCATCTGCTACTTCAAAACTGCGTAAACGGCACATCATAGCGAAATTTTGATAGCGCAATACAGTATTATTGCTCTAACGCGGAGAAAAAAATCATATTGATGTTGGATCGCGGTACAGTTTCCGAATAATTTTTAATTTTAAATATAGTAAGTATACATTTTAAAAAATTCCAGGCCAAAGAAAAATTTCCAGGTTCGTTAATTGCTAAGTACAGAGTTGTTTGCCTCAAATTTTCTTGATATAAATGTGACTGGAATGAACAGAGAAGAATGGCTAACCTCCATTATTATCAATGTTATGTGGGAGTCGGTGCTTTAATAATAGTTAATAAGAACAAAAAACAAAACTCTTCGAGGTTAATTAATGTTTATGCAAACCAGAAGCAGGATTACGTCGAGCCGAGAATGACGGTAAATTACATCCGATAGCAAGGCCCCTAATCAGGAGATTGGAGGTTTTGAAGTACATGGACCACCTCTTAATTGTTGTTGTTCCCAGGTCTATCGTGACCCGGGGTGGTAGCGCCTGTTATGATCCCAGCTATCGGTAAATAGTGAACCTTCAAACAAAAACAAAACACTCTGAAAGTATAAAAACACATTTTTATTGTAAAAATACCAGCAGTGAATATTTATATAACAAATTACCAATCATACATATTTATTGTAAAATAAACAACAATAAACTTTTAAATCAAAATGATCAACAATACATTTTATTTTTAGTTGAAGGCATATAATTGCATTCAAAATACTTACATTTCGGCATTAAACAACCCATAGAGGTGTCGATATGCCGCTAAACAAAACCAACCAACCAACGCTGAGCCTTTCTTTTTTATGTGCCGTATTCCCTCAGGACGTAGGCGATCATATCTCTCCACTTCCCCCAATCCCTTGTAGTTCTCAAAAGGGTTTGTCCCTTTACTTATTCTCCCAGGCCCTTTTCTGTCATCTATTTGCTTAAACCCGCTAGATATGTCATGTTTTCCCTTGTCTCTCTTTCCTGCGATTCAAACTGCGAGTATCAGATTCTCCCAGCCCACCTTCCTCATTACGTGTCCCAGAAATTTCATTTTCCTCTTCCTGATGCTAAGTATAAACTTCCTCCTTGTTTGCATTCCTCTCCAAAACCTCATCATTGCTCACACGCTCGGTCCATGATATCCTCAGCATCCTTCTGTAGAACCATACCAACGTTGCTTCCAGTCTCTTCTTCATCTTTGAAGAGACCATCTAACATTCGCTGTCGTAAAGCAGGACAGATGTGATGTAACAGCTCAGTACTCTTATCTTTGTTACCAAAGAAATCCTCCTGTCTTGCAATACTCTGCCCAGCTTTTGGAATGCGTCTTTGGCCATCCCAATACATTTTCCGGATATCAGTGTCGCATTTACCGTCCCTTGTCAAAAAACACCCCAGCTATTTAAGCTTCCACATATGCTTGATTTTCAGTAAAAACTGGATGAAAGTAAAATCTGAACAATTCTCTGAATTACGGAACATGTCATAACATTTGTCCTTCATGATAAACATAATAAACATAATAATAATAATAATAATAATAATATTAATAAACATAATAACAATAAACATAATGACAATAAACATAATCATAATAAAATATAATATTAAAAAAATAATCATAATATAATATCAATAAACATAATAATAATAAACATAATCATAACATAATATTAATAAAGATAATAATAATAAACATAATCTTAAAATAATATAATATTAATAAACATAATAATAAGAAACATAATCATAATCATAATATATTAATAAACATAATAATAATAAACACAATCATAATATAATATAATATTAATAAACATAAAAATAAAAAGCATAACCATAATATAATATAATATCAATAAACATAATAATAATAAACTTAATCATTATATAATATAATATTAATAAACATAATCATAATATAATATATTAATAAACCTAAAAATATAAGCATAATCATACTATAATATGATATCAATAAACATAATAACAATAAACATAATCATAGTATAATATAATATTAATAAACGTAATCGTAATATAATATAATATTAACAAACATAATCATAATATAATATAATATTGATAAACATAATAACAATAAACATAATCATAATAAAACATAATATTAATAAACATAGTCATAATATAATATCAATAAACATAATAATAATAAACATAATCATAATATAATAGTAATAAACATAATAATAAACACAATCTTAATATAATATAATATTAATACACATAATAATAATAAACATAATCATAATCATAATATATTAATAAAGATAATAATAATAAACATAATCATAATATAATATTAATAAACATAATAACAAACATAATCATAATATAATATAATATTAATACACATAATAATAAAAACATAATATAATATTAATAAACATAATAATAATAAACATAATCATAATATAATATTAATAAAATTATAATAATAATAAAATAATATAATATTAATAAACATGATAATAATAAATATAATCCTAATATAATATTAATAAACTATTTCTAGTACTGGTGAGGCTTTCTTTTTAAACCTTTACCAATTATTATTTGTGATTAGGATGTTAGGATATATAATTGTATCTATACAAGAGGGTGATTAAAAATTGCTGAGGCTTGTTCATTTGGTCAGATTTGGTGAGAACGGCCTGACTGAGAATTGTTAGCATCCTTGGTACTAATTCTATAATAATAATAATAATAATAATAATAATAATAATAATAATAATAATAATAATAATAATAACTATTGCTATTAATACAAACTTGGTCTCCAGAAATTATATATAATCAGTGTAATGATAAAGGACTAATAACAGCGGTAGTAATATTGAATGTACACTATTTCCATTATTCGGACTATTGTCCTCATCTTTGTTGCCATATTTATTGCATTTCAACGTCCTTATATTTTGATAGTTTTTTGAAGATCTTTTGAAGATACATTGCATTCTGCAGGGAGTGCCATGTCAATAAGGTGACATTTTGTCTTTACGATTTCTAATTACAATGTCATGGTGATTAGCTTTGATTGTTCTGTCTCTATGTATTGTAAAGTCTGACTGTAATTGTTACAGCTCCTATCTCTGTAACTGGATTTGAGTGATGTTAATCCCAGTTTCTTGCAGTTTATTTCCCGTAAATGTTGCATATTTTTCAATGCACATATTGGACCACTCTAACATGCCGAGTTTTATAAACAGTGGGTGCTGAAACCCTGCATCCCAATACAAGATGGTCAATTGTTTCGGATATTTTTCATTTAATCTACATTTCGGGTTAACACAAATTTTCGGTACCTGTGCTTGGTATTATTATTATTATTATTATTATTATTATTATTATTATTATTATGAGAGCAGTGTGCCAGCAAAGTGACGTTGGGGAACAGGAAAACTAAATCTAATATATATCTGTCTATATTTCTGAGATGAGGTATTATGTACATTATTTACATTATTGGGACAATTGTCTTCATCTTTGTCGCCATATTTATTACAACATTTCGGCCGTTGTACGCTCCGGTCTTCTTCAGGTGGTTTGAATGTCGAATTTAACCCTTCATTTCGCTCACTGGGGTAGACTGTTCTAGTTCCACGTGCCATGTTTAATGGATGTCAGTTATCAGTTATCTCCAATGATAACAGCAAAAAATTGCAATATGAGCACTTGCGGAAGACATTAGTTTTATAATACCCAGATATTCATACCCAGATGTCCTCAAGGGCACATGGCACAGTGGATAAAAGCGTTGGTTAGATCCAGTAACAGGAGCCAAAGACTGAGTTCAATACTCGGTTAAGGCAGTGGAGAACTTTCAGAGGGAAATCAACAGATGATAACTGATAACTGACATCCATTAAATATGACACGTCCAAAACGTTGTAGTAAATATGGCGACAATAGTCCGAACGATGTACATAATACCTCATCTCAGAAATATAGGCAGATATTGAAATTAATACAGGGGAAACAGGTTATAATTTTTGTAGACTCATGTATATTGGTTAGACAAAAGATATAATTGCTGCAGTAAATTACCGATTATGATAGCGAAAGAAAAGTATTAAGAGACAGGAAACATTCGTTATAAGAAAATAAATAAAAAAAAAACGACTAAACTGTTACGTAATATCGGTCCTCCTGTCTGGTACTGAATGCTGGACTATCTCTTCGAAGAAGAGACTTGAAGCAACAGAAATGTGATTCTACAGAAGGATACTGAGGATACCATGAATATATCAGTAACACCTGAAATTTTAGTGAAAATGGAAACAAAAAGTACGCTTATACTTAACCTCGGAAAGAGACTGTTGAAATTTCTGGGACGCATAATTCGAAAAGAGGGCTTGGAAAATTTGAGATACACAGAACAGATTCAAGGTAAAAGGAACAGAGGAAAACAAAACATAACATTTTTAGTGTGCTTGAGTAAATGGATGGCAGAACAGGGTTTAGGAAAGATAGCAAAAAGACAAAATTTATTAAGAGCTAAATAGCACAGGAAATTGTGATAAACCTGATCACCAACGTCCTGAAGGGACACGACACAAAGAAGAAGAAGAAGAAGAAGAAGAAGAAGAAGAAGAAGAAGCAGTATTAAAAGAGTTATAAGCTGGAGGTTTCAAGCGAATAAAAAAAAGGAAAAATAAACCAATTAAGTCGGTAGGTGACGGCAGTGCCTTTCATTATCAGAGCACTCAGAGCAGTTCCAAAGAAATGTATATATATAAAAAAAAAACAGGAAGAAGTTGAAATTTGGGGAAAAACTGAAACCTTCTTGTCGTTACCATTATGAAAAATGGATGGAATCCTAAGAATAGTGTGTATTATTGAGAAAAGTTTCTCTCGCTGGATTTCCTTCTGCAGCAAGCATCACCAGGTGCGATCGAGGTAAGAATTCAGGTAATAATAATTTTGCGGTCGAAAAAAAAAAAAAAAAAAATGTAGCGAGATCAAAGAATGAGACGAGGTTTGCAGAGATTCCTATAAAATATCAAGATGTCTGGGAATTGAAAAAACGAAAATATGAGGGTGAAACTAATGTGAATATTAATGGCACACTAGGAAAATTGAAACAAAAAATAAAATAGAATCTAGACGAGATAATTCATACATTCATGGTCTATATTGGAAATGTGAACCCCCCCCCCCACCGAAAAAAAAACAGGAACCATGTTGTCACTCCGGAAATGAGTACACTTAATTGATTTGTATTTTACGGCGTATCAACCTTTTGCAGATTATTAAAATCAAAAAATATTTTTCGATTGTGGGAACATTTTGCTTATAATAATGATTTACTGATACAAGTCCTATTCATTAATCCATAGATAGTGGGGAGAAAAGGTGGATTTATACCTTTCCCAAGCGTAGTCAATATAATGAACATAACTAGAATTTAAGATCGCTTTCTGATTAACAATTCCAAGCCGTTATCCATTACACCATCTGCAGATCCAAGTTTACAGAAGCAGCCATTCTCAAGCAGTCAGCCATCCAGGTACTGACCGAATTCAGCGTTGCTTAAACTTCGGTGTTCTTACGAGAACCGTGTAATGGACGCAAAACCTCCGATTTGAATATATAAATGGTAGTGTTAGAATATTTTATAGACACTGGCAACAAATAAGTGCAAAAGTTGCTAGTGTGTATTCAATGTCCAATAACAAAAGCGCTGTGAAATTTTGCACACACCTAACACACACACACACACACACATATATATATATATATATATATATATATATATATATATATATATATATATATATATATCTGTAAAATAGCGTAAAGAGAGATTTAATGCTGAAAGCAACGACAATGATGCTATGAAGAGAACCTGTTTTCTGTTTAAAAGTATAACTTTCTGGCTTTTGTAAATGTCGATTTAGTCTGTCCCCCTCTCCTCTTCTCCGACACACGCTCAAGGGGGGCGGCAGCAGAGAGTCAAATGCCATCCAACATGAAATAATTGCTTTCCGGAAACCTAATCTGTGAGGCCAAGTGAAAATTTGCGACGTTGTTGGCGCCTGTCGGTAGCCGAAGATAATCGCGCCCTCTAATTATCTCCCTTTGTTGTCTGATGTTTTAGCGTATTTGCTTTGAGCAGCCCTTTTCGCTTGTTAAAATCTATTCAGCGACTCTGAAAAATATGGATCATTATCTCCCTATCAAACGTGAAGCACTATTTTGATGCTAATGCCGGGCCGAAATGATGATACACGAGCAGACGACACCTCACCGACATTGTCCGCCATGATATTTCGCTGCGACAACTCTCAGGTTAAGCTTTGCCATCACTGGAGTTTATAACTTGGCGTAGATACAGTAATCTCAGTCGAACTCTTCAAATAGCCTGAGGAACTACAAATCTAAATGTATATTTTTTCATGGCCTGTTTTCTTTTCAATGTAAGGCTCTTTTTTATTTACTCGAGAAATTTTAGCCTTTGAAGTAGATCGTCATGATGGTTGCTGCATCTTTATGAGTGAGCGATGCTTGTTCATTGTCAGCTTGTGCGAAACTAAGCTTTGTAAATATCGAAACCTAATATAATATTTTGAAGAATAGATATCGATTTTTACTGTAAGGAACACAAAACAAAATCAGGAGGTGGAATGGAATTAGGAAGCTTACGTGGGGTCAGTCTTTCTAAGTAAGAAGAGCATGTTTATCTTGAAAATCAGCATTGAAAGTACTGTCTTTCGGTAATCATCCTAAATACGTAATTATGATACATTCCTGAAATGCATGTAAATAGAAAACACCAACAGCGTGAAAGACTGGGTAGTGTCAATCTTCGAAATAGAGAGAACCGTCTTGCCTTAAAGATTTCCATTTAAAATCCACAGTATTTTAAAATGCCTACCATTTTAGTTAAAGATACACCACGTGATATCTTATATTAGCTTTTAAATAAAACTGATATATACAAAACAATGTTCAGAAATATTTTTCAGGATATACTGATGTTTACATGATAAATATGCCAGATGAAACTCAGCTTTTAATGTCTGTTTCCTTCGTAATATTTACAATAATTTCTTTGGTTGCATGAAATTTTATAATGTAACTCGAGGGTTTAATATTGTAGAACCGACTCCTAAGAGGAGGTTATCCTGCTCACGACACTCTTAACCAGTTCAAGCCTAATATTAAACGATGTTTCCCAAATGTTCTTATCCTCATAATCTGTTCATCTAACCTCTTCCTCTGTAATCCTTTACCCCGAATTATATATATATATATATATATATATATATATATATATATATATATATATATATGTATATATATATATATATATATGTATATATATATCTATATGTATATATATATATATATATATATATATATATATATGTATATATATATATATATATATGTATATATATATATGTATATATATATATATATATATATATATATATATATATATATAAACAGGTTTAGCAACGCAAACTCATGTACCTATATATATATATATATATATATATATATATAGGTACATGAGTTTGCGTTGCTAAACCTGTTTTTTCTTTATTAAAAAGTGGAATTAATGACAAACGGTCTAAATTTCACTATTTAATAAAAAAAGAAACCAAAACAGTGATAGAAACTCATATATATATATTTATGAGATAAGGATATATTTTTTGATATATCAAGAATAGTATTTGGGAAATTGTAGGACAAAGTGGAAAAAGTTTACAGCTGATGCGCTTCGTCCATCAGGACTTCATCGGACTAAGTTTGTTATGTTGGTAGGACTACGCATGCGCACAGCAACAGGGTGCTGGGAATTTTAGAATTTTATTTTGTATCAGCCGAATTCATTTAGAGTTTTTTCTTTTTCTTTCCATCACTTTCGTAAATAATTATTCTACACTGTGATATCAGAAGATCTACCAGGAATGGTTAAATGTAATAGTCATGGCGTATATTTACTGTAAATGACTATGCGATTATGGCACTCTGTAGACATTTTCATCCTAGCAAATTGTTTTTCTCCTTTGATCAGAGTAGCATTTTTTTATGTCAAAATTGTGGTCAGTCTCGTTACGGTGGGCAACCAACGCATTTGATTATTATTTTGTAAAATGCCCCTTTTGTGTTTATGTAATCTTTTATTTAGATTCCTTTATAACAATTACTACACTCCAAAACAAAACCAAAACCCTGAGAAACAAAATGAATCAAACAAAAATTATTATCCTGCATACTAATTCTATCACATTTACAATCAAATTGAATCTATCTACTCAACATGAAATTGTTACTACTACACCCCAAGCAATAAAAGGCATAGTCAATAATAAACAAAACAATAACCTAAAACTTGAAGGAGGAGTTCACTCCATCGCCTGTAATAATTGTCACACACACAAAAAAGGAGAAACCTTAACGAATCGAAATAAAATAAAATATGAACTCAAAGGGGACATTTTACGAAATAATGCATCAAATGCGTTGGTTGCTCACCGTAACGAGGCTGACCACAATATTGACATAAAAACATGTTAGTCTCAATAAGGGTGAAAATAATTCACAACGACGTAAATATCTAGCGAGCCCCTTAATCGTGAGGTAGTCTACAGTAAATTTGAACTCTGGCTCTTACAACATCTCACTATTCTTTGTAGATCTTGTAATATCACAGTGTTGAATATCTACTTACAAAAGTGATCGAAAGAAAAAGAAAAATAGACTCTAAATGAATTCGAATGTCAAAAAAAAAAAAAAAAAGAAAAAAATTCTAAAATTCCCAGCGCCTCTCTGTGGAGTGTAGGAGTAGTCGTACCATCCTACCAACATAACAAATTTAATCTCTGATGGTGTCCTGAAAGATACAACGCGTCACAAATAAACTATTCCACACACACATATATACTATTGCATAATAATGACATAATATATATAGATATATAGATATATTTGGTTGGATTGATGTGAGTTTGTGACCCTGGGTTTCACGCTTTTGCGGTCGTAAAATGCGAAACCCAGGGTCACAAATTCACATCAGTCCAACCAAATATGTTAGCTCTATCCCTGATATTGAGCACTTTCTAATAAGTACCGTGCATATAATACATAAATAATTATATATATATATATATATATATATATATATATATATATATATAAATAATATATACATAAATAATTATATATATATATATATATATAATTTTACATATATATATATATATATATATATATATATATATTGATATTTCTATTTATATACACACACTTTTCATATATATATATATATATATATATATATGTATATATATATATATATATATATATATATATATATATAAGTATATAGAAATTGTCGTAAGTCGTCAGAAAAATATCTCACAAGAGAAACAATATATTTAAGAGTTATGTGACGGAACATCAGATTGGAAATTGCGAAAAACATTGAACAGAGACGACAGCTCAATTAGAATTAAATTGAAACAATTGGTAGAAGAAGAAGAAGCTAAATCACTGCTATCAATATTTATTATGCTAAAAAGAGGACTTGATAAAATTTCAAAAGTTAATAACCTAAAATGTGGATTAACTAGCAATCAAATATTAGCAGAAACTTTTATTATAAATACGAAAAGAGGGAAACGTTCCAGAAAACGAAACACATGAAACCAATGAAAAGTTCTACGTTCAAGAAAATATCACGGAAAGAAACATAAAAGTTGGAAAAAGAACTTCAGTGTTGTAGAGTAGTTTTCACAGTGGAGGCTTGTATTTCAAAAAGTCGGTCCTAAATTAGGTTCAACATACGAAACGTTAGGAGCTTGAAATAATAGTTAATGCGCAGCAATCTAGTTGTGATGGTTGACACTTTAATGTCCGACATCGACTGTCTCACCAACTCCACTCTGAGCCCCCTGGCGACTGCTACTACTTCTACTTATTATCTGTGGGAGAGTCTATTTACAATAGAATAGGTATGATCTAGTATAACATACAGGAAAACTGATTTTTCAACATTAATTTCGAGCTTCATTGGAGGAACCTGATGGCCGGACCAGAAGTTGGGTCCTTCACAGGAACATTCAGTCAACACGACTTCAAGATTTAGAGCAATATTTAGGGTTAATGTTGTTTGCAGTAAAATTATAGATCACTCAAAATTTCAGGATGTTGCCAAAATAAATGGAGATAATTATTTTAAGTTTTTGACGAAGAAATTTCTTGAGTGGCAGAAGTCACAACCAAGAAGCTTTATGCTGAAAAGTTTGTCTATTCCTTCATTTTTTACACGTCTGATTCTCATCAAAACAAAACTCAAGACACTAAATTAATGGATTGGCGCCGAACCTCTCTCTATATCAGACTAATAGGAAACCTGAGCTATCATTAACACAGATGTATATGAAAATGGAAAACAATATTCAAGCTAAAAATGATCACTGAGAAGCAAGAAATATTAAAGTCGGAACAGTTCAAAAGAAACAAAATAAAAGACCGATAAATATTATTAAAAAAAAACGACAAATCCATATTAACATAAAATATTTACATAATAATTTATTCATTGATATGGGATCTTGTGCTAATGAAATACATTTCAACTTTTGGATTTATGAATATTAAAATAATGTCGGTTTTTGACGTATTTTTAACATCAAAAACCGACATTATTTTTGCACCAACCTAATATAAATCGCCATTCAATTTGGTCTCTGGGTTCCCATCTTACATCAGTACTGTAAAAGAACGAGTATTCTCAAAGCATGTTTACCAGACTTTTATATATTAGGTTGGTGCAAACATAATGACGTAATAATTATGACGTTAAAAATAAGTCAAAAAACGACATTATTACGTCATTATTTTTGCACCAACCTAATATATTACTAATCGCATTTACATTATTAGTGATAATATTTAATTTGCATAACAATTTTTAAAATTAAATTTTTCATAA
>OZ010582.1:116160716-116275716 GCA_963932145.1 Acanthosepion lycidas | reverse complement strand
GCAGGTATGTAGAAAAAATAGGAAAGAACACGTTAGGTAAATAATCCGGAGTTCTTTAGTATTTTTGTTTTTATTTTTAAAACGCAGTGTTCCATACTGACGTAGATCTTAAATTATAATTATTTAAAAAACAAAAATGATTCCTTCGCTACATAAGAGTTCCCATGTTTCGAAAACGAGAGCCGAAACCCCCAATATAATTATTAAAATTAAATTGAATTAAGGTATCTAGTCCTGTTTCATCCTCAAGCGAAAATTTAGGAATAACCAATCTTGAAATTTACGCATCTTTATAAGCATGTTCGTTCGCAAAATTAATTACTATGGAAACGACTGGGGCCGGCATTTTTATAAGATGTCTAACAGTTAATTCTTATCCACATATTAGTCACCTTTGAAAAGAGTTCAAGCCGAGGTAAGTTGGGGGTATCCATTTCAAAGCAAATGATGGCATTCATGTACGCACATCATCTGGTCAGTCACAGCGAAAGATAGCTTTTGGCAACATAATATGTTGTTAAGTGTCTAGAGAATTTATCTATTTATTTATTCTTTATTCCCCAAATGGCTGTTTCATATATAAACGCGTCGCACTGAATTATAATTTGTTTTTTTGACGACTTCATAAGGGGTTTTTCTATTTAATGATTGGGTTAAGCTTTTAAGCCTTTTATTAAACTATGAAATTTATTTTTTAAGCTAATTATTTACTGCGAATATATATATATATATATATATATATATAGAGAGAGAGAGAGAGAGAGAGAGAGAAAGAAAGAGGCAAGAGAACTTCTATCATAACTTTACTCTGTTCGTGTTCAGTATTCAGTTAGTAAATAAAATCTATACTGCAATTGGCATAATAGAACCTAACCCCCACTAAAAATATATCAATATCTTTAATAAGGGTTCGAATTCTAAGATGACATATTAGTTCTATGAGTTTATCTTAAAAAAAATTATCAACATTGATTTGTTACAACATTTTTTTCGGGAGCCATTAACTTACATAATAGAATCTCACATAATGTATTGAGTTTAACTTCGGCTGTTACAGAATCGTAAGCATCCATATTAAACACACTTAATTCGAAATTTGATATATTTGTCCTTAGGCGTTGTCAAGTTACGTGACTCTGAAAGCAATATTCGCGAATAAATACATAATTAAATAAATAATAATAAAAAATAAACACACAAATTGACATCCCTTACAAACGAAAGATGATGTGATTTTGAATACAGAGAATGACGTTAACAAGACAAGTGAGCTAAGAGAAGCTCGTAAGGAAAATAGAATCAATCAAGAAAGTTACCCTTACAACCAGACAAGGGATAGCTGAATATTAAGGAACGTGGGTCTAGAGAATTTAACACGAAAAACATAAGCAGGGTTAAATAGCGAGTATGCTATTTAAGGAATTTAGGTGGATGGATGGAAAAACAGACAAAAAGAGGAATATTAACGGACCAAAAAAGAATTATAGCAACAAAAGACAAGAAGCTATGGAGAGCCATGACCGCCTATTTCCTGAAAGGACTTGCCTCGTAGATGATGATATGACTTGTGTAAAGTTACAAATCATTTTATACATGAAGTCATTCCATTCACATACGATATAATTGAACATTGTAACCTTTCTAAAAATACACTAAAATGTAATTAATTCTCAGTTGTAAGTGATAACATTAATTCCTTGTTAATGACTGGCGATGAACAAAATTGATCGTACAAAATAATTGTGGACCTTGAACTGTTTATAAATCTGATCTGGATTTAGGGTTGCCTATTTGCGAGCTGGTAAAATGTGCGTTGTATCAGCAAAAGACAGACTGGTAATTACTGCATGTGGATTAGTTTAGAGGAGATGTATGACATATCACCCTGATCATTTTTGTCTGTAATATTGCTTTCATCATTCTTCTATAGCGATTCTAGCAGACACTAAATACCATATTTTACACTCCATTAGTACTGTGGGACGTTGTCACAGCATTAGTAACGTGGTATTTTCAAACATCTCATTTAAATATTATAGATATATACCTCTTACTTTTCTTGTTATATATTGTCTTCAATGTTCATTCTAGATTTTATAGGATTATTAAAAATAAAAAATAAAGATTTTATAGGATGATTAAAAGTAAAAAAGATTTAGAAAAATCTAATTTCAAAGATCATTATTAGAAAATAAATTTGTAATTTTTAATAGATTGTGGTTATAAATAAATGTAAATATCTCATCTCCCTTGTAACCATCCATCAAAATATCACTCAGCTATGTGCCGTTCGGGATACACGCTTAGGCGATCATGTATCTTTCGATACATGACTGACGAGGCAGATTTTTTTCCCGCAGTAGTTTGCCATTTCTTTCTGCTGTAAACTAGTTGCCATCCAACACTATTGAATTCGACCTGTCCTGGGGTGGGGGGTAGAAGAAAGAGGGTTCATATCTTTCCCTCGTGTAAGTGAATGTAATGAATTCGACCGGAATTCGAACTCCGCTCTTCGATTTCTCAATTCAAACCTCTAACCATTACTCCACCGTGCCTCCCACTTCTCGATATAATAATAAACGTTATTCATGACTAAAACTGAATTAGTAAAATGAAGCTATTAAGCTTCTACGTGGAGTTGTTAGTATATTACATATTTCAGATATGGGCAAATATGTTTCATTGTATTTTTAATAAACGAAAGATACTCTATTTACATTATTCGGACGACTGTCCTCTTCTTTGTTCCTATATTTATTACAAAGTTTCGGCAGGTCTTCTTCAGGTGGCTGGAATGTCGAACTGAACCCTTTATTTCGTTCGCTGGGTAGAATTTTCTAGTTCCACGTACCATGTCTAATGGATGTCAGTTATAAGTTATCTCCTGTTAATTCGCCTCTCCAAGTTCTCCACTGCCTTAACCAGGTATTGAACTCACAACTCTTTGGGTCATGTCACTGGATCTAACCAACGCCTATATCCACTTTGCCATGTGTCCTTAATAACAGTCTACCCCATCGAGCGAAATAAAGTGTTCAGTTTGACATTCCAACCATCTGAAGAAGGCCGGAGCGTACAACGGCCGAAACGATGTGATAAATATGGCAAAAAAGATGAGGACAATAGTCCGAAAAAAGTAAATAATGTACATAATACCTCATTTCAAAAATATAGACAGATGCTAACGAACGATATGGTTTGTAATTCAAAAAATGTCATGAATAAAAACAAGAAACTCCTTTTAGTTACTTGACGGAGATATTCAGAAAGCTGGTTAATCATTTAAGTTTACCTTGTCACTGGTTAAATATTAAAGAAAAACATTTTTGTTTTGTTCAAAACAGCCGACGTTTCATAAGGGTTAAGGTTAATGTGGGAGTTTCTGCTAGGAGAGACGACCTCCTGTATCCGATTATACTCTACCTATTCTCAACGAAGGAGTATCAACTCCTGTTCAAAGTAGTCATTTATTCGCGGGCGCACGGGGCAAACAGAATGTAACAGAAGGTCGGAGATTTATGTGAGATTTCGGGAAACATCGTAAAAAACTGCTCAAGCCTCTTCGACATTTTCTCTTTTGGGGTCACCTCAGGCGCCGGGTGGGTAATGACTCTAGCCCCTACCTCCAGAAGGTGGCCTCCTGAGGCTTCAGCTTATATTAATTTCAACTTCCTTCACATAAGTGACAGTTAAGTACATTATATACGAAAAATAGTTTTAATTATATGACTCTTATTGCGATAGCTGACATTATTTATATAAATATTAGGTTGGTGCAAAAATAATGACGTAATAATGTCGTTTTTTGAGGTTAAAAAATACGTCAAAAAACGACATTATTACGTCATTATTTTTGCATCAACCTAATAATTTGACTTGCCACTAAGGAAATTTGAATGACTCCAAATCTAAACTGCTATCAGTCAATCGCCACAGAGAAATCCCTGTGTCCCCATCAGCATGGTTGATGCTCGATTCCGTGACGGTATCTCACTGCGCGTTCTTGGTCTCCTGTTTTCCATTGACTTGAGGTGGAATAACTAGTAGCATCTACTGCAAGGAAAGTCGGTTCACTGTGCCATACCAGAAGGTTTTTCTCGTCAGACTTCATCTTACATATCTATATATTTATTATTCGCCCATGCATTGCCCCTGCCGTTCACCTCGAAGTTCTCGACAAAATCCAAAGAAGGATCTGCAATGGAATCGGTCCTGACTTGGCATCTCGACTTCAGCCACTTTCTCATAGACGTGATGTGGCTTCTGTCTGTCTTTTCTACAAATATTTTCATGGCAACTGTTCTGATGGGCTATCTAACCTGAAGCCTCGACTACATGAATTTAAGCGCGGTACTAGATTGGCATTTAGGTCCCACAATTTTAATGCTGAAATAGTTAAATGAAACCGACACTTCGACTCCAGCAGTTTCCTTTCTCACATTTCCCGACAGTTAAACTCCCTTCCAATTTCGTGCTTCCCTAATAACTACAATCTTCAAAAATTTAAATAAAACGTCAATTGTTATCTTCTGTTGTCTTGAACCCCGTTTATCTTTTATACTTTCCTCACACCCCCTACTTAGTCTTTTATCTCACCCTCACTCTAGAGAGTAAAAGTGAGAGAGTTGCTTGGGGTGAAATGCTTGAAAACCTTTTTGTGTTCTGTCCAAACACCCGGCACTGATTAACGGATATTTTGTTAAGTGTAATGTCGGATGTGCTGCGTGAGAAACGACCTCCTGTATTCGATTATACTCTAGTTACACTCAGTGAAGGAGTATCAACTCCTGTTCCAGGTAAGTAGATATTTATTTGAACCCCCCACCCACCCCATTGAGTCAGGTTGTGACACAAGGTTAGTTTTTAACGTGGGACACCTAGTGTTCTCACTCGGGCCGCTGGTCCAAGCTGGTCATAGCTGGTCTAAGCTTGTCATAGCTGGTCTTAGCTTGTCATAGCTGGTCTTGGCTTGGCATAGCTGGTCCGCAGATATTACAAGGTTTAATCGCTCAACATCAAATTCATCAGTTTTTCTTGTGTGAGATCAAATACTGAAAACTCACTTCAAGTGAATTTCCACGGAATTTGTTGCATTGATGGGACTCTATGAGGAAAACATTTTATCCCATTTGACAGAAGGAATGTACTGATGTTTGAATGACACTTGATTTTTATGTCACAGTTCTTTGGACAGAATAGTCAGTTGCCGCTTGACTAATCATGGGGATTTAACTTGTCCCTGACTAAATATTAAGGAAAAAAAATTGTGTTGTGTTCAAGCACCCGGCACTTACATTTGGAGAGTTGTTAAGTGTAATGTCGGATGTGCTGTTTGAGAGACGCCCTCCTGTATCCAATTATGCTCTATTTATTCTCTATGAATGAGTATCAACTCCTGTTCTAGATAAGTATATTATGTATGAGAAGTGATTTTAATATGACTCTTACTGAGAGTACTAATATGGCTGATTTTATTTAACTTTTCACTTTCTAAATATTAAGGGAAAACATTTTTGGGTTTTAATAAATCACACTCTATTAATGGAAGCTAAATAACTCAGCGGCCAAAAAAAAAAAAAAACAAAAAAAAAAACGTTTTCTTTGAAAGCCGGATTATTTCTCGACTCCTTTAATATAAAAAATATTATAAACTTTTTAAACATTAGGACCAACTATCTACCATAATGTTTGTTTTTCTGCTCTTATCACTACATTGACCTTGTACTAGATTAATCTAAGTTTAGTGAATGCTAATCTCGTAGTCTATTGCAGGCAGACCATTCCTCACCGGATGCTCTTCTTATGTTTCCCTTGTGTCGTACTAGGCAAATAATATAATATTTTGATCACTTTATTCTCCGATCTTCATTATCCGAGATGCTTTGCGCTGTTTAATCAACTTCTTCTTGGGCCGTGTCCCTTCAGAATGTTGATGATCATGGCTCTCCACAATTTCCTTTCCTTTGTAGCGCTTAATAAATTTTGTATTTTTGTCATCTCTCCTAAAACTCTGTTCTGTCATCCATTTACTCAAGCTCGAACTACTTGCGTGCGGACGGTCCCCCGGCACGTGAGCTGATATTACTTTCAACTTTCCCGGTATAAGTGACAGGTAAGGATGTATTTTTCAACGTGCCCACGTCACTGTCGAGTGTGACACAAGATCAAGGTTTAAAGTGTTCCAGGTAAGTATATTATGTACAAGAAGTGGTTTTAATTATATGACTATTACTAATACGGCTGATATTTATATATATATATATATATATATATATAAATAAATGAGATATCTGAAATATTTGAGAGAGAAAGATAAGCCGATGAAAATTTAAATACGGTAAAGCATCTTTTCAAGATGAGCAGATGGAAAGGTAATTAAGAAAAACAATCCGGGTTTATTGCAAACAGATGATCCTACATAGGAAGACGTGTAAAAATTTGCCCAAGCGACCTCGGCACATGCCCTTTTGGGAGACGCCTGAGGCGCAGGGAAATAAACACAGTCTCCTACTGAAGGAGAGGTACTGCCTAGATAAAGGACCCTGGAGCTCAGGCATACTATTTTTAAAAAACTTTCCCGACATGTGCCAGGTAAGCATCCTATGTACTGATAAGGCTGATATTATTTGTATAAATAATTTGACTTCCACTTGCTAAATTGATGCAATGGAATAACCAGTCACCCACAGGGATGATTACACTATAGGTAGTAAGTACCTATAAAGTCTACTGTCTATGTGTGTGTGTGAGAGAGAGAGAGGGAGAGAGAGAAAGAGAGAGAGAGAGAGAGAGAGAGAGATGACGCAAGCACGTCCGACCAATTTGTGGCACTCACTGTAGCACGGAATATTACATAAATATTAGGGAAAACATTGTTCTAGTGTGTTCCAACGCTTAGCAATGATAAAACGGTGTAAAGAATGAAAACAAGTGGATTTTTTTAAAAAGAAATTTAAGAGAAAAGAAGCAGAGAAAAAGTTTTGAAATTCTCAACTAAAAACAAAACAAAAAACAAACTATGTAATTTTAAAGAAATATAAATAATACATGTCATCAAGAAATAAGAGATAATATATAATAAATTAATAAGTATGACTAATTGACATTATCGATATAATAGTCTTCGATATCTGATCGATATAGCGTGATTTCACTGATGGCAGAAAATCGAATAGATTTTAATCAACAGGCAAAAAAATAAAAAAATAAAACAACCCAGAATTGATTGATTAATTGGTTCATTTTCTATGACTTATCAACACATTGTAGGTTATTTAAAAACAGAAAATATTTTTAGATTGTAAGAATTATTTTTTTGTGTGTGGCGGGTAGATATTAATGAGTAAGTGATGCAAGTCTTACTAATTAACCTATAGCTGGGGGTTATGAGGTGGATTCATACCTTTCTAATGAGTATCTGCGCGCAAGTGAATATAACAACCCCAACTGGAATTGAAACTCAGCTCCATTATTCCGTGCCAATATCTTTTACCGATACAAGCATAGAGCACCTGGTTTCCCAAAGCGATTACGCATCTAGATGCTAACCAGGTTTAGTGATCCTACGGGAAACGTTGTTTGTAATGTGGCCGTAAGCAAGGCAGAACTGTTATGGACTAAGTATATCTTCGTGTATTACTAAATTAAAGAAGAAGGTAAAAAAGGCAGGTTCTATTGCAACAAGGCGGGGATACTTCTAGTTTTCTTAAAATCAGAATTCAACATCCAGGCTTTTATCTGGACTCTATCACACACACACACACACATATATATATATATATATATATATATATATATATATATATATATATATATATATATATATGATAGACCAAGTTTGGTTCTTGACTTGAAGCGGTTAAAATTGTAGCGATCGAATCTTTTCGGGTGTCTATTCCATAAGATAGCGGATTCTTGAGAAGAAACTGTCGGAGTGGAACTTCTTTCTTACTAATGCTATACAAAAGGAATTATAATGATTTTTTCCATTGTACATGACATGGTAGGCTCTAGCTATAAAGGTCTAAACTATTGAATTTAACAAGTCTGGATATTTCCCATTGAAATAGAGCAGAGGGAGACATGTGACGTTCCGTCTGTGGGAAAAGGATTCGTTAGAAATTACCGTACCAACTATAAAAAGAGACGAAACTTAGGTTAGTACAAGGCTATTGTGAAGTGTCAGTATTATAGGCACCAAAATTATTTATCAAAATTAGTTTCATTTGACACAAATCCATTATAGCGAAACACCTACTCTCTCGTCCGGAACAGGCAGGTTTGACCGGCTATTTAAATATTTATTTTTCCCTAATCGGCTAACTGTTGTTCCAGACACCTCATTTATTTTATTTTCCATTTTTCACAACCTGCCTCTTTATTCCAACATCCCCGTTTATTCCATCTCCCTCTTCCTCATTTTCTGTTCTAAAATCCAGTGAATTTTAAATGAATTTTCCAACCTTCCCTTTTATCTCGAGACTACACTTTATTTTAAAGTAGCGAGTCCATGTATCGTAGTTTTTCGTGACAAGCAGACTAATTTTTTAAAATCATTTCACCCCAAGCAACGTAATAAAGCCACTAAGACGGAAGAGTAAGTGAGTGTTAATGAATATGAGAAAAATATATTATTAAGGAGAGAGGACAATAAAAGAACAATAATTAAGAAAACAGGAGATGACGATTGGCATTGCATTGAAACTTTTGAAGATCAAATTTGACTGGGAATCAAGAAGCTAGAAGAGAGTTCGACAAGCGAAAAGTGCGATAGAAGACACTGTTAGCATAAAACGGTCACACGTGAAGTACCGAGTTTGAATTCTGTTGTCTGAATTAAGCACCGACTTATATCATCTAACAACGTCGATTCCGTTATTAAAAAACTAGTTCGTTATTTATATGAGTTTTATAATTCAGTCTGAAATCAAACTTCCTTTTCCAATATGAATAGGGAGTAACAAGACTCATTAACGCTGTACTTGGAGAGGATGTTGGTCAAATAGCTAAAATAGTTGCATAATTACTACCTGCTCTATTGGTCGCTATTCGAGACGATATATATGCAAATCTTTCGAATGCTAATTTTCAGAGCAGGAAGGCCTTCTGGCAGGTCACTTCCTATTAGAAGACTGGTGCAACAAACTCTTCTTAAACGAGACATGATAAATGTTTTCTGGGACAGAGTAACATATATCGCAATTGTTACATTTCTATTCTCGAATTTCAGTAAATATAATATATTAATCTATACAAATTATGAAACAGACAAAGTCCGACAAATATTTTAAGACCTTTTTGCGTTTATACAGTCTTTTTTGTATAAATGCAAATATTTAACTAAATGTTCTGTTTATAACAAACAGTATTAACAACATTTACCGGCTTGAATGTCCGAGAAATTGTCATAGAAAATGTGCGTCCTCCGACAGGAATCGAACCTGTATCCTATAACCGTCGTATAGCCAGACGTTCTTTTACCGATTTCGCCACAGAGGAGCATTTCGGTTAGCAAGGTCGATTTTACTGTTTTTAAACAAAAGTTTTCCATGATTTTCTCCCGTACATTCATATCTGCTCGGTGCGTATCCAAATGTAAACAAATGACGTCACACATTATGAAATGGACAAAGTCCGACAATTATTTTAAGACATTTTTCTGTTTATACATTCTTTTTTTTATAGATATAAATATTTAAGTAAATGCTCTGTTCATAATAAACAGTATTAACGACATTTACCGGCCTGAATTTCACACATTATGAAATGATTTGTTCTTTTTGCATTAACTTTTGCACTAATGTTCTTGGTAAGGGAATGAATCCGTTTCTTTATCCTCCAACTGTAGATTGAATAACAATGTTGTCGGGAAACTCTACCTTTGAGTGGCATACATTCTAATTGAAGGTGGGCACTGAATTTAAAAGTATGCAGATGATAATTGGTAAAGTTCCTTCCTAAGAAGGCATGGCAATTCACAGATAATAAAGAAAGTAAAACTGCTGAGAGATTTGTTCATATATTTTAAAAAGAGACAACTACTTCAATTTCGCCACCTGACGATGACAAGAGTTGGTTTGATTTTTTTTAGCGGCATATCAATCTGTATGGATTATTTAATGTCGAAATCTAAGAATTTTGAACACAGATAAAATGTATTGCTGCAAAATCTATTGTTGGTAATCCTGATATAAAATGAATTGCTGATCATTTTGATTTAAAATGTATTGTTGATAATTTTATTATGAATATATATTTTTTATATAAGAATTTATTATGAATATGTATTTTTTATATAAAAATTTATAATGAATATATATTTTTTATATAGAAATTTATTAATATTATAAATTAATGGATTTAAAATATGTTTTTCCGCTACACAGTTCTAATCATGTTTCAAAAATGGAAGCTAAAAGCTACGAATTTAATTTTGTAATTAAATTAAAGACATGAGTTCCATTTCATCCTCAAGCGAATTTTGGAGTAACTTATTTTTAAAATTGCTGAGTTTTGAAGGCACGGCAAAAATTCATTATTCACTGTTTCCAAGCATACAGAGAAATCCATTCATCCAGACAAGGGGTGATTGCGTGTTCATTTTCATTAACTTTTATTGTATCAGTTATTAGTTACGTTTGAAGAAGGGTTTTCATTTAGATAGGGGTAGGGATGTATTTTTCAACGAATCCTGACATCCGTTAAATGCATGTCGTATGGATTTTTAAAAAAAAATTATTGTTAACGGCAAAAATTCTTACGGCATTTTTTTTCTATTTGTATAATTAAAGATTTTTTGGGCGTGTTGAAGTTAGAATACGTTTTATTTAACTACGATTTAAAAAAAAGTATTTTCACTTTATATATATATATATATATGTGAGTATGTATTTATAGTAGAGGTAATAGATCCCCCATCTCTTAGTAATATAATCCACTAGCAGGAACCTAAATTCATAAAGGCTTTGGCCATAAATAAAGCCCCACTCCGGCAAATCTCCTTATCACTAACCCAAACTGCTTATAAAAACGAAGCGTACTCTTCAGTAGCCCCGTATGTACTCCCCGACTGTTATCTATGCTAAATTCTAAACCACGATTCCGAGACAGTCTGTGTAGGGTTGAGGTGGATTAGCATATGTTTGTTCTGGCCCGAAATGGACTATAGCCACAAGGGGTAATTTTGAATTTTTCGCTGTATAATACATACATATATATATATATATATATATATATATATATATATATATATATATATATATATATATATATATATATATATATGTATGTATGTATTATGAAATGGACAGAGTACGACAATTATTTTCAGACATTTTTCTGTTTATACATTCTTTTTATAGATACAAATATTTAAGTAAATGCTCTGTTTATAATAAACATTATTAAACAACATTTACCGGCCCGAATTCGGAGGACGAATATTTTCTGTGAAAATGTCTCAGACGTCATAGGATAATTTAAACTTTTTAAAATAACCTTATATCTATGGGGCATCAATGCAATTAAATTTTTTACTGCTTCTAATGTAATTATTTCCAATATTCTACTATATTACTGTATATCGCATTTGTGTCTGGTGGTTTATTTTGTTGAATATTATTTTTTATGCTTTAACCATAAGTTCACAATTTGACTGAGATTTGGTAATTGGACGAGTAACTTTAGCATATCAATGTTATTGTCTTCAATGGCAGATCGGATTAGTCTGGCTGTGTATTTTGGGTTATTACTATGCTGAAATGTTATTGGTAACATGTAACATAACTATGAGAGGTATAGAAAATTGATCCAACAAGCCAAGTTCAATTTAAGGCCTAGTCTGTTGCGTTCACTTTGTATAAATACTCTTGGCTAAGGTATGGATCCATCTCTTCTCCTCTCAGTTTTTATTCAATAGCTGAGTAAACTAGGATATCTAGTCTTGGATGGCAGCTAGTCTAGAAGAAGGAAAACTGATTTTTAAATTATAGAGAAGACAATGGGAAACCATTGTGCTATCTTATCCAGGAAGTTGAAGAAATTCACAGATAATATAAAAGAGAAATCTGTGGATCACGATAATTGCTAAAAAACTGAATTTCCTCTCTGTTTTGAGGGTGGCTGTTTTGTTGAACTGACTGCCAAGGAAATGCTTTCCCCGATACCTAAAGTTTAAATCTACAAGTCCCGGATCAACAGATATCTATCATTCATATTGCCATTATCTGCAATTCTCAGAACCTCCTCTTATATACATAAAACAACGTCATTCAGTAACCCTCTGCCTGGACTAGCTCTTCAGCCTTCTATTCGGTGAACAACAGCGTAATATGTACGCATATATATATATATATATTAGACAAAAGGTAGAATTCGTTTTCTTTTTTAAACTTTGAGCACCAGAGAGTTCAGACGATACAAACCGAACGAAAGCCAAGCGACAATGAAATCTTGTCGGCAAAGAGACAGAAGATAAAATAAGATTTGAAGAGTTGGCTTTCTATGAAGATAAACATGGCAAAAGACTGTCTCTTCAGAAATAAGCGCTGGAGGAAAAATATAGCGGAAATTAATATCTATGCCGAGATAAATATAAAAGCGAAAACAAAAATATTGTTCGTCTGCGAGTGGCTGGTACAAAGAAAACAAATCAAAGATAGACTGCTTTTAGAAGTGCGATTCTTCTCTCGTCTTGTAGTCTTTGGCTGTTTCTGAACCCGTCTCCAGCTCCAGATAAAACAATATATATATATATATATATATATATATATACAAGTACGACTGCAAAATCTTTTTGGGACCAGATGCTTCGGATATTTATTAGAAAAACCTAATTAGGTAATGAAACATTAGACGAAATCTGGCTGTAATAGTGGAATCAAATTTAAGGACGAGGAACTGATGATTAAGATGCTATCTCTCAAAGATTGATGGATTGATCAGCTTTCTTACGGCTTATCAACCTTTTGCATGTTATTTAAAGCCAGAAAAAACGTTTATATTGTAAGAAATTCTGGAGATAATCATTTATTCATAAAAAGTCCTACTAAAAAATAAATATTAATAACTGACAGGGGCCGAGAAGATCTGGATTCCTACCTTCCCTAGGGCATTTGCGCGTATGTCATTATAACGAACCCAACTGGAATTGGAACTCGGCTCTCTGCTTCCCAAATCTGTGCCGTTGTACGTTATGCTAACATGAATGATGTGGATGATTTCCCCGGCTGAAGTCAGTGGCCAGAGAGAGGAAGGTTAACCTTGAAGGTATCACTGGCCAAGTGACTGGCTTTCATATTGTATGACATCCGTCAAATCTGCCTTGCCCAAGACACGCTACATATGAATGTATACCTGTCCAGCTTTCAACCCAAATATATGTGGGGGTACCTGGTCAGATGCTCAGCTGGGCAGCGATTTTATCATCACAATCGGCGAAGGGATTGATGATAATTGATAATTAACTTCTAAAAGGATAAACTTTCTAAAATGTTTCACCATGAAGCGCAGCACACTTGCTTTCCGACAACTTGTGTCAAACAATACAATAAGCATCAGTCTATATTTCTGAGATGAGGTATATTTATCATAGCCATATATATATATATATATATATATATATATATAGCCATATTTATCACAACGTTTCGGTCCTTCAGTATTTGTCTATATTTCTGAGATGAGATTTATGTACACTATTTACATTATTCGGACTATTGTCCTCATCTTTGTTGCCATATTTATCACAACGTTTCGGCTCTTCAGTATCTGTCTATATTTCTGAGATGAGATATTAAAGCTGGAATCGAGGCTTTCATCCCCTCAAGGAAATATAATGTCAAATCGCGCTCCTGCCCTTGGTTCTCCGCTGCTTGCTCAGCTGACATTGCCCATAGGAACTACTTCTTCCACCTATATCTTAGTGACATGTCTAACTGCGATAGATGTCTCTTTGTCTCTGCCCGTAACGACTGTAAGCGTGTCCTTAATGAAGCAAAGTCAATATTTGCTGCTCGCATGAAAGAACGTATTGCATCTCGCAAATTCGGCTCCAAGGATTATTGGCGTCTCTGTAAGAGCGTACTTAACAATAGCAAACCCTCTATACCTCCTTTGTTCAACCACTTGGAGGTTCTGACCTCTTCTGCCGACAGGCTGAATATTTTGCTCGGAAATGCTTATTCAATTCAACACTCGACTCTTCCGGTGTATCCACACCCGATTTCCCACTTAGAACGAGCTGCACATAACCCCGTTATCGGTATTAGGCATTATCTCTAATTTAGACCGCCACAAGGCTAGTGGTGGAGATGAGATACTAGCCATTGTCCTGAAGAAATGTGTGCCTTAGCTGGACCCTGTCCTCTCCAAATTATATAACTACTGACTCAATAAATCTTGGTTTCCAGAAGTTGGAAGTCCTCATACATTGTTCCTCTCTTTAAGAACTCTGGTGACCCTTCTGACCCTTCTAATTACCGTCCTATCAGTCTCCTACCATTCTTTAGCAAAGTCTTTGAAACTTTAATGAACGCCGAAGTTGTTAAGCACCTTACATCCCATGAACTGCTCTCCGACAAGCAATATGGTTTCCGCTTTTCCTGTTCTACAGCTGATGTGCTTACGGTCATCACTGAAATTGTTTACCAAACTCTTCATAAAAACAGAGAAGCTCGTGCCGTGGCTCTTGATATCTCCAAACGTTTTATAGGGTTTGGCATGCCGGCCTTCTTTGCAAGCTTCAGGGTTATGGAATTACAGGTCGATTGTTCGACAATACAATCATTCCTGTCAAACCGTGTATTGAAAGTCGTTCTCAATGCATTCTCCTCCAGCTCCTATCCCACGAACGTAGGTTTTCCCCAAATACGTTGAGTCAATAGCTTCGTCCACCGCATGGAAAGTTGACTCCCTGTGCCGCGCCAGGATTTTTTCTCGCCGGAGTCGATCCTTCAAATCTACAAATCAACAATTCGCCCTTGTATGGAATATTGCTGCCATACATGGCCCAGTGCCCCTTCTGTTTGTCTCAAGGTTCTTGATAAGTAAAGTAATTGGCTCTGATCTGGAATATCGTCTGCAGTCGCTCTCTCACAGACGTGTCGTCGCCTCCCTCTGTCTTTTTTATATATACTTTCATGGTAATTGCTCCGATGAGCTGCTTTCGCTGGTTCCAAAACTTCATGAATTTAAGCGTTCTACTAGTCTGGCATCTCGTTCACACCCTTCCACTGTCGACACTGTTAAATGTAGCCGTCTCTTTTACTCCAATAGCTTCATTTCTCGCACCTCTCGCCTGTGGAACTCCCTCCCCTTTTCCTGTTTCCCCGATAGTTATAATCTCCAAATATTCAAATGTAATGTCAATCGACGTCTCCAGATGCTCTGATCTATCCCCTATCCTTCTCTTCATCTTTTCCTCTATCACTCCTATTTTTCTCGCTCCAACTCTCTGTAACCCCTTGCGTGCTAGTGGTTTCTCGCCTTGCTTGGGGTGAATCGCTTAAAAAATCATTTATATTATTCGGACTCTTGTCCTCATCTTTGTTGCCATATTTATCACAACGTTTCAGAAGGCCGGAGCGTACAACCGCCGTAACGTTGTGATAAATATGGCAACAAAAATGAGAAAAATAATCCGAATAATGTAAAGAAAATAAGCGTCCGCTAATAATTCACAAGGCTAAATATATCTGTTATAATTCCCTTACTAAGCGTAGACATCTTTTCTACATATACCAGTTGATTTTTGTTATAAAAATTGTATGGATATATTAATGATTTACTGATAGAAATCCTACTAATTAACCCATAAATGGGGAGCAGTGGTAGATTCATATCTTTCCCTCGGGTATTTGCGTGTATGTGAATATAATGAACTCTACTGGAACTAGAACACATTTCTCCGATTTTCAGTATCCCAGCCGTTGTTAATTAAGCCACCTAGTTATCGAACCTAGAATTCCGAAGCATTCAATCCATCTAGTTATTGACTAGGTTTGACGTTGCTTAACATTGGTAATCGTACGAGAACCACTGTTTCAACTTGATACGACTCTAAACTGAGATCGTCGTTGAAAGGTGCACAATGTGTCACTTGTAGCCTTGTGCTAATCTAAGCTAAGTAATTATCGCGAGTTCGATAACATCGCAACAATATAAACAAGTGTAGCTTTTTTAATCCTAATGCAAACCCAATGCAAAGCCCAAGAACCATTCAAGGTAAAAGCTTCCTGAATAAAGAGTGTTATATGAACGTAAGAGGAGGAAGTAGGAAGCGAAGATTATGAGGATAAGAAAGATATATCACTATTGACCCTTTCCTGCACCAGGATACGATTGTATACTGCAGAGGATGGCTCATTTTTCACCCTAAAGAATCTTTCCTCTTAACGTCACAAACCTATCGCTATTCCACGGGAAAATGTTCAGATACGTTCCATTTAAACCTTTACCGCAGGACAAGCCATACGGTCCCCAGGGATCCGAATCGTCCATATTTCCTCCTTTATTCCATTTCTAAGAACGAAGCTTCCCTTTAGACAGCTTTCCTAAGCTAATCATCTACACTTCTCCCGTATTCCATCTGTAAAAAGGAAGTTGAAAAGTAAGGCCTAAAGTATAGGGCACCTACTGAGTATCGAACTCACTACACAGTTGTAACGGTTTACGCGACACTAGCTTGCTAACCATTACACCACGTCGACGAACGCTACTCCAAGGAAGCATGCGAAAACTGTAACGCTGTACGAACAAAACTGGCATGCCTTACCAGTGGGCAAATCAAAGTACCATAGACTGGACCGGAAACTCTCCTGATTTAAATCCAATCGAGAATCTGTGGTCAGTCTGCGAGGAACGACTTCATGAAATGGACATACGAAGTTCTAACATGTACACTGGGTCATGTTTCATTTGGAAAGATACGAAAAAATAAATAATAATAACCGAATTATTCATTTTGTTTCGATTAATTTGCACAAGGGTGTATTTTGTATATTTAGCTTGCAGTTTCAAATCCTTGGAAGAGCAAACACACCTACCTTCTTTCAGGTTTCAAGTTCTCATGTCTGAGGTGTGATTGTTTCAATATATGGGGAGGGTTCATTATTTTTACACGTTGTATCATGAAAAAATTTATTGGATTTAAGTCTCAGCTAAATTGTTGAACAAATTCCCGAATCGATACTTCCCTGAAAACAACAGCCATACCCTCTTCGAGTCAACGGTCAGTCGTTATCTATCCTTTTGCTCACAATATTCAACCCCTTCTACATCCTCTTGGATTCATATAAAACAACATTTACTAAACTTCTACCATGTGTGGCTCTTGTGCCTTTTATTGAGTGAACTTTCAAGTGTCAAATTGTTAATCCTAGATTTTCTTTGCTTGCTGAAGTTGTGGCGATCACTAATTTCTCGTGGTTTTTGTACTTGATATTAGAATGGCTACATTCAGGAAGTAGCTTCGCTTTCGGGCCCTTTCATATACTATTCGAATTATGCTCGCCATACATCCCCTTGGGCTTGCGCGCGAACTCATGCCTGGTAAAGAGCTCAAATAGTTAGTGTAACCGGGTGCGACACAGAGCTACGACAGCGAGTTACTTAGTGAGGAGTGAACTCACAACTGATGTATTAATCCAGATGAAGTCTTTTGTTCCAAATGTTTATTCCCTAAAGACGTTTTATGCAAACATCTGCTGGAGCAATGGCGCTTAGTTTGGATTTAATTCGTTCTTTTTGGTCGAGCTTCGACATTTCAACCCCACTAATGGCGCCAGTGCCAAAGCAACTTGTTTTCATGATCACAAGCATTCGTCTTTTCGAATCTTTCGTTTTCTCCATTATTCACATATACACGAACGTATATATATATATATATATATATATATATATATATATATATATATATATATATATATATATATGTGTGTGTGTGTGTGTGTGTGTGTGTGTATTTGTGTTTTTAGGCAGCAAATTCTCTTTTAGACATGTATGATTGAATAAATTACAGATATTATATCCGCTAATTTTTAGTAAAATCCGTTCATACTCACGAATAACTTTCCGTGTATTGATGATAAAGGATGAGAGAAATGTGCTATAACAGTTTAAATAGAAAACAACGCACATCTTTATATAAATACTTATACTAATGAACAACATATAGTTTTGTACCACTTGCAAGATGATCTTGAGAGAAGATCGAAAGTACTTGGGAAATGAAAATAAAAGAAATAAAGAAAACAGTTATAGCATATTACATGGTAGGTTATTCGTGAGTATGAACGGATTTTATTAAAAATTAGCAGACGTAATGTCTGTAATTTAGTCAAGATACGTCTCTCTCTCTCTCTCTATATATATATATATATATATATATATATATATATATATATATATATATATAGATGTGTGTATATGTATATGTATATATGTGTGTGTGAGAGTGTGTGTGTGTGTTTGTATGTGAAATTTCAGATATATATATAAAATATACCTGTAAAAGAACGATATGAATAAAGAGAAAAGGAAAACTTATCTTAGTCGAAGCGTTTCGTCCTCCGATAGAGTTTAACTTTTAGCATTCTGTATTATTAATATTACTTCCCTTTCCACTGCATTCTTTTTCAAGGCCTCACAATTACAGTATCCTTACTGTTAATTTCACTTTAAGTTGCTTTCTGTTGCCATAGGATATGATATCACAACTAATAAATTCAAAAACACTATTGTTCAGTGGCAGAATAAACTTTCTGTTACAGCAACTGAAGTCACATACAGAGTGATAACGGTTAACGAGAAAAATATAAGGATTTTTATTTTGTAGTATTTATACACGAAATAAAAAAAAATATGTAGTTTTTCAGTATTTTAAAAATTAAGAACACTCATACCTTAGACTAAGTGAAAGTCAAAGAAAATTATGGAATGTCCTAAGTGACGTAATTTAATGCGCAATTAAAAGTAAGTCCATATCGTTTTATAGTGCAATTATTATTTATATTTTTTTGAAATTATTTTTGGTATTTTATATTTTAATTAATAGAAAGTTTAGAATATATATGGTCATAATTTAAAAAAATAAAATAAAATTTAAAATCTATTATTTACAACATATAGTAAATAATAAAAAATTAATCTCAAAATAATATGAACAATAATTCCATTATGAAAAAGAACTACACTTTTAATTAGACATTAGATTATATCACTTAGCATCCTACATAGATTATCTTGATTTTGAATGGCTACATTCAGGAAGCAGCTTCCGAGTCCTTGTAAGTGACAAATTATTTTCCAACCTTCAACCTCTCTCAGACGGAATGTGACAAACCTCTCACTGCTCTATTGATACTTCCATGGAAAATACTCGGATGATATGCATTCGTTGGTTTGGTTCTGCCAGTTTTAATCTTCATAGACAGAACACCCCATGTCACTTACATTGTACCAAAATACTCTCATTCCCTCTGTATTCCATTGGTGACAGCTTCTTTCCATGAAGCCCTATTTTGTAGAACCGGCTCCCTAGAGCAGGGGTCAGCAACTATTTGCTTTCCAGTCTCGATAGAGTTCAAAAGCATCTCCATGTCCTTACGGGTGACAAATTATTTTACACCCTCCAACCTCTCTCTCACAGATGGAATGTGGTCAATCTGCAAGGACCGACTTAACGCAATGGATATACGAAGTACTAACATGTACCCTGGGTCATGTTTTATTGGAAAAATGTGAAAAGGTAAATAATAACGAAATTATTCGTTTTATTTCAATTAATTTGCACAAGGGTGTATTTAGCTTGCGGTTTCAAATCCTTGCAAAAGCAAACACACCTACCTTCCATTAGGTTTCAAGTTCTGATGTGTGATGGTTTCAATATGTGGGAAGCGTTTATTATTTTTACAAGTTGTATTATGAAAAAAATATTGGACCTCTGCACCTGTGAATAATGCAGTCGAAACTCTTTGATCCGGTACTCCCTGTTCAGTTAACTCCCATGGTCCGGTACTTTTTGGAACCAGCCACTATAAGTTCGCATCCAGCGCTACCCATTGTTTACAACTTCCCGCAACAGCCGACAGCATCAGAGTGTTTTTCTAATACGGTCTTGCTCATTTCTTAAAGTTGTAACATTTACGTATTCAGAACAGTAATTATATATTATTTCTTGATTTTAGGCTCTTTTGTAAACTTTGTATCGCATGAGACAATACAAATCTTGTTTGGAAGTCTTAATGTTTGTTTTATTTTCTGTTTTAAGTTTTTTTTTTTTCCTACCTTTCATAAGACAGTATGTATAGTTAACCGGTAAGACTATGTTTACACAGGGTTGTTTCATGTGGCGATTTCTATAATCCGTCATTTCCTGTGGTCCGGCAGTGGCCTAGTGCCAAGGAAGCTGAAATAAAGAAGTCAGTAATCTAATGTTATGCTTTATACGAATTCGTGTTGCGTTCAATCATTCTGCCTTTATAGAAATTGATTGTGTTTTATTGCCGACATGAAATATATGTTTCAAATTTCACAAAATTAAGTGCATATATTTTGTTATTAAAATGCCTCGTTCATCAAATAGTCTATAATCACTTAATACGAAACTGCTTTCATGAATTTTTTTTTTAAATCAAAACATCTTTGAAAAACATTCTCAATATTAACTGGTCGATTTCGTAATACTTTAATCCTTTATGGCTATAGGAGATTATAACTCAGTGCCTTTTCTTTTTAATTATTTCACCCTAAGTAAGGCGATAATCCCGCTAAGACGGAAGGGGGTTACAGGGAGTGAAAGAGAATGTGGAGATTTTAGAGAGGAGAATTGAAGAGAAAAGACAATAAAGTAATAGGATACAGAAAGACGGAAGATGGGGTTTGGCGTTACATTTAGAATTTTGTAGTTGGCTGGGAAGCAAGAAATCGGAAGGAACTTTCACGGTCGATAGGTATGAGAAAAGAAACTATTCGATTAGAAAACACGGTTGATTCCAGATAGTTTAATAGTCAGAGGTAAGCCAACTCACGTCGGTGTGAAAGTGACGGAAGTCGAGATGCCAAGTTACGATCGATTACCTTACAGACCCTTCTTCGAATTTTGTCAAGACTCTGTAGTTATACAGTAGGAGAAGCAACCATTCTCATGTTTTTTATTAGTTGTACATTGACATAATGTTTCATTAAATATATTATAGTGGTTTCCTGACGATAAATCACTACAATACTATCTATCTATCTGTCTATCTATCTATCTATCTATCTATCTATCTATCTATCTATCTATCTATCTATATATATATATATATATATATATATATATATATCCAAGTATAGGATTGGTGTAGACGGAATAAATTCCAATAACCAACAAATACTATTCTTAAGAGAGTGCTCAATACAAAGTAGAGCAATTACAATTATTTATTCGAAAATTATATTTAAATTTAATCTATATTAAGTTTAAAATTATAAAATTACTGAGGAAAAAAGAAAAAATACGTTATTCTATTTATTTTGTTAGAATAACATCTACTTTTTCATTTTTCCTCAGTAATTTTATCATTTTAAACTTAATATAGATTAAATTTAAATTTTAAAATGGGTAAATTTTATTAGAATAGATTCTATTTTAGTCTAACCCCAACATTAAAGCATTAAATAATTATTATGAACTTAGTTCGTTGTCAAGTTTTTTGAATTCTCGTATACTTGTATTTTGATTGGACATTCCAGTTTATGTAACTGCGTTACCGCTTAGCGAGCGGTGTTTGATTGATGCGAACCTTTTAAAGCACTTTATTCTGCATTTAAGATCATCCTTGATAAAGCGCCAGAAGTGTTGAAACAAAATGGCTATTTTTGTAGTGATTTTATAACATATTTGTTATAATTTTCAAATAAATAATTATATATATATATATATATATATATATATATATATATATATATATATATATATATATATATATATATGAACATTTCACCTCGGGCAAGGCGGGAGTACCATTAGGAGTTACAGAGAATGAGAGCAAGAGTAAAGAGTTTTTTTTCAGGAAAGGATATAGAAAAAGGACGGGGAACATGATGAAGGCATCAGAAGATGTCGATTGACATTACATTTGAATATTTGAAGATTATAGCTATCAGGGAAGCAAGTAAGAGAAAGGGGGTTACATGGTCGGGAAGTGCGAGAGGACAAGTTGATGGAATAGAAAAGGCGGTTACATTTAACTGTGTCGACAGTTAAATAGTGGGACCAAGATGCCAATTTAGTAGCACACTTAAATTCACGCGATTGGGGTACCAGTGAAAGTAGCTCCTCAGAGCAGTTTCTATAAAAATATTTGTAGAAAAGACAGAGGGAAGCCATATCACATTTGTGAGAAACTGACTGTAGACGAGATGCCGGATATATTACTTGTAAACTACCGAGCCAAACAACAATACAACACACGAACTTATATACCATATAAGTTTATATCATATATCCTGATCATTTTTCAAATATCTACCTACCAGCACTCTATATTTTCAGTTTATACCCCATTATTATATTAAATTTATAATAACCTTGAACCGAAAATCTGCATATTATATAGCGTTTCCCCCAGGAGTTTGAGGTGCCTTTTCCGAATGAATGTACGTGAGAGATTCATGGAAGATTGAAGTTCAAATACAGTAAATTCGACCTTGCTAACCGAACGCTCCTCCGTGGCCCAATCGGTAAAAGCACTTCAAGCTAAATGACGGTTCCCTATAGGATACAGCTTCGAATCCTGTCGGAGGACGAATATTTTCTGTGAAAATTTCTCGGACATTCAGGCCGGTAAATGTTGTTTAATACTGTTTATTATAAACAGAGCATTTACTTAAATATTTGTATCTATAAAAAGAATGTATAAACATAAAAATGTCTTAAAACATATATATATATATATATATATATATATATATATATATATATATATATTTGTGTGAGAGAGAATAGGTGAGAACGAATAGATTACAATTCCAACGTTCGTAACATTTAACTTAAAAGCGGGCTCAATACAAACACTCAATACTTTATTTTAGGATATTACACCGAAAACATGTCAAAACGTATCAAAGCATCTCATCAATTGCCTAAAATAAAGTGTGTGTGTGTGTGTGTCTGTATATATATATATATATATATATATATATATATATATATTCGAGATTCTTTTTCATGTATTTTAATTGGAAGATTTTCTTCCCAAAAAGGTGGTCTTATCAAAATTAACGATCCTCGTTGACACTGCTATTTTATCCATAGCTTAGACGAGGAGAAAGAGATTCATGCCTTCTGCAAAGCTATTCTTCTTCTGCTTCTTCTTCTTCTTCTTCTTCTTCTTCTTCTTCTTCTTCTATGTGCCGTATCCTTTCAGGAAATATGTAATCATGGTTCTCCACAACGTTCTATCTTGTATCATTCTTAGTAGATTTTCACGCCTTGCTAAGCCCCCCTCTCCATTTCACTATCCACTCGCACAAGTTAGGTATGTGACTCACTGCCTTCTTCTATCTCTCTTGCCCTTAATATGCTGTGTAGAGCTTATGCTTTTCAATGTTGCGTATGACGATAAACTAAATCCGGCAGCAATGTCTCTGATAAGAAGATTGTAAGTTTTGAGGAGCGTGGAACAACCTCTTAATTGTTATTCCCAGGTCCACCCTGACCCGAGGTAGAGACTATGAGGAAATAAGGAACTCTTTATTAAGAATGAAAACAGTAAGAAAATATAAAAATATAAAAAAAAAAAAAATTGATATAATTAGGTTGGTGCAAAAATAATGACGTAATAATGTCGTTTTTGAGGTTAAAAATACCTCAAAAAACGACATTATTACGTCATTATTTTTGCACCAACATAATAAAAGGGCATTTCGTTTTATAGTAAGTGTGAAGACATTGCATATACAGTAAAAAGAAAGAAATAAAAACAATTTGCTATGATTGATCTCATTTCTTGTACAGAGAAACAAGTTTTGGCAAAAGAAAATGCGGGTCAGTAATTAAAATTTAATCATGGCGTTCTCTTGAAATAATTATTAACTTTGTATTTTCATATTTAGATTTTGGATTAAATAACCCATAGAGTTGTTGATATGCCTCTAAACAAAAAAAAAAAAAGTCATCATATTCTGTCCAAATAATTTCAGCTGTCTTTTCCTGTCTTTTTAATTGCTGCTTCCATAGAATTTTCAGTATCCTTCTGTAGAGCTAGATTTCTACTGACTCTAGTTTTTTCCCTCATCCACGGGGAAATTATCCGTTGTAAACTTAACAGACAAGTTTCGGATTTGAATTCGGCTCGCCAATTCAACATTCTGTGACAATAGGCATTGCCTTACTAGCCGTAAAAGAAATACTTCGCATGCGATAAAGACAACACACATAGAATTCTCATTCTCCTAACCCTAGCAATGAGTCTGTAACGCAGTAGAGCCTGCAAAAAGAATGATTGAGATTATAGAAAAAAAATGGCTCTGGAGGCAAGCTGTTGCAGTCATTGGCGCGTTGATGTCCATTGGAGAACGACCAAGACATATGCACATGGCACATCGTTACACTTCTAAATAAACGTCAAAGCTCTGGACACTGGTAATGTGACTGCCGTTTTCACAGCAATAGAATGGGGAGAAAAGAAGACGGAAGTGGAATGTACTTATACTCTGTGAAGTGATTCTTTGAATTAAACTCGAAAAAAACTATTCAGTCCCAGGCAATAGATATCAGTCCGGTTTCCTTGTGTTATTTACCCCATAAATAAAGAAATAAAACGATGCTCGAAGTAGTAATCGCTATTTTCTTGTGTCTGATACTTGAAGTGTCATTTTTAGCGATTTTATTTCCACGGCTAGATAAACACATGTTGTGAAGAGATCGTTAGGAAATTTCACGTCACAAGCTGCTCCATGAATCTGGTTATGTGCCAAACCTTGCAAAACTTACTATCTAAAAAGTACACGTTAAACAGCTATGCCTAGTGAAATAGTTAAGCAATTTCGTTTTGGTAGATTCGTTTGCTGTGCTTTATCAATTCTTTGCAGGTTATTTAAAGCCTCGTTCCGGGTAGGACAATAAACTAAATATGCGTCCCGGGTAGGACAATAAACTAAATATGCGTCCCGGGTAAAATGATAAACTATGTCCAACAGCAAGACCTCTGATCAGGTTTTGAGGAGCGTGGAACCACCACTTAATTGCAGGTGTTCCCAAGTCCACCTTGACCCGGGGTGGTAGCACCTGTTACGGGTCCAAGCTATGGGCATATAATTAACTAGGGTCAAAATACTATGAAAGTGTAAAAATAGCTTTTATTACCAGCAATACATTATTACGAGCAATGCATTTTTGAAGAAAACATATTACCGGCAATCCATTTTGGGAAAAAAATATTACCAGCAATAAAAATCTTGTCGGCATGAAATAACCCACTCGTGTTGATAGGCTGTAAAACAAAACAAAGCAAACATTTAGGGCCAGAGAATATTTTTATATTGTAAGAATTTGGGTGATGGGGTCGAGGGAGAGATGATAATGGTTTGGTCTTGCGAATTAACCCATAGCTGGGGGTGAGAAGAAGAGGTTTGATACGTTTTGCAAGGGTATTTACGCATAAATAAATACAATGCACCCAATTGGAATAGAGCTGTCTGCATGAAAATTTTAAGCTATTATCTACTGGCAGATCCATGTTTAAAGCACCTGGCATTTCTAAGCGGTCACCCATCTAGATACTAACCAGGTGCGATGTTGTTTAACTTAAGTCATCGACCCTAAGCCATAGTTAAGCAAAACCAGTTATTGAAATTCAAATCATACGCTACGATCAAGACCATGTGACAAACTTGGTTTTTCTAAATTTCCCGGCTATGCAGACATGACTTGAATGGTAGCTTCACGAAGAATTTAATCGTGCGTTTGATACACAGTGCTCTTCTAAAATAGCCCTTTGCCAGGTTGAAAGATACTGAGTTCAAAGCTATTATTAGAGTAGCTGTGAGACAACAGTATTAAGGAAGCAGAAGATAACCGTAGTGGGCGATAGACCCATATGAAGTAAGAGGACGAGGAAGAGGGAAGAGTTTATCAGTTGCTACGACTAAAAGGTTGGTGAGTCTTGCATTAAGGTCATTAAATTTTTAGCCCATTTCAAACAAAATTATTCAACATTAAACACAGACGAATGCTGTAGAAACAGTCAGACATTTTATGATTTCGTAAAACAATATTATGCTAAAAAATATACAAAGAATGCCTTTGTCATCTCTATCTCTCTTTCTGTTTGTCTCTATCACTATATATATATATATATATATATATATATATATATATATATATATATATATATTATTTGTTTAAACGTATTTACATATTTGAGTAGATGCTCTGTTTTTTTATTTATTTGACATGTTATCTGTCTTTAATCCATTTCATAATACATACATAATTCATACATTCATATATATATATATTAGGTTTGTGCAAAAATAATGTCGTTTTTCTTTTGAAGTTGAACGTCAAAAAACGACATTATTTTCGCACCAACCTTATATATATATATATATATATATATATATATATATATATATATATCATCATCATCATCATCACCACAGACAATCTGTTTCACTGTATCAGAGCTCCTCAGTGTGACTAGACATCCGACTGATTTGGTATCAGTCATATATATATATATATATATATATATATACTTTTAAACGTTATTTGAAATGGATACTCAGATTTGAGTAGATTCTCAGTTTTTATTTATTTTTTAAACAGTTTATTTATTTATTTACATCTTATTTTTCTTTAATCCATTTCACAGTATATATATATATATATATATATATATATATATATATATATATATATATATATATATATCATTATCCACAGATAGATTGTTTCTCTGTATCACATCTTCTTAGTGTGGCTAGACATCCGATCACTTCAAGCCGGGACCGAAACCCGACTGATTTGGCGATTCTTACACTTTATGATTTATGTTTTTTTTTTATTCCAGTGTGAGTGGTGATGAGCTTGTCATCTTCTATTTGTAATATTTGCTTGTGGAAAATTTAATTCTCAATTTTTGTCCAGCATTCACTGCCATATAGGAGTACACATATCACATAACAATTCAGTACGCTTTTCTTTGTTTTGAACAAAGTTTTCCGGTTTCTTATTAATCTGCTTAGCTTTTGGGAGGCATATTTGGATATACTAATGCACCTACGGATTTCAGTGCTGCACTTACCGTTCTCAGTTAAAACATCTACTATCTATATTTCTCTTGTTGTCTGTCTGTGTGTCTGTCGTGGGCGTTGTTACCTCGCCCAGGCCGCATTTCTCCCCCAATTTCGATGCGGTTTACACCACAAGTTTGCAAATGGCTGCCATAAGGACATGACGGACGCCGATTTTTGAGTTCGGACTCAGGTTCCGAAAAAATCGATTATCGAAAAATTCGATAATCGAAAAAATCTGCTTACAGAAGGAATGATCGCATTTCTACCAAATTTGACACCTTCTTAGAGTCTATCATTAGAAATGTTATCCAGAAGTTTCATGGCCACTGACCCCTAAACAGCGCTGAAAATCGATATAACCCAAAAACCGATACGCTCAGATTGCGCCTGAACCGCATGTCGGTTTTTAGCGAAAACCGACCGGATTTATGAGGAGGCCATTGGGAGTCACCATGTGAAGTTTCAACTCTGTGCGCCCCCCAAACAGAGTGCAAATCGATAATCGGTCAACCCTTAAAAATGTTTTTTACGGTTGGGTATTTCCTAAATGCAGATTAATTTAAGGTGACGCTATGCGCGGGAAGAAACAGGTCAGTGTGTGCAGTGGAGTGGAAGAAAACATTTGACCTCAAATTCTGGAATGGGTGCAGGGCCATTGAAATTCGGCTTTTTTTATCCCTGCTACCAGTTCTGACTTTCAGCCACAAATGACATATTCGACTTTGTCAACACTATTGCTTTAATCGTAGTAACATCAGCACGACAAAGGGCACACCTTTAAAGGCAAGGAAGGGCAAAAATGTTTTAAGTCAAGTGATATCGATTGGTCTTTGAGTCGTACGATTTTTTAAACAAACACGGGCAACGCCGGGCCACGCTGCTAGTTTCCCATATATTTAGATATTTTTACTTGATTGATTTTGGTAGCTCCGATTTATAATTTGCATTTTGGGGCTTGTCTTTTGCTAACAAACTTTGAATTCCGTCATCTTGCTGCTGCTGCTGCTTAGTCATTTCCTCCCGCTTCCCTTCACCATCATATGTAGGGATTTTTTGTCGTTTTCTTTCCGTGTTTGCCATACCTCGGTGTATGGATCTGTTGTAAGAAATTCAGTACAGGGGAATAAGAAATTGAGGATAGAATAGATTGAATGGAGTACCAGAGATATTTTCGCTCAATGCCGCAAATTGCTACGAAATTACAACTTCAACCTGCAAACTTATGTTCTTAAATAGCCTCAATAGGATCAAGTCTTTCATACAGATGCCATACATAGCACCAAACCCGTTCAGAAATATCTAAACTGTCAACTGTATAGAACCGCTTTCTGAGATCAATGGGGAAAATGTCTTTCAGCGAGTAATGCATGACGGTCTTGGCAAAGATTATTCTTCTTCGAATATTGTGGACTGGCGTTACAGAATTACAAAGAACTATAGCAAATAACAGAAGACACGTCACTTGAAGACTAACACCAACAGCAACACATAAAATGGATAGCACATAACATGAAGAGAAAATAATGATATAATCAAGATGTTAACTTTCCACACCACTTTAAATAAAAGGTTAGGAATGAAACAGCCATCAACACTGGAAAGAACGATAAAAGCTACTGGAATTGAGATACCTGTTTTCCTAAAAGACAGTGTTTTAAGAGAAAGATTTTATAAATTTCGACCGAAAACAATTGTGGCTGCTCGGTCAATGAAAGCCAAATGTTTGCTTGTAGGATAATGGTCAATATCAGCATTACTTTTACAGTATTATTGAATGTAGAGTGTAGAAACTGTCGGTAGTTTCTAATCTCTCTCTGTCTATCTCTTTGTCTTTATATAAGACAGACTTTAAGAACATAAGAAAATCTTTAAACAATAAATTTCCTTGTCTATTATATTCAATGAGACATCTGTATAGAATGGATTGATGCAGATTTATTAAAATGGTTCTAGTTAATACCAATAAAATGCTATCGTAAACAATAGCAAATTAATTACCGATAATGTTTGAACTTCAAGCCACCTGCTTGAATGCTTTGCTTTTTTATTATGAGTAACTATATAGTGACTTTATTGCCACCCTATACACACACACACACAAACTCATATATATGTATATATATATATATATATATATATATATATATAAAGAACTATAGTCTTAAGGTGTGCTATATTTATGGGATAAAGTGCTCAATATCAGAGATAGAGCGTGTGTAAATATAAAAGTGAACATAGAAGTCAACACTTAGAGGCGACAGTCTGGTTCATGCTATATGCAATCGTCAGAGCACTCGTGGCCTGACTATTGCATATAGCATGAAACAGACTGTTGCCTCTAAGTGTTGACTTCTATGTTCACTTATATATATATATATATATATATATATATATATATATATATATATATATATATGTAAAATAAGTAAATCCTAATGAGCCAGGTACTATTTACCTAGGTTTCACCACATGGGATCATCAGTGTGAGTTTTTCTAAGGTACCAGAGATTTGAGGTACTGGACGATTTTTAGCCCTGCTCGGAGGTTTCTGGTCCTTTATTTTTTTCCATAAATAAATAGCTTCTTTAAGAAACCAGTAATTAATTTAAACGTATAGAATTACTTTGTAAATTGATCCTTGGATGAACCCTGTTGACCTAAGTAAATCCCACAAACATTATAACCTACCCTTTTTCTTTTTTTTCGTAAAAGCGGCTGTATGTTGCTTTTAAATCTAAATAAATCGTTCACTCGCCTGTAAATCACAATCGCCTGATGAGATGCATTTAATAGGCAGCGAAACACGACTGCAATTGTGTAGCGATTTTGACATGCTTTCCATATAATATCCTAATATATATATATATATATATATATATATATGTATTTATTAACCCTAGCATATATATATATATATATTTACACACACACACACACACGCACACATATATATATATATATATATATATATATATATATATATATTTCTTCATAGAAAGCTGCTGTATATTTAGGAAATCTATGTGTCGGTGTTGCTATTGATATTTGCATATTTATTCTCATTATTTATTCCCATTATCTTCGCAAAATTATCTACAGAAAAAAAGTGAAAAATCGTTTTCAAAATCATGCTTTTTGGTAATATTGGATTACGAAGAAGCCCTACATTTAATATTGCTTTTATTTGTTTTGTTTTTTTTTATATTTATTAGCATCATCCACACCACATTATCTCTTTATCTCCATCTACAAAGATAGAATATGACTATGAAAAACCTGCTGGTCGTGAATAACGGATTATGAAAGAAGTCAATAAAGTTGATTTCATTTGAATTTCCATATTTCCAATCATCCTGCAAATCAGGTTTTTTGTTATGTTTCTTAACTGTAAAACGAATTAATAAAATCCAAAGGATTAATGAAAAGTCCTCAGCCTGTCCAGGAAGAATTCTTAAAAGAAAAAAATGATTTGATGTTTAATTAGATTTCAGGAAGTGGATTGATCTGGGCCTAGAACTCGAAAAATGACAGACATTAACAAAAAAGTAGATTAATGAACTGCGAAGAGACGACAGTTGAGGAACAAGGAAGCCGTGAACGTTAATTTATAAGAAGATACACACAAAATTAATATATATATATATATATATATATATATATATATATATATATATATATATATATATATATATATATATATATATATATATAATAGCATAAATAGAAGACCATTTTGAAAAAATGCGAGAATAACGTAGCGAAATCTCGTTTTTCCGATAAAATATGTCGTTATGTGTTTAGGATAAAAATGACATAGAAGGAGGACACAGAAATTTGTTCAAAATCTACGCGCTCTAGTGATCATTGAAATGCATGTCAGAAGTTAATCTTTAAAATCAGTGCACATTCCAAAGCAGAGGGAGGAAGCTTTAGCAGAACCTCACCTTAAAAATGTCATTTTCCGACCAATTTTCTATATTTCAGTTACGCCATGTTATTTCACACATATTATCTATGGAAAGTAAGAGATAATAAAATGTCATTTGAAACAAAGAAAACTGTACCGAATCTCTTGTAGTATATATTGTTTTATATGGCAACGAATGCTAAACAACGTTCTAATAGCGAATGGATAGTACCCACAGCTAAATTTAAATTTTAAATCTAGTTGGAGTTTGGTTCCTTGTACAGTAGGTCCCCTTTATTTATTTGCAAGCATTTGACTTTAGCTGCTTTTAACCCATTAACAACCAAATTTTTTTAATGCACATTTTTGGCCCAGACAGGTGTCTTAGAAGTTTATTTTTCCTTATGTTTAATTTCAGTAGTTACCATTGTCGCTTTTATAGAAACTAGAACATCAGATATATATGTGCATAAAACATCAAAAATAATATTGATTAGAAATAATAAAAAAATACTTTTCAAAATAGTCATTATTTTTCTACTCGTGAAATGTAAAATTACGACACAAAGTGTCTTCTTACGGCTAATAATAAAAACTTTAAAGGTTAAGTGTTGTAAAATATACCTCTGCCATTGCAATGTATGTAAGCAATTGAATGTAAATACAAGGAATAACATTTAGAGAGTTTAATTTTAACAGATCCCCAAATGGGGCTCATAGCAGGTAATAGGTTAAGCAAATATTAATAAAATATATTTGTTAGCAGTAAATAAGGACACATGCTTCAAATCCATTACTGTCACAGTGGCTTTCAAGTTTAGCTCGTTAATCATTGCAGAACAAAGAAGAACTAATCTACATAAATAAAATAGAACATATATATATATATATATATATATATGTGTGTGTGTGTGTGTGTGTGTGTGTGTGTGTATTATCATTAGTATAATATATTTATTATAACATTTTTACATCGCTACACAAAAATTCTCATGTTTCGGAATTATAAATTTCCTTCATTGGCGGATGATAGATAACTATACGATGATAGATAAGTTATCTATCATCGCCTGATGCTAAGAACTGTGTATTTTTAATCTGTCTGTTCTTTCTCTTTATTTGAAAAACGTTCAAATTCCCTTACTTTCCACCGTGCAAATATTAGCATAAATTATGCGAAAGTTAGTAGAAAATATATCAAGTAAGAACAGACTACAATGTTCAAAAATCATTTGACACTAGACTCCTGCTTATTAGGGATTAGCAGGAGAACAAGTAAAGATAATTTTACATTTTAAATGCAGTTTGATTTGGGACCATTGTTTTCATTTCTTTCAATAGTTTATTCTATAGAATAAAGTATAATGTGACATTAAACTCATTCATGTAATGTTTCTAGCTATTTAAAAAAAATAAGAATGACCTTAGTTATGATTATATTAACCGTTTTTGCAAACATTACTAGTGTTACAATAACACCGGAATATCTCATTAGCAACTAGGGTTTATATATTGCTTTCTTTTTTGACAACATTCAGTTGAATGAGTTAACAATTCTAATTCAGTCTCATATATCACAATCCTGCATTACTCACGCAGAAAATATTAACAATGAGTCAGTAAAATTTGTTTATTTTATTATTTTTAATCGAGTTCACACCAAGCAAAGCAGTAAAGCCACTAAGACGCAAGGAGTTATTGGGCGTGAAAGAATTAGAACAAGCAACATTATTAAGGAGCGAGAACAAAACAAGTGTAATCAGGCGGAAAGTAAATAGCGATTGACATTGTATTTCAAATTTTGAAGATTAAATTTGGCTGGAAAGCATTAGGCCGGAAAGGAGTTTCACAAGCAAAAAGTACAAGAAAATAACCTGTTAACATAGAATTTACGTTACAGCTAAATTGATGAGACCTCTTTGCCCGGCTAATACATACATACACACAGAATATATATATATATATATATATATATATATATATATATATATATATATATAGATATATATATATACTAACAGCTTAACCCAGTTATTATATTGCATATGTCTACCGAGAGGCGCTTACTGGATCATATTGACTGTGATCCGGAGAGGTTAAACACCGCGATAATAACACATGGTGACTGTTGTTCGGAGTTTCCGTGGCAAGTCTTTTGCACGGTTACTTTTTTATCGACAGATCCAAAAAGTGTGGATGGTCCAACACAAACATTCACCACTTGAAACAAATCATTGTACTGATTTTCTGACAACTACACCTAATTAGTTCCACATATAACCGGCTTTTGCGAAAAACAGTGTACGAAACAACATCAGCTTCATCCTAAGACTTGGAATATACGAACTCTCCAGGACAACAACTCAGCATAAGAAAGAAAAACATTTCTGGTCCTATTGCTACTTCCGCTATGTGGATGACACCTTCACGTCTTTTCATGCTTAGGTAAAGCGGAGGTGTGTTTCTCTCAGATTAATAATCTCCATGTTTTTCTAAAATATACAATGGAGATAGATAAAAATAATCAGATTGCTTTCTTTGGATGTACTTTTGGAGAGAACACCTGTAGGTTTTCTTACCAGTGTTTATGGTAAACCCACCTTCTCTGGGATTTACTTAACTTGGGATTCTTTTGCACCCAGATCCAGGAAGAGTAATCTTATTAAGACCTTTACTAATCGTGCATTAATGTTGTGCTCACAATGTAGACTCGACACCGAGCTGAAGAAAAACAAACAACTTTTCTTAATGAATGGTTACCCTGAAGGTGTGTTGACAACTACCATTGAACAAAAGATCAATAAGTTCAATGAGTCTAAGAGATATTGTCCTTCTAAGTGTCCTGTTTATGTGAGACTACCGTGGATCGGTCCTGGGAGTCAAACATATGCAGACAAAATTGCTAATTCAATTAAAACGTATTGTTAATGCTGTTACTGTCCGAAGTATTTTTACTACAAAAAAGGCTTTACCCCACTCTCCGTAAAGATGTCTTGCCTACCAGTTAACAAAGTTTAGTTATATATCAATATAAATATCGATGTGAGATTGACTGTGTGGGCATGAACATCCAATGGTTAGAGGTAAGGATCACCCAGCATGTTCCCGGCAAGGTGCGAAGACACGAGCCTATTACGTCTGGGTGTTCACAAACTCACGAGTTTGCGATTGGTGAGCACCTATTAAATTCTGTCGCTTGCAGGACTAACTATTCTCCTGACTTTATTTTCCTGTCATACACAGGGCTAGGACGAGACTCCATTTAGACATCTTGGAGTCTATTATTATTAATATGCAAAGTACTGCCATGTATAGACAACGGGAGATGAAATATAAGTTGACCCTATTCTGGGAAACTACTGCCTGACTGGGAACATATTTAGTAATGATTTTTCCCTTTATACGACTATTGGGTAATTTTTTTTTAATACCAGTTGTTGCTAATATTTTTTCTTATTAGCATCTTTGTTTTATATTGCCGACGATTCTCTTTCTGAGGAAGTGTCGGCCAAAAGGCGCCTAAAATCTTTTTTTCTTAAATGAGATACTTTTGTATCTATTTTAATAATAAAAAATATGATCCTTTTCCTTAAAGTTATATATATATATATATATATATATATATATATATATATATATATGTGTGTGTGTGTGTGTGTGTGTGCGTGTGTATGTGTCTGTGTATTATGTATATATATTATGTGTTTAAAATAGACGCTCCGTTTATTTTAATTTTAAACTTTATTTATTAAATCTACCGGTCTGTGCACTCGAGAAAATATAATAAAGGAAATGTGCTCATAGGCAGGTTTCGAATAGTCATAATAATATCGGATTAAAAATAAATCTATTAACACTTGATATATATATATATATATATATATATATATATATATATATATATATATATATATATATATATATATAGAGAGAGAGAGAGAGAGAGAGAGAGAGAGGGAGAGAGAATTGGTATATACGGAATAAATTCCAATAACCAACAAATACTATTCTTAAAAGAGTTCTCAATACAGAGAAGAGCCGATATATTTATTTATTCAAAATTTTAACATATGTTATAAAATCACTACAAAAACAGAAATGTTGAAACAAAATGGCTATTTTTGTAGTGATGTTATAATGCTTATGTTATAATTTTGAATATATATATATATATATATATATATATATATATATATATATATATATATGTAGATAGATAGATAGATAGATAGATAGATATAGATATTAGTGAATATACCTAATATCCAACGTCGATAGCACGCCTCGGAATTTCATGCAGTTCTTGCAATCTTCCAGAACTGAACGAAATTCTGTATCGTTGGATGCAATATATATTCGCTAATATATACTTATAGCTCTTTCACATAACATTGACCACTTCATCTATAATACTTTAAGTAGAAATATATTTATACATACGTGCAATTATATCTGCGTGCATGTATATTTTTTTATCATACCCATTCCCCCACCACACTCACATACACACACAAACACACTCATATATATATATATATATATATATATATATATATATATATATATATATATATATATATATATATATAGGGTGCGGTGTAAACCTTTAAAAGAAATTCATGTATTTTGAAATAACAGATTTTTACTGTGTATTTCCGAAGAGGGAAATTGGCATTCTATTGTGCAGATAGCTTCTTCGAGAACAGATTGCAATTTGTTCTTTGTTGCTTGGAAACGAAGCAGAAGAACAGAGTTTGTTTTGCTCAAACAATTGCGTCATTCTGCTGCTGAATTGGCAGCAGCAGGAATTTCTCCCCTGAAAACCATTTCAGGCGCAGGATAAGGAACAAAAAAAAAAAAAAATCTATAAAACAGAATGATATTGATCTTTCAGTTCTTTTTCCAGTGTGACGTCAATCCTCATTTTCCCGGGATTAAGGCTTGCCAATTTCTTGGGTGGGTTCGAGACAAAAAAACATTCACACCTTCGACATTCTGTTTTGTCCATTTATCTCCTTAACACGTCACTTTTTACATGTCTGGAAGCCGAAAAATGTAAATATTGTACATGCCTTGACGAAGGGCACCAATACAAAAGTATATAGCAACCTTTATATTAAATTTATTTTTGTTAATACTTTTTATTTCTGCATCTTTCTTATATATCGCTTTATTCCATCAGGACGAAGACGATGAATTTTATTTATATATATATATATATATATATATATATATATATGTGTGTGTGTGTGTGTGTGTGTGTGTGTGTGTGTATGTATGTGTGTGTGTGCGCGCATTTTCTTAAAATTGCCATAATATAATTTAAGGTCTGAATTGCGATTTACAGCATAGATTTGGTACAAAACAGAAAATATGTAACACCCAGTGAGGATCGAACTCACTATTCAGTCGTAAATGATTAGCGCCAAAAAGCGCGCTAAACTTTACACTACATCAAAGCACCAAAGGCGGCGGCTTATTTTATGCGGTATGATTTTTCACATTTTGCTGCCAGGCCCATGTCAAAGGTTACAATGCATATGTCAGGCACCTAGGCAATAGAGAGTGTTTCTTTTTTTTTTCGAGGGTTCGCAAACACACTCACTTCAAAGTCGGAAATCGTGACATGTCAGTGAACAGTAATAATACAATAAAAAATACATACAATTAGGTAAAAGTATTCAGGGATCTGTATTCATGCCTTACCAAAGGGGGGTACTAGCGGGAAAGACAACTATTGACTGAAATTCGAACATGTCTTTTCGATTTAGTTTTTGGCACCGATAGCCGTTAGTATAGCTTGTAATAATAATAATAATAACAATAATAATTATTATTATATTATTTTGGAGCCATCATCTGTACTCAACCCATAAAAACTTTTCACAAACTTTATCGATGCTTATTAGTAATCCCAATGAAACCCCAGGATGGATTACTGAAAGTATTACATATCTCCTGCCAAAAACGCTTGAAACAGATAATAAGAAAAAATATAGACCAATAACATGCTTGTACACCACGTATAAATTGATCATGTCTGTCCTGACGAACTGTACTTACCCTTTTCTCGAAGACAACAGCATTCTTCTCCTGGAATACAAGGGACGCAGGACAGGCTCATATGGTTGCAAAAATCAACTACTGATAAACAAAATGATCCGGGAAAATTACGAGAAAAGGAGGTAGAAATCTGCATGGATAGAAACTTTGATAGTGTGTCACACTCCTGGATTCTTTAAAACTTTAGAAATGTACAAAACCTCCTCGCTAATAGTAAGTTTCCTTAAACATAGAATGGGTTTGTGGAAAACCACATTATGCATAAATAACACCAGAGGCACTGTCTTCAATCTCCCTTACGAATGAACTAAACAATAATTGCTATGAATATGAGGTAAACAAGAAATTCTTCAATCACCTACTCAACATGGATGAGCTCAAACTTTTTGCCAAAGGCGACAATGCTTCAGTGGCGACATAGCTATGGATTTTGGATCCGATAAATGTGCAAAAGTAACATTCAAGAAAGGGAGAATTACAGAAATACACTCAATAGATTTAGTTTTTCTCACAAAGATTTGGAACTGGAATAAGAAGATACTTATAGGTACCGAGGAATTAGCGAAGGAGATGTAACACATCATACCCAAATGAAGGATAAACTAAGAAAGGAATACTACAGGCGCGTGCTGTTTGTATTGTATACTGAGTTGAATTCAAAATATAGAATAACAGCCATAAACAACTCTGGGATTTCCCGTGGCGTAATATGGTTTAAACATCCTTAACTGGACCATAGCTTACATTATACGAATGGACACTAAGTAAGAAAACTTCTCACTTGCATGCACCATACCAAGGCTGATATTTATCGTCTATATGTGCTCAAATCCGAAGGAGGCGGAGGATTAGCTTAACTATTAGGTTGGTGCAAAAATGTCGTTTTCTCACATATGTTACTATGTGAGAAAACGACATTATTGCACCAACCTAATAGAACTGTCTTACAAAACTACAACAATTGGTCTTCAAAGATACCTGGAAACTACAGAAAACTGGAAGATAATCTGTGTTAAAGAATACGAAAGAAATAAGAAACTTTATTCAGTAATAAAGGAAGCCATCATGTTCAAAATGAAGTTTCAAGTGGATGACGGAAGGCAAGTAAAATATAACTGCATCTGCAAAAACCTTAAAAAAAGAATGCAAAAATCGAATGCATTCGACCAGATATAGAAACGATGGCAGGATAAATCTCTTCATTCTGCCCGTGCCAAACAAGGTGATGTAGACAACCCCCCTTTCTCATCAGGGACTACGTACTGCAGGGTTAAAAACTGAAACCGTAGGCTTCATTCTTTTTGTACAGGTTCAGTTCTTGCTAACTAGAAATTACGAAGCAAACATACTGCAAAATTGTTAGCCCCAAATGCAGACATTGATAAATACCCAGAAACAATTGACTATCTTCTATCAGTTTGCACGGTATTGGCACCCAGGCATGACAGAGTGGGCCAATACATGCATTAGAAAATCTGCTTTTACGGAAAGGAAACTGCAAGACATTGGTATGAAAACCACCCAGAACCGGTTAAGAAGATAGGATAGTAACAATTTTATACACACAGACAGAACCATCAAAGCTAATCGACCAGACATCGTGATCAGAGACCCTAAAACAAAATGTGCCTACTTATTGACATAACAGTCCCTGCAGACTGCAATGTATCTTTAAAGATGTACAAAAAAAAAAAAAAACAAATTACAAGAACCTTGAAATTGAAATTTCAAAAATGTGGCACATGAAGATCTCAACAACTTCAGTTGTAGTTGGAACCCTCGGATTGATTGAAAAATATTCCAATATACTCATTAAAGTAATTCCTCGTAGCTTTAAAGAAATACAAAAAAGATGTACGCAAAAGTATTGCCCATATTTTACGAAGGGTGTTATCTATGTAAAATATGTGTGATCTTAGTATTAGGTTGGTGCAAAAATAATTTCGTTTTCTAACATATGTTACTATGTGAGAAAACGAAATTATTTTTGCACCAACCTAATATTTTTTTTTCCTCAAAAAAAATACTTATGGGGCAATTTCGGACCTTATGTCTCTGGTTATGTCCCAGAAAGGAATGAGTATACACCAGAAATCAAATCAAATCAAATAATAATAATAATAATAATAATAATAATAATAATAATAATAATAATAATATTTCCTAGCAGGTCATGCTTTAAGGAAATACAAAAAATTGTACTCACAATTACTGGTCACATACTACGAAAAGCTTTACCTATGTAAATTATGTGCGATGTGAGGGTGTTTTTTTTTTTTGTTTTTTTTTTTTGTAAATTAAGCCATTTCTGACCTTAGGTCTCTAGTTTGGGCCCAGAAAGAAACGTGTATACAACTGAAATGCAAGGAAATAATGATAATAATATTAGGTTGGTGCAAAAATAATATCGTTTTTTGACGTATTTTTTAACGTCAAAAAACGATATTATTTTTGCACCAACCTAATAATAATAATAATAATAATAATAATAATAATAATAATAATAATAATAATAATAATAATAATAATATGGTGTGTGTTGACAGGATTGTACTTTAAGTTTAAAGTATGTAGCTGCCAAGATGACGTGGGAGGGACATCTAGATATTCGGGAACGCACTCCGTTGGATAGCTCTGTGAGCTGGCTTACACGACCTTGTGCGCAATATGATGACAGGTTTTGATAAAAGAAGCGTATGACCTTGTACTTCGGCCCAGTTGAAAATCCCTTCAGATCAAGTCCGCTTAGAAAGTCTGCGACGGAGATTGCTTTCAATTATCTAGAAGCGATTCGCAAGTCACCGAGAACGCCTCATCCTTCAAGCTTACAAAATCTCCCTTGAAATGCTTATCTCACTATTCTACTTATAAACAGGTTTTACACTGTGCATCAGAATTTAGGAGCCATGTCTAACTGGTTAAAGGAAGGCAACAGACAAAAAATTATTATTATTTTATTTCTTTGATTTCTGGTGTGTACACATACCCTTCCGGGTCCCACCCAGAGACCTAAGGTTAGAAAAGGCATCATGGCATTTTCTACTGACCATTTAAAAAATATTTTTTATAGATAAAACCCTTCGTAAAGTGTGGGCTGTACTCGTGAGAACATTTTTTTTGTTCGTGAGAACAATTGTTTTTTCTTTAAGGCATAGTCTTCCAGGAATCCCTTCAATTAGTCTACTGGAATCTTTTCCAACCAATCCGAGGGCTCCACCTACAACAGGGATTGTTGATGTTTCAATGTGCCACATTTTTGAGATTTCAATTCAAGGTACTTGTATTTTGACAGCTTTTTGAAGATCTTCAAAAATACATTGCAGCCCGCAGGGACTGACTTATCAATAAGAAAGCACTTGTTTGTCTGCGGTCACTAATAACATTGTCAGGGCGGTTAGCTTTGATTGTTCTGTCGGTGTGTATTTTGTAGTCCCATAAACTTGTAACAGGTCCTATCTCCGTAACCGGATCTGGGTAGTGTTCATACCAAAATTATTATTATTATTATTATTATTATTAATTAGTATTATTAATCATTATGATAATAATAATAATAATAATAATAATAATAATAATAATAATAATAATTATTATTATTATTATTATTATTATTATTATTATTATTAATCATGTATTTGCATCTTCACAAAAGATGGTCTGTGCTTATTTCTGAGGAGTGAATGACAAGTCCCCTTATATCCCCAGCACCATACTCAGTATTTTCATAGTCCCCAGGAATTACATAATCTGTCGATTCTCAAACTGTCCTTGTATTTCTAACAGACCTAGTTTCGATTCTGGTGTTTTCAGTACAGTTCTTAGAACATTTACTGTTATTGGCAGGATTTTTCAGTACAGTTCTTAGAACATTTACTGTTATTGGCAGGATTATAACCTTTCACTTTGTATTTGGACTAGAAATTTCTGAAGAAGGCCATGAAATTATTGCACTAACGCGATAAACCTATGTTTTTTTGCTTTGTGTGTGTTCAATCATATGATAATAAATTCGGAATTGCATAAATGAATTCTTTCTTCTCTTTCGCAATCTTTTTTCTTAAAAGCTCCCCGGATAGGTCTTTTTACTTGGAGTAGAAATTTCCGAAAATGACATAAAACTATTACGTTAATGCGATAAGCATTTTCCTTTGTTGTGTGTATGTATTTAATACTACGAAAATGAATCCTAGATTTACGTTCGTCATCATCATTTTTATTAAAGGCTCCCAGGCAAGGTCCTTTCGTTTGAAGTAGAAATTTCCGAAGAAAGGCTTAAACATATTATGCTAATGCGATAAACATTTTTGTTTAGTGTGTTCAATCCTGCAAAAATGAATTAGGAATTGCATAAATGAATCCTTTCTTCATGTTGGTTGTCATCATTTTTCTTAAAAGCTCCCGGGCAAGGTCCTTTTACTTTGAGTAGAAATTTCCGAAGAAGTACGTAAAACTATTACGCTAATGCGATAAACGTTTTCTTTTGTTCTGTGTGTGTGTTCAATTCTGTGAAAATGAATTGGGAATTGCGTAAATGGTTCCTTGTGTCACCTTTGCTAGTGATCGTTTCTCTTAAAATCATTTATTTTCATAGTTATAACAGTGGAAAATATCAAAGGATTCGTCTGGATGTATTTGAGCACAGTGCATTACATTCTTTGACAGCTTAGATCAAGATAACATTGCATTAAATCCCGTGGAAGAAAAGACTCTAACAAAACATCTATTGATCGGCCATGCTTCTGTTGATTTATGTATAGAGAACCACGAAGAAGAATCTATCATTTATGAAAACATGCAAATAGATAATTCAAGCTTACAGACGACACTGAATAGAAAGTCACAAGAGATATTTTTTTTCTTTTTGCCTTTAAATTAATCTAAATTCTGAGACGTGAATTCGGACAGGAAAACAGCAACACCGAGAAAGGCCAGAAAGAGACGAAGCTTTCAAAATCTCCCCAAAGTCAACGAATTATATCGGTATTCCTGCTTACTAATTAATCCCTATGGCGTCTTGTAATCCACTTCCGCTTTTTATTGCACTTCCTGGCAGCAGCCTTCATTTTACAAACTTACCTACTGCTTCATGTTCCAACTCGCCATCGATGTATCATGCCGGTGTAAATGAACGCATTTTCTTCAAGTTTTCATTTTTTTAATTCCCTGTTAGCAAATGAAACGTGCCGTATTTAGGTACTTCCTTTGGGTATATTGAGTAGTTGGAATTTGTGTGTGGTGTTTAGAAGGTATTTCGAAATTTAATGTTGATTTTAGTTTTACGATATATATATATATATATATATATATATATATATAAAATTTAAAGTTAAGTTGAACTGCTTCGTAACTGAAAGAAATATTTCTAATAAAGATCTGTGTTCAAACTCATTTAAAAGCAAGAAATACAATTGCTGATTTCTTAGACAGAGAGAAATAACCATTTTAGTTGGAAATATTAGGTTGGTGCAAAAATAATGACGTAATAATGTCGTTTTTTGATGTTAAAAATACGTCAAAAAACGACATTATTACGTCATTATTTTTGCCCCAACCTAATATAACAAATGTCACCAATTTACCATAATTTGTCCTGATTGTAAAGCTACCATTACTTTGGAATGAGACCCTTATAGGAAAATGGCGAGGTTTAAAGAATATGAGAGTCGCAATAGGATGTATATTTAGTGAAAAAAATCATTTGAACCTGTAAGGGGAAACCAATATCATCAGTGTATTGCGAATTTATTGGCAAGATGAACATATGCTCAGATCTTCTCGATTCATATAGACGAATTATTTTTGTTTTTTAAGCATTTCACCCCAAGCAAGGCGGGAAGCCACTAGCACGTAGGGGGTTACAGAGGATTTGGAGCGAGAGCAGATAGGAATGATAGAGGAAAGGATGAGGAGAAGGATAGTGGATAGATCAAGGCAACTGGAGATGTCAATTGACATTACATTTGAATAGCTGGAGATTATAGCTATCGAGGAAAAAAGGGCCAGGGAATGTAGTTCCACAGAGGAGAGGTGCGAGATATGTAGCTATTAGTGTAAAAAAGAAAACCACTGCACCTCGTTCAGGTCTACTCGTCAATGTTTATGCAAGGTTTTTACGTGAAATAAGATAGTAAATTAAAAATAAAAACTTAATATATTTTCAATAGTCTACAGTAGAGTTTCTAACCTGAATTCGTTTATATTCTGTAGGTTGATTTCCTCTTATCAAGGGCAATTGTAGGTCCCCTTTATAAAATGACCATCATAGTTGACCTTAGTCCGAAAAAAACAAACAACAACCTCACGAATTATCAAAACAGATCCGTTCAGCAAGAATTCTACTATCTTGACCCAGGGAGACTTTATCCCATGTCCTGAGGAATCCTTACAACTAGAGACTTCCAACTTGCAATTGATGACCAGGACTTCGACGTGTCGCATTCATGCACGTATGATTTCTCGATCACTGCGATCATAATCTTTTCAAGTTTAGAGCCATCTGTTATATATCCTACATATCCTCATAAAATGTACTTCTTATTCCCTCCTCTTAGACCCTTATAATATCCTTATTCAGTAAGCCTCTGCATTGAGAGGCTCTTGTGTGTTGTATTAGGCGAACAGTAGTGGTTAGAACGTTCGCTTTCTTGACAATGAGATCTGGGTTCGAATATCACCATTGTCGTTTTGCCTTGATTTTATCAGCCGAGGGAAGCGATACTGGCGTGCGACGCCTTTACCACATGGCTGTTGCTGTTGAGCAAACACAAAGTACATGAAAATGTGTCTGCAGCAGCCCTAGTAGACAGACCTACTCGGATACGAGTGGTCAGCCATTAGTATAAAAAAGTAGAGAAAATCAGTAAAAATAGCGTTTCTGTACTGAAAATTGGTCCTTGAACTGGAGCTTTAGCCTGGGTTCGAACACCAATCACTGGCTAAATCGAGCAAGAAAACCAGAAGGCTATGTACGACATTTGTCCTCATCATAATGTGTGAAAATAAGATAAATGAAACATTGTTCAAGAGGGAGAGCAAAAAAAGAAGAGGAATCAGGAAGACAGAAGATAACGATTGACGTTGCATTTAATTTTTTGAAGATCAAAGTTGGCAGAAAATCAAGAAGCCGGAAGAGACTTCCATAAGTGAAAAGTGCGATTGAAGAAACAGCTGAAATAACACTTCTTAGATTGAAAAAGAAAAAAAAATGAGAAAGAATTGTAAGATACACCAGAAATGAAGTAATTTGGAAAAATAAGAATAAATTGCTTGTGAAAAGTTTCCGTTGTTATATTATGAAAATAAAAAGAAAGAAAGCTCTGTACGTTCAAAATCGGAATTGCAATACGTGTCAAAAAAAATTCTCTCTCTAGTGAAAGAGATGTAAATGTCTCAGTGAAAACATTAATTAGGAAAGTATTATATTTAAGTTAAAATAATAGTTATTTTCTTTTGTTTTTGTCTATTTTCTTATATTCTCATGATAAGCATTTTATCATTCCAAAAGGCAGACATTTTCCTACAGAAATATTGTTTTTTTATTATTATTTCACCCGAAGTATTGTAGTAATGCCACTAAGACGCAGTGGATTCCTAGGTGTGTAAGAAAGACTTTAGTGAGAAGAAAGGACAATATAAGAATAGGATCCAAGAAGACTGAAGATGGCCATTGATATTGCATTTAAATTCTGAAAGATTGTAGGTAGTATGGGAGCAAGAATCTGGAGAAAAGTTCCATAGGTAAGAAGTACAAAAAAAAGAAACAATTAACTTATATTATCTAAGCATCTGGAATGTTCCCCCATATCCTCTCTTCATAAATGTATCGTCTCTCTTCAAAACGTAAGTGTTCATAGCTCTCCACAACTTCCTATACTTTGTACTTCTAAGCAATATTTGTCCCACTACTGTCACTCTTAATGACAATTCTATCTATTTACGCAAGCTTGTTGCATAAGTTACACGTTGCATCTGCTTTTCTTGCCATTAATATACGCTGTGAGTGTTAAATTTTCCAAGCCTGTTGTTCTCGTTATGTTTACCAGTAATTTCAACTGTTTTTTTTTCTTCTGATTTTAAGTAAAATTGATGTTCTTGCAACTTCTTCGTTGCTCACATGTTCCATCTATGTTATTAACAACATTAGTTCTGTAGAAACACTTCTGCAAGTTTCCTTTTCATCTGTGAGTGAAAGTGTTTCAAGTTATAGGTGGATTGATATTACATAGCAGTTCAGTATCCTTCTTCATTTGTAATTAAATTTTCCTGATTCTTAATACTTTGCCTAGTTTCTGAAAGTCATCTTTCGGTATTCCAATTCCAGATCTCGATGTTACATTTTCTGTCGTCTGCTATACTACTTTCCATTGTTTTTACTTGTCTGAAGTAGTAAAAGAAAATGAACAACTCTTCGTAGGGTAAAGGTTGGCTTGCTAATCCTCATTAGTGAGTCGTGAGTTAAATCAACACCGAGTGCTCTGTATTGAGGCTTTGGGCAGATTAAGCTAAAAAGCTTAATAAATAACACTGATACTTAATTATTATTTAAAAGCCAAATTAGTCTTCCAGGCCATTGTAGCGATTTAAATCTTCGTTGGTGTCTGACACTTTTAAAGGAAAAGCATGGCTGAAGAATTCAGGTACTTTCTGAATCAATAGAATGAGTCGATCGTTTTTCCAGTATTTTTAACAATGAGTTATAAGTGGTCTAGAGTGAATTTCAGATCCAATAGGGAGCCTCGTTGCAGTGCAATTGTTTGCAGACTTTTCTTTATGGGGTTCTATACTCCAGGACAACTCATGCTCCAATTAAAGGTTATAAACTGGGAACTATTACAAAATGTTTGTATTGCAGAAAATTTAGAAGAAAAGTTAAGAATATTCTTAATATGTCTTATTTTAATTAACTTTCTAGGAAAAAAATATTACATTGGTATCTATTTTTTAATGGTAAACTAAACATTTTAGAAAGATAAAAACAAATTACTTATAAAATATTCAATTTTATCATGAATATATTTGGGTTATGAATAATAATGCAGAGAAAATATTTAACTTTATGTGAAAAATAAAGGAAATTCCAATAAATCCTGCAGTCTAATAACAGAATTTAGATAAAAAAAAATATTTGGAAGAAGTTTCTGTTAAAAATTAAATGTTCTGTCATAATTCTGATGGTCCCTTCTTTCCTTAGTTAGTTCCCTATGTCGCACGACCGTTACGCCCTGCCAATACCACATAAATAATAGACTATTCCGTTTTGACCGCGTGAAAACGCGGAAATGATATATCAGAGACGCTACTTGGTCCCAGTGAGAAAGTGAAAGAAAGAAAGAAAAAAAAAAGAAAGAAAGAAAGAAGGAAGAGTATGATGTCGGTTTCAGTGAAATGGAAAAAAGTTGTCAATTTAAAATCTTTTCAGTCTTACTTCTTAAATAATGATCAGCATTAATATCCATGATTGTTATTCAAATATTTTGTTAAAGTTGCTAAGCTCAAATATTTAACAATACGATAAGGGAATTTCTAAGGATATTTTAAAGCCGTAGAACTCCCCAAGAGGTTATTCAATCATTAGCATAATAATTAAGGTTTGTCAGAATATTAAATTAGAAAAACCGTGTAATTTTCACGGGTCTTTCTAGTAAAACGTTAAGATTAACTTTCTTGGGAGAGTCCCTGTGACATTTGTAACAAGAAAGAGAAGCAAATGATTGGATTAATAAATAAATTCTTTAGACATTTTTCGGTTACAGCATACTCACTTGTCGAGATCTTCAATAATTTTTCTTTAATTTTCTGGTCTAAAAAGATATATTGAAGTCTAAAACCTGCCCTTCATTAAAAATCCAACAAACTAAATCTTTCACTTAGAATATTAAATATAACTTTAAATACCGAATTAACTTTAAATGAAAAATTTAAGCTTCCAAGTGGCAAGACTAATATTCATCAATTATATTTGTAGTGAATTTTTCGCGAAATGTTTGCTTTTGCAATAAGAATAAAATAATATAGAAATTCCGGAAGAAGTAGAATAAATAAATCTTATACTTACTTCAATTAAATAAGTTAAAGTTATTCCAAAAGCAAACATATATTTGAATTTAAGCCGACTACAGCAGGGAAGCCAAACCAAAACCGTCGCTTTCGTTGAAACGAGGATCTTTTGAAATAGTCATTCAGTTCTGGGCTTTCGTTGCACCATGAGTTGGTCTCTAGTATAAATCGACATTCTTAAGTCTTGAGTGATTTCGACACTCACTAGGTTCTTTGCGCTTGTGGACTAGAGCCAAAATTATGTTATGCTTTGTAAATATCTAGATAAGTCAAAATGACAACTTAGAATTCCCGATTCTGCTTCAATCTGCCTTGTCAGTAATTCGAATCGTTTCACGGGCTTGACTGAATTCAGAATGGAAGATGCAGACGTTCACTTACCGATATCTGAATCGGCAGGATTCAAGCGTATTAACTCTGCAACGATTAATCTGTTTTGAGGATATCAAAGATAAGTTCTAACCGTCCAGTGCAGATGTAGATAATTGTTTTTATCAAAAGTAAGTAACAAAAGTCCAGTGGAGACGTAAACATTCTTGCTACTTCTATATGCCGTCTCTTTTCGGGAGCGATAATGGCTCTCCACAACTTCCTGTCCTTTCAGAAAGAATTGTATTTATGCTATCTTTCTTAATCCCTGTTCTACCAACGATTTACCCAAAAAGTAGATTCATGCATCTAGCACTCTAACCATCTGTAAGTCTTGTGAGTGTCAAATTCCCCAAGGATTCTTTCCTCATTATACACCCAAGAAATTTCAATTGTCCCTTTCTGATTCTAAGTATAAGTTTCTTTTTGTTTTCATTTTCCATAGAACTTCTTCGTTATTCACATGTTCAGTCCCTGGCATTCTCAGTATTCTTCTGTAAGGCCACATTTCTGTTGTTTCAAATTTCTTCTTCATCTGTGATTTCCTTCAGTCTTTTTTAAGAATACTTTCATGGCAACAGCTCTGACGTGCTATTTTCACTGGTGCCCCAACTGCACGAATTTAAGCTTGCAACTAGGTTGGAATCTCGGTCCCACCCTTTCACTGTCGAAACAGTTTAAATGTAACCGTCCCTTCTACTCCAACGGCATCTTCTCTCGCACTTCCCGACAGTGGAATTTCCTTCCTTTTACATGCTTCCCTGATAGCTATAATCTTCAAATATTCAAATGTAATATCAATCGACATCTTCTGATGCTTTGATCTTGATCCCCGTTCTTCTCTTCATCCTTTTCTACAAACATCCTCTTTACTCTTATGCTCGCTGTAACCCTTGCGTGCTAATAGCACTCCCGCCTTGCTTGGGGTGATATGCTTAAAAAGATCTGTGGCTAGCATTCACTGCCGTATGGGAGGTTTCGTTTGGTTTATTTCGTTTTATGGCACATCAACCTTAATGGGTTATTTAACGCATTAAGGTTTTTTTTAGGATAGGTTCGTATGACTAGAATATGTATTCTTTGTATGAAATCAGTTTGCAGATTAAGTTTCATTGTCGCATTTTTGTAAAGAGGGTCTTTGTAGAGAGTCAGCTGTATTACTGGTAATATATTTTTTTTTTCGAAAATGTGTTGATGGTATTTTTATTATTAAACATTTCATAGTGTTTTGACCCCAGTTTGGCGGTTAACCTGTTTGCCTATTGCCGGAACCCTAAATTGTGCTAACACCCTTCTGATCATAGCCCTTGATGCCGGAGCCGTATGGGAGGATCGATATTACCTAATTCTTTTCTTTCAAGATTTGTCTAGATTTCTGAGATGAGGTACTGTAACAATTTACATTATTTACATTCCTCCTACTGTTGTCCTCATCTTTATTGCCATTATTCACGATGTTTCGATCATTGTACGATCCCAAGAACAAGTGGCCCAGTCGAGGAAAGCGTTGGCTGAGTAATCCTCAAAAATAACTTGGCCCAAAGAGTTGTGAATTCAGTACCAAGCCACAGCAAAGGGCGGGGGGACTTCACTTGAGATAAAAAAGGGAATTAATGGAAACTGAAATATCCCAAAAAGACATAACACATGAAATGAGAACAATTTCGATTTCGAATATCAACGTATATTGCCTGAAGAGATCCGGGGCATACAAGAGACGAACCATCGTGAATATGGAAATAAAGATAAGGAGGACTGTCTGAACGATGTAAATTCTTCTCTTTGTTTCCAATGAGATTTTCATGTTTCTTAATATTCTGCATAGCTTCTGGAAGACATCTTTCTCAGTTCCATTGCGCGTTCGGATTTCTGTGTCTCATTTTTCGTCCTCTGTTAAAACACTTCCTACTTGAAATAAATTAAATCCTTGAGTATAAGACGACCAATGTTTTCTGAAAAAGAGGGAATAAATGACATCTTTGAGTATAAGACGACCAATGTTTTCTGAAAAAGAAGGAATAAATGACATCCTTGAGTATAAGACGACCCAATATTTCTGAAGTTAAAAACAGGGAATAAAATTACATCCGTGAGTATAATACGTCCCGTGTTTCTGGAGCTAAAAAGGTCCACTGGTGACGTAACAATTCCTGCTTCTTCTATGTGCCGCCTCTCTTCCGGACGTGAGCGATAATGGCTCTCCGTAACTTCCTGTCCTTTCAGAAAGAATTGTATTTATGCTATCTTTCTTAATACCTGTTCTACCACCCATTTACACAAAATCCTGTTTCTGAAGCTAAAACATGCAATAAATTTCAACATTAAGTAGTAGAGCTACATCTATATCATTTTTAAAGGTTCTACCCTATTGTCTATTAAAATCTCAATGTCGTACATATATTTCACTAAAATATTTAAGTTATCAAGATAGTAAAGAACCGAAATCAAGCGGATATTTAGCCATTACGCGTTTCTTTACCTAATTTCCGTTTCAAAACTTCGAATTTTCACGGAAATGTGCCAACTGGACATACCCTGTAATACATTTGAAGGTATTAATTAATTTATCATACTTTTCTATTTTGCATCACTTTATATTTCTGTATATTAATAATCTATACAAATATTGTATTTCATTAAAAATGAACAGAGACACAAATATTGCTGAGATATATAATAGCTTTTGTAAACAACTCTTATAAACACCTGCGTATGTTTTATTATCTATTGTGCGAGCTGATTGTATTTGAAATCTTGCTGTTTCAAATAACATTTCTTTTTAAGCATAGTAACAATTTCTTAAAATGTGTACATAATAAGAGCTTTATTTTTGTCTTTCATTTTCTTTCCTCGCATTATACGGCAGTTCTCATAAGATCCCCATAGTCTAGATTAAATAAGTCAGGTGGGAAGACACATCATGTCCGTAATTTATATTCTAGGGTACTTTCTCAATTCAATTTGTATACGTATACCTTGGGTTTAGTACGATTATATATTTTTTAAAGCTTTTCACCCGAAGCAAGGCGGGAAGCAACTATCACGCAAGGGGTTACAGAGAGTTGGAGCGAGAGCAAATAGGAGTGATAGAGGAAAGGATGGGGATAGATCAAGGCATTTGGAGATGTCGATTGACATTACATTTGAAAAGTTAGAGATTATAGCTATCAGGGAAACAGGAAAAGGGGAGGGAGTTCCACAGGTGAGAAGTGCGAGACATGAAGCTATTGGAGTAGAAGAGACGGCTACATTTAACAGTTTCGACAGTGGAAGGGTGAGAGCAAGATGCCAGACTAGTAGAACGCTTAAATTCATGAAGTCTGGGAATCAAATAAAAGAGTAAACATAGCTGAAATCAACAAACGACAGGAAGCATTCGTTGGCTATTCAAAACATGCGTAAATACATCAGGTGCCAATTTCTAGACCAAACAGGTTCGCTGATCATATATATATATATATATATATATATATATATATATATATATATATATCCTTGCCGATTTAATAGGTCTGTTCTATTACATTGAGCACTGCTTTATTTACACCAGCAGTATATTGCGATATATATATATATATATATATATATATATATATATATATATATATATATATATGTTTTCTCGCACACACGTATATACTTATGATGGGGATTGTATAAGACTATGGTTGGTAAAAATTGCCAATATTTAACATATTTAAAGGCTGGTTTGTTATTATTTTAAAGCCGGTTATTTCCTTGTTTTTGGCGATTGCGCATATGTAAAAGCTAGAAACTCCAATTTGTAATACTTATTAATATTTATGCTGTGATATTAATTTTGATGGGGGAGGGAGAAGTAAGCATAAATGTGGACTGATTAAGTAATGGTAATTGTGGTGCCGTACTAATTGTGGTCTAATGTGGCATTCGTAATTGTGATGTAATAGTAATGGTTGGGGAGCGGTTGATGATAATAACAATTGTAGCAGAAATAGTTATTGTAATGCAGTAGAAGTGATTGAAGTAATGGAGGTGGCATGATAATAAGAATAATTATAATTATAATTATTATGATGGTAGTTTGAACAAGAAAATAATTGATGATAATATGGTGTCAATGGTTTTTCTTATGTTCATAGGGTCAATGGTGGCCTATGTTTTTTTTATCCGTTTGGTATAAATTCTGATAATAGGAATTTGTTTTCATGTCTGCATTTAGAAATTATTCCTTTGTTTTCATGTTTGCATTTAGAAATTATTTCTGATCTTATGTTTAAAAAAATCTTTTGTTGGGTATGAGAAATTATTGCTACCTTTTCGTGTAGGCAAAGTTGGCGTTTCTTTGTAATGTTGGTGTAGGCAGGTGCGTTTTTCAATATTTTTTCAGCTTATTCTTGGTGTAATATTTATGTCTTTTAGATGCATCTAAAAGACAGAAATATTACACTAAAATTTCTTCGTCCACCGCTAGGAAAGTTGGCTCCCTATGCCGCGCCAGGAAATTTTTCTCGTCCGAGTCGATACTTCAAATTTACAAATCAACCATTCGCCCTTGCATGGAGTTTTACTGCCATATATGGTCTGGTGCTCCTTCTAGTTGTCTCAAGGTCCTTGATAAAATCCAAAGACGGATATGCAATCTAATTGGCCTTGATCTGGTATCTTGTCTGCAGCCGCTCTCTCACAGACGTGCCGTTACCTCCTTCTGTCTTTTTTACAAATACTTTCACAGTAACTGCTCCGATGAGCTGCTTTCGCTGGTTCCCATTTCATGAATTTAAGCGTTCAACTAGGTTGGCGTCTTGCTCTCACCCTTTCACTGGCGAAACTGTTAAATGTAGCCGTCTCTTCTACTTTAATAGCTTCATGTCTCGCACTTCTCGCCTGTGGAACTACCTCCCTATTTATTGTTTTCTTGATATCTATAATCTCCAACAATTCAAATGTAACGTCAATCGACGTCTCCAGATGCCTTGATCTGTCCCCTAATCGTCTCTTCATCCTTTCCTCTATCACTACTCTTTGCTCTCGCTCCAACTCTCTGTAACCCCTTGCGTGCTAGAGGTTTCCCGCCTTGCTTGGGGTGATACGCTTAAAAAAAAAACACACAATCCAACATTGAATAGAGCGACCAAATGCGTACGTATGTACGCAACGACATATGGATACGCATATATGCCCAGCCCCACGCTCTACAGATATGTTTATGTGTGTGCTCCAGTGAGTGAGCGTGCGTGTGTGTGTATATGCGTACGTCAATGAGTGTACGTGCGTGTATATATGTTTTCGTAAGTATGAGTGGCGTTCCGACGAGGATTTTTCCTCCCACTTCCATAAAAATACTGATGTACGCAACCCAAAATTTAAAATCTTGATCTGACGATCGCAAATAGCGTGAAACCCAGGATCACAAACTCAAATCAATCCAACTAAATACGTTAGCTCTATCGCTGATATTGAGCGCTTTCCAATAAGTACAGCGCATATATAATATATAAATAATATATATAAAAAATTGCATATATATATATATATATATATATATATATATATATATATATATATATATATATATATATATAATTATATATATATATATATACATACATATGTATATATATATATATATTTATATACATACACATTTTAAACACACACACACATATATATCTATATGAAGAAGTATAGTCTTAAGATGTGCTATATTTATGGGATAAAGTGCTCAATATCAGAGATAGAGCGTGTGTAAATATAAAAGTGAACATAGAAGTCAAAACTTAGAGGCGACAGTGTGTTTCATGCTAGACGCAATCGTCAGACCTCTAAGTGTTGACTTCTATGTTCACATATATATATATATATATATATATATATATATATATATATCGATAGATAGATAGATAGATAGATAGAATGTAAATAATAATATTACGCATATGAGAGTTATACTAATAATATAATCATATTGATATGATAATAGACACAGCTTAACCAACATTAATAGTTAATAGTATTGACAATAATGATTCTCTATTAAATAATGGATATGAAATAATATATTACTAATAATATCGAAAAAAATGGAATAAAAATGTATATTCATCATTTATTAGCCACAATAACACCAATGATAATACTATGGGCAAAGGACAACACAAAATGAAAGTTGTGGAGATCCATCACCACAAATCTTCTTAAAAGAAATGGTATATAAAAGTATACTTTTAATAACACTGGTGCCATAATTGCTGACAATAATAATTTTCACAGTGCCAATAAAAGTGATGTTCCCAATAAAGGTGACAATCGCGCTACACTCCTGCTAATATATCCAGAAATATTATTAGAATTAATAATAATCGCTAGAAAATATAATTAGTAATGCTAATAATAACAATGAAATCAATATATTTACGCTGTATTCTATTGAATAAAAAGAAAGAGAATAACAATGTTTTGTTGTCAGAATTCGCTCGATAGTCGTAATTGAAACAAACAATATATTTTTGCGGCCAATGTTGTTCATTGGTTCCTCTTTATGATAATATACACTTTCCTTCTATTGTGTAAACGCTTCCCATTGTCAATGACATCATTCTTCTATAAGGAACGCTAATGTGCGTGTACCGTCGCAGGGCATTATATTTACACCTACTTACCTCAGCAGCAGAAAACTACCCTGAAAAAATCAACTGGCGGTGAATTAGTGACATGTCTTTAATCTTATGTCTATCTTAATGGATCCTTTTGATCATTCACATTAATTTTAAGAATACTTTTGAAAACACATTAAATCTGATGTCCTGAAAAAAAAATCCACTTGAACAAAATATGGCGTTTATTCTCACTGAGTTAAGAGATAATTAAAACAGACGTTCATTAGGTGGCATGTTATCGTAGCAATTAAATAATAGGAGATGTGTTGTAGTAAAAGCAATAACGGGGGCAGGTTGGCTATGTCTTCAATGTTGGCCTGCAAACATGGTTATTTACAAGGCCGACTCTGGGGAATTTTTCCCCCTCTAATTTTGATAAAAGACCACATATTTACATAAAAAGAATAAAAGAAAACAGAAGGAATTTAAGGAGAAATAGAAAAGAAAATGAAATATTTAAAAAGAAAGCAAACTGATATCCAGTTCTAAAAGAAGTTTCTTTATTTCTCTACATTGAATTGAACAGTGATTTGTTTGCTTGAGGGATTTGTTAATGAGGAAATATAATATACGAATTTATATAGCTGACTAATACTGTGGGTAATTAATTGACAATATGAAAGAAAGAATAAAAAAAGAGTAACTCTCTTACGTAACGTATTTCGTTTCGAGAAGGAACCTCATCAGAATAATAATCGTTATTGTCGATGGAGTCAGTTTTATACTTATTTTTTTTTTTATGTTTTTTTTTTTTTTAAACATTTCACCCCAAGCAAGGCGGGAAGCCACTAGGACGCAAGGGGTTACAGAAAATTTAGAGCAAGATCAGATAGGAGTGATAGAAGAAAGGATGATGGTAGTGGATAGATCAAGGCAACTGGAGATGTCGATTGACATTACACTTGAATAGCTGGATATTATAGCTTACAGGGAAACAGGAAAAGGAAAGGGAGTTCCACAGGCGAGAGGTGCGAGGCATGAAGCTATTAGAGTAGAAGAGGACGGCTAAATTTAGGAGTTTCGACAGTGAAGGGGTGAGAGCGGGATGCCAGCCTCGTAAGGCTCTGGAACTCATGACGTCTGGGAACCAGCTAATGCAGCTCCTCGGAGCAATTTCCATGAAAGTATTTGTAGAACAGACAGAGGAGCGACGGCGCGTCTGTGAGAAAGTGACTAGACGAGACGCCAGGGCAGGGCCAACTACATTGCATATCCGCCTCTAGAGCCTATCAAGAACTCCGAGGCAAACAGAAGGGGCACCAGACCATATATGGCAGCAATACTCCATGCAAGGGCGAATTGTTGATTTGTAGATCTGGAGGATCGACTCCGGGGCGAAAAACTTCCTGGCGCGGCTCAGGGAGCCAACTTTCCTTGCAGTGGACGAGGCAATTGTTTCAATGTATTTATTCCATCTCAGGTCAGCAGTCAACTTGAGACCGAGAAGCCGCAGAGAGTTGCTCTCGAGAAGTTGAGCGTCAGACATTCTAATGGAGAGAAGGGAAGTGTCTCTGTGGTGATTAATAGAGAGCAGTTTTGTCTTGGAAGCGTTGAAGTTGACCAGCCAATTCATGCTCCAGTTCACAATCGATTGGAGGTCCTTTTCGAGACGCACGGCCAGGCAGTTTTGTCAGCGAAACTAGATTTGTTTTTGAGGCAGGAATAAATTATGGTATCATCCGCGTAGATGCCAACTTGGGAAGTTATTGCGTCAGGAAGGTCATTTATGTAGATAAGGAATAAAGTGGGGCCTAGGATGGAGCCTTAAGGAACACCTGCTTTCGTGGGATAGGAACTGGAAGAGAATCCATTGAGAACGACCTTCAATTTACGGTTTGACAGGAATGATCGTATTAGGTTATATAATCGATCCGTAATGCCATAACCCTGGAGCTTGCGAAGAAGGCCGGCATGCCAAACCCTTTGGAGATGTCTAGTGCCACGACTCGGGCTTCCCCGTTATTTTGAAGAGCTAGGTAGACTGTTTCAGTGATGGCCGTAAGCACATCGGCTGTAGATCGGTGAAAGCGAAAACCATATTGCTTGTCTGAGAGCAGATTATGGGATGTGAGGTGGTTAACCACCCCGGTATTGATTAGGGCCTCGAAGACTTTGCCGAAGAGGGGAAGGAGACTGATAGGACGGTAGTTGGAAGGGTCAGAGGGGTCGCCGGAGTTCTTGAAGACAGGAACGATCGAAGAGGACTTCCAGCAGTCAAGAAAACAAGATTCCTTGAGGCAGTAGTTGTATAGTTTAGAAAGGGCGGGCGCCAGTTCAGGCGCGCATTTCTTCAAGACAATGGCTGGTATCCCGTCTCCACCACTAGCCTTGTTGGGGTCTAAATTGGAGATAACGCCCAGTACCAAAGATGGGGTTATGTTTAACCCACTCATTATGGCCTCAGTTCTAAGAGGGAAGTCGGGTATGGGTACAGCGGAAGAGTCGAGCGTCGAGTTGAATGAAAATTTCCGAGCAAAGCATTCATCCTTGTCGGTAGAGGAGGTCAGGACTTCGAACTGGTTGAATAAAGGAGGTATAGAGGGTTTGCAATTGTTCAATACGCTCTTGCAGAGACGCCAATAACCTTTGGAGCCAAATTTGCGAGATGCAATACGTTCCTTCATCCGAGCCGCAAATAGTGACTTAGCATCGTTGAGGACACGCTTACATTCGTTACGGGCGGAGGTAAAGAGACGTCTATTGCAGTCAGACATGTCGCTACGGAATAGGTGGAAGTAGTGGTTCCTATAGGCGATGGCGGCTGAGCAAGCAGCCGAGAACCAGGGGGAGGAGCGCAACTTGACTCTGTATTTCCTTAATGGGATGAAAACGTCGATTCCAGCTTTAACCCAGGAAGAGACTTCAGAAGCACATTCTTGGACGGGGAACCTAAAGACTCCAGCCCAGAATACATCGCGGAGGAAATCACGGAACGCGTCCCAGTCAGCTCGTTGATAGTAGAACGAAGTTCTAGTGGTAGGAGGTTCTTTATAGGGGGTGGAGTTGAAGGAGATGTTAACTGATACTACTGCATGGTCAGAGTTACCAAGAGGGCAGAGTTGCGAGGCGCTGCAGGGTTCGGTGATGGAGGTAAAGCACAGGTCGAGAAGAGAGGCTTTGCCTTCCCGGTTGAAGGCAAAACGAGTGGGGAAGTTAACTATCTGTGTGAAGGAATGGGAGATTGAAAAATTGAGGGTTTGAATGCCTGCGTGGTCAGTAGTAGCATTCTTAAGCCATAAGGTGTGATGGGCGTTATAATCACCAAACACAAAAATGTGAGCAAACGGGTGGAGGGAGAGACCCTTGTCTATGCTGTCAGAAATGCTATTGAGTATCTCACAGTCTTGAGAGGATCGAGAGCGGTAAAGGAAGAAGAGATAGCTTACCGCATTGAGGAGAGAGAGTCGGAGACACATGTATGACTGGTCAGGCGATTCGAGAGAGGACTCTCTGGCCAGAGGGAGATGTTCCTTGACGTAGACACCAAGACCGTGCATGTGGGTTAGAGAGTCTTTTCTGAGGAGAGGAAGATAGCCGGGAATCGAGAGATCAGAAGAGGGGATAGACGAGACAAAGTTTATCTCACAGAGAGCCAGTATATCCGGGTCGTTTGCAGTGAGGAAAGATTCCAGACTGCAGAAATTTGTCCTAATGCCCCGGATGCTGGATAACGAAATGTTGAGGGGTTTAGGTGGTTTTTGAGAGGCTGGTTTAGGGTTAATCTTTCGGTTTTTGTAACTCATGTTGAATTTTGTTTGTAAGATGAGAAGGCCCGAAGTAAAAGAAACAGGCAGTTTCGACCGTGACGCGGGCAGAGAGGAGTTGGCAAAATCTGCATCATTATGTGGCCTCAGGGCTGGCCACTGGAGGTGACTGCAGAGACACCTTTCCATGCGCGACATGGCACTACAAACACGTCGGTATTATACAAATGTTGATCAGAGCGGCCGCTGAAAACGCAACGCAAGAGTTAGGGCTCCTAACTACCAGTCGGAAACAGCAACCAGAGAACTGTCAACCGACTGCACACATCACGGGAGAAACAGAGCCGCACTAATACAGAGGCCGGAGAGAGAAAGAGTATCGGGAACCCCTTCATAGACAAGAAACAAGGTGTAAGCCTCTACTCATGTCCTATAGAAGGGGGAGGAGTGTTGACCGGGTGGTAGAAGAGACTACCTACTTCTATATATATATATATATATATATATATATATATATATATATATATATGTGTGCAGTGTGTCTCAAAATAATGTATACACTCTTAGAATCGTTATAACTTATTCAATTTATGTATTTTGACTAAAAGATTAATACAAGGGAAAGAATACACATTTAAAGAATTTGAGAAAAAAAGAAAAAAAAACAGAAAATTAACTTTAATAAGAAAAAAGCAAGATGGGGCAATGGCAGAATGTTCATATATTGATGGGTTCATATCAAGTGCTCAAACTGGTTGCCGTTTTGTTCAATACACCCTTCATATCTTGAAGAAAGAGACCTACAAACATTCAGTATCATTTCCTCTGGTATTTGAACACATTCTTCTTCAATTGCTATTCTCATTTAAGCAATTGTTTCAGGTTTCCTGCTGCAAACGTTCTCTTTTAAACCCCCCACAAAAAGAAATCCAAGGGTGTCAAATCTGGTGATCTAGGCGGGTATTCAACTGTCCCTTTTCTTCCAATCCATCTGTTTCGCATATTTTCATCCATATAAATTCTCACATCACGCTAATATATTATTAACTATTAATATCTAAAGAGTGTATAGATTATTTTGACACACCCTGTATACTAGACTCTCTGGGCACCTCGAGGTGGTGTAATGGTTAGAAAGCTTGTCTCGCTAGAAGAATTACAACTGAGTAGTGAGTTCGATCGTCACTGGGTGCCCTCTACTTTCCGCTTTGTGCCACATCTAAGCTACGCTCGGAAAATCACTATATACTGGACTCTCCTGCCCTGAGGTATGAGGGTTAAACAGCTTAGTTCTGAGAACCAACAGCCAGACTACTCACACATATCATTTGATTATGGTGGTGAAAACTTGTGCAGAACCAACCACCCTTTTGGTAGCAGTGAAATACAGAAAACTGGAGCACAGTATACCACAAGGTTTCCAAAAGACCCTAAGTAGGTTTTGAATTTAGAGTTGTCCTTCTCCTAGACTGTTTACAACCCAAGGGTATCAAACTCAGACTCTCCTGCTATTTGCCAATAGCTGTTATTGTGGGGGTGGGGAGAAGAGATGAATTAATATCTTTCTCAAACACACACACACACACACACATATATATATATATATATATATATATATATATATGAGTGTGCTGGTTGTATTTTATATCATAAAGAAACAATTTATACAAAGAATTAATTAGCAATGTTAATGTCATTAATGGCGAAATCATTTCACCTTTAATCACATTAATATTGTAAATTAATTCTTTTTTTAATTGTTTCTTTATGATATAATATATATATGTATGTGTGTGTGTACCGATGTACTAAGCGTAGCTTAGATGTGGCACAAGGCCCAAAGTGTGGAGTACCCAGTGAAGATCGAACTCACTACTCAGTTATAAATGAATTAACCAGATAATCTTGCTAATCATTACGCAACATCAGTATATATATATATATATATATATATATATTACAATTCTCCATGATTTTCTCTCGTACATTCATATCTGCCCGATGCGTATCCAAATGTAAAAAAATGACGTCACACATTATGAAATGGACAAAGTCCGACAATTTTTTAAAGACATTTTTCTGTTTATACATTCGTTTTTTTATAGATATAAATATTTAAGTAAATGCTCTGTTTATAATAAACAGTATTAACGACATTTACCAGCCTGAATGCCCGAGAAATTTTCACAGAAAATATGCGCCCTCCGACAAATATATATATATATATATATATATATATATATATATATATATATATATATATATATATATATGTTTCAAACACTAATATTCCATGGCTATAATTTATTACATTGGAATCGTAATCACGACCCAATTCATCTGACCTACAAATTAAAAAAAAAAAAAAATTGTGATTACGATTACAATGTAATAAATTATAACAATGTAATATTCGTGTTTGAGCCTTTTTATATTATATTCTTGCTCTGTCATGGACATTGAGCTCTACCTAGATTATATATATATATATATATATATATATATATATATATATATATATATATATATATATATATATATATATTAAAAAAGAATGATATATATATCTAATTTAAAAAATAATTATATATATATATATATATATAATTTAAAAAAGAATAACATTTATTGCAGCGAAGACGTGTTTATGGTTTAGTCCTTTCTTCTCGCTTTCTTTCACTATCTTATGTAGGAATTATTACAGTTTCCTTCCTTTATGGTTTCAACACTATGTCGTCTACATATCTTACGTTGCTAAGATTGTGACCTCTAATAATCAATCCTGTTAGGACTTCTTATTCTCTTAGAATCGCTTCACTGTATAATGTTGAATAAGTCAGATGAGAAGACACACCCTTGTCTTATACTCTGTACTATTTTTGTATATTTACTGAATTCATTTTCTATCCGTATGCGAGCGGTTTAAGTCCCAGTATAGTTTTGCTTACAGTATAAATTAGAATAATCCTTCCCAAATATATCAAGGGTGCCAAAAAGTTCCTACAGTTCTTTGTGACGTAATTTTACAAAACGCGTTTGCATAATTTATACATTATTATTATTATTATTATTATTATTATTATTATTATTATTATTATTATTATTATTATTATTACAGTTTCATTTCAGAAATGGCATCATGACATTTTCCATTGAGCAATTTTAAAAAAAAGACATATTTTACATAGATAAAGCCCTTGGTAAGATGTGTGTTGTATCTGTGAGAACATTTTTTTAATTATTTCTTTAAGGTATGGGCTACCAAGAATTCCTTCAGTATGTCAATTGGTATATTTTCCAACAAATCCGAGGCCTCCAACTACAACAGGGATTGCTGATGTTCACATGTGTCACATTTTTAAGATTTCGATTTCAAGGTCTTTGGATTTTGATAACTTTTTGAAGATCTTGCAGTCTGCAGGGAGTGTCCTATCAATAAGGATGCAATGTTTTTTGTTTGCAGTCTCTAATAACAATGTCTGGGCGGTTAGCTTTGATTGTTCAGTCTATGTGTATTGTGTAGTCCCATAAAATTGCTCTTGGTCCTATCTCCGTAACCATGTCTAGGTCGTGTTCATACCAATTTTTTTCAGTTTCTTTTCCGTCGAGGTTGCAGATTTTCCAGTGCAGATATTGGTCCATTCTATCATGTCGTGTTTTATATTCAATTCGTGAAAATACCGTGCAGCTTGATACATGATAGTCAATTGTTTCTGGATATTTATCACAGAATCTCCATTTTGGGCTGACACATTATTATTATTATTATTATTATTATTATTATTATTATTAATATTATTATTATTATTATTCTCAGCTCCTGGGCAACGCCCTATCAAGCAGCATATTTCCTATTCCAGTAAAACGGTAAGGTCAGTGTTAATCAATAACTCTTGGGACCTTACAAAATTGGGAAGTGGTTACAGAGCTGATCTCTTTTTGTCAGTCCAGTTTGCTCACGAGAATCTCAATTTAAACTCAGACTTGAACCACGTTTTCTTTCAGCCGGCGTACATAAACATATCAGCATGTCCGAGGTAGCCCTCACAATGAATGCTTCTTCCAGTCTAACGAAGAGGGTAGCAGAAGATTAATAATTGACGCTTTCTTCTTTATGTGTCGTTCCCCATCACTCAGATCATAGGCGACCATGACTTTCAAATCCCATCCGTTGTAGATCTTAAACTTTGTCTTTCTGCAATTTCTCCTAAGCCCTTTTCCGCCATCCATGTGCTGAAGCTCATTATGTTATGGGTTGTTTTGCTCTGTCCCTCTTGCTCTCTATCTCTCCTGTGAGTATCAGATTTTCCAAGCCCTTCTTCCTCATAATGTGCCCCGGAAACCTCAACTGTCTCTTCTTGATGTTAATGCATACCAATAAAGGAGTGCTGAGAAGAGTTCCACTTACATATAGAAATCGTGCTTTAAATTCTGCTTTGTATTATATACTGTTCGAGTGAGCGTGCAGATAAATACCTATAATTATTATACTCACCTTCAAGAAGGGTCAGGGCTTGACACTTGAGGCATCCCAATCGGGAAGTGTCGAGGAATCTGAATAGATTCTGTTCCTTGTTCTATGTAGGCGCGAGTTTCCCATTTTAAACTTGAATTTGTGCTATTATTCATTCGAGCGGTTGTACGAGTAAATGCCAAATCGCATTCCATATGTCTGTTTACTAATCGGCCCAGCTTCAAAAGACAGACTTTCCATTCTATTATAAAGCAGAGTGTCATGATAAATCTATGATACCTGAAGCGTTTCAAATGGGAAGCGCCAGGGATGACTGAGGATTTTTTTTTTTTTTTACTCTACCTCACTGTACCAGTGGGAGACCGCATATTAAATCGACTTTGAGTCAAATTTGCTCTCATGGCGATGATAAATATTTGAAAAACATGTCTTTTGCGAACATATTATTAGACTCTGATCCCATGTGTCATCTTTTCCTCTAGGCAGAAACTGTCTCATTCAATTAAGTGTTTTTTTTTGGGGGGTGGGGAAGATCATGGTTAATGTCAGACACGCCGCAGATGTCCAGACAAGGAAGAAGACTTGGTGACTTCTGTTCCTAGGCAGATCTACTTGTGGAACTTCAACTTTAGGCTCGGTTCCTCAGTGACATACATACATACATACATACATACATACATATATATATATATATATATATATATATATATATATATATATATATATATATATATATATATATATATATATATATATATACTATTTTGTATGTGCAGTACTTAGTGGAAAGCGCTCAATATCAATGATAGATCTAACATATTCAGTTGTATAAATATGAGTTTGCCTGATGGACGTCGGGGCGTGAAACTCAGGGTCACAATCTCATATCCATGCAACTGAATATATATATATATATATATATATATATATATATATATATATATATATATATATGATAAAAATATCGTTTTAAGATATGCTATATTTATGGGTAAAGTGTTCAATAACTGGAAGAGAGCTGTGTAAATATATTTAAGGAGGAAAACGTCGAGTGGTAACAGTTCGTTTCATTCTCGACAGTTTCATGGACTGAAGTGCGCGTTCAAGTATGAAACAGAATTTCGCCACCCAATGCTGACATCAGTGTCCATTTCTATATATATATATATATATATATATATATATATATATATATATATATAAGTTAATATTTCAAATGCTGATTGTGTGATTCTTTATCAATTCACCATCCAAATGATTAAAGCAATAGCCAATATTCTATAAATAGTGAATGAAAATCGCCATCAAGTCCCTTATTTATACAAGTAAATGGATAAACCTCGTTATGGCAACATTGATGTAGAAATTGTCCAATCGTCGATGCAAAGACAATATAGTCATAGTTGGTTGACCAATAAAACGTGTCCTCATAGTAATAATGAATAAACGATTGGCCATTTTGAAGAAGCCTAGCACGGACGTTTGAATCCACTTTATTTTCGTTGGTTGCATTGGCCGCTTTGTTCAATTAAGATCTGTACAAAACCGAATTGATATCCTCAAAAATAAATTATGCCAGTAAAAGAGAATGGAGTCCCTAGGGACGTATTGTTGATCCTTTGGTCGTTGCAGACTAAATCAAAATAAATGGCACTAGCGTGACTCCAAATTTCCTTTTTCCTTTTGTACATCTGAAGAGGACAATGCATCTCATTCGTTAAAAAGCCTTTCGAATCCGATCTTTTTTACTTAATTCACAACTTTGAAATGCTTATCATTATCTATCACGTCAGCTAATCCTCATCTACATTTATTTTTAATCAGTCATTATATTTTAGATTGCTGTACATCCTATAAATCCACTGAAGTTACAGTGTTGCTGAATAAGGTTGTTTCTAGCACATAACGGTTCACTCTGGAATTGGAGCTGTTAAGATTGCGGTACTCGGAGAAGCATTCTATTTATTGCGGTGTCCTCCCTTCTAAAGAGTCGATGTTGAACACTTCCACCTACTATATGATTCGTAAGAGAGTAGGGCTTGGGTAAACAGTCGCATAGATTATTCAACTGTCGAACTCTGCGTCGGCAGAGAGGAACCCGGTAGAGGATTTGCCACAGGCTCGGAAAACCCACGCTAAACTCAGCCTTCTACCACATACATCCCTCGTGGGGGATGGGCTGTTAAATATTAACAGTCGCATAGATTGTTCAACTGTCGAACAGAGAGGAACTCAGACGAGGCTTTACCGTAGGGCAAAGTTTCGTCCGGGGAGGTAGACTGTCCCTGAACCCGTTTACGCGGCTTCTAAGGGAATATTTTTGGCCGAACCTACGGTCTCGGAGAACCCACGGTAAAATCGGCCTTGTGCCGCATACACCACTCGAGAAGGGGATGTTAAATATTAACAGTTGAATAGTCGTGCAATACTCTTCTGTTGTACTTACTGTTTAATATATGATATATCTGTAACCCTTGTTTTGTTATGACTTTAACGATTTACTTGGTTACAACACTCTTGGAAATCTGTTCCAAAATGTAACGGTTCTTGGGAAGAATCTCATCAAGTGGAACTTCCTTCTTACCAATGGAATACGAAGCGAATGAGGATGGTTTGGCCATGTGCTTGTGGTATGGTGGGTTCTAGCTGTGTAGGTCAGAACGGGATGAACTAAGGAATGCCAGCTCGTCACAGGTGTTTCCATCGAAGTAACGATAGAGTTGCGAGAGGCTTGCAATGTTTCGTCTATAGAAAAACGGTTGTAGGATTTTGAAAGGCGTCGTAGACTTTTTTTAAGTCAAGGCTGGAATCAAGGTGAGAAAGGCAAGATTTGGCAGCTCCATCTCAGACATTTGTGGTCTGATCTGACAATTGTAACTAGGCATGGGAGGAGGATACAGGAACTTTCTGAAATGATACAAGTAGCCGACTTTTTGTCGACGCCAATTCATTGGCGTTGTTTAAAGTCTATTATCAACCCATTAGAGCTTTGTTTTTAACGATATATTCTTAAACTATTGAAGCTAAAAATATTTTTTTTAAATTGTATTCTTAAAAGCTTCACTAATCCAGTTAGTCTTAATATTAATTGCAATAGAGATAGCTGATCTCTGAATGAATCCTGTGATATACACAGCGTCTAACGTACTATACTTACCTTTGGCCAATTAAGAATCACCAACGTCTTTTTCTCTGTGTTGGGTCTCTTAAATGAGTGGGAAATCATTGCCCTCTATTCTTTGTAGCTCTTTCCAATGTTCTTCGTTTTTCTATCGTCTCCACTCCCTTTTTTGACATCTATTTAATTAAACTCGCTGGGCAGATTTTAACTATGTCCTGTAAGCGTCACATTCGCTTACTCTTCTTTCCTTATTATGTGAACGAGAAATTTGAGTTGTCTCTTTTCTGATTCTAATTAAATTGTCTTTTTTGTTACCATTTTCCTTTAAAGTTTTTTTCGTTGCTTACATCCTCTGTCTATGGTATTCTTAACATCCTTCTGAGGAACCACATTTCTGTTGCTAAATGTCTCCTTTTCATTAGAGAAGAAATTGTCTCAACTTAAATGCGAAATAGGAGAACTGATATTACAGTTCAGCAACATTTTTTGTTTGTTATATATTGTGTTTTATATAAGAATAAAGTGTCGCTGCCAGCACTGGAGTTTGAACACAGATCACCAGAGATTAAACACAGGCGATCCTATTTTGAATAAGTAGATCACGTAATGGTAAAGGAAATTTATTCATGGGAATTAGTGGCGTCTAAGTGATCACTACACGGATTACTTCGGAAGTGTGCTTGTCATACTCTCTGTCTCCGGGCAGAGAAAAACCTAGACGAGGCTGTGCCGAAGGGCAGTGTCTCATCTGGGATGGCAGAGAGCTACGCGACCCCATTTTTACGGGGTCTACGGGGAAATTTTGACCGAGACTACGGGCTCGGATGCTCCACTATAAACTTGGTCTTGTGCCGCGTCCGGCCGCGTGGGCAGTTAGTGAACATCTAGTGACTCTACCCTTAGGCATAGCCACGTCTGGGGATCCTCTTTGCCCGGAAGCAGAAAGTTTGACCAGCACAGCTGCCGAGCTGCACAGCTGGAGACGAATCTCCGCCTGCAGACCATCATACAGTATTTACTACTGTATTTATGCGAATGTCAGCATATCCATTATCGTCCGTAGGTATGCTAGAGTAGTAGTAGTAGTAGTAGTAGTAGTGACCTGGAGAGGGATGGGCTTCGGCAGATCTCTTTTGACTTGGACTCTTTACAACAACCCGACGATAATACCTAGTCGTGGGACCGATGGTGATGACCACGACGATGAATACGATTCCATTTCTTTAATGGATGATTGAAGGAATTTTAATGTACCGCCATTACAATGGTTTAAAATCATCATGACTTCTGCTCGAGATAATTTTCGAGCTGACAATCGACCAGCAGCGTTGTGTACAATGGTGCCGGCTTCTTAGCCCCGGCCAGACACAATTAGACTTAATGAATATGAAGGAAGCTTAGGTTTTCCGGCAAGATTGTCTCTGAAACCAGTCAGAAGATCCACGGTGTAATCATTTGATTCCAGCGATCAACTGGTCGGTTAGATAGCATCTGATTGGCTATTCTCACTTTTCGTATATCAGTTCTTCCAGTTTCCACCAATCAAATTAAGACAACCTCTCGGGTGAATCAGTGGCAACTTTATCTGCTCATGCATCTCCAGCCATTGACAATGAATCAGTTTTTCCTTTCCTCTCAAGTGATCGATTTCTTTCCCCACTCAGCCACGCTAGTTTAATTTAGCCGTTTTGTTAAAAGGTTAAAGAATATAGTGTTGATATTTATAATCTCGATCATTGGTTTATTCATCTAAAAAAAATGAAACGGATTTCTTGATCCATGTGGGGCTTATCAATTATAATCGGTTAATTTGCAACTAGCTTTCACTTGAATGGTTTAATAGATACACGCAAACCAGGCATACAGAAGGACACACGCGCATACAGCCAAATATACAAATTATATATTCATACACACGTAAATCTTACGTACATATATGTATAGGTATTTAAACACAAATCTCTTACAGAAAGGCTTAGAAATAGTCAGCTGTCCGCGCTCATTGTTACACTCACAGACAGACGAAAACAGTAACCGTACTGAGCACTGGGGGTCCAGTTAATACCAACCCTCGGAAAACTAAACCGTTAAATCGAAATTTAATCCCATAGAAATGGTCTGTTTCACTGAAAAGCCAACGGACGGTAAATGTTATAGTGTTAATAGTACTTTTAAAAATTATGTATCGTTTACGAATCATATTTTTAAATTCTATTTTTTCTTATTTATGAAAGTGAATGATGGAAATCACGTCAGTTGGTTTGTCTAAGATGATTATTTTTTTTTTATTTGTTTTTTAATCCTTTCACTCCAAGCAAGGTAATAAAGCCACAAAAGGTTACTGAGTGTGAAAGAATAAGAAAAAAAGAAAATCATTATTAAGGAGCGAGAAAAATAAACGAAGAGGGGCCAAGAAGAAAGTAGATAACGGTTTTAATGTTGAAAGCAAGGAACATTTTTCGAGCAACGGTAATAAAATATAAACAAACCTATTAAAATAGAAATATTAAAATAAATAAATATGAATTAATTGAGAAGAATTTTGAAAATATTTAATTTATCTACGAATGCATTTCAGCTATGACAAATATTTAAACGGGTTTGTGTTTTTTTTATTATACTTTTATTCCGTTTTAAATATTCCTAGAATAAAGCCAAAATATTAAGGAACGTTGTTATGCGAACGAAGAAATCGGCGATGAATTTATGAAGAAAAACATAGTCATTATCGTAAATTAACAACATTTTAAATGATATTAATTTAAAATGAAAACACTATTCAGATATAAAATTTATCACACTTTAATCTTTTTCTAAATTTTCATGCTCTCGGTGGATGGAAAATTTTCGATGAAGATTCGATTTAACGCTTTTGGCAAAGCTAGTTTTCTAGCAAAAAAGTTTAGATTTTATGATTGCTTTCCTCACAGGGAGACACAAAGGCAGACGCACATATAGATGGACACATACACATGCACTTGAATATAAAGAACAACATACACAAATCTTATGACCACATGTGTACAGATATTGAAACACAACACTTCGAAAGAAAGGCCCAGGTCTGATATTTTTTCTTTTTTCTTTTTTTAGGCAATTCACCCGAAGCAAAGCGGGTGTGCCACTAGGATGCAAGAGGTTACAGAGGATTGAGACAAGAGTAAAGAGGCGTGTTTGAGGAAAGGATACAGAGAAGGACGTGGAACAAACTCAGGGTGTCAGATGTCGATTGACATTACACTTGAATATTTGAAGATGAGAGTCACCGGGGAAGCAACTAATGTGAAGGGAGTTCTACAGATCGGAAGTGCGGGAGAAGAAGCTGTTTGAGAAAAAGAAACGGTTATATTTAACCGTTTTGACAGTGAAAGGTTGGGACCGACATGTCAGTCTGGTAGCTCGCTTAAATTCATGCAGTCTGGGAACCAGCGAATGTAGCTCGTTGGAGCAGTTGCTGTGAAACTGCGGCTAGTAAAGTTATATCATGTCAGGACATTTTTTTTCGACAGAATTCATCTTGTACATTTATAAATCTACTATTCGTCCGGCCATTGAATATTGCTGCCATATATGGTCGGGTGCGTCTCTTATTTGTCTCGAGATTCTTGATAAAATCCAAAAAAACGGTCTATAATGTTATCGGTCCTGACCTGTCATATCGGCTTGAGTCACTTCACCATCGCCGTAATGTAGCTTCCTTTTATCTTTTCAATTATTCTTTACGAATTTAAGCGCAGTACTAGATTGGCTGCTTGGTCTCATAATTTTACAGTTGAAATTAGTAGTTCCAACCGTAAGTTCTATTCTAACAGTTAATTTTCTCGGACTTCTTTCCCGTGGAACTCTCTCCCGGTTTCTTTTTTACATTTTTATTGCAATAAAGAATTTTGCATTTTGAATAATTATCGTTTAGCATAATTGCCCTTTCGATTATTTTTGATCCAAACAAATTACAATTAGAACAAAATGTTTTCGAACAAGGTTTCTTGGTTCCCTGTCTCGTAAAATCTTCAAAAATTTAAATGCAACGTCAATCGCCATCTTCTGTCTTCCTGAAAACGTTTCTCTTATTTTCCTTTCTCCTCACTAAAGTCTTTTCATTCTCTTTCCCTCTCTGTAATAATTTGCGTCTTAATGACATTTTCGCTTGGGGCCTAATGATTTAATAATAAATAAGCAACAAGTGACACAAAGATACACCAGATCAATCCTAACAGAAAAATTTCATATATTTAAAAAAAATTTTTTTTTTTTCAAGTGTTTGAATTAAGACGTCTAAACCTATTTAGTAAGGAAAGAAGAACACTAACGACGGCTACAAATCTTCCATGGTGTGAATATGAATTAAAAACATCATGTAGAAAGCAAAGAAAGAGAAAGCAGACGACATACTGAGAAACCAATAATTGTTTACTTTTTTTTTTTTTTTTTTTACATTGCTCAACAAAAAAGCGTTATTTTTTTTTTATTGAGTACCAACGGCTAAGTTTTAAAATGAAAACAAAATGACTGATTATGTCCATCTTTAGCCCTAACGATATTATCGTGGATTTTATAAGACTAGATGAAAACTGATCAACGGAATTTTAAGTTAATGCTTGTGAAAAGTCTAAATAATCAGGAATATGCCCCCCTCATAAGAAACGCTTCATTTGGAATAAGTACCTTACTGAATCATTTATTATTTGAAAATAATCACTCTCCCGGACATTTAAAGACGTTTTTTTAGCAAATCCTAAAGGAGTCGATATGTTACTATGTGAGAAAACGACAGTATTTTTGCACCAACCTAATATAATTTAGTATATTTGTTCTTTCGATTAATTTTTATTCGTACAATTTACAATCCGAATACAGTGTAACCCGGATATAAGAGACCCTGATATAAGAGAAACCAGGATATAAGAGAGATTTTCTCTGGTCCAAAATTAGAGCCTGTGTTAATGTATATAAAATAGACCAAACCCGGATATAAGAGAAACCCGGATATAAAAGACTTCTTCTCCGGTCCCGACAACTCTCTTATATCCGGGTTACACTGTAAATGTTTTTCAAAGAATTGTTTTCGAACAATTTTTTCGATATGACTTTCAAATTTTCCTCCAGAGGTCAGTGTACTGATGATGAGAGAAGCTGTACAGATAGACCGGGTATTCATATTTGAGATTACAGAGATCTTGAAGAAAAGAAAAATGACACTCTTTTTCAAGTGTTTGTTGAATTAGGTCTTAACTTTCCAAAACAGAAACTATGATCTAGAATTGGAATAACAGTTACTCTGAATATATCATATAACTCCAGAACATGGAGATAAGGAACTTTAAAACACTTCAAATGCATCGGTGTATGAATCAATAGTCACAAATTGATGATAGGGAAACTGAACACAGAATAGACTGTGTAGTTTTGTCCAACACCAAAATATGCTAAGTAACCAAAACATTAACCTAATGACTCAATATGATCTTAAATTGCCTTATGTGATATAGATTCTCATATGGATGTCATGCATGTAATTCAGAAATGCCTAAACGATCAGCTATATATAATCATTTTCTCAGATCAAAGATATATAGGAATAAATTGTCGCTGCCGACACTTGAGTTTGAACATAGATCGCCAGTGAGCAAACACAGGCGATCCCATTATCGAATTAAGTAGACCACGTGACTATAGGGGAAAGGCATACATGGGGGGGTAGGTGTCTAATTGATCTACATTTCTAGTCTAACCACTATTAATATCCGAATCGCTATTTCTAGTCTATCCTCTATTTCTATTCGGATCGCTATTTCTACTCTATCCTCTATTGCTATACGGACTGCTATTATCTACTCTATTTACTATACTATTTCTATATTCGGATCACTATACGGTTTACTATTCGAGCGAGTATCATCGAGGAAATACTATTAGCACATGTGTTATTCGAAGGCGTCTGACACCAGCATTGTTCAACGGCGTTACTATAGTTGTATCTGCGATTACAAAGTCTCTACTACAACGAGCATTGCGAAAGTGACAACGAATATTCGTTGACATCACAAAAATGTTTTTAAATGAATTCAAGTGAATGAATACGCTATGACTTAAAGAAAAATTATACTTCTTCAGATGTTATAGACTGGCGCTAGATAATCACAAAAACTTAAAGAAAGTAAGAACCGAATCGCCATCACTTAAAACAGTAACAGCTAACATGGATAGCGCATGCAATTAGAAGGGGAAATAACGATATAATCAGAAGAGAAACTCCCTTCAAAATTAGAAAGAGAGAGTGGTCTTTCGCTGAAAAAAAAGATCTATTTTAAGAGAAATTCTATATAGCTTGGCGGTGCCCATCTCCTCTCCAAGCTTTTAAGCGACAGCTGAAGACCACGAAATATGATATGGGTCGCCGTCCGTTATTATAATTTGAATTCAGAATTGTTCTTCGCCTAGACTCCAACCAAGGCTGGGAGGAGGGAGAAGAAATGCACACATACCTTTCGCGAAGATATTAGCACGTACGTGACTGTAATGAACTCGACAGCAATTCGAACTCAGCTTTCTGATTCCCTAATCAGATTTGCTATCTATTACCCCATGGCACCTCCATGTTTGCTCCACCGTGTTTATATACGTAGGGATAAACATAAGCATAAAATAAAATAAAAACTGAACTATTTTTGTGTGAGGATGTATAAGTTAATTTTTATGACACATTTATCATTTATCTGTTTTCCTGCAACTATAATTATGATAGAAAAATATGTGTTTATTCATATTCAGATGAAGCGATAGTCAGCCATTATCAATCTTTGAATAGCATTAATAGCAAAACTCATTTTACTTACTTTTCATAGCGACGATGTGGACCATCATTCTATTATTATTATTATTATTATTATTTGTTGTTACATAAAGCACAGTCAACCATTATTTATTTTGACTAGACATCCACGGCTAAAAAAATATAATCTGTAACTAGATTTCCACGGCCAAACGTTATTCATATTTGGCTAAACTTCCACGTCCAGTCACATATCATATTTAACTAGGCATGCATCATTCGTATTTGACAAGACTTCCGCGGACAACTATTGTTCATCGTTGGCTAGACTTTCATGGTCCTCCATATATAATCTTCGTCTAGACTTTCATGGTCAAGGATTATTCATCTTTGACTAGACTACCACGGCCAACCATATGTCATATTTGACAACAATTCCACGATCAAACATTAATCATCTTTGACTATATTTCCCCCTTCAGCCATTATTCATGTTTGACTAGATTTCCATGTTCAAAAATATATTATCTTTAACAAAACTTCCATGGACAAACATATCATCGTTGTCTAGATTTCCACGATCAACCATTATTAATCTTTGACTAGACATCTACAGTCAACCATTATGCATCTTTGACTAGACTTCAACGGTCAACCAGATATCATCTTTGCCTAGATTTCCACGATCAACCATTATTAATCTTTGACTAGACATCTAAAGTCAGCCATTATTCATCTTTGACTAGACGGCCGCGGTCAACCGTATGTTATTTTTGACTAAATTTCCCCGATCAACCATTAGCCATCTTTGACTAGGCATCTACAGTCAATCATTATTCATCTTTGACTAGATTAACCTTTAGTAATCCTTGAGTAGATTTCTTACAAATTCATTTTACTTGCTTTTCAAAATAATTACGCAGAAGGTCATTCTATTATCTCCTTTATTAGATGAAATATTTTCTGCAATGATTAACGAGACACTCATTCTACGATCATCAATAGACCAGTTGCAATGTTGACTTTATTTATATTAGACGACGCGTTGGCAAACATTATTAATTTTTGAAGGATGTTTCTTTCATCTTAATTTTCGTTGTATTCTTCGCAACTACTTCGACCATCAGAAAGTGAATCGTTTAACATTCATTGTTTTTCTTCTTTAAACTAACTTAATTTTTGGACAATGGTATATTTTTGGGTCAATATTTATAAGTTCCTTGGCGAAATATCGTATTACCCAACAATTAATATACTCAAACAACCCAACCAAAAATACTCCTGATGAAAGAAAGAAGGAAAGAGATAGAGCGAAAGAGAGAGAAAGGGAGAACAAGAGAGAGGAAGAAAGCGAAAGACGGAGAGAGAGGAAGAAAAATAGAGATAAAAGCGAGAAAGGGAGTGGTAGAAAGAGTGAAACAGAACAAGAGAGACAAAGAGGAAGAGAAATCGAGTGTGAAAGAGAAAGAGATATGAAGAGAAAGAAATAGAAGATGACAGAAAGAGAAAACGAGAGTGAACGAAAAGGAGAGAATTACACAAAAAGAGAGGAAGATAGAAGCAGCGGGATAGAAAGAGAGTAGAAGGAAGAGGGGAAATAGAGAGAGAAATAGAGAGAGATATATAGAGAGAAAAAACGAAAGAGAGAGAAAGACAGAACAAGAGAGAGAAATAAAGAGAAAGACAGAGGGAGAGAGAGAGAGAGTAAGGGGAAGAGAAATAGAGATAAAAAGCAAGAAAGACAAATAAAGACAAACAGAAAAGGAGTGGTAGAAAGAGTGAAACAGAACAAGAGAGACAAAGAGAAATAGAGTGTGAAAGAGAAAGAGATATGAAGAGAGAAAGAGATAGGAGGAGACACAAAGATAGAAAGAGAGTGAAAGAAAAAGACAAAATTAGATAAAAAAGAGAGAAAGATAGAGGCAGCCAGGCAGAAAGAGAATGAAAGAAAGAGGGAAAAAGAGAGAGAAGTAGGAAGAGAAATAGAGGGAGGGAAATCAAAACAGAGAGAAAGATAAAGAGAGACACAAAGAGGGAAAGAGAGTGAGAATAAAAGAAAGAGAAAAAGAAAGAAATAACGGAATCTGCGAAAAATAATTACAAAGAAAAAAGAATGTAATCCGCCCGTAATTCTTTGAATATTAAAACGTACTTTTCAAAATCTCGGAAATATTGGGAAGATGAGAATAAATCCGTCAAAGAAGATGGACATTATTCTTTTGCCAGACGAAGCTCTTCGGAAGTCGAATGAAATCCGAGTAAAATCAGTCAATTTGTATTTACTTACGTTTTTTTTTTTAAATGATGTTGTAATTTCTTATTTTAATGGTTTTTAGTTAAAAAAACAAAAACAACAAAAAAAAACAAACAAAAAAAAACAAAAAAAAACATTTTTATCAAGATATTCCATCCTAAATGAATAAATACTTTAACAGAAATGAAGAATAAGTTATTGCCCAATCTGTTGAGTAATCGTCCTTGAAATTCCGCCTATTGAAGTCGCTAGATGGCGCCCTCTTGGTTGGATATTAACCAATCATGATTCGGGAGTAGTTTTTAGTTACAGAATGCATCAGTGACTGTGAAAGATCGATTAATCTCAGATACAGCCAGAAGATTAACAGTGTCATAATAACAATTATGAACTCATAATAAAATTCCAACAGCAAATCGTGAAAGAAAGCGACAAGAAAAGAATAAACATCACATGAAAAAAGACATAATGCATAATTTTCAGAAAATTCAGTTCGATATTCCAACCACCTGAAGATTTGTCTCCATCTGTGCTAGTCAAACTCTCTGCCTCCGGGCAGAGATGATCCCCAGACGAGGCTATGTTTTTATACAGGGTCCACGGGGAATTTTTGGCTGACTTTCATAACCATTTTGCCACCAGAGAATCGGGGAGACAGGAGCAACGCATCAATATCCCCTTCTTATTCCATTAGTAAGGAGGAATACTCCCAAGAGTATACTTCCCTGATCACTACGAGTCTACCCTCTTCATGTCTATGGTCAACCGTTATTTATCCTGCATATTCTCATAGTATGCACTTGTTACCCCAACTTTTACGACCTTACACAACCTTATTCGTTAATCTTCTACCTTGAGTAGCTCAAGTGTTTTGTATTAAGAAAAGTAAAACAAAAGAAAATCCCAATCGATATATAAGAATTGTCTCGTATCAAAAAGTTCCTCCAAGTAGAATCATATAATAATTAAAAAAATAGGAGGAAAGCTTTATTTTTCGTCTACCGGGACATCAAGATGCCTAAGCCTAAATCTATAGACCATTGAATATTTTCGTGAGAATTTCTTGAAATATGCTATATACGTTATAAAATATAACGGATTATTAACCTAACTTAGTATTATATCAGAGCTTGAACAACCTGAATCTTCGAAAAGACAGGTGGCAAAAACTCAAAGTTCAACGGAGATACAACTATTTACGCTTCTATATTTTCTCTAGAGATTTTCGTTTTAATATCGTCTTGATATCATTTGAATCACTGAGAACTTTCCACCCTGGATAAAAATGATTTTTTTTTCTCCTTCCAGAAAGCGTTTTTACGAATGCGTTCAACGTAGCTTAGATCTTGGACGGTAATCGATTAACGTGTGGTAGTAAGTAGATGATAGTAGCATGATCTATCTTAGTCAATAGCCGGCTGCCGGATCCTAAGGAGAACATGGCACCAGCCGATATGTTATTAGAGACCCCAGCATGAGTAAAGATGTGTTGATGACATCTACATGCACAGGCGACGTCCAAATGATGAGACTACATTGATATCTTTAAGCGGGAAAAGCAGACGAACAATCAACACAGAGTCTTTCTACTTTCCAGTTAAAAGAACTTTTCGATATCAGTGAACTTTTCGATATATTGCGAAGGGTTGGCACATCGTTGATGGTGTGATGGTTAGGAAACTCATCTGACGGATTAGATCGTTAAGGCAGTGAGTTCGATTATCATGGATGTATCGTAATAGAGCTTTTTTAAATGCCCTGTCTCTTCAGAGAGGAGGCTATCATGGATCGCAACAGATTCCGTTTCTCTGTTATCTGTGAATTATCTTGATTTCCTCGGAAAGATAGTGGAGTCATTTTCTGTTGTTTTCTCGCAAATGTGTTCTCAAATTTTGACTGCCTCCCAAATACTCCAGAGTCGACTCTGTCTTGTTAGATAACCCTTAACTTCTCGTTCGATCACCGAAGTTAAACAACGTGGATCCTGGCCAGTATCTACATGATCAAACGCTAGGGAATGCCAGTTGCTGTAAGCTTGGATATGCGTGTGGTTCGATGGATAACAGCCCGGAATCGGAGAGCCGAGTTCGAATTCCAGTCGAGTACCTTATATTAATTTAAGTGCAAATACCCTTGGGTTAGTACATGAATCCATCTCTTCTCCCATCTCAGCTATGGGTTAAATAGCAGAAATGTTTTTATTGATAGATTCGCTTTATACTGCTTTGCAGGTTATTTAAAGCCAGGGAATATTTTTAGATTGTAAGGTATTTCTTTTTGGGAGATAGCAAAAAACAGTGATACAAGCTTAACTCCTAGCTGGTGAGCAGAGGAGGTGGATTCATAACTTTCCCACATTTGTGCGTAAATAAATATAAATAAACCCAACGGGAATTGGAACTTGACTCTGCGATTAACAATTCCAAGTCATTATTTATTACAACGCCCGCACATTCAAGCTTACAGCACCTAGTTTTCTCAAGCGGTCACCTGTCTAGGTGCTGGCCAGACTCAGCGTTGCTTAACTTCGTTGATCGTACGGAAACCGGTGTTTCAACGTGATGTGGCTTTAGACCTAGCAGGACAGACTAGGTCCTATAGCCTTGATTGGCAACCAGTCTACGGTAGAAAATAACGGTAGCCTAATGCGGGAATTCTCTTGCTAAATCGGTCATGAATCAAAAGGAGACATGGTCGCCGGACAGTGCATCAAGTCTGGCACCTAAGGAAGAAAGCTAGGCATGAAGAGGATGGGTTTATACTTCGCAGTGGTATTTATGCAAAAGTGAACGCAATAAATGCGCCGGTTCTACTATCCGGACAAATGGCCGTTAAGTTCGACAGAATTCATATTATAATTACTTTCGAATAAATAAAGGGAGAGTACTCTATAATTTGCTAAACTCCAGTTATATCTAAAATTTAGAGTTAGCTTTATTTCTCTCATCACCGTCTCATAGTCGCTGTTTTCCTCGACTAGCTGCTACACAAAGCCCGATATTTCACTCTACACTGCTATTTAACTCTTAGCTGGGGAATAAGAATAAAAGATGGATTCATGTATTAGTCTTTTTTTTTATCTAATTTTAGAAAGTATAACCAACAAACGAGTCGCTTCGCTGATTTCACTTTCTGCGCCAATGACCGTTACGCTACCCTTTAACTATATCGAAAGCCATAAGACAGATTTAAATTTCATCTTAGTAAAAGGTTTATTTTTTTATGCTGAAAGCTGACGCGCTAAAATTGTCAATTATTTTTTTTTTTTGTTGCAAAGAGTCATTTCTCATTTAAAGCAGCCAGAGGGACATTAAGTTCTAAACTATCGCTTATCTCTATTGCTAAACAATAAAACAACAAAAAGAACAGACAGATGTTCAATCCATTATAAAAAGCGATGAAATCCTTCGTCCTATATATATATATATATATATATATATATATATATATATATATATATATATATATATATATATATATATATATATATATTTCCTTTTGGCAATGCTTCAATGTAATGAGAAATTTAGAACCTCAGCTTTTACGGTAGGTCATAAGCGAAACAATCCGCTTGCAAACAAACGCATGAAGCTTCAAATGGCAGTATTTATGATACATTTTTATATCGTATAACAGAATTTTTGTGATTACAGTGATCAATCAATAATACGTCTTTTTATCAATATTTAAATGAATCTCTTGACTAAAGATTAAAAAATGAACGATACACTAGGGATGCTATTCTCTTGCCATACGAGCCCAGCTGATGGTCATTTCTGGTTAAAAAGCTTATATTAGTTCAAATACGACAGCGCAATATTGGAATGCCTATATCGTTATCAGAGGTCTGTGAGTCTATCACGGGTACAATCATCCAACGTTTGGCATGTTAGATATTAAAAAAAAAAAACCCCAAAAAACATAGAGTTGCTGAGCAACGGATCAACTTAGTAAAGTAGCTAATGACATTTGAACACATATTTGAACTCCTATTTGAACTCCTATTTGAACTCGGTATCTCAAGAGTTCTACAGCTACCATATAACACATGCAGCATGTTTGGATCATTGGTGACTAAACCGGTTCATTTACCAGGCTTTTATGGTGAAGATAACAACTTGACAGGTTTAAAAACAAGTCATCTCAAATGGTAGATAAACCTTCTTGTGGGGACCACGACCATTTAGCACTATGGGTTAGACTGGGCTCTATAGCTATATCTGCAGCCAGTGTGGTGAGGACACGACATCGCTGGGCGGAAGGCTTCATTCATTGAAGTCAACGGTCAGGAAGCAGGATTCCCCTGATGGAATCAACGACCAAGTGCTCGTGATCAAGGCGAGCCTTTTTTGGAAGACTTCAGCTGTGGGTTCACCTGAACAGGGATAGGCTCCGCCAGGTTTACTTGTTCAAGACACATGAAAAAATACTTCTCTGACTTTTAATCCAGATATGTGGCAAGAACTGGTCAATTATTCATCTACACAGCGATCGTATGAACACACTCTCTTATAGTACCGATGTTGATGATGAAGAATTGTAAAAAATCTCATGCAAATAGCAAGAAAGACGAAGAGAGTTATAGAATATTAACTCCACTTAAAAACTCAACAAAGTGCTGATGGAAATGTAAAGTCAGTGGGTAGTGATGAGAAAAAAAAAACGAAACCATTTTCTTCAGGTAGAGTTTTAAAATGTCTTGTTTCTTTATAGGCAATACATGGCTCTCCAACAATTCCCTTTCTTTATTAATTGTGAATCAACATAAGTTTTTTGGAAGGACAGTGGAGTGCATCCTTCTCCATGGTTTTAAAAACGGTTTAATCTTTCATTTAAACTGTATTTTTAGCACATATATAGGGAGACAATGCACATCTTCATGGCCAATAGTACGGAATAGAATTCAACAGAATAGACGTGAATTTGAACCAAACACACCGATTCCATTTCTCTGCAACGATTACCGTAACGCCACCCTTACATCAACTTACAATACTGGAACTAGAGTGTCCAAATATATTTGGAGATAAATAGCTCATTAACTATTGCCTTACTTTCAACTACATATTGCAAGGTTTGTACGGTCCCCATATATTTAATCTTTTATCTTTTAGAGTGAATAAATATTTTCATATATATTTTTATGATATTCCTGTGGGTTATAAAAAAAGTTTATATATATATATATATATATATATATATATATATATATATATATTACATAATAGAGAAATCGAAAATTACCTCATGAGTATAGACTATTTCAACTATTTCAAATGTATCCGAATAATATAAAATATTAAAATTGATCCACAAAAAGAGCTCAATGTATTTATTATAACAGAGCATATAAATTGTATAATAGAGAAATCTCATCTAGATTTCTCTATTATGCAATTTATATGCTCTATTATAATAAATACGGCCTTCTCCTACACCAGTTGCCATCCAAGGCTATAAAACCTAGTCTGTCCTGCGATTTACCCATAGCTGGAGGTAGAAGAAGAGGATTCATACCTTTCCCAAGGTTATTAGCACGTAAATGAATGTAATGGATTCAAATGGAATTCGAGCTCGGCTCTCCGATTCCTCAATCTGAGCCGCTATCCATTATTCGACGTATATATACATATATATATATATATATATATATATATATATATATAATATCGATGCAGTTTTTGTGCAGTGATATGGGCAAAAGAAAAAGATCAGCACACAATCCGAAATTAATGCATAAAGATTGAATCAAAAAAACACCACAGAAGGTCAAAGCAATGCAAAATGACCAAGATAAATGTATGGCATGGTACAATCCTGTTGTGAGACAGGGTTTTCCAGCCGACATCCTTTTGACATCACTATCTCCTCAAGGTACTTGATGTAGGCCTTCATGTTGAGTTCGAGGCCATGTATGAAGATGAATGGAGGCATAACGTCGCTATCGATAGTGATCACAAAAATACCATTGTAATCATCGTAATCGCCATTAGACTCATCAACCTCAACACTGACACCGAACACTCTGAAATGTTCGTATTAGGGCTTCCGGCGCGAATGCCATTCAGTACAGCATGTCGCTTCCAAATTTCTGGCTGAATTAAAAGCATCATGGTGGTCTTCTTCTCATAGATGGTGCCCAACGGACCCTACTATACTGTGCAGTCGAAAAAAAAAACCCCAAAAATCAATGCGCATACTAAAATTAGAAATATAGAATGCGACAATTTACCCATCGCACCCTATATACATACATACATACATACATACATATATATGAAAATTTCTCCGATTTAACCAGTAGAGAAGACAATATTTATGAATAAAAATGACAATAGGAAAACTGGTAATTGCCGTATTTTGCTTTGATAAATTCCACATTGGACGAAACGCGTCAGCAATTACCAGTTTTCCTATTGTCATTTTTATTCATAATATATATATATATATATATATATATATATATATATATATATATATATATATATATATATGGAAAGATAATGAACAAATAGGACATGTTCATCAGTTTAACATGTTTGAATTTTATTAAAACTTCATCAGAGGATGAGATATTAAATTCCCGTGAAAGCTGATTAACCAGAGTGAAACAAACGACACAAAAATAAACCTACCGGAATTTCTTTCTTCTTTTTTCTCCGTATCTCATTCTCCGATGAATCTTTAATAAAAGTGAAGCATGTTGGGATTGTTAAACGTTTCCAATTTTTTCTTTATGCTATGATTCTGGCTTATTCCGATCCATATTTGATCTGTATTTGATGACAATTCACACACACACACACACACATATATATATATATATATATACATATGAAGATCGAACAGAGCCTACTTTAACTCAAGTTAATTCAAATATTATTTTGAAGTTTTCGGCTCTTGTTTTGAAACATGAGACCTCTTATGTAGCGAGTTGGAATCATATTTTTAAATAAATAATTATATTTATGCTCTACTTTCGTATCGAGCACTATTTTTTAAAATTAATTACAAAAATACTAAGGAACTTTGGATTATTCACCAAACCAGTTTCTTTCCTATTTTCTGCAATATTTTCACATACACACACACACACACACACACACACACACACACACACACACACACATATATATATATATATATATATATATATATATATATATATATATATTGCGTATATTTTTGAAGCGTGTTTTCATTAAGTTTTGTCTCATTAAAAAAATTTACACAAACTTTGTCTGCTTATTTTTAATAGGATCTTCTCATATTCATGGACAAGTCTTGTAGTATCCTCATTAAAGGAAGAAAGAAAATTACCATGTTTATGCATATTGATTTTTATTCCGTGTACTTTTGGCATTAGCAAAATGTCGTCATCAGAGTTTTGTTTCTTCTGGCGTCATCAGGTTCTTGTTTTTTCTAAGAAAAGTATTGTTGTGTTGAACATTTTTCTAACAACATTGTTGTGTTCCTCTGAAAATTAATTTTTTACGTGTTAAGTTAAAAATGAGGATACAATTTTAAAACTTAAAATTGTACACCACATGTTGTTAGTGTTTTTAACTTCACACGAACAAATTTAATTTACAGATGAATACAATAATTTTGTCGTAGAAAAATGATCACAATTTTTTTATTAGAAAAAATAAGATCCTGATGAGGGCATTCAGGTAATATCGAAACCACTCGGAATAAAACGAATAAGTATCAACATGGTATTTTTTTTTAATAAGGATACTAAGAAACATGTTAGTAATTATGAGCTGCTCCTATGTACAGAGTCCTCCAAGAAAGTATAAACAATTCAGGAAAGGGAAAATTGTATAGATATTGTAATACTACATTTATTAAGACATCACAAGATTAATACAAATTACCTTTGGACACCACAATCACAAGAGATGCTCAAAATGGTGGCCTTTAGCGTCCACACATTTAATAGTACGGCGAACTCCTGCTTTGGCAACATTGGATAAATTTTCCATTGGGATTGCTGCACATATATTTTTGAATTTCTTGTCTAAGGGCCGCCAGTGTAAAGCCATATGTCGATAAATATATCGTACTACAGTAAACAGTTTTTATCGCCTTATTTTATCGCCTTATTAAGTTTTTGTTGCCTTATTAAAACCAAGAAAGATAATTTTTCCTTTTCTAAAGTGTGTACACATTTTGGGGCGGACTCTCACACGCTCTCTCTCTTTCTCTCTCTCTCTCTCTCTGTATAGAGGATGAAATGGAACTAATGTTTTTAATTTAATTACAAAATTAAATTTGAAGTTTTTAGCTTCTAGTTTTGAAACATAGTTATTACTGTGTAGCGAAAAAACATATTTTAAATCAGTTAATTTATAATATTAATTCTCTGCAAATTTACATTGAATACTATTTTGTAAAAATAAAAATATCAATAGCAACACCGGATTATATATCTTACTATTCTTTATATATATAAAACCTATTTACAGCCTCTTTCTCTTTACTTCCCTCTCCCCCTTCTTTCTTTCTTTTTCTTTCTTTTTTTTCTTTTCTCTCTTCTCCCCTCCCATTTCAATATATCATTTCCGTTAAGTTAACCGTTTAAATAGGTCAAGGTCTGGTCACTCCTCCTCCCCCAATACTAAGTATGATTGAGAGAGATATTAAATTAAACCCTCCCTAAACTCTACCATGTCTCTCTAACTATCCCTATTACACTCTGTTAAATTACAAAAACATACACTACACATCAATTTTCATTTCATTTTTCGTTTCATTTTTGGAAGTGCGATCTGATGATCTGTCGTCCTTTTAAAAAGCTCTGGTGAAATAAATTATTATAATGGAACCTTAAAATGGTCTGTTTTTCTTTAATATATATATATATATATATATATATATATATATATATATATATATATATATATATATAGGGTGCTTCATTAAGAGGGATCAAAGTCAGCAGTAAATAAATCAGTGTTATTGATGAAAATTTATGTATTTCTCTATTAGATCATGTTTTTTGAGTTATGGCAATTATGTGTGAAAAATAATATTGCCCAAATATCCGTCAAGGTTTCAGCGGCTCACCTCCACTTGATGGTCAAAATTTTTGATGACGTCTCTGCATAGTTGCTCCTTGATCTTAACAATATAGCTTATTATCTCATCTTTCATTTGTTGAATTGTTGTTGGCTTGTTTGTATAGACCTTACTTTTGAGATGAGCCCAAAGGAAGAAATCTTAAGTCGCACGATTGTGGTGGCTAATTGACTTCGCTGTTTCGAGAGATGATGTAACCTGGGAACTTCTCATTCAAATTCTGTTTGAACGTTCATTTTCATAATAGGTTTTGAGAACTTTAACACGTTATTTGATTGTTAATCTTTTCATGGTTGAAACTGCCAACGACTTAAGCTGTTAAATCTGAAAAAAAAAACGAAAAAAAATCATTGGACAATTTAAACTTATTTCATATTTAAAATCGGTTCAAGTTATTGGAAAACCATTTATATGCATGTATGCATATAGATATATGTAGTAGGATTGTGTTCTATGACCGAATTGATGAAGGCAGTGATTCTGAGAGTCCACTTGATATAGGACAGGTGTTCAAGTCTTTAATTACGGTTTCGCGCTAATTTAGTTCCCAGTGGCCATTCGACATGAAAAGTTGCGTCATTGAGCAACGAACATATAAAAAGTAATTAATTTTAATAATTCACGTAATTTTAGAGAAAATCAGCAATCTATGTCAACGGTAAACATCAAGGCAGAAAAAATTCATTAAACAAAATAAACTTCAACTGACAATGAGAAGTAATTCGTTTAACTTTTGTTATGGGGTCCACCCCTTTTTCATATAAGTGGACTCTACCAAGTGTACCTGGACTGCTGCCGTTAAATACCTAAAGTTAAAGTCCGTGAGGGTAGTCGGTAGTCGGATAGTGAGAGAATATACGGAGAGTGAGAGAATATACGAACGGAAATAGAGTGAGGTAACCTCTTGTAGAAGTCAGTTACAAGCACGTAGACTCTAAGGAAGTCCAACTTCGAGACTGTATATATCTATCTGTATTTGCTACTAACCACGTTCCTGGACTTACTAACAGTATTACTCTTTGTATGATTGTGTAAATACATTTTATTTCTTATATTTAATTATTGCGTTTGTCATTCCTTGGAGACCGAATTCATCTCGCAATCCACAACAACTTTTAAACTCTTCAATGGGTAACTACGCCACGATGTTTTACTATTGATCTAGATGCAACCATATGTACTATTTTAATAGTTTCTTTTCTCGCACTTCTCGTTTGTAGTACACCCTTTTGATCGTGCTTCCACCTACACTCATAAAAAATTAAATTCAACGCCAATCGACATATTCTGTTTTCCTAAACCCTGTTCTTTTATTGTCGTATCTCCTCACTAAAGTCTTCTCCTTCTCCTCCACTCACAGTAAACCCTTGCATTTTAGTAGCATTATCGCCTTGATTGGGGTGAAATAATAACAAATATATATGTATAAAAAAAACTGTTCACATGCGAATCCGCTGGGAGCTTTGACAAACAGTTCATTCGCTTCCCAATCGATCAGCAGACAATTTGCATTTGTCCTGGTCAGTGTTTAAACTCAGTAAAAAAAATCTTAGTGCGGTACAATGCGTTCTTCAGCTAGGCGAGGGTAATGTTGTGGTATCTTCTCTGTTGGACTCTTCTGCCTACTATAAGATTAGTAGGAAAGAAGGCCCAATTGCCCCACATAAAACTCGGCCTTGTGCCACATTCTACCTCGTGGTGGGGCTGGTAAATATAAGTGTCGAATAGATTGAACGCTGAGTCAACCGACACACACTCACTAGTCGTGTAATACTTTTCTGTTGTACTTATTGTTTAATATATATATATATATATATATATATATATATATATATATATATATATATATGTCTTCAACACTTGTTTTGTTATTTCTTTAACTTGGTCACAACAAATAAGAAGTTCAATGCTTACATTTTGCACCAAGCAAAATCTAACATTTAACAGCCAAACAATCGTTGACATGTCGTAAATTCAAATCAGATTGACCTAATCAATTTTACGTCAGGATACAAATAAGAAAAACAATGTGCTATTCGTGGTGCATATATAACAGTAAAATATATTTCAAATATATCCTTTTTCACCTAATATAGTAAAGTGGAATCACGAGTCTTTACCTGTTTATTAAGTTTTTTTTTCTAAACCTTTGGTCCTGTGTCATTAAACGATGAACTTTGATTCAAAAATAATGTAAAAGACATTAATTTGTTTTATTTTTTGAAACACTTCACTCCAAACCGAAAATTCGATTTTATCAAAAGCGTTTTTTTTGAGTTTGTTAATGATTTAATCAGATTGTACTTATGTATTTTTCACGCATTTAACAGATTATTGCTATAATAACAACTTTACAAATAAACAACAATTGCAAACTTGTAGAAGCTTTATATTTCAATTTGCTGATGAGGTAATTAGATATTCCTTAATTGTTAATGCATTTAACTGTATATAGCTATAGCATAACACAGAACTCACAAATGAACAAAGACAATGTCTAGAATATTCCATAAACTTCTAGAAGTCTCCAGAAAATTCTAGAAGGCTCTAGAAAGAGTACTGTTATATATGATTTTTGAAATTTTGTGTTGTGGGTGACATTTTTTTTTAATAAACTGAATTAAATCGTTCTTCGTTATTTTTTTTAACAAAAGTTTATTTTACAAAATGTCTAAAAGCCATAAACCTAATGTCTATACATATTTTCTGCATTTTCTTGAAAACCCTTTTTAACGATGTCTCTGTGTCAATAATTTTATCATTTTTTTTGTTTTTGTTTTCATATATTTTGAACGGAATCCTTAAAAATATTGTGAAGAATCCTCGGCCTCCTTGAAATACCGGTTAAGATTCGCTGACGTCAGATTAGCAAGTAACGGAAGAAATGTAAAAAAATGCTGATAGGTTTGCAAAGCCTTGAGGACGAAAATCCGAAATAGATATACAATATCAGTGTCCCGTATTTTCGTTCTACGTTGGCAGTGAAATAGAACACATATGCCATCAATGATATCTTCTGAAGCAGTATCAGATTTAATAGGACCATTGCAAGAGTAAAAGTTTCTTTATGGGAGGTAAAAACAAAAAAAAGAAAATCAAAACGGAGAATGAGCCATTTATCACTTACCGATAAAACGTAAAAAAGAGAACATTAATTCTGCAAAATACCAGAAAATATAATCTGAGAAGGCAGCGTTTAAGTCCATTAAAATTACATCTCTATAATATTATACAGAGTTTGCGCCCGATTTGATTATACGAAGTCATAGGCGGGTATTGGTCACAAGACAATAGAAAACTTCAGGCTAATAAATCACATTTTTGCCTTGTTACAGCTAGCAGCCAAATGACATTTAAATGAGAGTTCGTACGAAACTGATGTATGTAATTGAATACCTCTGTTTAGCTGATTGATATTGTTTAGCGGCATATCAACAGCTATTTTGAACACAATTATATGTCTCCAACTAAATATATTTTGAGCGCAATTGTATGCTTTCAACTATAGATATAAATATATTGTTGGCCATTTTGCATTAAATATTTAATTGTCACTTTATAGGTATTGTCAGTATTTTAATAGACATAGGTATTGTCGGTTGGTAGATTTTGTTCAGCGGCACAGCAACTTCTATGGGTCATTTTATACCGAAATATTAATATTTTGTACATAATCCTATGCATTCAACGATAGATATTTGTACATAATTTTATGCCTTCAGGTTAAAGGTATGTCTTATATATATATATAATTTGTAGATCATAAATATGTATTGTTGGTAATTTTAATATAAAGATATCTTTTTATAATTTTAGTGTTTCATTGATTGTTATTTTGCTATAAAATGTATTGGTGATCATTTTATTATAAAAATGCTTTGCTGATTTTTCTTTGGGGGTTCATTATTTGCCCATAGCTGGGAACATAACAAGTGCTGCCACCCCGGTGGAGCTGAGGATAGCAGAAATTAAGAGATGGATCCTAAGAAACTCTCTCGATCAGCTGCCATCAGTTTATCGTCATAACCAGGACGTTCCTCATTTCAGAAATACAAATTAACCGATTGGAATCGATCGACACTTGAATGTTTATAAAGACCAAACAATGATGGAAGCACAATTAGATTCGAGGTAATGCATTTCAACAGTGGAGACAGCGATGTATCTGAAAACCCACCTTCCGATCATGGAAAGTTGGCTCTTGTTAAACAATGGTAATTATGTGAAAAAATAACGTTTTCTAAACGAAAAATTACTCTATTCAATAAAGACTTTGCCTTCCCTGTAAATATTTTAGTTTCCGTGGAAATAAATCTTTTTTCTTCTACCCCTCCTAACCTATGTTCTACCATCGATTTACACAAACAGGTTAGGCAGGTTATTCAATAATTCTCTCTAAAGCCCTTTGCCACCAAAATGTACTGTGAGTGTCAAATTCTTCAAGACCGCTTTCCTCATTATGTATCATATAAATTTCAGCTATCTTTCTCTGATTGTAAGTATGAGTGTCCATTTAAAATATCCTCATTGTTCACATGTTTTGTATGTGGTATTCCCAACATCATTCTCTGGGGCCACATTTCTGACCACTTAAGACATCCTCGTTGTTCAATTGTTGTGTCTGTGGTATTCCCAACATCATTCTCTGGAGACATATTTCTGTCCACTTAAAATATCCTCGTTGTCCACTTGCTCTGTCTGTTTCTGTCTAGCAAAAGAAAACAACCAAATTTTATGTAGCAACACCAACATTAATTCTTCAAAATAAAGTCTATCATTCACGATGATATTCTGCCAGCGATCAGCCAGTATCCGAATTTGTTCCAGATACCTTTCTACTAGCTTTGGATAAAAACTGTAAACAGGCTTCCTTTATTTCATCAAAAGTGTTGAATCGCTGGTCGCAAAGGAAGTGTACCATTGAGTAGAAGAGACCAGTCACACGGAGCAGCATCGGAAATAAATGCTGAATGTAGAAGAATCTCAACACCTTCCATCTGTTTGAACTTCTTAATCAACCTGGTAATGTATGGCCTCGAATTGTCTTGCTGAAACAAAGCCCAACCTCCATTGAACAAAAAAGAATACTGCTTTAGTTTGTTTGCAAGTTACTCAAAATACAGTTTAGCGTTGATGGCGCGCCATGTAGAACAACCTCGAAATGCAATACTTCTTGGAAATTCCACCAGAGACCAAGATGAGTTATTTTCTTTTCGCTGTCAGAGAGAGAGTCATGACTTTCTGGCCAACTTAATATTATTAATGAAGCGTTATTCACAATCACCTCAAATGATTCTAAGTTTCAAGAGAGATAACCCAATCAGTATTAATGTCTATTTATAGAGTAGCTTCCTTAAATTATTTATTTGAAAGTAATTATCTCATAAATTCTATAAATAAAAGTGACTTGGCATCGATTTGATGGCCGCCATTGGCGTCCTTTAATTAAGTAGGAAATAATAATGCAGCAAGGTTCTATTTCTGTTCAAGATAAATTGTATCTAATCGCCAGGCTTTGTCGATGGAGGCCGATGTTTAAATTACCAAATTTGTTGAGTCTAGCAATGGAGATGAAAATAGAAAACAGAAAACAGAGGTAAATAAATAAAGAACAGACTATTGATTAGTAGCATTTTTGGCGTCATATCTGCTTGACAACAGCGGGAAATCTAGAAAATAGGTTGGAAAAAGGCTAGAAAGGTAATCTTTGATCTTTGCATTCTAAAGGAAGGGGGACTTGATATGATTATGCGTTTTTAAAACTAATATCCTTATCTTCTTTGTTTATAGAATGCAAGATTCTTTAATTTTTTGTACATTCTAAAATACTGAGATATATTATTTTAATTATTTTACAGATTTTTGCGACCTGTCTTCAGAGTTATTTTTAGTACAGCGTTACTGCCTATGAGTTCTTCGGCCATCCCTGGTTGCGTGAAATTCTATTATGAATTTTTTTTTATTTTTCTTTATATTTTTTCAGATGATTGTCATCTCTTTCGTTGCTATTAGCACGACGTTACAGCCGATATATATATATATATATATATATATATATATATATATATATATATATATATATATATATATATATTTCTCTTTTCCTGTGCTATTTTTAATACTCAGATTAGATTCCTCGAGTCCTTTGTTTCCCAAAGGAGCAGTACAAAACCGAATACACTGGAGACCATTAGAGGTTCCGACATACCCTCTAATCTTGATGAGCAGAATCAGAAGTTTTTATCCACTTTTGCTAAATAAAAGGTCAAGTTCATCCCCACATAGACTCTACAAATCGGTACCAAATTTCTTAATGTATCAAATTGGCAAAATAGCGATACGCCAATGTCATACAAGAGAACTAACAAAGCGCAAATTCCCATACAGAATGATTTGAGCGCTAAAACCTTTTAAACTATTTATAAAAACAGCATTTTTCGAAGATATTTCAATACAGTGTAACCCGGATATAAGAGACCCGGATGTAAGAGAAACCCGTATATAAAAGAGATTTTATCTGGCCCCAAATTAGAGCCTGTGTTAATGTATATAAATTAGACCAAACCCGGATATAAGAGACTACATATCTGGTCCCAACAACTCTCTTATATCCGGGTTAAACTGTAATAATTAGTAGAGGAGCGAAAATTGTAAAAACATCATAATCCTAGGTACTTTTCACATCTTGAGTTGATTTGTCTCCATGTATTAACCAAATTATATTTTTCTTCCTGATTGCATGGCACTTTATCTGTTTCCTTCATTTTATACAATAACATTGTTGTGTCTTGAAGTCTTTGTTGAGACTTTGGCATAAATCTTACTATGCAAAATAAAAGCAAAACACAATAATAATAATAATAATAATAATAATAATAATAATAATAATAATAATAAAAATAATCAAAGCTAATTGGTCTGACATCGAGAGATTAGAGTCGGCGAAGACAAAAAGTGCCTCTTTATTGACATGGCAGTCTCTGCAGGCTGCAATGCATCAATTCAAAAACTATCAAAATTTAAGGACCTTGAAATAAAAATCTCAAAAATGTGACACATGTGGACACTATCAACCCCAGTTGTAGTTGAAGCCCTCAGATTGATTGGAAAAGATTCCAATAGACTCGATGAAGGACACTTTTGTAGCCCATACTTAAAAAAATACAAGAAAATGATCTCACAAGTACAGCCCACACTTTACGAAGGGCTTTATCTATGTAAAATATGTGCGATTTTTTTTTCCAAAACTGATCAGTAGAAAATGTCATTTTGCCATTTCTGACCTTAGATCTCTGGTTGGGACCCAGAAAGAAATGAGTACACACCAGAAATCAAAGGAAATAAAAATAAAAATAATAATGCTTCGTAACTAGAAATTACCAAGCACACATAGGGAAGAATTGTGTTAGACCGAAAGGCAGTTCCTGTGGTAATTATCCAGAAACAATTGGCCCTCTTGCATCAGGTTACATAGTGGAAGCACCCACTGAATCTAAAACTCGGTTGTGGGCCAATATCTGCACTGGAAAATATGCAAATTTTATGGGAAGGAACCTGTAAAGAACGGTATGAACATCATCCCTACACGGTTACAGAGATAGGTCATGTAACAATTTTATGGGACTTTACAATACACACAGACAGAACAATCAAAGCTAATCTTCCAAACATTATGATAAAAGACCAGAAAAACAGAATATGCTTTCTTATTGACATCGCAGTCCCTGCAGATTGTAATGTATCTTTGAAGATCTTAAAAGATATATAAAAATACACGTATCTTGAAGTGGAAATCTTAAGGATGTAGCAGATGAGAGCATCAATAATTCCAGATGTAATCAGGGCCTTCAGATTGATTGGAAAAGGGTCCGATAGACTTATTGAAGGGATCATTTGTATCCAGGCCCTTAAAGAAAAAAAAATTGTACTCTCAAATATAGCTCACACATTACGAATGCTTTCTCTACGTAAAATGTCCGTGATTTTAGAGTTTTGGGGGTGTTGGGTTGGGGGAGTACAAAAATGATTAGTGGAAAATTTCATGAAGCCATTTCTGACCTTAGGTCTCTGGTTGGCGCCCGGAAAGGAAATGTTTATAGAAGAGTCATTAAAGAAATTGTAATAATAATAATAATAATAATAATAATAATAATAATAATAATAATAACCTTGAAGTCAAAATACAAGGACCTTGAAATAGAGGTCTCGAAAATGTGGCATATGGGAACATCAACAATCCCTGTTGTAGTTGGAGCCCTAGGACTGGTTGGAAAAGATTGCAGTAGACTAATTGCAGGGATTCCTGGAAGCCCATGCCTCAAGGAGATACAAAAAATTGTTCTGACAAGTACAGCCCACACTTTACGAAGGGCTTTATCTATGTAATTATTTTATTTTATTTTTTTTTTTTTTTGTCAGTGAAAAGTGTCATGATGCCATTTCTAACCTTAGGTCCCTGGGTGGGACCCGGAAAGAAATGTGTAAACGCCAGAAAGCAAAGAAAATAAAAATGATAATAATAATAATAAAGCATTGTTGTTCATCATAGTTTGGCGGTGATTCTTAACCTTCTGTGAACTGAAACTACTTATCGAACCATTGAAACCCTTTGACACCATTTCCTGTGCCGTCTCTGTTCAGGACGTAGGTAATTATCACTCCCCCAAACTTCCTTATTTTGTTGCTCTAATTAAATATTAACCCTTTGCCATCTCTGTTCTATCACCCACATAGAGTTAAGTAGGATATTTACTATTTAACCCATCCTTCATTTGTTATCAATATGTCCTATGAGTGTTAAATTATCCAAGATACCTTGCTTCGACATGCGTCGCAGAAATTTCATCCCTCTCGTTCTGTTTCTAAGTATTAATTTTCTTGTTGTTCCTTTCCTTATTTAAGAAACATGAATTTCGTTAGAAACAAAGTGAATGCTGTACAATCTGTTACAAATCGTCAGTACAGAACTTACGTCTAGCAATTTCGTTGATTAAAGATAAAGTTGTGTCTTAATAATTACAGCGTTCATAAAGCAAAAAGCTATATTTTATGATCGTTCCAAATAAAACTTGGACTTTCATTTCTTGTTTATGCCTCGAATCAAACAGAGTAAATAACGTCGGTCGAAATCAAATCATTTCCATGAATAGCATACAAATGGCACTTTCCTCTCTTCGACAATGAAGAGGTCGAGAAAAGAATTAGAGAAAACACAGCGATGCAAGTCGGAAGCGTTCATTTTGTATACCTCATATTCGGAGGCAAGTAAATGTTCTCTCTTTCTCTCTCGGCGTTCTTTTTGAGAAAGTAGGAAATATGCAAGAGAAATAAAGTGGAAGCTTTGGTCTACAGGAGGAGGGGGAAAAAACATTCTCTCCAGAAGAAAGATGAAAAGTTTGATCCTACGAAACTAACGGTGAAAATATTTAAGGTAGAAAAAAGAAAAATCTAAATCGTTTATATTTAGGCCAAAGTAAAATATTCTAAATAGGAACATAGGTAGATTGCTCTAGCTTCAGTAAAGAAATAATCCTTATAAATAAAGTGGAACTTCGCCATAAAAATAGAAGAAATATTTCAAAAATATGTATCCACCTGTATGCCTCCACCCACCAAATATATATATTAGGTTGGCGCAAAAATAATGTCGTTTTATCACATATGTTAATATGTGAGAAAACGACATTATTTTTGCACCAACCTAATATGTATGTATTTATAGGTGTCTATGTGTATGGAAAGTGCATTCACTTTTAATTGTCTATGTATGTACTTATGTGTTGGTTTCCTTTTTCCTCCCCACCCATTTTTTTTTTTTTTTTTATAAAGGGCTGTGGAGATGTTCTCTGTCTCGTTACTTTTTGTGTGTATATATATATATAAATATGCCTGGGTGCTTACATATGCTTATATCAGGATGCTTATATATCTGATTGCGTTTGTTTTACGCGTGAGTTTAGGACCCCATTCACACACTTGGAATTAAAATGTATACATATTGTCAAAGGACCGAATATAAAATTAGCTTCTAAAGTAACTTCAATGAAGAAATAAATTGAATAACATATATATTTCTTCTTTTCTCCTCAGTAATTTTATAGTTGCAAACTTTATAGCGATTAAATTTTGATTTTGAAATTAGCAGTTTTTAATTCTAATATTGAATTTTATCATATAATTTAGTAATTATTGGTTAGAATAAATTCTTTTTTAATATTACCCATATTTTAAACATCTGAATAGCTATTATGACATGACTTCGTTGTCAAGCTTTTTGAATTTTCCTATACTTGTATTTTGATTGGTCAATCTAGCTTTTGTAACAACGTTTTCCCCTTGCGAATGATTGTTAATTAATTTGAAACTTTTAAAACCATTTATTTTACATTCAACGTCATCACTTGATAAGACACCAAGGGTGTTGAAACAAAATGGCTATTTTTGTAGTGATTTTATAACATATTTATATTATAAATTTTTTTTTAATAAATAATTATATATATATATATATATATATATATATATATATATATATATATATATGTTTCATTAAATAATATAGACAAGTGTTGTCTATTTATTTTATGTAAATTCTTTTCATAACGTCTGATAAGCTGAAAAACATTATCATTAAACGAAGAAAGAAAATCACAATATTTTTTAATCCAATCTAAGCCTTCGGCTTACATAAGTGATTATCAAAGATGACAATTACAGTACAATATATTAAGCAATATACGGACAAGAATGTGATGATAGTCTGTTTCTTTTTACATGGATGATTTCCAAGCAACGATAAACACGTGCATATAAGACGCTGGAAGCGAAAATCGCACCGCAGGTCATGACGTCACACATGACCACGCGAAAGTGAATTCGAAAAGTATTAAGTATGGGAAGCCGTTGGTATAAACCAATGGCTTCCGTTACCAATTATAGACATTTAAGAATATTTATGGAGTTTTCATAGTTTATTTTGTTCAGGTTAGGTTTCAACTGTTTTATGCATATAACTTCAAGAATTTTTAGTTTTTGTTTATTGTTTTCATGTTTATACATACATATATATCCAGGTAAGATGATTTTTGCTTCTTTCTGAAGTTTTAATGCTTGCTTCTTCCCTTAACTTTTTGCTTCTTCTGTGTTTCTTTGGCATGACAATACATAGACAAACACACACACAGATATACACATACAGGTGTATGCATTTTAGTTCGTACAACCACACCCATATAAATAATCTGAGGTTAGGTGCAGTTACCTATCCATGCGTTCGAGCATATATATATATATATATATATATATATATATATATATATATATATATATATATATTAATTGTCATTCTATTTCGGTGTCGAGACTATTGCTACAGTCTAAACTCAGATTATTTATATGCGTGTGTTTGTACGTAGTAAAATGCATACACCTGTATGTATGTGTCTATGTATATGAGAGTGTCATCCCAAACAAACACAGAAGAACAATTCCCCCCCCTACACACACAAATAATCAAACACAAATAAGCATAAATATTTCCTCTTTTGAAAAAATAAACCAGTTTTTCTGATGATCGCAAAAGCGTGAAACCCGGGGTTACAAACTTCTATCCATAGAGTAGTGGATAGCGGCTCGGATTGAGGGGAGCTGAGTTCGAATTCCAGTCGAATTCATTACATTCACTTACGTGCTAATACCCTTGGGAAATGAAATTAATCCTCTTCTTCCCTTCATCTATGGGTAAATAGCAGGACAGACCGGGTTCTATAGATTTGGATGGTAAATGGTCTAAGAAAACGGGAACTCTGAATTCAAAACCTGTGGAGAGTCATTTTGTGACCTTATGCCACGTAGTCCAACAAGTCTTTCTTTTCGGCCTTTCAAAAAGTGTTGTCGGTTCTTCACAAAGCCTTTACTACTATAATAAAATAATATATACTGCTGTCTGCGCTGTCGCGTCCCTAGGAACTGAGCTGCTTGACTCTCATACCTAGAATACGACGGGAGAGTCCACCACACACACACACACACACACACACATACACACATACACACACATATATATATATATATAGGATGTGACAAAATTAACGCTCGTTTTTTTATTTATTAAATTTTATTGAAAAAATAAATTAGAATATTTTAACAACATTTATACGCATTGTCGCATGAAAACAACATAATTTGTTATGATTAACAAACTATTTAACATGTTCAAAATTCATCCTTCATGTTTAATACAAGAGAGCCTTATCAGCAACATTAATTTCAGAAAATTTATCAAAAATTGCTTGTGTCCATTAAGTTTTCGGCTTGAATCTGTAAACAAGAGCTTTCAGTACACACCACAATATATATATATATATATATATATATATATATATATATATATATATATATATATATAGTGGTGTTAAGTCCTGTGATCGTGAGGACCATTCAAATGCACCACTTCGTCCTATTCACCTGAATTCCCCCCCCAAAAAAAAGGCGTTATTATTTAATTGGAAATTCTGTAAAATCTTGTCTGGTTCTTCTGCTATATGTTCTAATATTCATGATAAAATCCCATAAATGAATCTGCAATTTTATCGTATCTGACCTGGCATCTCGTCATCAGCCATTTTCCTACTGCCGGAAGGTAGCTCCCCTTTGAATATTTTCATGGCAACTGTTCTAATGAGTTTTCCTCTTTAATAAGCACGACTTTAGGAATTTACGTAATAGACGTTGTAATTGATATCGGCCCAGAATGAGAACATCGGAGAGCCGAGTTCGAATACCAGTCAGGTTTTTTTTTACATTCATTTACGGGCAGATATCCTTGGGAAAGGTATGAATTCGCCTCTTTCCCCTTTGCCCAGCTATGGATTGACTAGCAGAACAGATTGTTTCCTATAAGCCCTATATGTGTATATAATTACCATACCAGCTACATGGCGATGGATTTTTTTTGTAATGCAGAGAATATGACTTGCTGTGTTTTTCTATATCTATTATCAATTGCATAATTTACATTATTCGGACTGGTATACTCATCTTCATTGCCATATTCACAAGGTTTCGGCCGTTGTACGCTCCGGCCTTCTTCAGGTGTTTGGAATTTCGAACCGAACCCTTTATGTCCTCGACCGGGGTAGATTGTTCTAGTTCCACGTGAGATGCGTCTTCTGGATGTTTCAATTATAACCCTTTAACTCAAGTCACTAAGTATTGGTTCACCCCTGCTGTGCGATGGTATTGAACTCTCAACTCAGTGGATCTAACCAACGTCTTTATCCACTGGGCCATGTATCCTTGATAACAGTCCGAATAATGTAAATAATACAAATAACCATAATTCTTTATCTCAGAGATATAGACAAATATCTAAGAGTTCATATCAGATACACTTTTCATATTTTGCAGAAATAACCTCCACATATACCCGTATTAAATAATTTAAGCGTCGCAGATAAACCAGGGTGTTATGATGAATAGTTTAGGAAAAATTAAAAACTTATTGCAATAATACTTTCTGAAGTTTTAATTTTAGTTATCATTAAAAGAAAATTGCTTTATAAAATATAATTGTTGCGTATAGTAAACACTTTTATGCTCTTTTAATATCAATCTTTGTCACTCAAAACGACTTTTGATTACACCAATGTTGATATCTACTGATAATCTGTTATTAAAAAGTCTACATAAAAATAAAGTAGCCTTTATAGAAATATAATATTCGAGTGAATTGCTTAATTTAGTGATTATTTTACTGAAGTTAAAAAAAAAAAAACTTTTTAATTTAAAATATAGTGAAATTACGTTTTTTTTTTTTTTTTTTTTTTTTTTTGTGGAAGATATGTGGTATCTGTCAATTCAGTTTAAAGGTGAAGTATCAGAGTTCCTTATCCATATGAACTTTCCTTATCCATATGTGATGAAAACCCACTTAAATTTACCTACTTTTCGTGACATCCGAAGTACGGATGACCAAAAGTGACAGAAAAAAAAATTATAATAACCACAGAAGTAAAATTTTCTTCCCAATATTAAACACGTTACGGACGACACTAGTCTTATGCTTTTGACGTGCTGTTTTCAATACTTTTAATTTGGTTTTAAAACCACTTTCATTAAAATCTTAATAACAAGGAATGAACACAAACCAAAGAACATCGACACAAAAAAGTGAGCCCCAGGTTTTTTTTTCGCTAATTGTGTAAAACTGTTTGATACCACAGTTTTCATCAGAAAATAATGGAAACGGGTGTGACATTTAGTATTCGAGTATTTATACTTTTCTTGTTACAAGGTTAACAGGCTTGACACAGAGACCTTTGGCTCGTAGTGTGAGTTTTGATCTCCCTGGGTGTTCTACGATAATGAGGCCCAGTTTAATGCACCTATATTACTCAAGACATGTATCTGCAATTATATTATCTGAAACCTCATTTACAGATAGAAGGTAATATTAATAACCTGATGATTTAACAAGCATGACTTTCACTGATCCGGTTCTTCATTTATTGGAGGTGTTAACATATATATGTACTATCTTGATGAATTACCGTTTGCTTGTCAGTTGTCTAGTATAGATTTGGATAGATCCCCCAGGTACTGACACCCTGTGCATTTAGACTGATGAGTAGGAGCAGTGGGGAGTTCACTAGCTAGGCATCGAGGAATTGTTTTTCCTAAATTTGAAGTGAGAGGTAGCCAAAGGAACCCGGAAGTCACATCTAGATAATTGGGAACACCGTAACTCGAAGAATAGCAGGGCTGTCTAGATTATTCGATCTGATGGTATTTCGAATTGGGCTACACCTGCAAAGTATTTACACTGATTTTATCAAAAACTGTCACCATATGATATATATATATATATATATATATATATATATATATATATATATATATATATATATATATAAGTAAACTCTATACTGATACAAATTATTAATACCCCACCCCTGCCGATTCTAAACAATCCGCCCTTCATGTTACCATGGAAATTTTTGATTTCAATTCTGACCATACTATTAAAACTCGTAAATTTCAGAAATAAGTTCATTCCCAAAGAATTTCGCTTGAAGATGGAACAGAGCCTACTTTAACTCAAGTTAATTCAAATATTATTTTGAAGTTTTCGGCTCTTCTTTTGAAACATGAGACCTCTTATGTAGCGAGTTGGAATCATATTTTTAAATAAATAATTATATTTATGCTCTACTTTCGTATCGAGCACTATTTTTTAAAAATAAATACAAAAATACTAAGGAACTTTGGATCATTTACCAAACCAGTTTCTTTCCTATTTTCTACAATATTTTCACATATATATATATATATATATATATATATATATATATATATATATATATATATATATATATATAGGATTGAACTAAATAAAATTTGTCACTTTGTTGATTGATGTTCAGTAAATCGACTCCAGAGTTTCGTAGACGAACCTTTTTGCAATTGTTCAGTCCATTCGTTTGAAAGTTTAAGCAATTTTCTGCGGTTTTTCTCAAGTTTTCGTTATCTTTATGCTATGTTTGATGTAATTAATCTATACGTTAGTTATTGTTATTTTTCTCTTTTGAGCCAAGTTTTGTGCACGTATGCATATATATATATATATATATATATATATATATATATATATATATATATATATATCCTCCTTAGGTTTACCCATACGGATTACCTAGTTTTTCATAAACTAACTAACTAACTAACTATATATATATATATATATATATATATATATATATATTGTACACAATAAAATCCCAGATTACCTCGTATAGGAAAATAGGTTATTTCAAGCGACGAAAAATTCGTCAATCTTATTCAACCCCGGTATAAACTATTTTTGAAATAAACCTATTCTCCATATTTTTGTGTACTAGTTATTTGCTCTGTAATAAGAAATACATTAAGCTCTTTTTGTGGATCAGTTTTAAAATTTTATATTACTAGGAACCACTTGGATTATAAACCAACGGATTTATTATTTTTAACATATATATATATATATATATATATATATATATATATATATATATATATAATCGTTATGTAGTGGTTTCACAGTGGAGGCTTGTATTTGTACTAAGTCGGTCCTAAAATAGGTTCGACGTACAAAACGTTAGGAACTTGATATAATAGGTAATGACACAGTAATCTAGTTGTGGTGGCTGATACTTTAATATCCGATTAACGGTCGTCCGACAGCGACTGACTGACCAGCTTCGCGACTGACTTGTTACTCTTACTACTCCTTATTATAGGTGGGAGAGTCTATTTACTTTAGAATAGGTGCGTTCCACTATAATAATAATAATATATGAAGAAATATAGTTTTAAGGTGTGCTATATTTATGGGATGATGTGCTCAATATCAGAGATAGAGTGTATGTAAATATAAATATAAAATTGAACATTGAAGTCAACACTCAGAGGCAACAGGCTGTTTCATGCTAGACGCAATATTATAATATATATATATATATATGTGTGTGTTTGTGAATATGAACCAAATAATCAGATATAATCAATTGTATATATGTGCGTTAGAGTCCATACACATGTAAGCAAATTAATATTTACTTAATTTAATATAAGTTGTAAACATAACAGTGCTCAATGTGGTTAGAGAGCGCTAAGCAGTATATATTGATAATTATACATATACCTACGTTCGAAGTGCACTTCGAACGTATATATACATATATGTGTGTGTGTGTGTGTGCGCACGCGCGTGTGTGTATATTTGTTTATTAGGATTCTGATATTTGTAACCTAATGTCAATTTGCTGGCTTGCTTCTCTCTTATTAAATAATAATAATAATCATAAGAATAATTATAATAATCCATGGAGCCTCCTAGGATGACCGGAGCACGGCTATCAGAAAAGAAGGACTTGAAAGTGTAATCATTGTTAAGCAGGAACAGGCCTACCATACGAAAGCCATAGCCAACAACGAAGATTACATTTAGAGTCCCGGGTTAAGTAGTGATAATCATTCATAAAATAAACAAATCTGCAGATCTCACACTACCAAAACACTATTTTAATTTTCTTGCCATCATTATTTCATTGGTAAACAATAAATAAATGTTGATACGAAGATGAATTTACTTATCAGTACTCTTTATCCTTATAATCGTCACTTCATGCCACCTCCTCTTCCATTCAGATCATTCAGTATTACCATTTCGACACTAACACTATCTAGCTCGAGTGGCTCTCGAGATTTTTATTGGGTGAAATTTTAGTATTAAAAATCTGTCAATTTGTTGATGTGCTACTCTCTGTTTAATTAATAATAATCCACGAGGCTTCCCAGGAATGGTTGAAGCACGGTGACCTTAAAAGAGAGACTGAAAGTGTAATCGTAGCTACGAATTAAGAAACCTTACATATGAAAGCCCTAGCCAGCAGTACTGATGACCCAAGGTGTCGACTTTGTGGAGAGAATGTCACGCATGTAATCTGTGGCTCTGAAATTCTGGCGCAGAAAGAGAGAGAGAAAGAGAAAGATAGAGAGAAAGCGAGAGAGAGAGAGAGAGAGAGAGAGGGGGAGAGAGGAGAAGGGGAGGGAGAGAGAAGGGGAGAGAGGAGGAGAGAGAAAACGAGAGAGAGAGAGAAGGAGAGAGAGAGAGCACTAAAAATACTGTGTTTGTGTTGTGGATTCCGAGATGAATTCGGTCTCCAAGGAATGACAAACGCAATGATTAAATATAAGAAATAAAATGTATTTACACAATCATACAAAGAGTAATACTGTTAGTAAGTCCAGGAACGTGGTTAGTAGCAAATACAGATAGATATATATAGTCTCGAAGTAGGACTTCCTTAGAGTCTACGTGCTTGTAACTGACTTCTACAAGAGGTTACCTCACACTATCTCCGTTCGTATATTCTCACACTCTCCGACTGTTGACTACCGACTACGACCACCACTGCCATACGACTGCTCCTCACTGACTGTAACTCTGGGTATTTAACGGCAGCAGTCCAGGTACACTTGGTAGAGTCCACTTATATGAAAAAGAGGTGGACCCCATAGCAGTTTGCCTATGTCGTTACGAAACCGAATTAATACGTCAAAAAGTTGAAAATGTTCGGACACAGTATAAGGCTGGAAATTCACTTCAGTAGAAATGATTGTCAGACTAGCTTCTGAACTGCAGAGTATTTGATCGAAGCCAAAATGGCGGCGCCCATGAGAAATACTTGTAATCGTTATTAAATAGCAATTTCATATTTTTCTTTAAAATCGGCCCGTACAGCCCCGCAACAATGCTATAACAATATAGCGATGAAAGCTTAAAGCGCGTATAGAAGAGTTTGAAACGAATTTTTCGAAGATTATATACAGGGAATATTACAAGATATGTGTGGAATATTTTTGGTAAGCATTAATATTTTAAAGTGTGTATAATATATAATGTGTTAATAATCATTTTGCAATGTTCTTCTTTTGAGGCAGGTGATTTTGTCACGTGTATAAACCAGAATTTTACATTTTGTCTTGTGATTGAAAAAAAGAAATACGATGCCTTTATATTATTTCTGAGAAGAGAATATTTACCAAACCACAATGTTTAGACTCGAGATACAAAAAAAAAAAAAAAAAAAAAAAAAACAAAACAAAAAACAAACCAAAAAACAAAACAAAACAAGCAACGAAACAAAACAACTTTAAAACACCACCAACAAAAGCAAAACAAATAACAACAAGAGCAATAAAAAATAGCCAAAATAAATTTACGGAACTTTCCTTTCTGTCACGTCATAATCTGTTTCTCAAAAGTTCATTTTTACTTATTTATGCTTTTAATCCGAAAAGAATCCAATGAATGGTCGAATCTAATCCGTCTTGATCAAAAAGCAGGTGCAAAGAAACTAGATGACGCTAAATGCGAACTAGAGGCAATATTGATATTTGAGAATCGACGAGCGGGTGGGCGGGAGGTTATTAGGAGAAGCGGAGATGGGACAAGAGAGTTGACAACGACGAATAATACAAACGATTGTGAGATATGAACGGAAAAGGACACGAATATCCACTCGACAAATCTAAAACACAAGACAAAGAAGAAGAACAACAGCGGTACGGGCTTTGAGAAACGTACACATGTTTTCAATATGTTGTTTTCGGAAAAGACGACGGAGACAAACAAAAAGTAACAGTTCAGAAAACAATCTTTATGTCAGAATGTAAATGTATATCGCACCTCGGAGATCGGAGACACCTGCTTTGTAATCTATCAGATGAGGGCGAAAACTTTACATTCGGCGCGAGCAGGTGCTCTAAAAGCAAGAACAAAACAAATAGATGTTCTTTTCCTCTGCCATCGCGATAATTATCTCCTGAAAACGAAAGAAGTAAAAAAAAGAAAAAAAAAGAACGATTATCAGATATAATAATTTCATGTTTAAGCAGATGCTTAACTGGGTATAGAAATATAGCAAAGAGATATACACACAAGAAGAAATGTTTTCGGATTTTTATTATTATTATTATTATTATTATTATTATTGAGAATATAAAACTTAATATTCTTCCATATTTCTGAAAATATAAACTTTGCAAAACTTTTACGAAGGTTTAACAAAAATAAACTAACTGAAGATCCATAGAGCGTGTTTTCCCGGATTTTTATTTCTTGAAATAGTGATGGGTGGGAGGAGGGTATAACTTTCGCTAGCTCAGCAAACCAAATCAGCGAACCGAGTTCGAACTTTAGGGTTGCTTGAATTCACTTCACATTAAGTAAAAAGGCATGGATCAATTTTTCTGAAATCTCTACACAGATATCTCGAAAAAAGTGTCTTGTTACTGGATGGAGCTAAAATGGAACATCATGATATACTATATCCAGTAGCAAGGCGTCTGGACAGGAGATTGGTGGTTTCAGGAATGTAGAACCACTTCTTAATTGATGTTGTTCCCAGGTCTAACCTAACCCGAGGTTGTAGCATCCGTTAGAGCCCCAGAAATGGGTAAATATTAGCCTCCATCCCCACGAAAAATGCTATGAAAGTATAAAAATACATTTTCAGAGTAAAATTACCAATAATGCATATTTATAGGAAAACGACCAACAATACATTTTATAGTATAATTACCAATAACGAATATTTATAGGAAAACGACCAGGAATACATTTTATAGCAAAATTACCAATAATGCATATTTATAGGAAAACGACCAACAATACATTTTATAGTATAATTACCAATAACGAATATTTATAGGAAAACGACCAGGAATACATTTTATAGCAAAATTACCAATAATGCATATTTATAGAAAAACGACCAGCAATACATTTTATCGAAAAATTACCAACAATATATTTTAACTGTAGTTGAAACCATAAAATTGTGTTCAAAATATTTAAATTTCGGTATTAAATAACTCATAGACGTTAATATGCCGCTATGCAAATCAACCAACCAACATAACATCGGAAAGAGAAAATGGACATTTCCAGAGAAATCTAATGAGGAAAGAGGGCTTAGAAAATTTAACACTGACAAGAAATATTAAACGCAAGAGGTACAGGGGAAATCAGCGGATAACCCCTGCCTAACGAGCTTGTGTAAGTGGCTCGCAGGTGAGATAGAAAAAAAAAAACAACAGAAAATTTACTAAGATAAATAAAGAACAGAAAATTGTAGAGAGCCATGACTGGAAACGTTCTCAAGTGACAGGACACATAAAAGAAGAAAATCCGGTGAGTAAGCGATATATTTCTTAATTTCTGGATTTTACTTTGATATTTGCTTGATTTAGGATATTCTTGGAGTTTCATGATGGAGTATTGTTTAAGGGAAGAAAATTAATGGATAGTTTGTTTTTCCCTCTCAAAAGAACATGAAATAATTTGTAAGGAGTTCATTCTTATCAGGAGATGTTCCAAGACACCCTCATCAAATGTTTGAAATTGAAAATAATTATATATATATATATATATATATATATAAATATGTATTTTTTAATCGAAATAACCCCAAGTAAGTCAGTAAAGCCACTAAGACACAAGAGTTTATTGGTGTGAAAGAGAGGGAACAATAAAAAAGGAATTAGGAAAACAGACATTAATATTCAGTTTTTGAAAATCAAAGTTGGCCAGAATGTAAGAATCTGAAAGAGAGTTCAATAAGTACGAGAGAAAAAAATCAGTTAGCATAGAACTTACGGTTTCATCTAACCAATTCAACTGTAAATTGATAAGATCTTGTTGTTAATCTAGTACTGCTCTTAAATTCATAAAGTCTGGACACCATAGCAAAGGGCCCACATGAAAAAAAAATTCAAATAAAACTTATGTGACGAGTAAAAGATGTGAATGCCTTTTTTCTTATCTTATTACATCGTGAAGTTTCACCTTTACACTTTAAGGAAAGCAAAATACAGACATTCCACACTTGCTCGAACAAAAAGTTACAAAAGAAGACCGCATCCACCTAGGGAATAGCGATAACATTTACTGGAGTTAGGAAACCTATTTTTCTGAAAAATTGTTTTAAGATTTAGATTTTATAAATTTCAACCGAAAGTAACTCTGGATGTTTGGTCAATGAATGGCGAATGCTTCCTTATAAGGAAACATCTAATATAACCATTACCGTTAGGAATTAAGAGAACAGATACTATGCTTTGATCCGAGTCAGATAGCCAGGGAGTGAAGAAAAGCATAACTCAAGTAGCACCGGCTGCTTGGTTCATGAATGCCGAATGTTTTCTTATAAGGAAACGTCCAATATTAACATTACCGTTAGAAACGAAGAGAACAGATACTATGCTTTGATCCCAGCCAGGGAGTGAAGAAAAGCATAACTAAAGTAGCACTGGCTGCTTTTTCACTGAATGCCGAATGTTTCCTTATAAGGAAACATTCAATATTACCATTATCGTTAGAAACGAAGAGAACAGATACTATGCTTTGATCCCAGCCAGGGAGAGAAGAAAAGCATAACTAAAGTAGCACTGGCCTCTTGTTCAATGAATGCCGAATGTTTCCTTATAAGGAAATGTCCAATATTAACATTACCATTAGAAACGAAGAGAACAGATACTATACTTTGATCCCAGCCAGATAGTCAGGGAATGAAGAAAAGCATAAAGCGTGTATCACTTGCTGTTTGGTCAACGGCTAATGATACAGTTAACACTATCATTTGACAGCCATCTGTTTTTGAGAAATTGCAGAAGGCTAAAAGCTTATCGACTAATATTTTATGATAAAGATTAATGTACTGCTTGGAATATTTTATGGGATTAATCTTAACTTCAGAAGAAAGCGTCAACAGTAGCAACAAAAAAGATAAATCGGACATACAATTCAAAGTGAAAATACTTAAAGAAAAGTTAGAAAGGAAGCCGCCTCCCTTATTACTAGAAAGAACGATTAATAATAGTCTTTTCATGAGAGATTGTTTTAAGAGAAAGATTTTCAGCACACGGTCAATGAATGTTTCCTTATTAGGAAACAAATAGAACCAATTTTAGCTGAATGTTTCCTTATAAAGAAACAACTAATTATTATTACCATTCAGTGGCTTTTTTGGCATATCCAAGCTACAAGCTTCATTACCCCCCTCTAATTGGAAACTATTAATAAGTAAAACTTATTAAATGTTTCTTTCTCGGATTAACCTCGGATAAATGATATTGCTATTAAGAAAAAACGTTGTATTTATTTACGAGGTACTTAAACTGGTGTCGAATATTTAAAGTGATTTACTACTGCATATACGTCTACACCTATTAGAGATACATCAGAGAAAATGACCTTTGATAAAATCTTTCCAAATTTTAATTGTTCAGGTTCAAATTTGCACAATTGACGTCTTATAATTCGACAGAATGTTCCTTGCTGGGCAACAATTTCATAAAATTGCCAATTTTAGATTGTCAGCTAAGGATTATTCAAAACAAATTGTCGCCAATTAAATCTTCTTGGTATTACGAATGTAGATTGCTTGCGTATAAAACAGCGAAAAAAAAATTGAACTAGAAATCTCTTTCCTGTACAAATTGCTAAAGCAAGTTCCAGAGATATGAAAAGTTTGCTTCTATTTATTCGTAAAACAAAATGGTTGGGAGCAGAAGATTACAATATTTTTAGAGACTAGCTCTTTACGAGGCCCGTGATATTACTGGCAGGATTTAGTAAAGCAACTCTGGCGGAAGAGAAAAACGTCAAACAATAATTACGTTTCTACTTTAGCAATCACTGAAGCTGAAGTCGGCATATATGGACAAGATTTTAGCTTACAGCTCTCGACTGAGTTTACTACTAAGGCGAACAACTTTTACTCATATTTACCGGGAAGAAATTTTTTCTCAAAAAGAATAAAACATTAAATTTATACTATTCTAACTTGAACTTTAAGAAAGTTTCAAAGCTTTAAAGAACTTTCATGTTAGATACAAATACATGAAAAATAAATTATCAGTTGGTCGGTAATTAAAACGAGCATGAGCCACAAGGTATATATATATATATATATATATATATATATAGATAGATAGATAGATAGATAGATAGATAGATAGATAGATAGATATGTCTATCCCAACGAACTGAGTCCTCTAGGTCACTGACGTGTTTATTAAAAAAAAATCAAAAAATCAAAAAAAAATCCGTCTTTCTCTCCTCCGATAGCATAGGAGTTAGAATTTCTACTGGTGCTAGATCGATCGGGTTTCGGTCCTGGCTTGAAGCGATCGGATGTCTAGCTACACGGATGAGCTATGAAACAGTGAAACAGTCTGTCTGTGGATGACGTATATATATATATATATATATATATATATATATATATATATATATATATATATATATATATATATACAAGTATATGATTGGTGTATATGGAATGAATTCCAATAACTAACAATTACTATTCTTAAAAGAGTGCTCAATAAAAAGTAGAGCAGATATAATTATTTATTAAAAAAAAAAAAATTATAACATAAATATGTTATAAAATCACTACAAAAGTAGCCATTTTGTTTCAACACCTTCGGTGTCTTATCAAGTGATGATGTTGAATGTAAAATAAATGGTTATTTTACATTCAACATCACCATCCTCATACGAAACCGACGGGAGAGTCCATTATATATATATATATATATATATATATATATATATATATATATATATATATATATATGTATGTATGTATGTATATATATAAACAGATAGATACATACATACATACATATATACATACATATATATATATATATATATATATATATATATATATATATATATGTATGTATGTATGTATGTATCTGTTTACATATATATATATATATATATATATATATATATATATATATATATATGTTAGCCAGAGAAGATACTCCTGGATTTTAGCATCAATGATGATGATGGTAGACAGAAAGCCCCCCCCCCCCCGATGATTAATAGAGAGAAGTTTCGTTTAGGAGGCGTTAAAATTAACACGATATTCCTTGCTTCCTTTAACAACAGGCTATACTTGCTTTTTTTAGATAATTTGTCAATTTGAACTGATCAGACTTACCAACGAGACAGAAGTAAATGGTTGTGTCATCTGCATAGATACCAAGTCGAGAAAAGATGGTACCCAGATCTTATGTCATCAGGAAGGTCACTGAAGAAAATTAAGAACAATATAAGTGTGTGTATAGACCACTCCGGCTTATTGTTATTTCTTTACATTCGTACTAGCATTACGCTAGATTTAGCTGTTTCACTCTGCCGAATGAAGACAGATCGGTGGCAGGAGCTCTGGCTGACACCAAATTGGTTGGGTTTCGATCCTGGCTTGAGGCATTCGGATATCTAGTCTCACTGAAGAGCGGTGATACTGCGAATCAGTACTATCTGCGAATACTATAATTTAGCTCTTGAAAATATATTTCAATTGAGCACTGTTGAGTGATAAGCTAATTCTAATAACTACAGCTACCTGCGATAAAGTAAAGCTATTCAGTAGAATGAACAGAACACTCCCGTTGATCGTAAAAACAATACCCTAGATTTAGCTGTTTCTCTCTGCCGAATGAAGATAGCTCAGCGGTAGCTCCTACCACTGAGATACCTTCATTCGGCTGACACCAAATCGGTTAGGTTTCGATCCTGGCTTGAGGCATTCGGATGTCTAGTCGCACTGAGGAGCTTTGATATATTGCAACCAGTACTGTCTACAAATGAAACACACACTCGCACACACACACACACACATATATATATATAGTGCGTGTCTCTTTACAAATGAAAAAAATATATTACAAAGGTAATATATATGTGTGGGTGTATGCACATATATATATAAATATTCATGTACGAATATTTCTCACTGTACACACACACACATATATATATATATATATATATGTACATACAGTGAGAAATATTCACCATGAATATTTTTTAAAATAGATTTTATAAAAGAATTTTATAATCCATACAATATTTGTATACGATGGCATAATGCTGCAATATGCAAAAACATTCACAAAAATTTGATACATTAATAAAATTATGGGAAACTAAAAATTTAGAGGCGTAAATGCATTCGTACAACATTATAAGATCTATTTAATATTTTATAGCATACCCCTTACACAATTCAACAGCAATCAGTCTCTTTCTGTAGTTTTTTATGATTTGCAAGTTTCTGTTGATATTTTACTCCATTCTTCTTTGCTATTCTCATGAGGTCCAATATGTTTTTCGGAACTCTTTTATTAACATGAATTTTTAATAAACGCTACAAATTCTCTATGGATTCAAGTCTGGAGATTCTGATGGCCATTCGACTGTATTGACATTGTTTTCGATAAGCCATTTTTTCGTAGATTTACTCGCATGTTTAGGGTCATTATCTTGTTGCAAATTCCATGCATTTCAGAGTGCAAGTTTTATTATTGACCCACACAATTTAGAGTCAACAACATATATATATTTTGAATTCATTCTACCATCTATTATCTCTAAATTACCTGTACCAGAAAAACATCCCCAAAACATGTGATTGCTTCTACCAAATTTTACCGTTGGCATTGTGTTCTTCGGTGCAATGGCTTTATACACTTTCCCAAAATAATTTAGGTTTATTTTTATGCTCACGAACAAATTGTAACCGGGCATCCCCATGTTTCTTCAATAGTTGTGGAGTTTTTCTTGGAGAACGCAATCTTAGTTGACTTCTATGAATTTCCTTGCTTTACGTTCGCTTCGGAACAATAATACCTGATGCTTTTAATTCTTCTTGTATTTCTCTTCGAGTAATTATATTTTCTTGAATTTTGAGCTGAATTCTTCTCATTGATCTGGGAGAAATCTTGCGTGGTGCACCAGATCTTGATTTGTTCTCAACAGTTTTCACCTTTTTGTACTTAGCAGTAACAGAACTAATAATAATAAATGGTATATTCAGGATATCTGCTTTTTTTTCCTTATAGTTTTAGCCTTCCTTACAATGATTATTAATACTTTTTGCGAATATGTTATGCCTTTCCCCATGATGATAATTATTGTATATGATTTGTGTGCGGAGATAACCTTATGTAAGAAATGAATTGTGGAATGTTCTAGATTGTTCCGGTAATAAGATAAAAGGAAGAATCTAGCAAAATGTTACAAAAAATTATGTAATTAAAGGTAATTTAAGCTTTTTGACATATTTTGTACGAATACATTTTTCGCAAAGAAATTTTATAAATAACGCATAATTTAATTTAAAAAAAGTTTCCTACTTGTTTTTGCATATTGCAACATTATGCAATGGTGGAGAAATATTGTATGGATTTTAAGTTTTTTCGTATGTTATAACTATGTTAATTAAAAAATTACATGGTTTACTAATATTTATTTCCCTCCTAACACACTCTCTCTCTCTCTCTCTCTCTATATATATATATATATATATATATATGTATGTATGTATAAAATTATGTGTCTTCCCGTAGTCCGTCCGGCACACTCATTAAAACAGCCTTACATTAACCGATCGAAAGCAAATTTTGGGGAGAATTACAAACGGGTACAAAGTACAGTTGGATCTACTAGGGTGCGCAGTTTATATATATATATATATATATATATATTAATTTAAAGAAAAACAGATCACTTTAAGGCTCCACAGTTGGATCTACTAGGGTGCGCAGTTTATATATATATATATATATATATATATATATATATATATATATATATATATATATATATATATTAATTTAAAGAAAAACAGACCACTTTAAGGCTCCATTAGTTATAATTTATTTCACCAGATAATTTTATATTTCTCTGGATATTCAGAATTCACTTTAAAAGGTGAAACGAAAAATGAATTTAAAATTTCATTTTTGATGGGCAGTATTAAGAGTATATAAGTTGACTTAGAGGGTGGTGAGGAATAGTGTGAGAGACATGATCGAGGTTAGAGAGGGAATGTAGAGTTCTAAAATTTATTTTTATTTTATTACAATACTTAATATTGAGGAGGGGTAAATATCAGATATTAACATATATATATATATATATATATATATATATATATATATATATATATGCATTTCATTCTGGTAAAATATAATGCACGGTAGTAGTACTGTAAATATAAGCACAGTATTGTGAGTAGAGTTTGAAAATCTCGATGGGTAATGTTAACGATAACTTCAACAATGCTAAATACTCTGAAGATTTCAACATACTTTAGTCGGTTGCCAAAAATTCTAGTTTAAAAAAGGTCTTTAAATGTATCATTAGAGGAACCATGGCCATGTAACGATTAAACCAGAAACATACATTTAAAATAAATGTAGAAATTGTTATAGATAATCAAGAATGGTCTCCTCTTGTTTGTGACTCTCTTTGAGAGAGCTATTTCTGTTTAATGGGACTGTAAAACGACACTATACACGAACCTTGTATTCTCAGTTGAATAAAGCTTTCTTAAAACCTACACCTGCGTACTTTTGTCCTTACAGAAATATTATTTAAATTGTCATAATTTAAGAGTAGCGTTTACTGACAATTACAAGTAGAATCTGTAATTCTGCAATGAAAAGAAATACTTTTTTTATTTCATAAAATATCTCTTCTCTTTAAAAAATTTTTAAAGTCAAAATCAAAGAATTGGTTGTTTATCGGTCTATTTTAAGCATTTCCGTGTATAAAGTTTTACTGGCTTTTAAGGCGACATTAATTTAAGCTACGATGAAAGAAACAAAAAGACAAAAAGAAAAAAAACAAAAAGAAAAAAAGAAAAACAAAAAAAAACAAAATAAAAGACAAAATAAAAAAAAAGAAGAAAAAACAAAAAGAAAAACAAATATCAAAAAAAAAAATAAACAAAAGCAAAAAAAAACAAAAAAAAAAACGATGATAACGATGGTCAGTGAGACTTACCTGCTAACACCACTGCTCTGTGGCAAGCGTTCAATTTAAGCTGATATAATTATTATACGCACTGGCTTATTCAGATCTCTCTTAAGGTTACTTATGTCCCCATGTCGGCCCCCTACGATGATGTAGACAAAGTTGGCATTTTTCTAAAAAGCGGATGTCCTTAAAACATTACAGAGTTAATCCATGCTGAGTTGGCCTAATGAAAATCACGTGCCCAGAGGAAATAGTCTAAACGGCGGAAGAGGAAGTGTATGCGTACTCACACCCACCCCTACACATACACAGACACACAAGTATATATATGCTAGTCTTCACACACACACACAAATGTATATATATATATATATATATATATGTATGTAAAGGGAGAGATTAGAATATGCCGAAAAGTCCTCGGCTTGCCCAAGAAGCGATTTCCAAAAATATTCTGATACATGGTCAGTAAGTAGGTCAGTTTGAGAACCTTTTATCCCCTCCACACACACGCGCACACGCACACACAAACACACGCATATATATATATGAATACACACACACACACACACACACACACACATATATATATATATATATATATATATATATATATATATATATATATATATATATATACAGTAAGATATTATGTAAACAAATTTTATGAAAGATTTAAGCAGTGCCGGTGTGACCACTCTTTTTAATATTGCATTTTTACAATTAACGAATTAATTTATTGCTTATTAGGACGCAAATTCAAGATAAACTAACCGAATTTTATGCGTGTATGTGTCTGCGTACGTATGATTGGCGTTCCGACGACACTTTCTCCTCCCACTACGATGAAACACCGATATACGCAACCATAAATAAATCCAAAATTTCAAAATTAATCAGTTTGTCTGACTATCGCAAAGGGCGTGAAACTCAGGGTCACAAACTCTTATCAACACAACTAAATATGTTAGCCCTATCACTGATATTGAGCGCTTTCCTATATGTACCTCGCATATATAATATATAAATAAGATATATAAAAATTGCATATATATATATATATATATATATATATATATATATATATATATATTATGGAAATAAAAACGGCATGACGTGCTTTACCCTTCATTATTAAAAGGAAAAATAATGACCAGCCGACCGGTTTTGCCCTCACTCAACAGATCTGAAATCAAGGGAAGACTAAATATTGCAATATGTTGATAAAATAAAGGTAGAAAGATCAGATGGAAATCATGTCAACCCCTAACAGGCATTCCCTCTGTTTACAGAGGGAGGGCTGCCTGGGCCTGACATAGATCGTTTCCAATACTTTTAAGTGTAACACAGAATGAGCATGACTAAGGATGGAAAATTAGTCCATGCTGAAATTTGTGGCACAACTTGGATTGTTTATAAGGTGCACACAGACACACACACACACACACACACATACATACATATATATATATATGTATGTGTGTATGTGTATGTGTGCGTGTTGTGTGTGTGAGAGAGAGAGAGAGAGAGAAAGAGAGAATTGTGTATGTGTGAATTGTGTGTGTGCGCGCCCGCTTACGTATGAACCATCAACACAACATGTAAAGAAAGACATAAAATTTGTTTGTGTCGAGATCTTGTGTAGACGGTGACTACTTATTCTAAATAAGTAGAAACATTTCAAATAATGACGACAAATCATGACGAATAGGTTTAGGTCAATTAAAATACTTGTTGATCAGATCTCGAATGTAGAAAAGTATTGAAGTGATCGGGAAGCCATTCCCTCGAAAGTCCGTTCGACAATACAATAGTTCTCGCGGACAAGCATTCAGAGTGAAACCTTCTCGTTCCCAGTGGGACAACGAATGAAGATGAGTCGATTCATTGCACGTGGCATGACGGGTCCTGATTCCAAAGGTCTGGACTGGTGTAACCAAGGAATGTCGTTCGCCCGGAGACCAGCCATTGACCGCCTAGAAAATGTTAAATTCTTAATTTGGAAACCACGTAGATGCTCGTACCGCAGTGGCTATCTTCGCGCAAATCGAGATTGGCGTCAAAAGTTTAAATGCCAGGAGGAGACGGTTGCGTTCACTTTCGCGCGAAGAAATCCGGAAACGTGCAAATCAATTCTATTCCCCTCGACCAGGAAGCTGTTAATATTAGGTTGGTGCAAAATAATGACGTAATAATGTCGTTTTTTGACCTTAAAAATACGTCAAAAAACGACATTATTACGTCATTATTTTTGCACCAAACAAATAACACTACAGAATGGGCTCTCTAGTCCTGCTTGTCAAACAGTAGAAGAACAGCTCTGTGTTGGTCGTAGAGAGTATGGTCTTTTATTGCAGAGAAGAGACTACAGGATTAACACATGAAAATATTTAGAGATGCACGGAATTTATTTTTTTATTTATTAAGAATAAAATTGAACACGGAAGTTTATTTTCATGAACCAGTAATATATATATATATATATATATATATATATATATATTGAATGATGTAATGATATATATATATATATATATATATATATATATATATATATATATATATATATATATATATATATATATGGAAGTCAAGGGACCATTGCTATTTGGGACAATGGTTAGGCCGTCAACCCTCTCTGTTAAGTTTTAATCTCCCAAATTCTCTCGTATGTTACCCCTCTCTTTAGAACTAAAATTGGTCCCACACTCTCATACTTACACTCTCTCTAAATTCTATTTTTATTTCCGGAGTTGTTCTTTTCCGTTTTCTTTTTGAATTTGTAGGTCTGATGAATTGGATCGTATTTACGATTCCAATGGAATAAATTATGACCATGGAATATTAGTGTTTAAGCCTTTTTATTATACCCTTACTCTGTTC
>OZ010582.1:116070716-116155716 GCA_963932145.1 Acanthosepion lycidas | reverse complement strand
TTACTATCATTATGATTAATGTTCAGATGGGCTCCATTTTTTGGTTCAACCAGTTAATTACGTGTCCTAACTGTAAGGAAAAAATGGAGATGTTATGTCCATAAAATCAAAACACTCTCATTTCCTACCTGTTCCAAATGTGAGAAGGAATTCAACTCACACAACTTACTTTCCTCGAGAACGATTACTTTAATGAACAGACTCCCACGTGGATGCTTCCCTAAGCACTTCAATCGACCACTTCAAGTTAAGGATGAGTCATTATCTGTCCTCCTTATTCATGTATTCTTCATTTCTTACCACTTCCTATTACACAACTATTTTAGTAACCCACTAGCTTGAGTGACTCTCAAGCCTTTCATTGAGCGGACACGAGTATGAAAAGAGAAAAAAAACTAGAGATTTTTATTTTATTTTCAGCTTTTTTTTCAAGTTATAAGGAAATATTTTTCTAGATAAAAAAAATCGAGATGTCGCATTATATGGAGTTAGTTCACTCAATACCGTTTGGTTATCATCCAGTTCTTGATTTCATTTCACCCCAGTCAAGGCGATAAAGCCATTAAGACGCAAGAACTTACTGAGCGTGAAAATATAAGAGAAAAAAATTAAAGGAGAGAGGCCAATAAAAAAAGGAATTAAGAAAACAAAAGATGACGATTGACGTTGCATTTAAATTTTTGGAAAACCAAAGCTATAGAAACTGGTCTGTCCTGCTATTCACCCATAGCTAGGAGGAGGAGAAGAAGAAGAGGATGCATGCTTTCCCAAGGGTATTAGCACGTAAGTGAATGTAATCGATTCGACTGGAATTCGTACTCGGCTATCTGAGCCGTTATCCATTACTCCACCCTATTTTTGTACGTCCCTTAAATTTAAGGAAGTAAACAGTAACTCGTTTCTTCTTTTTCTATGTGCCGTGTGCCCTCAGGATGTAGGTAATCATGACTCTCTACAACTTCCTGCTCTTTGTAGTACTTAGTAAGTTTTATCTTTTTGTTATCGCTCTTAACTCCTGTACTGCTAAAATTATAACACAAGATTGTTAGGTAGGTTTTTAGCTGCTTTTTTTCTGTTATGTGATTGTCAAATTCTCCAAACACTCTTTCCTCGTTATATTCCCTAGAATTTTCAATTATATCTTTCTGATTTTAACTAGACTTTTCCTATTTGTTTCGAGTTTCCCTAAGACTTCCTCTACACTCACATGTTCAGTTCATCGGATTATCTTTTATCTTGAACCACATTTCTATCTCCTCAAGTCACTTCGTCTGCAAGAAGATAGGAGGACCGACATTACATAACACTTCAGTAAGCTTTTCTTTGTTTTCTAATGAAATGTTCCTTTTTCATAATACTTTTCTTAGCTTTTAGAAAGCATATTTCGTAATTCCAATGAATCTTCGAATTTCAGGGTAGCTCGCTACAACTGTAAATATTCGAATATGAAAAAAGATGGCTTCAAGAAAGCCGAATGATAGGGATTCTCCATTTTGAATTCAAAGTTATCCTTCTTGTAGACTGGTTGCCAACGAAGGCTAAAGAGGCCAGAGCTCAGTCTGTCTTTCTAAACTGTATTCGTACTTTTCCCAAGGTTATTTGCGCGAAAGTGATTGTAACGAATTCAAATAGAATTTGAGCTCGGCTTTCTGATTTCGCATTAACCCACCTGAGTATCCATATATATATATATATATATATATATATATATATATATATATATATATATATATATATATTAAAGAAAAACAGACCACTTTAAGGTTCCATTATAATAATTTATTTCACCAGAGCCCTTTTAAGGGACGCTGGATCATCAGATGACACTTCCAAAAAATGAAACGAAAGATGAAATGAAAATTCACACTTTTGACGGGTAGTATTAAGTTTATGCAGTTTAACAGAGAGGGTAGCGAGGAGTGGTGTGACAGACATGGTCAAGTTTAGAGAGGGTTTATTTTAATATTTCTTTCAATCATACTTAGTACTGGGGGAGGAGGGACCAGACCTTCACTTATTTAAATGGTTAACTTAACGAAAGTGATATATTGAAATGGGATGGGAGAAGAGAGAAAAAGAAAAAAGAAAAAAAGGGGGAAGTAAAGGGACAGAAGCTGTAATTAGGTTTTACGTAGGAAAAAAGGGGTGGTATATTTTTAGCAATTTATGTAAAAAAATAGATTTTAATGTTTGATAGTAATTTAAATGTTAAAAAAAAAACCCACGAAGAAATTAATTTGATGCTTACTTGAAATTTAAATATTTATCTCTTTTACAAATAATTTAGGGATATAATATAACTTAAATACTGTATTTATTAACACATTCATAGAGAACAAATTAAATGATTTTTAAAAAATATAATAGATTACTGATAGTAATCTTTTAATATTATAAATGACTGTTAAGGTAACATCGTTATCAGTTTGAATCTAATTCATGAATGTAATTTGTAACTATTATATTTGTAATTATTTGTAATTATTATTATTATTATTATTATTATATATATATATATATATATATATATATATATATGTAATATAACTATTATATATATATATATATATATATATATATATATATATATATATATATATATGTAATGTAGCTATTATATTTGTGATTATTTGTAATTATTATATATATATATATGTAATATATTTGTAACTATATATATAACGCTTAAAATAAAGCTTAACACACACACACACACACACACACACATATATATATATATATATATGTATCATATTATTTGATAATTAGTAGGTATAATTCCAAGGAGGATGTAAATCCAAAGAGATCTCAATGTAAAAACAGAGCAAATGTTATTTCTTCTTCTTCTTCTTCTTCTTCTTCTTCTTCTTCTTCTTCTTCTTCTTCTTCTTCTTCTTCTTCATTATTATTATTATTATTATTATTATTATTATTATTATTATTATTAAGAACAGACCAAATAAAAGTAATCTAACAATTGGACAATTTTGCTTTTACACGATTTTGAAAATTTTGCTTTTACACTATATATATATATATATATATATATATATATATATATATATATATATATATAGAGAGAGAGAGAGAGAGAGAGAGATAGATAGATAGATAGATAGATTGAAGAATAATCAAAAATGTTTGTAACGAGAAATTTTTTAAAAGTAAATTTTAAGGACAGTGGATTCTAACTCCATCCGTTCTTTCGAAGAGTCTTGCATCAGCACCAGTAATAGTCACCGTTTACAAATTCATTTCTTTCCCGGGGAGCTCAATCGAAATAATTTATTCAGGATCATGTATATATAAATTGTCATCCACAGACAGACTGTTTTGCTGTTTTACAGCTCATCAGTGTAGCTAGACATACAATGTTTATTTATCCTACGAAACACCCACAAAATCTATTTTTAAAATCCCTTGGTCAGTTGTCCTTTATTGCCGCGGGAAACGTGAATACCGTCGCAAGAGTTCTTTAAAAATTCCCCAGACTTAAAAACTGCTTCGGTTATTGATCCATCAACTATCAACAATTATTCGATGGCATTAGGTTGTAATCGATCGATTCATAACAGAGTAGAAGCTTGGATCGATGCAGGCTGATCTGCGATGAGTCACTGACTGGTTGGACACGTCCTTCGCCAACGCCGTAGACTCATTGGAAGATGAAGACATGACGTCGCCTCTCCGAAGATTGCACAAGAAATATGGATATTGAATTTTGTGCGGCTGTTGACAAGTTGAAATTGAAATAATCGCAACAGCGATCACCTAATGATAACGCTTTTAGATCATCTCTGAAATTGACTGATCCAGAAATGAGAAAGATGTAATCAAGCATGGCACGGAACACGCTATGGACGTCTTGAGCTGCGAAAGAATTTTTATAAATGAATTGAATTTAAAGTACCATTATCTCAAATGGAAACATGACAGGTAAATGGAATAAAGTTTGAATATTTTCCTTGATATTGTCAGAAGTTAACTGATTTACTTTTTGATTATTTTGACTTTACCTTATTGCAAACACGAAATCTATCCATTCCTTTCCGCTGAAGCGTCTTTGTAAAATATATTGGCAATCTTTAACCTCCGTGTCCACAAAAAAAAAAAAAAAAATCGGATTGTCAAATGGTGTTTTTTTCTTTTATTTTCCCTTTTATGGCTCTATTTTTATAACTACACTCGGTAATATTTATTGTTGTTGTGAGGGAGAATATTTCCCTACAAGTTTGGACTCGGCCGTTGGACGAATGACATAAAATATACCTACATCAAGAGGAGTAGCAGGAGGAGCAGTAGATTTTACTGAAAACAGTCATTCACGACTAAACATTTTCTTCTCTAGTTTCCATTCTATATTATGTTTCCCTGTACCAAAACAATAATAAACTTGTTGAATTAATTCCGTTCGCTACCGTTGTTTTTGACAAACACAGTTAAAACAATAATTTTTAAACGCTGACATTAGAATTCTTATAAAACCTGAATATATGATAAAAGTGAATTTTACATTTTTGTTTATATCAAAAACATTAATCTATCTATTTATTAGATTAAAATAATTAATATTTACAACATTCTAAAAACTAACACAATTACAAAACAATGCAAAAAAACTATTTATCATTTACCAAGTTATAAAGAAATAAATATGAAAAAAAATTTATAAACATTTACTAAATAATTAAAATATGTGAACCAAGTATAAGGAAATCCTTATTATTTACCATTTTATAAAGTTCGAATTGATTAGCAATTAGAAGATTATTTGGCAACCATTTCAATAAACAATATGATAAATAAATTTTCTAAATAAACAATCTAATGAATAGTGTTTATTGTTTTTGTTGCCAATTCTTAAGAACAATGAAATATATAAATTTAGATTTTATTACAATTTTTATCATCACTTTTTGAAACAATGAACACTGCCAAAGATTGAAGGTAGTTATAATGGCGTTGTCAAGTAATCAACAGTCCTTTTAACACATCGTTTTAAGCGTGTGCGAGGGTCCAAGATTGCGGAGAAATTGTTATCTGAAGCTAGGGTCATATTTTGATTTTAATAAGTTGTTACCGTGAATAAAATTTTTATTTCAAATTATTCCACACTTGTATTAATTTGAACAAAGCTCAGAAGATGAAGAAATGCTTAAAAATGCAAAAAGATGTGAGAAAATTCGTCTTCAAAAGGGACTATTAAATAGGGTTAAAGGTTACTTGCGTGACTCAGTTTTGCTTTCTTTCACATATTTGCAAATTTGAACACCTTGATCAAACAAACTGTCGGTTGCTCTTTTATGCCCGCTGCTCATTGTAGTTGATTGTTTTAACCATTAAATGTTACTTGCCGTTTGGCTGGGTGAGCGAGCAATTGCGCTTGTAACAGGTTTGAATTCCTCGTCGTCTTTTTTTTCCCCCAGATTTTTGGCCATCCAAACTTTGAGGATTCCTGCTAATTAATCCGTTCTAGTGTGGGGAGAAGGGTGAATTCGTACAAATCTCAAATGTAATATGTGTAAAAAAACACACGCACTCAATATCCTCAACCGGAATTTGAACTCGGAACCCAGCTCCCAATTTAAGCATAGATAACCACTACACCACGAGCACATCGTATGAAATTTTCAAGGCGATAATTCCACTAAGACGGAAAGGTGTTCTGTGAGTAAAAGAGAATTTAAAAACTTTAGAAGAAACAGGAAAACCACTCCTCAACAGGAAACAAACGATAAACCTATACTCCTGTTCTAAAGACTGGGGAGGTATAGGATCCATATCTTCATTGTTACGATTCCGTTCGGACAAGCTTTAGCTTTTATAGCAATGTTCGAAATCTCGAAATGACTGTTATCATTATACTTTAGATTATATCGGACTAGTATCTTCATCTTTGTCGTTTCTATCTCAATATTTTTATCGGCATACTCTCCTGATTTTATTGACTCTATGTGACATTACGAAATTTTCAACTTTTCAGAAGACATCTTAATAATTTTTTTTTTCTGAATTTCTGGGGTGGTGAATTATCCTTATCTATATTATTTAAATACGGACTACCCTCCTCATCTTTGTTGTTGTTGCTAATAAACAGTTTTGGCGGTTGTGCCTTTCGAACTTCATCAGGTGTATACCGATCCGGGTAACCGGTTTGAAATTCCCTGGTAGATTACCCGGATAGGACATACACCTGATGAAGACACACACTCTGAAGTCCAGAGTTTAAAAAACAATATCCTTTGGCCGGAAGAAAAAGAGAAAAAAATTATTTTAAATTACTTGGACAAAAAGATCGCATAGCTTAACATTTAGGATGAACGCATTCTTACATAAGCTTTCATTTGGCCAGTACAGGAATGTCTTCCTGTGTTCAGCGTTGTTCAAAGCGAGAAACACATTCTTAGGAGAGATATCACCTCCTCTCCCATCCCCTCTTCTAAGTTGATATAGAGGACAAGCAAGTAGAAATAAACATTATGTATTTCATACAAGTTTATTTCTACTTGAATAAAAGTATTATATTTGGGCTGTAATATACATTGCCTCCCCCTAAAAGGTAAATAAGTCAATCAACAAAGATTTTGGGTAGTTAAGGGTAACAGATCCTATAGGAGAAGATAGGTTTGGCAATCGGCTGATTTAAAATCCTCCCTGGTCTTTTGGACATAACGTTTATCTCTTGTATCTTGTTTAGGATTGGCTTTCCGTTTCATTCCAAAGTTTTACTTCAATTCTATATTTCTAACGTCTCCGCTTAAAATTCTAAACTTTTATTTACTATTTATTTATTAGGCTGATGCAAAAATAATGTCGTTTTCTCACATATGTTACTATGTATAAAAACGACATTATTTTTGCACCAACCTAATACATTTGTTTTCTTCAGTAAGAATAGATAGTTTTGCCTGTCGTCCGATTCACACACCTCTCCGGTTTTTTGAACAGGAGTAGGGGTTTATCCTTTGTTTTCTGTTTCTGATTGAATTTCTGGTTCTTTCTAAAGTCTTTTCGTTTTCTTGTACTTACGGCGGTCCCTTGCGTTTTGGTGGCGTTATCACCTTGCTTAAAATGGCTTATTCTGTAACACTATATTTTGAGAGGCTCTTGAGCCTTCTACAGAGTGAACATTGGAGTTTAATCTCATTTGTTTTTTTCTTATTGGTCTGTATGCCAGTATCGTTACAAATGGAGCGGCGGGCATTCATGTGTTAACGGTGATAATTCAACCGATATTCGGATAAATAACAGGAATATTTTCCATTCTGCAGTCATTTTTTCCCTACGACAAAATGTTACAATCCAATTCTTACTCTCCCTCTCCCCCCCTCTCTCTCTCTCTCTCTCTCCATGGTAAATTTTCATATGAGCTCAATTCATTAATTCCACCCATTCAAACATTCACGGGTAGGACTTCCCATGATACTTCTGTAGAGTAGAACCAGCATATTTCACCCGTATTCCATTTGTAAGGAGGAACTTACATTCAGATAGCTTTTCCCACAGAACAGCTACTTTGTGGAATAGGCTCTTACGTGGGTACTTCCTTGAACACTACATGTTGCCCTTTTCAAATCAAGGGCCATTCATTACATATCCTTCGTATCTTTAGAATCTTCTTTTAATTTTATCTTCCCATATATTCATATCACACACCTCATTCAATATCTCACTGCCTTGAGTGGCTTCTGAATCTTGTTCAGGATGAAAATTAGTAATTAATTAGTAATATAATTAATATTTTACTATATATTTGTCGAAAGCTATCAACTATAGGTTTTTTAATATTCAAATGGGCTTACGTTTGTTGGAGCAGGTGTTGTTAAATAAAACGTATCCATTCTAAGTTATAGAAGATGATTATAAAAGCAACAACAACAGCAGTTAAAAAAACAGGCTAGAATCTCTTTCACAGTTATTGGCATCAAGCTGCCCATTATCCCTTCTTGCTCGCGAAAAAAGAAATCAATATCATATTGTATAGAGGATCGTTTCCTGTTGGTTACCTTATCCATTTCATATCCTGTCGATTACCTTGTCCATTCCATATCAGTTAATGATAGTGGCCTATGAACCAATATATATCGAATGTAACTAAAAGATAACAAACTATTAAGTACGAAGTAATCTTATATTAATCTACACTAACAGAAGACATATATTACTAGAATTACACGAGAAAAATTGCACGGTTTTCCTATTTGAATTTTCTTGTGTATCTTTATTCTTAACTTAATGATTGAATAAGCTCACGGGGAGGCAAGTTTCACCTCTGTAAAATACCCGTGGAAATTTCTCTAATGCATCAATAAGTATTGGACCTTAACAAATTTAACTAATTTTTTTAATCAATTCACTCCAAGTAAGGCTATAATGCCACTAAGATGCAAAGAGTTACTGGGAATGAAGTAGAATGTGAAGACATTAGAAGGAACCAGAAACCCAACCCTAAACAGGAAACGTGGAATAAACCTTAAATCCTGTTCCAAAGACCGGGGAGGAGTGTGAACCGGACGATAAACGAACTTATGAAACTCCTATTGATGGAGGAGAGGAATAAAATAAATAGTAAATAAAATTCCAGAGTTCAGGCGGAGACTTTAGAAGTATAGAGTTAAAATAGATTTTAGAAGGAACTGGAAGCACAGTTGTGAACAGGAAACGAGAGATATACCTCAAATTCTGTTAAAAAAAAAAACTGGGAAGGGGTGTGATAGACGAACCTATCTGCTACTTTCGAGGAAAAAAAATTAAATTAAAATAAAATGATAAATAAAATAATTAGTAAATGAAATTTCAAAGCTAAGGCGGCGACCTTAGAAGGATGCAGTTGAAGTAGACTTTAGAAAGAACCGGAAGCACAATCCTAAACAGGAAACGAGGGATAAACCTCTACTCCTGTTCAAAAGACTCGTGACAAGTGTGAACTGCACGATAGGCGAATCTCCCTACTCATACTATTGCAATAAGAATCCTAATTATGAATGCAGGTCATTATTTAAAGAAGTAAGAGGGTACAAATGAAGACATTAATATTGACAAGTTTTTCCTTGATTCTTTTCTTTATTTCACTTTCTTTTTCTTCGTTTTTTTCTTTCATTTTTGTCTCATTGAATCTGACATGACTTTTCTCACGATCATACTGAACTCCCAAACAAACAAAAACAAAACACGATGAAAGTATGCAAATATATTTTTCTAGTAAAAATACCAGTAATACATTTTTATATAAAATAATTTTTAACAATACCTATCTATAGGAAAATTACCAACAAAACATATTCAACAGAAAAAGGCCAACAATAGATTTTATGTGTAGTTGAAGCAATAAAATTGTGTTTCAAATATTTAGATTTCGGCATTACATAAGCCGTAAAGTTTGAGATGCCGCTAAACAAAATCAGCCAACCAAAACATCTTCTCAAGCCCAAACTGTCCAAAGATATGTAGATGGCGCTCTCCTGATGGTAGACTCAGAAAGGAAACTGAAAGAGCTCTTTCACAAGACATTCATGGAAAGAACTAATTATTATGTTTTCATTAATTGTTTCACTCCAAACAAAGCGACTATGCCACTAGAACACAGGGGTTACATGGCTTGAAAGTGAAATAAGAAAACTGATAATGAGGAGGATTGGGGAAAAGACAAAAAAGGAAACATGGTTCAAGAAGACAGATGGCGATTGACGCTTCATTTAAATTTTTGAAGATTGTAGTTATTAGGGAAGCAAGAAATCGGAAGGGAGTTACACTGGTTGGAAGTGCGAGAAAAGAAACTGTTAGAGTAGACGTGTTGGTTGCATCTAGCTATTTCAATATTAAAACGGTGAGACCAATTTGCTAATCCAATAACAAGATTAAATATTGATTCATTTTCTACAACTTATCAACCGTTTGCAGGTTATTTAAAGCAAGAAGATTTATATTGGAAGATTTTTTCTAGATAATAATTGTTTAGTGATACAAGTCATACTAATTAACCTACACCTGGGGGAGAAGAGGTGTATTCCTACCTTTTCCCAGGATATTAGCGCATACGTTAATATAACAGACCCAACTTGAATTGGAACTTGGCTCTCCAATTAACAATTTTAAGTCATTATCTATTATACTATGCGCATATCCAAGCTAACAGCACTTGGTATTCCCATATACTCACGTATCTCGGTACTGACTACGCTCGACGTTGCTTAACTTCGATGATTGTACAGAAATCTGTGATTCAACGTGATGTGCCCGTACGCCTTAATCATTAAACATAATAAAACAAAATGAGTCGTGATCAAAAAAAAAAAAAAAAAGCTCAAGGTATCATCTACATTTACTTCTTCTAAGTGTTGTGTTCCTTTAAGCCGTCGACGATTCTTGCACCCTAAGACTTTCGGAGCATTGTATTCATTTCTAATGCTTGTCTTCTACTATCTCTCCTAAAAAATGTACCTCCCTAGAACTACCTTTTATTTACATGCCCAATTCATGGTATTCTCAGTAGCCTTCTGTAGATAAAAAAATATTTTTCCTGATGACTTTTCTTCATCTGTGAGCAGCTTTTTCAGGATTCATTGACTTATGGCAGAACTGATATTAAATATGATTTTGGCATTTTTATCTTGTTTCTAATGAAGTTTTCCTGTCTTAATACTTTGACTTTTGGATATATATATATATATATATATATATATATATATATATATATATATATATGCGCGATATGGTGGAATAATATATATATATATATATATATATATATATGGTGGAATTGAGGAATCGATGAACCGAGTTCGAATTTCATTCAAATCAATTACATTCACTTACGTGCTAACACCCTTGGGTAAGATATGAAGCTCTTCTTTTCCCTTGAGAAAGGTATGAATCCTTTTTTTGCCCATACAGTTATAGGTAAACAGTATGAGAGACTGGGTTCTATAGCCCTGGATGGCAACTGGTCTAGGAGAAGGACAACTCTGAATTGAAAACCTGCGGAGGTTTGTTTGGGGACCTTGTGGCACGTATGGCACCAGGTCTCTGTATTCGGCTCTTCAAAAAGAGTGGATGATCCGGCACAAATCCTTCACCACTATAATCAAATCACATGTGCTGATGACCCTCATACGCCGAATACGAATATATATATATATATATATATATATATATATATATATATATATATATATATATATGCCACTTCCAATTTCGATGTAGATTTTTTCCGTACTTTGTTAAAACACTTCCTAGATGTTAAAATATTCGTACTTGCTTGATTTTGCTAATTTTCTGTCTCTACGTGAACAAAAATGTATGTTTCTTTACGTTGCTGTAAACATATTTTTTTTATTTATTTATGAGTTAATTTAAAAAAAAATCAAGGAAAGGTTCCTAAAAAATAAAACGCTAAAATACTTTAGAGCGAAATAATATGGAAGGGGTGTGTTCGAAATAAGCTTTTTAATGAAAGGCATTTCGTTGAAAATGCTGAGAAAAAGAGGTTATAGCATAAGGGTCATGAAGAAAGAGAAATTTTCGAAGGTCTGTACAAAAAGGTAGGGTTTATGATTTTATTTTTGTCTTTATCGCCCCCTAACTGCTCTGAGCTAAAAATAAATCGTTGCATTCTCTGATTTGAATCGAAATGATTTCCTTGCACATGATTGTATATGCAAGCGTTTGTTTTGTTTTTTTAAAAGCAAAAGAAATGTAACAGTTGCTGCGTAATGCATGCATACAGTCATATAGATATGGAAAGATAGGCATGAACAGACGGCGGTATCCAGCAATATAGATATGAAGAGATATAGGCTGATAGACTCAGATATATCGCTGTGTATGGAGTACACATTTACATGCAAGCACAACAGATTTCTATAATCATATAATAAAATCTGTCTCTGTATTTATATGTATATAAGTTGATCAATGGATTAGAGTGTGGCGTTTAAAACGGTAGCTCTCTTTACCTTGGGGGATGCAGGTTCGAATTCTGCCGGAGAGCACGCATCTTCTGTATTAATAGGATTTCTCAAAACATTCCGGTAAACGAAAATAAATACACTATTTCGTAAACAAACGGAGCGTCTACTCAAATACTAGTATTCACTTGAAATAACATTTGAAGTCACACACACACACACACACACACATATATATATATATATATATATATATATTTGGAGGACGAATATTTTCTATGAAAATTTCTCGGACATTCAGGCCGGTAAATGTTTAATACTATTTATTATAAACAGAGCATTTACTTAAATATTTGTATCTATAAAAAGAATGTATAAACATAAAAATGTCTTTATATATATATATATATATATATATATATATATATATATATATATATAAACATTCACGCAAGGGGATACAGAGCGCAAGAGTAAAAAAAAGCGTGAAAGGGAACAGGATAAATTGAAGGATGGGGAATAGATCAAGGCATCTGGAGATGTCGATTGACATTACCTTTGAATATTTGAAGACTATAACTGTCAGGGAAGCAAGTAAGAGGAAGGGCGTTCCACAGACGGGAAGTGCGAGACGTGAAGCTATTGGAGTAGAAGAGACGGCTACATTTAAACGTTTCAACAGTGAAAGAGTGGGATGAAATATCAACCTAGTAACGCGTAAATTCATGCGGTTTGGGAACCAGCGAAAATAGCTCGTCAGAGCATTTACCGTGAAAGCACTTGAAGAAAAGACAGAGGAAGGCGACGGCAAATGTGAGAAAATGACTGTAGACGAGATGCCAGACCAGGACCAACCACATTGCATATCCGTCTCTAGATTTTGTCGAGGACCTTCAACCGAACAGCGGGGCCCCAGGTCATATATGGCAGCAGTAACCCATGCTAGGGCGAATGGTTGATTTATAGATTTGAAGGATGGACACAGGCGAGAAAAATTTTCTTGCGTGACACAGAGAACCAAATTCCCTTGTGATATATATATATATATATATATATATATATATATATATATAGATAGATAGATAGATAGATAGTAATCCTAAGGATCCAGGCAAACCTACCTAACTTTCACCTAAACGGATCTTCATGGTAGAGCCAGATTTAGGTTCGCTCTACTTAGTGCATTGAGCACTTTACGTAGTTTCTTTTACACTTTTACTCGTTTTGTTTTTTTGTTTATCGTTGGACTTGGAACTTAAACACTTGACGATTGTTTTCGCCTTGTTTTAATGTTCTTGGTACTTTCTTTTTTTATTTCCCATTTTTCCTCGGGTACTGATTTGTTGTACTATAAGTTAAGCTATCCGAGGTCTTTCAAAATTAGTACCACCATTTACACACACACACACACACACACACACACATATATATATATATATATATATATATATATATATATTACGAACCTAAAGAGCCAGGCAAACCTACCTAGGTTTCACCTACGCGGATCGTCAGGGTACGCTGGCCAAAGCGGTAACATTAGAACAGAATATAAATACCCTACAAAAATAAAATAAAAATAATATAAATTAAAAGAATATAAATAGCCTAAAAAAACCGTAACACAACAACGTTACGGTTTTTTTGGGGGGTCGGTGGGTCACAAGGTCATGTTTTTATGTTGTAGACTATTTATATTCTGTTCTAATGTTACCTCTTTGGCCGGCGTACCCTGACGATCCGCGTAGGTGAAACCTAGGTAGGTTTGCCTGGCTCTTTAGGTTCATAGTTACATTTGCTCTATTTAGCGTATTGAGCACTTTGCTTAGTTATTTTTACTTTACTCGTGTCGGAGTTTTTTTTTCTTTGGACTCTGACCTTGGATTCTGGTCGATTGTTTTCGCTTCATTTAGATGTTCTTAGTTCTTTCTTTTTTTTATTCCTTATTTTTCTTGGGTATTGGTTTGTTCATTTACAAGCCAAGTATGCTTACTTATATTTTTAAGATTATTATTATTATTATATAGAGATAGAGATAGAGATAGATAGAAAGAGAGAGAGAGAGAGAGAGAGAGAGAGATAATACTATATATACAGGGTGATTGAAAAGTAACTCATCATTTTAAAATACTTATTATTTGTTTATTAACTATAATTTTGTAAGAAAGGAATATGAGAGGAAAACGATTAGTATGAGGTTTTATTTCAAATTATGGGCATCAGATTTCGTTACCTGTTTCTCGACCTGCCCAGATATCGCGTCATCTGATTTCACGAGGAAATATTGTGGTATGGAAGACATAACTTTTTGTATTCGCCGTTCCAAAGTTCTTCCAAAGTCTTGGTTTGGTTTAGTAGATTCGTTCCTTTAATCAACCCCCACACACACACCACCACCCAAAAGTCCCATGGTGTTATGTCTGTTCTCCTTGGTGGTCACTCATATAGAAAATAGGGTGTTAATTTTCAATCACCCTATACATACTGAAAATATACATTACTTCATCAACGTTTGATACAATAAATTTTCAGTTTGACGCACTGGTCGGATTTCAGTTTGTACCTGACGATTGCCACGTGCATGAAACTCAATGTTGTAGCAAACGGAGGGTAACAGATATATACTTATTATTACTATAAATGTTAGCTCTGTTAATATACATCGAGCACTACGTTACTACCACCAGCCTTCATTGTGCACTAACTGTATGTATATGTGTGTGTCTGCATGTGTGTGTACATGTGTGTGTGCGTGCATATATATATATATATATATATATATATTTGTTTGAATAAAAACAGACCACGTTAAGGTTCCATGTAATAAATTATTTCACCATAACCCCTTTAACAGGGCTCTGGATCATCAGACTTTACTTCCAAAAATTGAAATGAAAAATGAAAAGAATTTCCCACATTTTTGACGGACCTCATCAAGTATACGTAAAATTAACGAAGTGAGGAAGTGAGGTGGGAAAGAGGATATGAATGTGTCATATGTAGCATTTCAAATTCTTATTTTTAATTTCCGTATGGGTAGACCCGAGGAGGATGATATCCGGATTTCAATTTTTGGAAGTAAATTCTGATGATCCAGAGCCCTGTTAAAGGGGTTATCGTGAAATAATTTATTACATGGAACCTTAACGTGGTCTGTTTTTATTCAAACATATCTGCTCTGAATTTTACATTGAGCTCTCCGGATATCATCCTCCTGGGGTCTACCCATACGGATTACCTAAGTTTGCATAAACTATATATATATATATATATATATATATATATATATATATATATATATATATATATATATATATGTGTAATTATCTTGAAAATGAAGATTCACAAGACCATGGCGATATTTATTTCGTTAAAATCAAAATTTCGATTCCAACTCATCAGACCAAAGACATTTTTGCGTGTAATATCTTCGGTTTGAAGGGTTTTCATTTTTATGATAATTATTATTTTGCTCTGTTTTTCGACACAGAGCTCTCTCTGGATTTATATCCTCTTTGCAATTATCCATACAGATTACCAAATATCATCATTGTGTATATATATATATATATATATATATATATATATATATATATATATATATATATGACAATAGGAAAACTGTAATATTAGCCGAAGCGTTTCGTCCAATGTGTACTTTTTCAAGGCAAAACGAAATTAATTTATTAAACAAAGTGACTAATAATAACAAGCAAAATGTCCTTAGCAACTGGAAGAATTTAGAGAACACTATAATATTCATACTGTTAACTGGAAATTACGTCACGTGTGAAGATATTGTTTTATTATTAATATTTGGATAATATTCAATGGCGGCTCTCTCGAGGATTTCCTTCTGAGTGTGTTATTTTCTCTTTTTAAGAGTGCAGCATTTTAAAATTTTTAAATATTGAAAATTATCCAAATATTAATCTAAGCCCAGGCTTTTTCCTTATTTCACCTTTCTTAACAGAATTACTACTCTCCCAAGCAAACGTACAGAACAGTATCAACAAATCAAAAGAAAATGGTTGAATCTGGCAACACAACAATAAAAACAATATCGCCACACGTGACAGTCATTGACGTAATTTTCAGTTAACAGTATGAATATTATAGCTTTCTCTAAATTCTTCCAGCAGGTAAGGACATTTTGTTTTGATATTATTAGTTACTTTGTTTAATAAAATCATTTCGTTTTTGCTTTGAAAAAGTCCACATTGGACGAAACTCATCGGCTAATATTATAACGTTCCTATTGTCTTTTACATTTATAAATATTGTCTTTTTCTACAGTTTAACTCTGAGAAATTTTTCATATATATATATATATATATGTGTGTGTGTGTGTGTGTGTGTGTGTGAAAAATATATAGAAAATAGGAAAGAACTCGTTAGGTAAATAATCCAAAGTTCTTTAGTATTTTTGTTATTATTTTTAAAAAATAGTGCTCGATACAAAAGTAGAGCATAAATATAACAAGAGCCGAAAACTTTAATATAATTATATTGAAATTCAAATAATTATATTGAAGTTTTCGGCTCTTGTTTTGAAACATGAGAACTCTTATATAGCGTGTTGGAATCATATTTTTAAAATAAATAATTATATATATATATATATAATTATGTAAAATTTCTGTAAAAGGAACATGTCGATAAATACATAAGAAAAACTTAGCCGGCGTTTTTCGTTAGGACGAAACAAGTCGGCTAATATATGTTTTTTTGTCTTTATTTATATATTGTATATGCTTTTATGTTATATTCCTCTATGTGCCTATTTTCATTATTATTTCATGACTATATTTTCATACAGGTTTTTAATTAATATATATTTATTTTAGGTTTGTGTATAGTTCACTCATTTTTTATTAATACTAATATCTTATAGTCATTATTATTATTATTATTATTATTATTATTATTATTATTACAGATAACCTTTCCTTCATTCATGTATCATCCGTCAGTTCTATTTTTAAAGTTTCTTTTATCTTACTCTGTAGAACTCCCTTCCTAATTCCACGCCCCCTTGCCACATACAATTTTCAAAACTTTAAAACGTCATTCGCCATGTTCTGTCTACATAAATTCTGTTCCTTTATTGTCTGTTTCCTCACTGTTCCACAACTAAAGTCTTATCAAGCTCGTTCAATCTGTGTGATCCCTAGCGTCATATAGGCACTGCTTGGAGTGAAAAGCTAAAAAAAAGGAGATATTAGGCATAAGTATAAGTAGTAGCTTGTAGTAAACGATTCCTAACAGTTTGCGTTGAAACCCCGTGTAATCTGCCACTGCTGCTCTTACACATGCGTCGGTCATGGCGATGACCTATATAGAGATTCTGGTATACGAGTATGGGAATGTGTCTTTGATCACTGTTGTGGATGTCGATGCGCCATCGACGCGTTAAGTCTTAGATGAACAGCAGTTCTCTGAAACAAATTTGCATCCTCTCAAAGGCTCACAATCAATTCTCTTTCAAACGGTAAAAAATGAACGAAACGTGGACGCGTGTCTGTGTAGTGTGAGGCCATTTGTCACTGTATTAAAACATATCTCAGTGTGCATACCCGTCAAACACACAGACAATGCAATGGTATGGATGCCAATATATCACTAGATGGCAGAAGTTGAATATTTAACACAATATCTATTAGCGAGAAGAAAATTACCATCACCGGTTATTCGAAAAGTCCCTCAATAAAAGGCTCGCGTGGCTCTCAAGTTAGAGTTTTGTAGTTCGAATGATACCATGAGGTGAGTGAGATGTCCGAAAGCGGATGTGATAAGAATTGAAGATCATGACGAATGGGAATACAGATAACAATTGAGCGCAAGAGGTTAGGTTGGTAGTATTTAGGGAAGCAACCACACGGGAGTTTTCCTCATAATTGTATATGTATTTAGATATATTCTTCTTTTTCTTGAATCTATAGACACCCTTTTGAGTAGTGAGCCATGATCTCACCACACCTGGCTGTACTACTCTGATATGAGTAGCAAGTAGTCTGAGGAAGGTGTCTTTGAATTCAGAATTATCTTTCTATTAGACTAGTTGCCAACCAAGACTAAGGTGTTTTCGCTGTCATTTAATCTATAGCTGAGGGAAGAAGAAATTAATTCATACTTTCCACAACGGTATTTCGATGAAAGTAACTACCTGAGTCTGAATTTGAAATCTGCTCGCCAAACCCTTTTTTCCCACGCCATTAAAACCACAGGACAGGCACATACTATATATAGATTTATATACATGTACATCATGTAAATATATGCACACACGAATATACCCTAACCCTATATATATATATATACATAGCAAAAGAAAATGAAAATAGATCTAAGAACAGACAGGGGTCATTAAAAGATAAGCGTGTCTATAACTACTAAATCATTTCTCGAACCAATCTTAATTGTTTTATAACCCTTCCCGCAGAACGTTTTACTGCCAGTTTAAGAAAGACGATTGGATCACTAATACACAAAAGAGAATGTCTCCTATCGAGAATGTTTAACAACGAAAAACATGAAGAAAAATTAATTATTTTTAATAATATGTGGAAATCTCCACCCTTCGCGAGACCGGAAACGCGTGTAGCAAAATTATGGAAAATAAAGCATAATATTTTTTTTTTAAATCCACATTACAACCAAACACTTTTGCAGTTTCTGTCTCCTTTTTAATATACACACTTTTCTCTCGTTGGAACTACTATAACCTCTTTCTTTTATATATATATATATATATATATATATATATATATATATATATATATATATATATATACCATCCATGGAGAGCCCGTATCTGCCTTATCCTCGGCGCCTGTTTTGGCATAAAATATCTGTTTTTTTCTTGGGTTTTATGTTCAAGACGTCCGAGAAAGCACAGTCAGAATTGTTGCAAAAAGCTGACTCATGTATTGATCCAAGCGTTCAACCAATTTTCTTGTACACACACCACCCGGTTCCCCAACTCAAGACAATTAAAATCAGGAATCGGCGCTTCCTCTAAAAACAGAATCAATAGCTGCAGAGGCAAAATATTTTCTGGGATTCCCAAGTGATCTCGTCTACGCTTCTCCCTAAGTTATCTTTGCTTCTTCTGCTTCTATGATATTCCCATTGTAAAACTGCCGACCGAGTTAAAAATTTCAAGTAGCTTCCTCGCAAAATTCATTTTTTTATTTCTTTGTGTTCGCGTGTATACATAGATACATACATACATATATATATATATATATATATATATATATATATATGTATGTATGTGTGTGTGTGCAGGTGTGTGTGTATGTGTGTGTGTGCAGGTGTGTGTATACTGTGCTTTGAGCCTTTCTTTTCGATCTCACTTGAGAATAAGGAGGCTATATCGCTCTTGCGCCTGGAACAAAGCAATACCTAAGTTGTTATATGCATCATATAAATAAATAAATAAAAATGTGCTGTCTCGGTGGGCGCCTCCCGCAGAGCGATAATTTAAAAAAAAAAAACCCTGAGGGTTCATTCACAAGCCTGTGTCAAAAACTGTTAAACTTAGCTACCTAGATCTCCTGCCATGCTAGACAAACTATTTCAAGTTCGACCAACCGCCCCGCACCACATTCTTTACAGCACTGAGTTCGGTCATTATTGCTTCCTTATATTCTCACGTCACTTCATCGACTATCTGTACCTCGATTTTCCGGACTTCTACTAACCGGACCTAAAATGAAAATAACAACTGAAATCATCCGATCATTTTTCAGCCATCCAAACTAAAGCCATTGTAATATTTTATCGTTGAGGAGCGGGTTGTGAATTTAGAAGACTATATTCAACTTTTGTTAAAAACGCTTATAAAATCTGTTTAAGTAATTCTTGGTAATTTCCTCGTAGTTTTCCTGCATATATCAGATGCACATGACATACGTATGCACATGCTACAACAGGAAATGAAATGGCAAAGCAAAGCTTTTGAAAATGTTATTTGAAGACTAAAATTTTAAATTTCTTTTTTTAAAAAAAATGATTTAATTCATGTCTTTTTACGACAATTTTGTCCTAGGAAGGACGATAAACTAAATCCGGCAGTGAGGGGACAATTCTTAATTGCTGTTGTTCCAATGTCCAACATGGCCCGGCGTGGTGGCACCTGTTAGAGTATCATCTATGAGCAAATACCTGAACGCCGAAAATGGGGTCAAATTACTATGAAAGTAAAAAAAAAAAAAAGTTTTTCATTGTAAAAATACCAGCAATAAATTTTTGAAAAAAAAATCACTAGCTTTTTATTCTCGGCAAAAATAAAAAAAAACCTCTTTACAAAAATACGTAAACGAAACCTTACATTATTTACATTATTCAGCCTATTGTCCTCATCTTTGTCGCCATATTTATTACAACGTTTGGGGTTGAATTGAGGACACATGGCACAGTGGATAAAGGCGTCAGTTAGATACAGTGACAGGACCAGGGGAGTGTGAGTTCAATACCCAGTTAAGGCAGTGGAGAACTTTCAGAGGGAAATTAACAGGAGATAAGTGATAACTGACATCCATTAAAAATGGCACGTGGAACTAGAACAGTCTACCCCAGTGAGCGAAATAAAGGGTTCAGTTCGACATTCCAACCACCTGAAGAAGGCCGGAGCATTCAACGGCCGAAACGTTGTAATAAATATGGCGAAAAAGATGAGGACAATAGTCCCAATGATGTAAATAATGTACATAATACCTCATCTCAGAAATATAGACAGAAACCTTATCTATAAACAAAGCATACATATTCTATTAAATATGAATCGATCCTAAAAATATTGTCGGCATACCATTGAGATTGATATACCGTAAAACAACATAAACCAAACCAAATAAACCAAAACAATTTAGGTATTCAATTATCTGGAATTTGAAATTTTCCGAACATTATTTTTCAACCTTAGGCGTCCGGATAATCGAGGACTAAGCTAATGTAGTTGATATTTGCATTAATCCATTAATATCTATGGTGAGACTCTTCGTTAGAGCAACATTGAGAAAATTTTTTGCCTCAATCCACTCGCTTGCGTAGCGCGTTCGATCCTTATTCATTGCTCTGACGCACTGTCTTCCAGTTAAGACCCTGCAAAGAGAGAGAGAGAAAAAACAACACTTTTGGCTGTTTATTAAACCGTGAGAACGTAGCTTCGTTTGATGCCCACGGCATCGTCCCCCGATTGTATGACCTCCAGGCCAATACTCTTGTTTCAAACAATAAAGCAAAACGCTCAAGGTTCCAGCATGCCAAATCGATTTTCATCGATGAATGGCGCATCTGCCAGTTTTTCAGCATCGAAAAACAAAGTCAACTAATTCGATCAATTACGGGAAGTAAAATAAAATAATATAATACAACTTTCGAATATTTAAGCATTCGGAAGAAAAAGATGGAAACGCTACATTATTTCACAGCGTTACATGCAGTCATAGAGGAACGTTCTCGTAGAATTCAAAGATTGAAAGAGAAAGTTAAAGAAACAGCAAGACCGTAGGCGAATTTAACTTACTCTTCATGTGTATCAATACACTGTCAGAAAATAAAATAACAACACCCTCAAAACACCCTCAACGGCGATACAAATGTTTAGATGGGCGCACTATATAAATACAGGATGGGTAGTAAATATTCTGGTAAGATTTGAAAAGTCTTCGGCTATCTTGGGGCATACAGACACTCATACGATCGCACTGTCTGTGAGTTGCGTATACTCCGATTAGGTTTAGTGTGGTGAAAGTCTCCTGCGAAAGTTGGTGTCATCTCACAGAATTAGCGCAAGTGTTCCGTTTAACTCAGCCAGACGGCTATATCACGTTGAAACACCGATTCCTATACAATCACCGAATGTAAGCAACATCGAGCCTGGTCAGTACTTCGATGGGTAACTCTTTGGGAATACTGGGTAATGTAAACGTGGATGTGCACATCGTGTAATGGAGGAAGGCTCGGAATTGTTAATCGGAGGTCCGAGTTCCAACAAATTCGGGAGTTTTTTTTTCTTATCAGAACAATCAGCGTGAGTTTTCAGAGCTGTCGTACCTTCGTAATCACCATTAGACTCGGCCACCTCTTCCGAATCCTCTGCACTGTCTTCAGATTGGCACCCAAACGCTCTGGAATGTTCACATTGGAGCTTCTGGTGCGAATGCCAAGCAGTACAGCAGGCCGTTTTCAAATTTCTGTTGGAGTGAACTGCGTCACACACACACACACACACACACACACACACACACATTATTACTTAAACGTTATTTTTAGTGGATACTCTTATTTGAGTAGACGCCCCGTTTATTTATTTATTTTCGTCTACCGGCCTATTCATCTCACAGAATTAGAATTTAAGCTGGTTCAAAATCACAATTTTGGGGTACACACAGAGTATCAGGATAATAGTCGTATTTATCAGTCGTGATAGAAGCAGGAACAGTAACCCAAGTCTAGAAATCTTATTGAAGAAAAATTTACGCTCTTCGGCAGGATTCGAAACTAGGGAAAATCGTTATAGATGTGACATGTTTTGATCTTTCGGCTACAAAATGCGACGATGACCAAACAAACCTGAATAGCGCCTTTAAACACAGTTTTTTCGCTGACTCAAAATATATTCATATCTGCTGTTTCGTATTCGAACGTACACAAAGCAATTTTTAAAGAAAAGCATGGATTTTTAATTTTTTTTATTAATCCAACAGGTTTTTATGACTTGAACACTATTTTTTAGTGGATTATTTGAGTAGACGCCCCGTTTATAGTATATTTATTTATTTTCGTCTACCGGCTTGGATATTCGAAAAATCTTGTTAACAAATAATGAAGAAGAATTTAATTCAGTTTATTAAAACAATATATCAACACATCACGAAATTACTAAACCCGTATATAAGTATAGTACTACTATGACTTCTTGCGGCCTTCTAGAACTTTATGGGACCTTCTAGAACTTTTTTCTGTTTATTTTAAATATGTATGCCATGCTATAGCTGTATAGTGTCAAATTCATTAAAAAATAGATAAGTACTATCCCATTCACAAATTAAAAAAGAATAAAACTTCTGTAAGTTTGTATGTTGTCTTATAGCTATAAACTGTTAAATGCGTTAAAATACATTATTTACATTATTCGGACTATTGTCCTCATCTTTGTCGCCATATTTATTACAACGTTTCGGCCGTTGTACGCTCCGGCCTTCTTCAGGTGGTTGGAATGTCGAACTGAACCATTTATTTCGCTCACTGGGGTAGACTGTACTAGTTCCACGTGCCATGTTTAATGGATGTCAGTTATCAGTTATCTCCTGTTAATTTTCCCTCTGAAAAAGTTCTCCACTGCCTTAACCGGGTATTGAACTCACATTCTTTGGGTCTTGTCACTGGATCTAACCAACGCCTTTAAATATAATATAACTGATAGCTGACATCCATTAAACATGGCACGTGGAACTAGAACAGTCTACCCCAGTGAGCGAAATAAAGGGTTCAGTTCGACATTCCAACCACCTGAAGAAGGCCGTTTATACGGGTTCACATATTTTGGGGCCGAGCTCACGGGCGCGGAGATCCCACGTTAAATAACCGGCCTTGTGCCACATGATGCCACAGCGGGGGGGGGGAGCGGTGACTGAATATCGTCAGTAGTTCAAGTCGAGTCAAGAGTCGAGTCAGAGGCAGTACGAAACAGAGTCGCGTTCAGACAATTACTGCAAGACATGGGAATAGTGATACTCGTCGAGACTACATTGTTCTCTCTACTAAACCTTGATTGTTCATACTAACACTTCTACTTCTCTTTATATATTCCTGTTTGTAATATATCTGTGTTATTCCATATACGTGTTCGAGTTCTTCTTTATTGGTTCTACCTTGGACTATCACCGTCGTACAAGGAACCGGACCATAACACTAACACTTTCTACTTCTCTGTATATATTCCTGTTTGTAATATATCTGTGTTATTCCATATCCGTGTTTGAGTTCTTCTTTATTGGTTCTACCTTGGACTATCACCGTCGTACAAGGAACCGGACCATAACACTAACACTTTCTACTTCTCTTTATATATTCCTGTTTGTAATATATCTGTGTTATTCCATACCTGTGTTCGCGTTCTTCTTTAGTGGTTCTACCTTGAACTATCACTGTGGTTCAAGGAATCAGACCATAACAATGATGAAAAATAAAATAAGCAAAAATAAGTTCAAAAATCATTGCACATTAGCAAGAAGCATTCGCAGGCTGTTGCCAGTGATTGCGAACCTTTCTAAAACTAGATTAAATGATTAGTGCCACTCTGTACTAGTATAGCTAGATTTGTCTGAGAGTAGAGAATAGGGATGCGTACGAACGATTAGTGCAATTTAAATTCAGATTGATATAATTTCTTGTTAGTAGTGCTCGTTACGCAAGTTGCTTTTCTTTTCTTTTTTTTAACTCAAAATGTTACAAGTACACTTAGTAGGGCCCGGTTTCTCAAAAGTAGCTGAATTTGGCAAACTCATCTCAAAAAGATTAATTCTTACAGAAACGACAGATCATGCCAAATCTCGTTTGTCCTTATGTTAAAAATACTGACTTTGAAGCTCATGAGATCAATAAAGACGCCCACAACAAGGCTCTTTCCTACCCTATTTCTTTGTGTTATGAGCAATCTACATAGGAAGATTCTCAGATCATTAGTAAACATCTATGCAGAAGAATTTGGGATGAAGTAATAAAAACGAGAATGAAATGGATAAATTTTAATTAGCATAAATGTCAATACTTTAAAATAGTTGATATTTGTTCTTCAGTTTTTAAATATTATATTCCGCCGCAGAATATTTCGGTCATTATTGAGATTTAATATTAGATATATGATTTACAGGAACGACACACACACACACACACACACACACACAAATATATATACATATATATATATATATATATATATATATATATATATAGATAGATAGATAGATAGATAGATAGATAATGAGCAAGTTGAGACATATAGTCAGACACGTAGAAAGGAACAATTATAGATAAATAGCTAGATAATGAGCAGACAGACAGATAGACAGATACATACATACGAACAATAAGATTATATAAATTTATATATATATATATGTATGAAGAAATATAGTCTTAAGATGTGAAATATTTATGGGATAAAGTGCTCAATATCAGAGATAGAGCGTGTGTAAATATAAAAGTGAACATAGAAGTCAACACTTAGAGGCGACAGTCTGTTTCATGCTATATGCAATGGTCAGGCCTGACGATTGCATATAGCATGAAACAGACTGTCGCCTCTAAGTGTTGACTTCTATGTTCACTTATATATATATATATATATATATATATATATATATATATATATAGAGAGAGAGAGAGAGAGAGAGAGAGAGAGAAAGAGAAAGAGAGAGAGAGAGATGGAGATAAATGGATAGATAGATAATGAGCAAATTGAGGCAGATGGGCAGACACGTAGAAATGAACGACTATAGATAAATAGATAGATAGAACCTGATGACACTTATAAAAATTTGCCGCCGATCTCTGTTCTAATCTATTTCTAAAAGGTCTAAGTAGGAAAAAATGGTTTAAACTTTTCATTGTCCCTAGAATTAAGTTTGTATCGTTTGATCATCACCGTACTGGCCATGAATTTTCTCCTCTTCCTCCTCACTAAACTGTTGCACTTTTAATGGCATTCCGTACTTTGTTGAGTCACAAGTTCACTCCCAACCTCAAGTGAAATTTACATACACAATTCATTGCTAAATGTGCTGGGAAAAATAGTCAACTACTCCTATCACTTTAGGGGATACCTGGCCCTTTTGTCTTACTTTATTTCTACAAGAAGCAGAATTGTTTAATCATTTCACCCCAAGCAAAGCAACAAATCCACCAAGACGCCGGCAATTACCGAGTGTGAACAAGCATAAAGAAAAGAAAAACATTATTAATGGGCGGGAACAATAGAGGATCATGAATTTATGGAATCAATAGCTTCATTTACCGCAAGGAAAGTTAGTTCTCTGTGTCGCGTCAGAAAGTTATTCTCGTCTGAGTCCATCCTAATCTATAAACCAACCATCCGTCCTTGCATGGAAGATTGCTGTTATATATGGTCTGGTAACCCCGATGCACTTCTAGAGGTTCTCGACAAAATCCAGAGATGGATGTGCAAGATGATAGGTCTTGATCTGGCATCTCGACTACAGTCGCGTTCGCACAGACGTTCCGTGGCTTCCCTCTGTCTATTCTACAAGTATTTTCACGGCAACTGTGCGCAAGAGCTGCTTTCCCTGGTTCTCAGACTGCATTAATTTATCCGAGCTATTAGGCTGGCATCTCGGTCCCAAACTTTCACGGTCGAAACTCTTAAATGTAACTGTCACTTCTACTTAAACAGCTTCTTCTCTCGCACTTATCAACAGTGGAACACCCTTCCTTTTACTTGCTTCCCTGATAACTATAATCTTCAAATATTCAAGTGTAATGTCAATCGACATCTTCTGATACCTTGATCTTGTTCCCCGTTCTTCTCTGTATCCTTTCCTCAAACACGCCTGTTTATTCTTGTTCTCAATCCTCTGTAACCCCTTCGTGCTAGTGGCATTTTCGCTTTGCTTCGGGGTGAATTGTTTAAAAAACAAAGATAGGAGATAACGATTGACATTGCATTTAAATTTTTGGAGTTCGAAGTTGACTAGGAAGTAAGAAACAGATAGATAGATAGATAGATAGATAGATAGATAGATAGATAGATAGATAATGTGTAGACTGAGATAGCTGGACAGACAGAAAGATAAGAAAAGTGATAGATAGATAGATAGATAGATAGATAGATAGATAGATAGATGGACTGAGACAGCTGGACAGAGACACATATAGGAAAAGTGATAGATAGATAGATAGATAGATAGATAGATAGATAGATAGATAGATAATGTGTAGACTGAGACAGCTGGACAGATACTCAGATAGGAAAAGTGATAGATAGATAGATAGATAGATAGATAGATAGATAGATAGATAGATAGATAGATAGATAGATAGATAGATAGATAGATAATGTGTAGACTGAGACAGCTGGACAGATACTCAGATAGGAAAAGTGATAGATAGATAGATAGATAGATAGATAGATAGATAGATAATGTGTAAACTGAGACAGCTGGACAGATACAGAGATAAGAAAAGTGATAGATAGATAGATAGATAGATAGATAGATAGATAGATAGATAGATAGTGTGGAATCGTCTGTACACACACGCATAAATGCATACTGGGCCAATAACGATTATTGTATGACAGATATTTGGTGGAGCGTGACGTTATTTTCGCAGCAATGATCGGCGAAGCCAAATGTACGAAAGAAATGCAAATCGAGCGGAATAGATATTTGTATGTTTCTCCCAGAAGCATAAAAAAACGAACTTATAGGTGTTGTTTTGCCAAAAATGGCCATTCATTAATCTCTGTCAATGCAACGGTTTGCAAAACTACAGACGATTTTTCAGACTTTCATTTTTCTATTGTTTTTTTGGCGGTTGCATCTAGAAGGAATGAAAAAGGGATTTATTTTTTATTAATAGAATGTTGAGCGACCAAAAAGCATAAGAGAATTAGTAATATTCAGCTGAGTACAAAGTGTGGGAATCCATCTTGAAAATGCAAAACTGCAATGGCAGACGAAAGCTGCTGGTGGTGGTGGTTGTGGAAGTTTCATTGAGAGACGTGGATGGAAAGATTGATATATTAATCGTTGTTGCTTAGGGAAAAAAGAAGTCGAAAAAATAAGAAGCAGAGAGATCAGGATTAGATCTGAAGAAGTAATTAATATTGAAATAAATATAACAAATTAATGAAATAACGAAAAACAATGTGAAAACAGTTCTTTTTTTAATTGCTGTAAGTAAAGAACAAAGAAGAAGAAAAAAATGATCGACAAAAGGTGGGATTCCTTTAAAAAGAGCAGAAGAGGAGGTTTACATTTCTAGCGGCTTATTTCTTTTTTGTAGCATTTATAAAACAATATTTCTGTTAAATTATTATCTGTGCTGAATCCAAAGAAGAGTAGTTATTACAAAAATTAAAACAAAAAGCTCACAACAAACGGATTTGGCTTTGAAAATTATCAGCAAGCTCCATTTTCATTTGGACGCTTTAAGAGAGAAATTTCTTAGAATTTACATTTCTCCTAAAATTCTGCTATTAGATTTAGAAGAGGATTGCCCAGTCAGATACAGGGAGCATACTAAACAACACATAGTCATCATTTCGTCAAGAAAGCATACATTTTCGTATCCAAAACAGCAGTTATTGGTTAGTCGATGTTAATCCGTATATATATATATATATATATATATATATATATATATATATATATATATATATATATATATATAATTCCCAGATCAATTCTGTGGACAAGACAGATTGGTATAAATAAAATGACAATTGGAAAAAAGATCTTAGATTTCGCCGACGAAAAAAAAAAAAAATCTCTTACTATAAAGGTAATTTACATTAACCAGAAAAAAAGGCTTAGACAGAAGCGTCTATCTTTTTAAATTTGGATTTTTTTTTAATGTAACTATAATTACAAGAACATTTCGATTTCATTTTTGCCTTGAAAAAGTCGGAAGACGAAAGGCGTCGGCGAAATCTAAGATCTTTTTTCCAATTGCCATTTTATTCATATATATATATATATATATATATATATATATATATATGATTTAAAGAAAACCAGACAACTTTAAGATTCCATAAGGTTATAATTTATTCCTCAAGGATTTTCTTGTTTCATTGATTATCAGACCTCACTTCCAAGAATGAAAAAAATGAATTTATACTTAGACTTTTGGAGGATAGTATTCAGTCGATGTAACAGACATGGTCGAAATTACAGAGGAAGTGGGCGAGGATCAGACATTAACCTATTTAATCAATTTAGTTTTTTCATACTTGGAAGTGAGGTTTGATGATCCAGGGAAGAAGAAAATCCATGGTGAAATAAATTATAACCTTATGGAACCTTAAAGTTGTCTGGTTTTCTTTAAATTAAATTATTCGGTCTGATTTATTGAGCTCTCTGGATTTCATTCTCCTTGGGATTATCCATACGGATTACCAAGATTTTCACACACACACACACACACACACACACACACACACACACACACACACACATATATATATATATATATATATATATATATACTTGATTCATCTTAATGAAATGTCTTGCATCACTGTTTACAAATTCACCTTTTTTTCGGAGAGCTCAACCGAAATAATTTTTTCAGGAGCATATACAGAGTGTCTCAAAATAATGTATACACTCTTTAGATATTAATAGTTAATAATACATTAGTAACATACAGTCTTGTATTGCTACTTACACCCCTGAAGATAATCTCCGAAGAAGATCGAAACTACTTCCAAATTAAAAGCGATTTTCACAGTTATAGCACATTTCTCACATCATTTAGTTACACTACACGGAAGGTTATTAATGAGCATGAACGGATTATGTTAAAAATAAGCAGGCATAATGTCTGTAATTTACTTGACATGCCTAAAAGATCATTTGATGCCAAATTACACAGATTTTATTTATTTTCGTATACCGGACTGAATGTTCGAGAAATCTTTAAAAAAAAAAAAAAAAAAAGGGGAGATATTCACGGCAGGGTTAGAACCTGCGTCCACCAAGATAGAGAGTGAGATAAAAAGAGAGCGCTATCATTAAGATCGGAACGCTGTAATCAACTATGCTACGGAGAACTGGTAGTCCGTCCACGCCAAATTTTGTGCCTTTTTTAAGCGAAAATTCTCTCGTCAAAAATCGCCTGACAATTTTGCATATCTGCACAGTTTCGTATCCAAATGTAATCGAAGAGAATTTGACAATGGATTTTCTAATAATCCGAGAGATTTTTATCACTTTAAACGCTAATTTTTGTTAAATATTGCCGGAGTGTGTACGTTTTGCATTAATAAGATACCCGGTACCTTAAGACCGGTAGACGAAAATGAATAAATGTGCGGTTTTGTAAATAAACAGAGCGCCTACTTAAATACGAGTATCCACTAAATATAACAAGCGATATATATATATATATATTCTTCATATGATAATTCATCGAGTCTAGAACAAGGAAAGCTCTGGGCGGGCGTTTTCTCTTTTAGGGGATCAGCATTACGCATCCACTACCGAGAATCAGAAAACGGACCGTTACGATACAACACAAACATCATACCACTGGACTACCGAGCCTCGGTCGCAAGTGAACTCAATAATGAGTACCATACCTGATGAACGATTGGGAGATCATGTCTTTAGATTCATGCCTAATTAAGTAGAATATTTCCAGGCAGTTGTTTGCGGCTTCTTTCTGTGGTAGAGTAATTGACCTGCTATTAGGTTGGTGTAAAAATAATGACGTAATAATGTCGTTTTTTGACGTAATTTTTAACGTAAAAAAACGACATTATTACGTCATTATTTTTGCACCAACCTAATATTTAACCCATAACTTGGACGAGAAGGAGATAGATTTATAACTCTTCCATGGGTATTTGCGCGTAACAAACCCGACTGGAATTCGAACTCGGTTCTTTGTCGAACTGAACCCTTTATTTCGCTCGCTGGGACAAGGACACATGGCACAGTGAATAAAGATGTTAGATCCAGTGACAGGACGCAGATGTGTATGAGTTCAATACCTGGTTAAGGCGGTGGAGAACTTGGAGATGGGAATTAACAGGAGATAACTAATAACTGACATCCATTAGACGTGGCACGTGGAGCTAGAACAGTCTACTCCAGTGAGCGAAATAAAGGGTTCAACTGTCTCTTAGTGATGTATGAGTTGCCTTTTTGTTTTCAGTTTCTCTAAAACCTCCTCGTTTGCTCACATGTTCGGTCCATGGTATCCTCATCAGTTTTCTGTAGAACCACATTACTGTTGCTTCGAGGAGATTGTCCAGCATTCACTGCCATATAGAAGGATATACATCAAGTAAGAGAGGGACACCATGAGGGGGTGTAATGGTTAGGAAGCTTGTCTCGCTAAAACAATTACGATTAACTAATGAGTTCGATCTTCACTGTGTGCTCCTTACTTTCGGTTTTGTGCCACACTCAAGCTAAGCTTGGAAAATCACTATATCGAGTAAGAGAAAATTGATATAGTCAAGACATTGATATAGTCTGCATGAAATAAAAGGGGGTAGGAAAGAAAATCCCATCAGTAATAGAAAATCAGTTCATGGAATTGAGGAATCCTATTTCAAGAGAAAGATTTTATAAATTTCATCCAACATTAACAATAGCTGTACAGTTAAGGGAAACGGTTTGGGGCCGAGATCAAAGCGTAGTATGTGTTTCTATTCTTTTAAATGAGAGAAGGTACCTTTTTCCGGGGATTCCAATACTCCGAGAGAAGCTTTCTTATTGCAGTAACAGAGATGTATCGGTGTTGTATTGATGACAGCGTCGCAGTGGTAGCCGGAATTGGGTAATTTTTGTGTTTGGCCCATATGCACTCCTCATATAAAAAAAAGACCTTGTGTAGCATCCGACCTTAGAGGGGGCGTCATGTAAAGAAAAGCTCGCCATTGCATTTACGATTTGAAGAAAGTGTAAGTTGGACCACTTTATTAGTAGGGGCGGGCTATAGAACCGTGAATTTCATCATTTGAGTAATTTTGGCGAATATTGAATAGTAATTCGGGCATTTGGTCTAATTAACCTCCAAAATAGCCTATTGTTTTGGAAATTAATATTGTGTGCTTATAACTATGAATTTCGTCATATGAGTAATTTTGGTGAAAATTTGCTGTTATTAGGTTGGTGCAAAAATAATGTCGTTTTCTCACATTCTCTAATATTTGAACACGTTGTCATTTTTAGTGATTTGGGGGGGGGCACTGGGGATGACTGGACATGTTTCAGTCCAGCTCCGTCCCAATTTTCAAAAATTTTTTAAAGTTGACCCATTTGTTTCTATTTGGCCACACATGAGTGGAATAAAACACTTACCCAATTTTTTTGAAAAATTTGGTCTCCATGGCCAACACCTACTATTAGTATCTGTATTAATTCATTGTGATATTTTTTTCTATTTGACTTATTTTCTATATTAAATATCCAACAGTTGATAAAAAACCAATGCTTGATAGATACAGTGTAACCCGGATATAAGAAACCCGGATATAAGAGAAACTCATACTTAATATAGACCCGGATATAAGAGAAACCCAAACTTACCTAAACAAAATAGACCAACCCGGATATAAGGGAAACCAGGATATAAGAGACTTCTTCTCCGGTCCCGACAACTCTCTTATATCCCGGTTACACTGTATTTAAATTAATCGGTTTAATATAATCTTACTGCATGAGGTTAAGTGAGTGTTCCAGAATTATTTGGGGGAGATTTTTTTGTCTCCTTTGTTAAATTGGGTTCAGGAGTCTTTTTCGAAGTTCTCTTTGAATAATCACATTTTCTGGACAAAATTTCTGAAACTAGTTGTGTTTTTCGGTCTGCGAGCAGTTATTTTTTTTCTAAATGTCAAATTACCGTTTCTTTCTAATCTAGTCGCAATAGACCCCCTCACCGTTTAAACGCAACCATAAAGAAACTAAGCTTATAATACACGGGCAGGTGTATGAAATGCACGTCTTTCATTGACCTCTGCAAACATTTCAATTACAGATTCAGGGAAACACATGCCTCACGTTCACGAACACATACAGCCTAAAAACATGCTTACAAATCACGTGCACATAAACGCGCGCACACACACACACACACACATGTATGTGTGGGCGCATGCATATTTATATTTTGATAAGATTCGATAGGGGCATTCACGAGAATTTCTCTTCTAAGTAAGTCACTTTTTCTTTTAATAAGTGTGGAACTCTTTAGATCAAAGTTCTGGTTGAATTTATTCCTATGTATAACTAATGCATTTAATAAGTTGTTGCGTATAAGATCCCTTTTGTGTTCATATATATATATATATATATATATATATATATATATATATATATATATATATATATATATATTAAGACATTTTTATGTTTATCCATTCTTTTTATAGATACAAATATTTAAGTAAATCCTCTGTTTATAATAAACAGTATTAAACAACATTTACCGGTCTGAATGTCCGAGAAATTTTCACAGAAAATATTCGCCCTCCGACAGGATGTGTGTCGTAATGTGAGACGTCATATTTATATATATATATATATATATATATATATATATATATATATATATATATATATATATATATATATATGAACACAAAAGGGATATCCTTTACATATATATATATATTATATATATATATATATATATATATATATATATATATATATATATATATATCAAGGACAGAAGTGATAATTTTGTATTTTCCCTTTGTTTTTTATATAATCCGTTTAGAGTAACATCTTAAATGGCGTATGAATATATGTTTTAATGTTTGCATATGTGTAAACGTCTACTGATTGGTGAGTTTGTACACGTCTATGCATGTGGCAACATATGTGTGTACGCATAAGCACCTGTCATTGTGTGTGTGTGTGTTTGCGTGCATGAGACCATATCTACTTAGCATTGGCTTCTCTGTGAGTGCGTATCTTTCCTTGTACATCAAGTTTTGAACGTGTTCTTTATGGAGATAATAATTGATTTTTTTCTCTTTCTCGTTCGAGCCCTCATAAAGCATTGCGTTGCCAAAAAAAAAAAAAAAAAAAGTAATCTTCATCATCTGTTTTTTAATTTTTTTTTTTCCATTGATTTCTTTCGGTTGGATTTACTTCAATATCCTAAAAATTAATTACCAAAAGTGTAGGACATCTTAATATTTTTTTTTTAATTCAACCAAGGGCAATAACTTGATGTCTAGATTTAGGACTGCACATTTATTTGTTGACGAGCTATTTTTAAAGATTTGTGTCTTTTTAACTGATTTTTGTTTTTAAATTTGTATTTGTTTAGAGATTTTCTTTTCGTATTTCTAAGATTTCCGAATGAGAATTATCTGAAAATTTGATTATTATTTGGGAAAATAGGCTTCTATAAAAATCATTTCACGAAGAAGATTGGTTAAATACAGAAATATGTAGTAATATTAACTTGACGATAAATGTAAAAATACACCATCCTTCATAGGCCGATGACCTATGTCGAACTGTAGGGACTGTCTGGATATGACACGGACATATTTTATTGTAGTTGTGTGTTCTCGTTTTATAAGAAATGTTTGTCTGAGCGAGAATGAAAGATTAAGCAATGGATGAAGTTTCTTACGAGCAATGCATTTCATCTACCCACCTCCGACCATATAAAAATCAACTGAACCTTAGTGAAATCTGCCATCTCCTGCATGCGTTTATCAGTTAAGCTGTGTTTATCTGGTAGCCGTTTGAAACGTTTGCCTAATAAAAACCTAATAATCGTACGTATGTATAAATCACATGACCTAAATACGTGCTCTATCTTCTTTTAATCATGTGACCAACCACGAAGTTCTATCAAGAAGCCATGTCTTAATAATTACATCGAGCAATAGGACATGCCCTATGTCACAAATATTGTATACACTCAATAGCAGCAGAAGTATCAGTCTGGACAAGCCAACAGATATCATCGCAGATAAAAGCAGAGGAATTTAGCACAGGGCGTGTCGATTGATTCCAATGCCTTCATTTTTTTTTTCAGTGTCACTTCGACTGGATATATAAAAGTGCGTAATATTTATTAAACACAGACAACGAAATGGTATTAAGACCGATTCTGTTCAATTCGTATTGTTAATTTGTGCAAAAGTAATGACGCAATAATGTCGTTTTTTGACGTATTTTTTAACGTCAAAAAACGACATTATTACGTCATTATTTTTGCACCAACCTAATATATATATACCGTACCTGCATGTTGGAGAGCTGATGGCGTAAATGGAAGGGGAAGGTAAGAGATGTTATTGTTTGGAAAGGGGAAGGAAAAACATGATCTTCTCTTATAAGAATGGTATAGATCGTAGATTTTGCCATATGGAACTGAGTAGGAAGAGAAAATATCATCAACAATTGTTATTCTCTCAAATTTTCTTTTTCCTTTACGAGTATCACTGCTAGCCTTCTTTGCATCCATGACCGAGGACTAATGAAGAGAAAAAATGGAACAGTACAATAAAATTGGAAAACCAAAGCACAGCACAACACACAAATATATACAATACGGCGGTCGACTCAGAAATGATTCCGTTCGGGTTAAGTCGGTTCGGCTCGGTTCGGCTCGGCTCGACTCGGTTCGGCAATATTGTTCGATAACCGAAAATTTTTTTGATAAACGACGCATGTTCATATCGAATTTTCCGTTCGAAAACCGATTTGTTTGATATGTGAGACGTTTGAGAACTGAGGTTTCTCTGTATTTGCTTTGATATGAAGAAGAAATAGGCCTTACCAAGAAAATTCCGTTATTTTAACACCAAAATTGTAGAGTGATAATTATCAATTAAAGTCCCAACCAATCGTACGATCCAGCAAAATATCTGTTTGGATGTTTGAAGAGGAAATGAAGGATGTGAAGTAATTCATTTTTCCTTCGAGGACCAAATACAACAGTTGATAATCACAGGAGTATCAAAGCAATCTAATGTATCGCGGTACTTTGCTGAGGGGCGATAAGCGCTGAAAAGTAAAGTTTCTTCATCCGTAAATGATCAAAAAAACGTGCCCCAAAGATCACGTCAACAGTGGCATCAATCAACGCTATAACCCAGTATAATGTGTTATTTTCCTTGGGGTCGAGTCAGATGACTCAACCTGCGCGAATGATGAAAAACTCAGCCTGATTTTGCTGTGATGGGATATATATATTTTTTTTTTTTTTGGTCCCGGCCACAGACATCACCAAGAGATATAAATTGCATGACAGTTAAGCGTATATAAAAATTACCAATAGCACCCCTAAGTTTAAAATTCATTAACAGCTAATTAAATTTAAAAAAAAATATTTATATAGGCCTGATGTAAAAGAATGATTTTATATAAGTCTCTTGTAAAAGACTAGTTTTATATATGCCTGATGTAAAGGAATGGCTTTATATAGTCCCGATCTAATGGAATAGCTTTATATAGGCCTGATGTAGAAGAATGATTTTATATAAGCTTGTTAAAAAGGACTAGTTTTATGTAGGTCTGGTGTAAAGGAATGGCTTTATATAGTCCCGATCTAATGGAATAGCTTTATATAGGCCTGATGTAGAAGAATGATTTTATATAAGCTTGTTAAAAAGGACTAGTTTTATGTAGGCCTGGTGTAAAGGAATGGCTTTATATAGGCCTATTGTAAAGGAATGGCTTTATATAGGCCTATTGTAAAGGAATAATTTTATATAGGCCTGATCTAATGAAATGATTTTATACAGGCCTGTGGTAAAAGAATGGTTTTATATTGGCCTGATGTAAAGGAATGATTTTATATAGACCTCTTTTAACGGAATGGTTTTATATAGACGTGATGTAAAGGAATGGCTTTATATAGGCCTGGTATAGAGGAATGATTTTATATAGGACTCATGTAAATAAATGTCTTTATATAGACCGGATGTAAAGGAATAATATTATATAGGCCTGATTGAAGAAATGGCATTATATAGGCTTGATGTAGAGGAATCGTTTTATACAGGCCTGATGTAAGTTAATGGTTAGAAAAGAAGTTTAAAGTTAATATCTTTATCCGTTGCATCCAAACTTTTTTTCCTCACATATATTATAACCATGTAACAAATTTAACTCTGCGAAGGTATATTCTAAAAAAAGTGATCTGGAATTATGCTGCCATTTAAATGCTTTTAAAGTCTGATCAAATTAGATGAGATAGCCGGAAACCTCGTCTACACAAATTAGACGGAGATAAAGCTTATGGAGAAACGGTATTGATTTAGCTGTTCTGTAATTTGATAAAGGTCCTTCTGATATTTTTGAAAATGTTTTCCTATACACTTGTGCATATTTTTTCGTCTGTAATGTCTGTAACTTTATTCTGTACAAAGAGACATTTCATTTGCACTGCTAGGTTGCAGGGTCTTTGTGGTGCGAATTGCAGCCGCTTCCAAGACGTTTTCGAAGCCAAGAGCAAAATAAGACGAGAACAGAGCAAAATGCAACAATAAAGAATCGACTCTGTGAAAGACCTTAGTGAAACAAAAAAAAAGACCAATTATCTGACAAAGAACACTATAAAAATAAGACCGACTCTATGAAAGAACGTGAGAGAACAAAAGAACTAAATAAAAAATGACTCAATGAGTAAATCATAGTGGAAGAAGAAAAAAACAACTTTTAGAAAGAACAAAGAAAATCGTATAGCGAAAAGACCGACTTCGTGAAAGAGCAGTGGAACATGCTTGACTCCGGCAAAGAGTAAAGTATAGCAAAGAACATCGTTTAGAAATATTAGATTGGTGCAAAAATAATGACGTAATAATGTCGTTTTTGACCTATTTTGTAACGTCAAAAAACGACATTATTACGTCATTACTTTTGCACCAAACTAATATATCGACTCTGTGAAAGAAAATCTTATAACGAAAAGGCCGACTTCGTGAAAGATTATACTATAGTAAAAAAGATCGTCTCCGTGAAAGAGCATAGTATATATATATATAAAAAAACGACTCTGTGAAAAAGCATCGTTTTATAAATAAGACCGACTCCGTGAAAGGGCATAGTATAACAAAAAAAGACAGACTCTGTGAAAGATAATAATTTAAAAAAAAGACTTTCGCAAGGTAAGATGTGCAACTTTCAATAGGGTAATTGAGCCTTGATTTGCTATAGAGTCTCCCTGTAGCTCAATGATAAATCACAGTTGAGTTGGAAGCGATTGCTGATATTAAAAAGTGAACACGGCAATCAAGGTATAGATCTTCTATTCGTATTCTATACATACACACATATATAAATCGTCAATAAATTATTATTATTATTATTATTATTATTATTACATATTAGAAAATTTCACTTAAGCGCATACGAGACTGGATAAATAAAGTAATGTACATTTCAATTAACTCCCCCCCGCCGATACATTTACAATACTTCTTCTTCTTCTTCTTCTTCTTCTTCTTCTTCTTCTTCTTCTATTACACCCAATGTTGTGCGTTTGTTTATTTATTTATTTATTTATTTAAATAATAATGTAGCGTTCATTAGTTTAGTTTTTTTTTTTTAAATAAATAAAAATAAAGCGTTAAGAGGTCATTTGACAAAACTCACATGAGGATACTGTATGGTTGAAACCAAGGTAGCAGATTCAATAGAGCTCCTGACGATTGCGTCCAGCATGAAAGAGCCTGTCGCCTCTGAGTGTTGACTTCAATATTCACTTTTATATTCACATACACTCTATCTCTAATATTGAGCACTTTATCCCATAAATATACCACACATTAACACCATATTTCTTCATATATATATATATATATATATATATATATATATATATATATATATATATATATATATATATGCTTACTTATCCCTGTACGCTCGAATTTTATTTCAAAGTCGGAGTATTTTGTTAGATTTTTGCATAACATACACTTTATTCAGTCTAACACAAGGCCTCCAAATTATGAGGTATACAATGACAAGTGAATTACCTCTTGTTTTAATACTTGGGTATCCACCTACTCCATCCGGTCGTATTACCTCAATACACTTTTGCCATAAACCAACAGATTTCTCAGTAAGGCAAATTGTGAATTATGACAAGATTAATCTTGCAAAATCAGGGCTTAGAACCTTTTGATATTATTAATCGACCAACAATAATGGGTTATTACCATAAGTTCAAAATACACGCTTAGCAAAGCGACATGTTTTGAAATTATCATACAAACCTCATCAATCATTCCCATTTAAAGCGACCCTTAATTTAAATGCAAGCATTAATTACATACACACAATTTTACTGCTTTTAGTATGGTCTGTTGTGTTGTTCATGCCAAACGTCGTTTACAGATTGCCTTTTGACCAAAACAGGTTTTGTTTTGTTTTTTTTTTAAGTCGGACAGATAATTTACAACATGAAAATGTATTTATTGGTATGCCTTGTGACTGTTGTACATTTTCTATCATGTCTAGAGTTCGGTGTTTGAGATTAGATGCAAGCTAAGAAGCCATCCATTGACTGAACAGCCATTGTCGCTCTCGATTTAAATTTATAAAATCTTTCTCTTAAAACAATTTTTTTTAGGAATATAAGTTTCTCAAGTCCCAAAAATGTTATTGGTCTTTCAAGAATTGATGGGGGCTTCCTTCCAAACGTTCTGTTTGATATGGTATTACATATTGATTATAAAGTGTACAACGGCATCACGTTGTATCATCTATCCCCGAACGATCACCCAAATTAAGCAAAGTCGAGACTTGTCAGTATCTAAATGGGTGACCACTTGGAAATACCATGGGCTGTAAGCTTGAATATTCCAAAATAAAAGATGTATAAATTGTACTCTTATCCTATATTAACACACACACACATACACACACACACACATATATATATATATATATATATATATATATATATATATATATATATATATATATATATATATATATATATATATATACCCAAGCATATGATTAGTGTATACGGAATAAATTCCAATAACCAACAATTACTATTCTTAAAAGAGTGCTCAATACAATAATAAGTGGTTAGCATCCGTTTAATAACACTTTCAGTCTTGAATATTTCTTGGTTGTGGTATCATATTGTCTAGGTCAATGTATGTGGATGTGTGTACATGTATTTATCGGTGTCTATGTGTATAGAAATTGCATGGACATTTAACTGTGTATGTATGTGTTTGTTTTTTTTTGTTTGTTTTTTTTATAAAGGGCCGTGGAGATGTTTCCTGTCTCGTCACTTTTTTTGTGTGTATATATCTAAATATGTTTGGGTGCTTATGTATTATAATCTGAGTTTGTATCGTTTTACGCGAGTGGTTAGCACCCACTCACACACTCAGGATTAAAATGTATACATTTTGTCAGGAAGACCAGCTGATATTAGCGTCTATTCTAACGTAATTTCAATGAAGAAATAAATTGAATAACATATGTATTTTTTCTTGTCTCCTCAGTAATTTTATAATTTTAAACTTAATAGAGATTAAATTTTGATTTTAAAATTGGTAATTTTTTACTTTTAATTTTAATATCAAATTTTATCATATAATTTAATACTTATTGGTTAGAATAAATTCTTTTTTAGAATAACCCCAACTTTAAAACTCTTAATAGTTAATATAACCTAACTTCATTGTAAAGTTTTTTGAATTTTCCTATACTTGTGTTTTGATTGGTCATTCTAGCTTTGTAAAAGCGTTTTCCCTTATGAAGGATCGTTAATTAATTTGAAACTTTTAAAGCCATTTATTTTACATTCAACATCATCACTTGATAAGACACCAGAGATGTTGAAACAAAATGGCTATTTTTGTAGTGATTTTATAACATATTTATGTTATAATTTTTAAATAAATGATTATATATATATATATATATATATATATATATATATATATATATATATACGGCCTCAGAAGCAAATCAAATAAACCTCAATAAGTCAAAGTTTTGAACCGATATTTCTCAGACTTAAACTCGTCTATTTTCACCCTTCTTAGAGTATTTTACTAAATTTTCTGCCATTTTTAATGGCTATTCTTTGAGATATTTGGAATTTACGAAAATAGACAGACTGAAGTTACGGTGCAGATTAAACTAATATTAGGGCAAGACTTCAGAAATCTAATAAAAATCTATTTTTTCTTTTTGTCCATAATATATGTTGAAACATGGGTAAAGGGAAGGATCTAACAACTGCTGAAAAACAGAAAATAACAAATTTATTGAGTTAGGCAATGTCCATATTGGAGATATCAAAGGACCTTTGAAGAGATCATCGAATAATAAAGAAGGCTATTGAAAATATAAGTTGACAACTCGATGTAAAGTTAAACGGCCACGAAATACATGAAAATTGACTTTTCTAAATGTCGAGTGACATTTTATGGAACTGATGGATGAGCGAAAGGATAAATTTTATTCAATTCAGACGTTCCTGCGGCTAAAAGAAGGCAACAAAGAAGTAGTAGTGTTATGTTATGGACTGGAATTATCAACCAAACAATTACTGGACCATTCAAAATCGATGAAGGTGTTAAACTAAACAGTGCTAACTATTGCCATATTATGAACAGGATTTCCTTTGTATGATAGAAATACCAGTCTCGTAGCTTCAAAGTGAAGTGTGTAGTTATGCATGGTAAAGCTCCTTCTCATGTATTTAAGCTTACACGTGAATTGTTTGAGCATAAACGATTTACAAGAGAGATGATAATGCAATGGCCGCCATCCAATGCTGATCTGAATCCAATCGAAAATCTATGGTCAATTTTGAAGATGAAATATATATTAAGGTGACAAGCAATATAACAGTAAATCTGACCTACACGAAGCAATTAAAACTACCATGTTGAAAATTGAATTTGCTGAAGTAAAAAGAAAATAACAAAATAAATGAATAATAGTTAGAATAAAGAAGGGTCACTATATTAAAATATAAATGATTCAAAAACTTGTTATATGTGGTTATTATTTATTCTATTAGATATGTTGATCAATTTTTGATGGTGTTATTACCTTTTTATTCAAGTAAAATGCAATTATTTGGTTTTGACTAATAACGTCAGACGGCAGTTTGTTTTGTTTTTTTTTTAGAATATATGAAATAACTTCAATAACTTTAATAAAACATATTAATATTACCTAAAATTTTAACTCAGAATTTTTTTTTACATCTAAATTGATTGTTTAAAATTTGACAAATTTTTCAAACCAAATTTTGAATTATTGAAGATAATATGATTTGCTTAATGACTTCATACAGAGTGTACATATTCCTCATGCAGATCATCCACAGTTCTTTTTCTGTTAGCTTCGTACGTATGACTTCAACGTTGGGAAATGATTACGCGATAAGAATAGTCAACATTTCCAGGAGATAAAAATATCAGGTAAAGCAAATGTAAAAACATTCGCAGCAACAATGAGATGACTGAAACAAGATTTACTCCTATTTTCTGGGTGATAGGAAGAAGCTGTTTTTAATTCAGTTTCTATGATTTTCCCCTTCTCTGGAAAGAGAAGACATTTTTTTGCAGAGCTGAAAAGTTGAAATCAAAGATAAGAATTCATCCCGAATATTCTGATAGCACAAGAATTAACACACCATTTGACGACAATACATGTCGAAATAGAGAACATTCTTCATAAAAACGTGGGACTTCCGTAAATGTTTTAGCATCGATTTCTTGTCGTATTAAAATCATCCGGTGTTTCTGAACAAGGAAAAAGATTTAAGAACGATTTTATGCGAAGGAAAATTGATTTCCGTCATTATATGATTCTCTCAGCTATGATGAATTAATGCAAAATAATTTAAAAAGCTCTAAATTCCAAAAGCACTCAAGGAAAATACTTTCAGTTTTGTTTTGATCTTTTACATTAACAAATACAACATATTTATGTGTGCAAAAGAAAATACTTCCTTTCATTCGCCCGTTTGTCTCATCTATCTATCTATCACTCTCTCGATATATATATATATATATATATATATATATATATATATATATATATATATATATATAATGGATATTGAAGTCAACGCTCAGGGGCGATAGTCTGTTTCATGGTAAACGCAATCGTTAATTACATACGCTCTATACTTGATAATGAGCACTTTAACCCATAAATGTAGCATACCTTAGAACTATATTTTATCATATATATATATATATATATATATATATATATATATATATATATATATATATATGTATATCGTGCATCACAAATATATTACAACTATTGCGAACCGATTCTTGATACCAAAACAAGTTAGGCTATCCATATAAATATATGTCCAAAAGGGCCACTTTTTATCATATATATATATATATATATATATATATATATATATATATATATATATATATATATATATATATATATGTGTGTGTGTGTGTGTAAGCAAATATATGGATATAGATCCGACAGTATGAAGAAAAATATACGGAAAAAAACAAACAAAAATCCTTATATGCAATTAGGCTGTTTTAATGATAATATATTGTCAACGTCGGAAAGCATTGTTTAAATTTCCGAGACGAATACCTCGTTTATGTTCGAAAACACGAGACTTTACGGACCTACATGTTTCACCCACATATTTTAAGTCACAGTTTTTGCATGAGATTTGGTCGATGCAAGCATCGGATGTAATATGTTGTTTGCTGGTGCTATTTAATAAACTGCGGATAGTTCTAGTAGGTAATCTAGTAGTTTTAATTTTTAACTCATTTAAATTATTGGAGATACGTTCGATCAAATGGTTATTTGGTAGAAAGATGCGACCAAAAGAATTATTATCCGTAGTTTATTAAATAGCAGGGCACCTCACACGCTAAACCTAACGCTAACTCTCACTTCATCTGGCACGCCGGGTAGGTTTTTTTTTATCATATCTCAGTTGCGTCTCTGTCTTCGGGTAGAGTGTGAATTGGTTTTGTGTCCGTCGGAGGACGTAGTCGCAATTGAGGAAAACCAATCTTGAAATTTGTAAATAAAACAATGTGCAGCTAATTCTTTAAGAATTCAGGAATTTATTTTGCACTGTATTTATACTGTGAGCGGGATCTCAAATCCTAAATGAAGAAAGAAATCATTTTTCCTCGTTTCTGACAAATGTCGTACTTAGAGAAAGGTCTAATAAGTATTTATTTATAAAAATTACCAATCCTTACAAAAAAGATTTAACCTGTTTTTTTAATTTTGTTGTGTGTTTTTCTTTTTCTTTTTTTCTTTTTTTTTTGTAGTGGGTGGTTCTTTTGATGAGCAGACCAACTTAAGTAGTACTGAAAAAATATTTGAGTCACATTGGTAAAGACAAAATTGTTATAGCGAGAGCATTTTCGAAACGGTAGCGTTCAGTTAGAAAAAGTCGGCATTGACCTGTGGAGGCCTATCTACTTAAAGCATAGAGAGACCTGGTCTTATCCCTGCAAGAGGTGAACGGTAGTTTTCTAGTGAAATGATCAAGCTAAAGAAGTGCTACAGAACACAGAATTATTCAATTCTTGTTGCATGTCAGGCTACATAACTGCAGTAAAGTCAGATAGTCCGAGCGAGTTAATGTCCATCTCTGGAAGGTCCACTTACACATGCTCTCGTGCCTATTGTAACTGCAACTGGACAAGATACTACGAGTCTTCCTTGCATCTGAATAATGTAGGCGTCAAGTTAAATATGAATTGTTATCCCGCCAGAGTAATGACATCAGGATAAAACAACGAACAGGAGGCGGCAAGAATTGCTGTTTGTCTTATGTTCAAGTGGAAAACTGGTTCCTGTTATTCATGTAGAAATGTTCTGTGCCGCGTTCCCTCTTATTATATATATATATATATATATATATATATATATATATATATATATATATATATATATATATATAAAGAGAGAGAGAGAGATAAAATCTGTGACATACAAAGAGACAAGAAGGAAAGAAAAATAGTCAGATATATTGTTGGTCACAACCAGATAGATAGGTAGGTAGATAGATAGATACAGGGTTCGGCAGAAATATCTCCCACATTAATAGAGTAATAAGTATTTCTGGGACGTAGATGGTGGGGTGTCGTTTTTTTGCCTTCCGTAAATATATATATATAGTGGATGCACTCTGCTAATGAGTCCCTATAATAGGACAAAACGGCCATCTAGTTCTAGAAATAATTTTCTAGGTCTAGAAATGACTTATCTTAATTATTCAATGAAACATGTCTTCATATATATATATATATATATATATATATATATATATGCATGTATGTATGTATGTATGGATATATATATATATATGTATATATATATATATATATATATATATATATATATATGAAGAAAAAACAAACAAAAATCCTTATATGCAATTATACTGTTTTAATGTTAATATAATGTCAACGTCGGACGTTTCGATCTAATAAACCTACTTCAGGACATATTCATAAAATATAATTAACATTATCAATTCAACATGACAACATGGGGAGCCAGGATAAATATTCTAATGTCAAGTTTGGTATTGTTCTTACGTCATAATTAACTACTGACGAAGCCTATTTTCCCCATTTATACGCAGTTACCAATGACGTAAGCCCAGTTTCAAACGTACATCTCTCTATCACTCACCTTAAACACCAGTTACTAATCTTAATGAGAGTGAAACGTTGCGCCCTCTAGGGCTAACATTCTCGCCTGAATCTATCTTACATATATATAAATCTACCTTTCGTCCATTCTCTATGAATTACTTCCATAATACGTCTTTGGATTTTATCAATAATCTCTAAATATATAGCAGGTGCACCGGACCATATTCATTACGCCTATTGTATATTTAGAGATTTTTGATAAAAGCTAAAGAAGAATCAGCAATATTATTGGTCTTCACCTGGCGGCTCGGCTTCAGTCACTTTCGTCGTAATGTAGCTTCTAGGTACCTTTTCTATAAATACTTTCATCGTAATTGTTCAGATGAACTCTTCGCTATGATACCTAGACTTTCAAATCAAATTACTAGATTAACGGCAAGGTCTCATCAAGTCACAGTTGAATTGGTTACATGTAACCGTAGGTTCTACGATAGCAGTTTCTTTTCTCGCACTTCTCTCTTGTGGAACACTCTTACGGCTTCAAACTTTCCGTTCAACTTTGATCTCAAAAAAATTAAATGCAATATCAATCGTTATCTATCATTTTTTATTCCTCTTCAGTTGTTCTCGCCCCTGAATACTGTTTTCCCATTTTGGTTATTATTTAACACATCAAAAACCTCTTGTGTCTTAGTGGCTTTATTGCCTTGGATGGGGATGATATGATTTTGAACAAATAATCTAAATACAGATAACTCTTTAAGAACACAGAGATCGTATTGACACTGGATAGATGTTATGAAGGGGCTTTCTTTCTGAAATAATAAAATGCCAATATTTTTATATTCTGAGAAATGTCGTGACTTGAGAAATGTAAATGAAGTCTAATCTACCAAATTATTCCTCCCATATTTTTCCCTATTTTATTTACGAACTGACTACTCAATTAAATTCGTGCCTTTTCTCTTGCTTGCCTGCAGCAGTCAACAAATCAAAATAAACTTCCTTAGGATTCCTAGCTAGCTTAAATTCCGTTGACTCTGATAGGAACAGTTTTTATTAGACTTTAGCTGTTCGACTAATCACATGCAGTTTGTCATAATATTGAGTCGTAAGAAATTTACTTTCCAGCGGTCTGTTAATTGTTATTACGTCTGTATGGTCTTCTCTACTAACCATGCATGGCGTCTAAGATTAAATTTAAAGTACATTGATACACCTAAGGTATTTCGCAGGAGTGGCGGCGTACACATGGGATAAAATAAAAGATGTTGTTTGCCTCCATGACGATACAATATTGTATACAGCAAAAATAATACAGGTAATTTTTTGTTACTCATTGGTCTGTTCTACCCGACCTGTCATATTCACTTAATTACGCCAAATGCTTATTACCTCTTTCAACTCTCCTGGGTATAACGATCCGGCAGGAGCAAGTCCTCCAATTGAGAGGTTTTCAAGAGCGTGGATTGACCCGGGGTGGTAGCAGCTGTTAGGGTGCCAGTTATGGGGAAATAGTTAACCCCCAAACTGGGGTCAAAACACGATGAAAGTATAAATAATTGTATAGTAAAAATACAAGCAATATATTTTTAATAAAGATACAAGAAAAAAAGAAAAAACTAGCAGCAATACATTTTTGTAAAAGAATTTACTAATACTCCTAAGAAAATTAAATTTCGTCATTAAACCTTCATGACTCATCAACACATTATGACCAATAAGGCCTTGCTATGCCGCTAAAGCAACAAACACAACCTTTTGCGATTGCTGAGGGTGAAAACTTGCCCTCATGAAAAAACAGATTTCAGAGTTCGTCGCAAAATGTTTCAAAAATCAAAAATTTTTCAAAAATCATAATTTTTTTAAAAATCAAACATTTTTCAAAAATCAAAAATTTTTCAAAAATCAAAAATTTTTCAAAAATCAAAAATTTTTCAAAAATCAAATTTTTTTTCAGAACTGCGGAATTTTCCCCTACAGGTTTCGAAGAAATGTCTAATAAGTCGCAAAAGGTCGTTACAAATAATGGTGAATAGACAGGTTGTCTCGAAAAATGTAGACACATTTTTACAGCGTATAATATCGTCCTCAATCACCGGACCCCTTTAGACTTTTTCTACTGGGGATAACTAAATAACGCTGGAAAGCCAGGAAACAATCACTGAAATGAAAGTCTCTATAGAGCAAGCATGCAACCAAATTCCTATCGAAATGTTGATTGCTGCTTATGTTTCCATTGCGTCGCGTTGTCAGGAATGTCTGGATCATAACGGACTTCAATTTGAAAACATGCGATTACAAAATTTTAATAGCATTTATAATAAAGACTGTCTTCATATGCAATATTTAAATTAAATATTGTTGGTTCTAATTGCTTCTTGAGAAAGCTTCAAAATGTGTATACATTTTTGAGACAATCTATATTATTAAATGAAATATAATTGCAATTATTTTCTTTAAGAATAAAGTTGATAGACAAAAAAAGGAAATTATTTATGACTCAGTATAATGTTTTGACTCTTCGTACATGAGTATCTGATTGCACTGATCACCCTTTTTGGCAAAGTGGTTAGCGAACAAGTCTTCGCAGACAGATCGTCAGTTTCTTCCTCGTTTGTAGCCTCTGAACTGTTGACTTAAAACAGACAGTTAATAGGTTTGGCGGTGTTCATTTTATAGGACACGTGACATCAAAGAATACATTTTATCATCTATGCGGTTTCAAGCAAAAAAAAAAAAAATAATAATAATGAGACAAATATTATTTTGTCCTGCTATTAAAAAAAAACAAAAAAACAAAAACAAAAGACAACAAAAAAACAGATAAAAAAGACCGTTGATATTTTAGTAGACATTATATTGGTCTAGTCACTAGATTGGCATGCAGTACTGTGTTTAGGAGAATCGGACAGAAATGAAGTAAACACGACATTTAGTATCCCATGTGAAAAGAGCTGACGGAATATAGCAGACACTGTGCCTATTTACATTAAGACAACATTAAGTTGTCAGGCATATTTATTTGAAAAATATCATGTACACAAATGCGAGTGTGCCCATTTGAAGGTAGAGAGATAGAAAGAAAGCGAGAGATAGCGATAGAGAGAGTGATAGAAAGGGAGATAAAGAAAGACAGAGTGATAGAGAGATATAGAGAAGGGGGCAGAGGGTGACAGAGAGGGCGAGAGTGATAGCTAGAAAGAGATAGTAATATAAGAGAAGCAGAGAGAGACGGAAAGACACATACACACACACACACACATACACACACATACACAAACATACATATATATATTAATTTTTTTGGTTGTATTGATGTGAATTTGTGACCGTCAGACAATCGCAAAAGCGTGAAACCCAGGGTCACAAACTCACATAAATCCAACCAAATATGTTAGCTCTATCTCTGATATTGAGCGCTTTCTAATAAGTACCGCGCATATAATATATAAATAATTATATATATATATATATATATATATATATATATATATATATATATATATATATGTATATATATATATATATATATATATATATATATATATATATATATATATATTGACCAATAAAAAATTGAAAAAATTAAAATCTTTAGACACACTGGGTTGTAGATTAATATTCTTTCGTTTTTTTTAATCATTATTCCATTTAGATCACTCGACTAGTTTCGACCAAAATGGCCATCATCAGGAGAAGAAATATTTCTGCTTGCTGGTAGCAGTGAACTACAGAAATGAATGTCTTGATGGAGAAAATAAACTTTTGCCTGTAGTTTTCATTTGTTTTTTTATATTTTTAACATGAATCTTTTAACATTCCTTGTGTTGGTCAAACAGTCTCTTTTAAGTTTTTTTTTAGATAAGAGCTGGATAGATACATGCTGATATGAATTCTCTGGTCAGTTTGGCAGTTTTATTGGGCCTGGTGAGGGGATGTGTCTCTGTTTAGTGTTTGTGTGTGTGTCATTTGGTTCTTAGGGAGTGAGTGAGTATGATGTGTGTAAGCGTGTGTATTGCTGTGGGTGTGTGTTATCATTTGGCTCATTAGGGAGTGAGTGAGTGAGTTTGATGTGTGTAAGTGTGTATATTCGTGTGGGTGAGTGTATAAGTGTGAGGCCTCCACACCTCCGTAAGCATGTCTGTCTTGTGTGGGTGAGAAATGTGGGTAGGTTTTGATTTGTTGAGTTATATATTCGTACTACTATCTATATATTGTTAAATTTATGGTTTAGCCCGGCTGGATATTTTGTTTTTCGACGTTGTATCCACTTATTTTCATGGGACTCTAAAGTCTTTTTTAATGTTATCTGCTCTGAACTTTTCTATTCTCTCAATTATAGTGAATTTGGCATGGGTTTTGAAATCATGTTTTTCCAGGCGGAAATGTTGTTCTACAGGTAATAATTTTTCATGGGGAGTCGACTTAATTCGTTTAAGATAATTGTTAATTCTGTAGTGAAAGGACCATTCAGATTTTCAGACATATTGTTTCTGGCATAGTGTGCATTCTAGGAGGTAAATTATGTTATGACTTCTGCAGTTAGAATCGTGGTAGATTTTGAAAGTAGATTTAGTGATTGAGCTTGTGAATGAATTCGTGTTTTTAATATGGTTGCAACATAAACTTCTTTTGTTGTTGCATGGTTGGGAAAATCCTGTTGTTTTTGTTCTTAGTTTATTACAGATTACCTTGTCCCCTGAAATGCGGTTACTACCTATGATTTCTTTTAGGTTCTTAGGTCTACGATATGCAAGAAGGCCGGGTTCCTTAAACAGTTTTTTTTTTAGATCTGGTTTGAGATGTAGTATTTCCCAGCGACGTTTCATTATTTGGGATAGTGGAGGCAGAGTGGGATTGAAAGTGGTTACTAGAGGGATGCGGCTAGATTTATTTTTAATCTTGTATATTAGGGTGTCTTCTCTAGGTGTGGAAATTGCTTTATTTATTTGTTCCCTGATTAGGTGTTGTTTATAGCCACGTGTTGTGAATTGATGCTCCAGATTTTCAATGTGTTTATTTAATTCTTCATTGTTGGAACATATCGTTCTGAGTCTAAGTGCTTGTGAATAGGGAAGGTTCTCTTTGAGGTGTTTAGGGTGGGAAGAATTAAAGTGTAGATAGTTGTGGGTGTTGGTGATTTTAGTGTGTAGTGTAGTTTGTAGTTTCCTGTTTTCATCTATGTAAATGCGGGTGTCTAAAAATGTTACTGATGTTGTGGATTTTTCATAGTCAAACTTAATTGAGTCGTGCACTGTGTTTAGGGTCATAAGGAATTGGGTAAGTTTGTCATCACTTCCCGTGTATACAAAGAATATATCATCGATATATCTTGCATAGAATACGCAGTCGCTACCAATGATTGGATAGATATGGGTCTCCTCAAATTTTCCCATGAATATTGTAGCATATGATGGAGCTGCAATGGTGCACATGGCACAACCTCTTATTTGAAGGTAGTGTGCTCCATTGAAGTTGAAAGTATTCATATATATATATATATATATATATATTTATATTTATATACACACACTTTTCACTCACACTTTTCACACACATATATATATATATATACCCCCCCACATATATATATATATATATATATATATATATATATATATATATATATATATAATTATATATATTATTATATATATATAATTATATATATGTACTGATAGATATAGAGAGACTGATATATATATATATATATAGAGAGAGAAAAAACAGCGAGAGAGATAGAGAGAAAGAGAGAGAGAGTGAGGCATCTAGTGAAGAAAAGAAAATGAGGAGATCTTTGAAATGTGTCTGTCCGTTTGAATAAGTTGCAAATTGATATTTCAAGGAACACACGTACATCATGTACAAGTAAATTGTCAAAAGGTAATTAATAAATTCCTTGATATATTCTAGGTAATTAGAAACTTTCCTCGTCTGAACTCAGATTGCTACAGACTAGGATGGTTCTGCATTTGCGTTTCGAGGAATTTACAAGCATTCAAAAAGATATATCTTCTTGGTGATCATGTTTCAAATTTACACATAACATCAAAACAAACAACCATCTATCTATCTATCTGTCTATCCTACTAATATCTATCTATCTATCTATCTATCTATCTATCGATCTATCTATCCTAGTCTACTAATATCTATCTATCTATCTATCTAACTATCCTAGTCTACTAATATCTATCTATCTATCTATCTAACTATCCTAGTCTACTAATATCTATCTATCTATCTATCTATCTATATATCCTAGTCGACTAATATCTATCTATCTATCTATCTATCTATCTATCTATCTATCTATCCTAGTCGACTAATATCTATCTACCTATCTATCTATCCTAGTCTACTAATATCTATCTATCTATCTATCTATCTATCTATCTATCTATCCTAGTCGACTAATATCTGTCTATCTATCTATCTATCTATCTATCTATCTATAGAATTAATGTTTTTAATCCGAAATTATTTATTACTCTGAACGTAACGTTAGTGCATACACGTATTTCAGTAGACGCCCTATTTTTTTTTATCAGCGTGATTCACGATTATCGGCTTCGACTTGATAAAGAAAATGTGCTTTCCAGTAGGATTTTGAATCTTTACCCCATATCTTTGTAGAAGAAGCCACCGTCTGATCCGGTGAGCTTTCTGACGTTTCAAACCTCATCACGAGTACGACAAGGAGGAAATGAAAGCCCCAGTTTATTTAATCTTTTCTTAGACGATTCCCTGTACATATACAAGCACAGATGTAAAGAGATGGGGACTGATTATTTAAGCATTCAATACCACATTCCAACTGAAGCTCTTAATTCGAAACAGCAAACTTGCTTTCCCTTCCGATGCCAATGTACTTATGAATGGGGAGGATGCTGATAACATACGTATGCATAATTGTGATTAGAATGATCTAGAACAAAGAAAAAAGCAACATTGTGTACACGTGTTCCAAGAAATAGGACTCAAAATAAGGCTTTTTGTTGTAGAGTAGCTAGCATTCCTTCAGCACTCTACAAGATATCCTGGCTCATAGCCATACATAGTCTACAATTAAGGACTTAACAGTTGATTAATAAGTTGATACTTGTAAGTGTTCTGAAAGCAAAGGAAGTATTTGTCGCAGATTACTTCCACAACACAAAGAAAAATCACTGTAAGTCCAAACTCGAATATCGAGGACAGAAAGAAATGCTGGAAACTCGATTCGCCGGTACTATCTCACAAAACACAATGCGCGTAACCAGTCAGAAAAATAACTCCCTCTCTAACAAATGCCGTAGCCAAAAATGCCTGAATTTTCCGCTCCCGAATCAAGGACACCAACTGCTTTTATCGGCAGAACCTATTTTTTTTCATTCGTCGACAGCTGGGATAGAATGTTCAGTAATTTGCATATCAAAATACTTTTATAGCGAATCCTGCGACTTGTTTTTTAATTAAAATATTCCATTTTAATCATGTTATGCGGAATACGTGTCATTTTGTTTGGTAAGTAATTTTCTTTTTCGACACTTTTTCCGTCGCTTGGTTTAACGAGGTAAGTCGCCGTTTTCTTCGCTACAATACTAAGCTGATTAATATTTGGACTGATCTTACTTTGTTTGGCTATACAGCATTTGACCCTCCTCTATTTCTTGTAAGTTGTCTTGTTAAATGTTTGTAACTTATTGTTCTGTGCTTTTGTATATATCCGTTAGCACTGGATACTGGTGTTGAATAAATATATTAAGCACTCATTCTTCTCTTTGTATCATTCACCTCGCATGGTACCATACTGTTCAAAACGGAAACTATGATCTGGAATTAGGTTGAAAGGATGGCACATACCCTGAATCCATCATAAAAATTCGGGATGTTGAATTATTAAATACTAAACACTTCAAATTACTCGCTGTAAAAAATTTAGTACAGGGGGTAAGAAAATTAAACATGACGCAGATTGTACTAGGGATAGTTTTGCCCAACACCGCAAATTGCTAAAAACTGTTATTATATCCTTCAGTTGCCTCGTCAGATCGAGATTTTCATATGGATGTCATACATGGTGTCAGACAATTTCAGAAATTTCTAAGTAGTTAATTGTGTGGAACCACTTTGTTGGATCAATAGTTAAAAATGGTTTTGAGGAAGCAGATGAAACCTGTAGGTACTAGCTAAGACTACATAATCTCAATGAAATGTACCAAACAGAAACTTCACTTTCAGCAATATTAACAACTAAAAGGGATAGCACATATAAGTTAAAGAGAATATTGACATAATCAAGATGTTGACGTTCCACACTACTTCCGACAAAAAGCTAGGAAGGAAACCCCCATCTATACTCGAAAGAGCAATAACAGTTACTTTATTTGAGAAATCTATTTTCGTGAAAAATTGTTCTAAGAGAAAGATTTCATAAATTTCCACCGACTGTAGCCTTATTAGCTCTGTCAATAACTGCCGAGTGTTTCCTTATAAAGAAACGGCTTAATATTGCCATTATCATTAAAAGGCTCGGTCACAGAGAGCGTTACAGCCCAGCACCTTACAATTGTCATTTTTAAAAGAATAAACATCTTCTAGTTTAGATTTTCTCAAAAACTCATATTTGCTCGAAAGACCACATCTGCTGAATTATTTTTTATTTTCATATCCGAGACATAAACTATCCAGTTTCTAGAAATTAAAGAATGTTTTTAGCTTTAATCCGGTATTATATTTTAGGATGTAGGTTCGAACCCTGCCGGAAAGAGCGTTGTCTTTATTAAGTCTCCCGAACGTGAAGGTACGTAACTCAACCCTGTTAAAAAAAGGTCAGTCTATGTCACACTTAAACTATGCTAACGAGTCCTTGAAGAAGTATTATTTTTCACCCTCTATCCTCTCCTTCACGGGCGAGATATGTCGAGCATCTTACGGATCCATCGCTACTATCATGGAAAGTATTCGGACGAACTATATTACTTGGTTCCACAAGATCTGACCTTCACGGCTAGCACCCGACATGACATTTACAACGTAGCAAACAACCCACATTCCCACCGTATTCGAAATGCGGGAAGAAAGTTCCACTCAAACAGCTTCTTGATTTCGCTAATAAGGCTACATTTGGTGGAAAATTTGTTTTGTTTTTATCACTATTTTTTAATATCCCACATTTTAATAGGAATATTTTTTTTAAGAAACGATATATGAAATATAAAATTTAATGTCTAGCATCCGTGTCTCTTGAACGTTTCTCAATGTAGAATTGTAGCCGGCATTTGACGCATTTCATCCGCTCTCCCTCTGTTTTTTTTTTACAAACACTTTCATGGTAACTGCTGCGAGGAGCTGCTTTCGCTGGTTCCCAAAGTTCATGAATTTAAGCGTTTTACTAGGCTGGCATCTCGTTCACACCCTTTTACTGTCGAAACTGTTAAATATAGCCGTCTCTTCTACTCCAATAGCTTAATGTCTCGCACCACTCGCCTGTGCAACTCCCTCCCCTCTTCCTGTTTCCCTGATAGCTATAATCTCCAACTATTCAAACGTAATGTCAATCGATGTCTCCAGATGCCTTGATCTATCCCCTATCCTTCTCTTCATCCTTTCCTCTATCACTCCTCTTTGCTCTCGCTCCAACTCTCTGTAGCCCTTTGAGTTGTAGTGGCTTCCCGCCTTGCTTGGGGTGAAACGCTTAAAAAAAAAAGAAAACAAAAAAACAGTATTATTCGGAAGAAGTCATTTCGAAATTCGAAACGCGTAACGGGATATATTCCGTTTTGTCAATCAATTACGCCTATATATATGCATGCGTCTATTAGCCTGTTGTATGCATGTGTGCGTTCCTGTATAGGGTAGAGTGAAAGCCTCTTAGACACACCAATGTACCTCACCGATCGCAGTCGACGTCACAGAATCGCGCATCGCTTAATCGTAGACTTCGTAAGTTTTTCAACGGCTTTGGAATATACGCCTCGTCAGGGTTATAATACGGTTTCGAATTCAGTATTTTCTCTAGACTGGTTGGCAACCAAGGCTCAAGAGGACAGTTTATCTTGATATTTAATCTATTGCTGGAGCAAGGAGATGCATTCATAACTTTCCCAAGGCTATTTGTACAAAAGTGAATCTAACAAACTCAACTGAAATTCGAACCCGGCTCCACAATTTCTGGTTCGGAGCCGCTAACCATATTAAAGTACCTGAATATTATCTTAAACAGGTCTAAGTATTAAGTTTGGCTGAGTGTGTCTTGATTTAAATTTATTCAGTTAGACTATTTCTGATCACAGTCAAAACGCGTTGACTTGTCAACGATGACTTGACTTCTACTAAAATAAAAATGCAAATGGCCGAGTGGAAAGAAAAGGGAAAAATCTAAATGCAACGTTTAGTATCGTGAATGGTTTGCGTTTTACTAAAGAACAAGGAAGAGTTGCGGGAAAAGTGGGAACCGCGCCCACTTGGGCATTCGCAGGAGGCTATCACTTTTGAGCTTTGCCGACAACGGCATTGCAGCGAAACGAAGCAAACATTAAATTAGATAGACAGTTCGCTTTTGATCTGGCTCTTAACTGAGTCGATCTCCGTATATTGATCGCATGCTGTCAACTGTTCCGGTCAGCAATCATTTCGCTTTGAACTTGACCATGTTCTGCTTACTGATCCAATGTGTCGCTGTTATTGTACACCTAACAAATCTAAAATGTAAATGTATTTTACTTGGAGGGTACACTATATATATATATATATATATATATATGTGTAATTTTGTTTGCGTTTAACTCTTTGAGCGCTGTGATCCTGAAAATTTTGAAACCTTCTCTCTGAGCCCCTGATTGAAAATTCGCACATAATTGGGAAGTAATATTTCCCGGGAGATATAAAAATAGTGTTTACCCACTGTTCGACCAGTGGCTGGGCATTACGTCATTTTTCTCTACCACCGGTAAGGCGGTGGTCAGAGCCCAAAGGGTTAAAGTAAGATTTTTTGTTTATCAACCGTCTGTGAGATGTTTAAAACAGAGACATATATTGGAGTTTTTAAGTAAATTCTTTTTTTTTTTTTTTTTTTTTTTTTTGGCTAGTCATTATTTTATTAATACATCTTTGAGGATAATAATAATATAAAGATTTTTTCCCGATATAAGTCCTATTTAATCTTTAGCTGCACGGGCAGGTGGAGTCATCCTAAATTCTTGAAAATGGCAAAAGATCAGCCGAACATGGAACCAGAATCATTTGGACAATGTCTACACAGGCAAAGTCTCAAAAAGAAATCTCCTGCTCGCATCTATAATAATAATAATAATAATAATAATAATAATAATAATAATAATAATAATAATATCCATCCCTGCCTCCCATTAGAATGTCTGACGCTCAACTCCACGAGAGCACCTCTTTGCGACTGCTCGGCCTCATATTGTCTGCTGACCTGTCATGGAACAAACACATTGAGTCGATTGCTTCGTCCACCGCAAGAAAAGTTGGCTCCGTGTGCCGTGCCAGGAAATTTTTCTCGATCCTTCAAATCTATAAATCAACCATTCGCCCTTACATGGAGTATTGCTGCCATATATGGTCTGGAACCCCTTCTGTTTGTCTCAAGGTCCTTGATAAAATCCAAATACGGATATACAATGTAATTTGCCCTGATCTGGCATATCGTCTGTAGTCGCTCTCTCACATACGTGCCGTCGACTCCCTCTGTCTTTTTTTTTTTACAAATACTTTCAAGGTAACTGCTCCGATGGGCAGCTTTCGCTGGTTCCCCGACTTCATAGATTTAAGCCTTCAACTATGCTGGCGTCTCGCTCTCACGCTTTCACTGTCAAAACTGTTAAATGTAGCCGCCTCTTCTACTCCAATAGCTTCATGTCTCGTACCTCTCGCTTGTGGAACTCCCTCCCTTTTTCTTGTTTCCCTGATAGCTATGATCTCCAACTATTCAAATGTAATGTTAATCGACGTCTCCAGTTGCCTTGATCTATACACTATCCTTCTCTTCATCCTTTCCTCTATTACTCCATTACTTCTATTTGCTCTCGCCCCAACTCTCTGTAATATCTTAAGTGCTAGTGGCTTCCCACCTTGCTTAGGGTTGAATGCTTAAATATATATATATATATATATATATATTACAAAGTAAATGCTAAATTCATGACCTTCTTTTATCTAAAATAAATAACACATAAATTAATCTCAGACTAAAATAATATAAACAAAATTTACATTATAAAAAATAACAAGAATATTTACTTACCCGTGTTTATTAGATATTAAATTATTAAAATACTTCAATTATCATCCTCCATAATTTGATTAATATTATATGCGTTTATAAATTTATAAAGTTAAAAAAAAGCTAACGACATTTTTGCTTTTGTTTATAAATAAAATCCTTACATTTGCCTTAATAAATTCTATCAGAGTGTTGTCTAAGATAAGTTTTCCTTTTGTCTTGATTCATATATATTAAATAGGTCGGTTGATGACATTTGAAAGATAAAATGCCAAGAAATTGAAACCAGTCTTGTCAATGAAATTGATATTTATTAAATATTAACCTTTTGACTGGCACGAAGAGATAATTTTTGAAGTCAGTGTTCGAAGACGCTTGTGTTCTTTTTCAATGATACGAGGAATAAACAAAGTACAACTTTCTAGGAATTTTTTTGGTTGGAGGTCACCCTATGGATGTTATACCCAAATCCCTCTTCAATTCCTGAATGTTTGAATTTATTTTGAAAATAAATTGCAACTCCGATCTACGTCTCGCATCTCAGTTGTTGAACGAAGACGCCAAAAGCACGCATCCGATATCATCTGTGTTTTGATTTGGTAGGTTGAAGTGTTTTGCGATAGGTTAAATTATTTTTGTTGTCACTGATGGTTTTCTTATGGTTGTTAAACCGAAGTAAGAATTCTGTACCCGTTTCTCCCACATAGTTACCTTGTTGGCATTTGTGGCAGAAAAGGAAATGTACTAGATTTGAACTATCATTATTTAAAGCTGGTAGTTTGAATACTACGGGTGTGTGAAACAGCTATCAGTGATGATATGTCTGCAGACTTAGCATAGCGGTATATTGCAGGTCATATTCCCTTGGTAATGTGATGTAAGGTATATACTGGATGTCGTTAAGAGTTATGTAGATTAGAGTGCTGGCGTCTAACGGGGAACGTATTTTCGTTGAATATTTTTCTAGTTGTCTGGTCAAGTTTTAAATACTGGACATCTTCTGTTAAGATATGGAAAAGCTTGTGAATTTTGTAATTAAAATGAATAAAACATGGAAATTCTGGAACTATTCTTTTTGTTAGGTAGGTTAGAAGTGTATTACTATTTTGTTTGGAGGACTTACTAATTGATATTTGATAGCATTACGTGGGTAGTTCATGTTAAGAAACTTATTCAATAAATATCGTATGTGTATTTCGTTATCCCTATTTTGTGAACAGATAGGATTTATGAGCCGACATTGGATGTAGATAATTGATACTTTTAGGTTGGTGGGGTAGTAGCTATTGAAATTCAGGTAGCAATGACCATTTGTGTGTTTTGTGCATTGTGTAGTGGAGATGTAGTTGTTGTTTAGATGTACCAATACACCCAGAAACGGAATAGACGCGTTGGTATATTGGAATGTAAATTTGATGGTGTGAAGGAAATTGTTGAGGTGTTTTTTTTTTAGTTTTGAAGACTATTCTCTCCGTGTGTCCATATAATGAAGATATAATCTATGTGTCTGTGATTATATAACGGTGTTAGTTAGTAACTACTCATCATATCTCGTTTCAGGGCATCCGTGAATATGTTTGCTTAGCTGGGAGCCATTTTCATTCCCTTCGCTGTGCCGCTGACTTGAAGAAAATGGTGCCCGAAAATTGTCATGCGTGAATAGAAAAAAATTCTTGCAGGCTAGAATGCCCTCTTCGCGTGGGATGTTAGAATACAGGGATGTTACAAGCATGGTCACTAAGAGCGAATTGATAATCTATGTTTTTATATATAATAAAGGTTTAAGTACTTGGTCAATATAAACTGAAAATGTGTTGTGTCAGAATACCGATGGGTTGATCTTGAGAGATTACTCGACTCTCGCGGTGAGGGTCAAGCAGATCGGTTCCGTAGAAAACCGACAGCCCGACAACAGCACATAAGATTTGATTATAGTGGTGAAGGTTTTGTGTAGGACAATCCAAACTTTTTGAAGGGCCGAATACAGAGATCTGGTGCGCTACGTGCCACAAAGTCCCCAAACGACCCTCCGCAAGTTTTCAATTCAGAGTTGTCCTTTTCTTAGACCAGTTGCCATCCAAGGCTATAGAACCCAGTCTGACCAGCTATTTACCCATAGCTGAAGGGAGAAGAAGAGGATATATATATATATATATATATATATATATATATATATATATATATAAAGAAATATAGTCTTAAGGTGTGGTGTAAATATAAAAGTGAACATAGAAGTCAACACTTAGAGGCGACAGTCTGTTTCATGCTATATGCAATCGTCAGGCCGCCTGACGATTGCATATAGCATGAAACAGACTGTCGTCTCTAAGTATTGACTTATATATATATATATATATATATATATATATATATATATATATATATTCTTGTGTTCGGAAAAGTTTTTTTTCTTTTCTGAACACAGAGTGTGTAGAAACTGCCCAAATGTTCTATAATTCTAAGCGCTTTCGGATATACTTTTAGACATTATAAAGGTTGATTTTATTTTTTCAATTTAATTGGGTGTGAGAAACATTTCTTTTATACACATTCCATTGATTGTGACAGGCAAGGAATTTTTGATAATCTGATAATTTTTTTTCAATTTTTTTATTGTGTTCTTAGAATTTTCATTTTGGGTATTAACAGGGTTGAAACTGTCATCAGTGATTATTGTCCCAAGAGCAAACGGCTAACTTATTAACAATTTCAAGGGTTTCATTGTTCGTATGCTTAACTGTATTTATGTTTTAATGTATATTATATACAAGTAGTAGTAATTCTAAGCTATGATAGATAAGATGTGGTAGCATTTCCATGTTGGATGTATCTTTTAAAGACAGCCAACACGTTACTGCTGTTGTTAAATAGGGTAAAGTTTAATCTGGCCTTTAAAAATTTTATATAAAGAGCTTCAATTATCTTAAGACGTCTTTTGCAAATGCCAATAATATTAAGAAGGTGAATCCGTCATGCGATACATCATAAAACAATGCTTTTCATAGGAGCAAACGTGTAAAAAGTAAGATATGGTATAAAAAAATGATAAATGCCAACCTTATAATTACCAATAGCAACACGCCAAACAAATATAAACTACAAATCACCAATGTAGTCTGTCAGTTTCGCCGCACTGTACAAGACTGCGACTGTTCGAATAGTATATACGTCGTTGACATTAAGTAGAAGATTGATAAACCACTTAAGCAATCTCAGTGAAATAAAAAATAAATAGTTAAACACCTACAAACAAGTAGCATCTCCAGTAGAAAATTCTTGTAGATAACACCGTCATTCTGAAAAAAAAAATAAATATATATATATATATATATATATATATATATATATATATATATATATATATATATATATATATATATATAATTGTAAAATATACAGATTTTTGAATCAGACTAACGGGTTAGTATTTGAAGGACAAAATATGGGAAAATCTCCTACATTAGGCGTCTTACATTGAAAAAACAAAACAAAAAAACACTGACGATAAAGGGATGCTCAACGTTAAATACTTTGTTGCAATTTTTAGCGCCGGGTGTACCTAGACGCATAGCATTTCCTAACAGAATAACAGCTACTCCAATATGGATATTTAAAAGACAGTAACGATAAAAAAATATAACGAAAGGAAAACGATAGAAGGCTGAATGAGATAGGCAGTTCATAACAGCTAATTTCATTTGCCTGAAAAATTATCGTAATTAAATAAATATTCAGATATAAAAGTTATCTTCCTTCCATTTTTCTGTCTTTTGTTTTTTCAGCGAAGAGAACTATTCAAGGAAATGAAGATTCGATTTAACGCTTTCGGTGAAGCCAGTCTGCAGGCAAATGAAATTCACTTTTATGATTACCTCACGCTCTCATATATATATTAGGTTGGTGCAAAAATAATGACGTAATAATATCGTTTTTTGAATTAAAAAAATACGTCAAAAAAGATATTATTACGTCATTATTTTTGCACCAACATAATATATATATATATATATATATATATATATATATATATATATATATATATACACTATAGTTTAAAAGTTTGATGAAGCCCTAGTATTTTTTAATATTGGCACAAAATGTAGTTGTTTTGTACTTTAACTAGGAGATTATTTATAATTATTATACATGGTTAAAAAAAGTGACTTATATTTTTTTAGAAATTCTATTACGACAAAAAAAAAATGATTAAATTTTGCTTCCGTCAAAATACCCTCCTTAAGCCTTGATTACTGCAGCAAGTATAATTTTGATAATTACTTACATTCTTTTTTTTTTTTGATGACTCTAAAAGCTCTTTTTAATTTTTTCATTTTTTGATGTAAAGGTTTCACTCTTCTGTCGCGTCCATCTCATGCTAATTCTGGCGGTGGTTTCAAACGTTTGAACTATACTGTATATGATTAATACAAATATAAAGTTTGTCACTTCATTGACGTTTCGTAGACCAAGCTTTTGTTGTAGTCGTTCGATCTACTCGTCAGAAGTTGAGCTACGCAACCTGATCTCCTTTACTTACTAATGAAATATTCCATTATTATGAAAGCAAGAGGCATTAATCGACATCACTATGCGAACATATTTCATCTTGTCCTAAAAATGGAATATTCGCATTTGAAAATAGCGAAAACTTTTTGCTAGTAAACTGCTTTTACTTTCAGTTTCATTTTCCTTTACTTTAGATAAGTTTACATTATTTAAGAAGAAAAGTTCTTTCTTACAAGCGGTAACAGGATGAATTGTAGATGGTTTGGTTTTCTTTGTTTTATGTCATATCAACATCAAAGGGTTATTTAATTCCAACGAAATATATATATATATATATATATATATATATATATATATATATATATATATATATATTGGTTTTGTTTTGTTTTGTTTTACTCAGTGGGTTAAATAACCGACAATATTTTTATTGCTGGTAATATTTTTTGCACAAATGTATTGTTGGTATTTTTTCCAACATGTATTACTGGTAATATTTTGTTTGCTATAATTTTCCCTTCAAAATAGTTTTGCTGGTAATAACTTTCCTTCAAGTATGTATTGCTGGCTATAATTTTTCTTCAACAAAGTATTACTGGTAATTTTTTTCTCTAAAAATGTATTGCTGGTAATAATTTTTCCTTCAAAAATGCATTTTAGTTATTATAATCTATTTTATACCCCCTGCCTAGCGTTTTGACCCCAGTCAGCTATTTGCACATAGCTGGGACCCCACCCCCTAACAGGTGCTTCAATCCCGGGAACATCAGCAATTAAGAGGTAGTTCCACGCTACTCCAACCCTCTGAATATAGGCCTTGCTGTCAGATGTAGGTTTTCGTCTTACCCAGGACGCGGAGGGAGTTTTTCGTCATTCACAGGACGAATGAATTGTAGAGACGAACTTATTGACAGAAAATATAAATAGAGCAACTAAAAAAAATACTTCAATGTACCCATCATTTTAGGACGATGCCTGTAGACTCATATACAATGTTTCACAGCATTATCATTGGACCGATATTTAAAAGAGATTGGTTAAATGCTATGACGGTTAATTGACACTTACTACAAATAGATCAATAATACTAATAATACTAATACTACTACTAATAATAATAATAAGTTAGCATGAACTAATAAAATGGAATACCGGGCCAATATCTGCACTGAAAAATATGAAACATTTACGGGAAGGAAACTGCAAGAAACTGGTGTAAACATCACCCATACACGGTTACAGTGATAGGGCATGTAACAATTTTATGGGACTTTACAATACACATAGACAGAACAATCAAAGCTAATCTTCCAAAAATTGTGATAAAAGACCCCATATGAACAGAATGTACTTTTTCATTAATGTGACAATCACTGCATATAATAACGTATCTTTGAAGCTCTTCAAAAACTATGAAAATAAAAGGATCTTGAAGTGGAAATCTAAAAAATGAGGACATCAATAATCCCAGTTGTAGTTGGAGCCCTCGGACTGATTGGAAAATGTTTCAATACTCATTCAAGGAATTCCTGGTAGCTCATGCCTTAAACAAATACCGACAATTGTACTCACAAGTACATCTCACACGTTACGAAGAGCTATATCTGTGTAAAATATGTGTGATCTTAGAATTTTTTTTTTTTTTTTTTTTTTACAAAAAGGATAGTAAAAAATGACCTGAAGGCATTTCTGACCTTAGGTCACTGGTTGGGGCCCAGAAGAAAATTTGTACAGAACATAAATCAAAGGAAATATAAATAATAATTTTAGCAATAGTCTATCGACGCAATTGTGAACTCCATACTTTGTAGATGGCTGAAGGTGTGAGCGAATTCCGGTTGAGTTTGTCACATTTCCACAAACACCCCATGGAACGAGATGAAGTAATCCATCTTTTATCTTCACTCACTTTAAATGTTAATAGCGAGGTAGACTGAGCTTTTTAGCTGTGGTTGGTAACGAGTATAGGAAAAATCAGAATTTAAAACTGTGTGTAGCCTTGAGGAAACGTCACGATGGTCTTTAGGGACTGGCGCTACAGAATCACAAATATACATATCAGTAACATGAAATTAAATATTGCTTGCATGAATAGGTGGAACCAACTTCCCAAATAAAAAAGTATAACTATCTCATAGAATTAAAATTAAAATTCTTGCGTTTGTGCTTGAGCTCCGGCCATTTGCACTGATCAAAATCAACATTTTCCTTGAACATTTTAATATACTCTTCGAAAGAGCATAGGACCTTGAAGTAGAAAAAAAAAACATCTATGTTGTGGGGTTTGGCAGCAAAATTGATCTTACTTACAGAAATCATTTTTTCTTAAAAGCTTTTCTTAATTTTCGCAGAAAAGAAACTAATTTTTGACGTCGATTAATTTTAATTGTGATACTATCAAGCACCTGATTACGGGATTTATCTGTGAAACTCCGTGTAGGGGAGGATATACTGAACATATAAAGTTATTTATATATACATATATATAATGTCATCCACAGACAGTGCGGCTAGACATCCGGTTGCCTCTAGCTAGGATCGAAACCCGACTGAATTAGTATCAGGCGGATATTCTACCACTAAGCTGTCGGCGCACGGTTGGGATGAAGATGGATTTTTAGCATATTTATTTTTGTAAATACGCCCAGTGACCGAGAGTGACTCAATTCGGCTTGCGAAGAGTCTCGCTATATAGCTATAATAGTCACTGTTTGTTTGTATATATATATATATATATATATATATATATATACTGTACAAAAACTTATTGTGTAGACGAAAATGAGGATTGGAAAAAAGCCAACTAATATTTAATATAGTGATATTTATTTATAATATATGAATTTTTACAGAAAAGAATTAAAACTTTGTTACTTACAACTGGATTTTGAGTATTTTTTCTAAGAAAAAATAAATTGTTGTCTTCCTTCTTTTAAAGGTTTTTTTTTTTTTTTTTTTTTTTACTTTTATCCGGTTTCGCTTAACCCACCGCTTTGAGGCGACCCGGCGGACACCTTTTTTACGACATATATAGCCAGTTACGCCCCTTGATTTTTACTTTTTTCATAGGTACACATAATAATCATCCACATGTGGAGGCAGAAACAGTTAAAAACTTTTCGAAAAGCTGAGCGAAACTGGTTGAAGTAAAAAAAAAAAAAAATTAAAAAAGGAAAACAACAAATTATTTTTCTAAGAAAAAACACTGAAAATTCAATTGTAAGTAACAATGATTTAATTCTTCTCTGTAAAAATTCATATATTATAAATAAATTACGCTATATTAAATATTAGGTGCCTTTTTTTTCCAATCCTAATTTTAGTATATATATATATATATATATATATATATATATATATATATATGTGTGTGTGTGTGTGTAAATCCTATACAGTGAGGGTCATTTTTACCCTTTAACGCTGTTGCAAGCTAGAAAAAGTTACTGGATGAGGAACAAACAAAACGGAGGCTGAAAATGAAATTGTAATCTTTATAACATCAACATTATACAATACTCGCCAGCGGCGTGAATTAGGTAAACCACTGCTAGTGGTGGACTACTTATACAACATATTACCATCTCCACCGCTTACAATAGTGTTCAACGTATTTATGATGTTTGGGACAAACACATTAGTGTTCATAGGCACGTCATATAACAAACGCAATATTTACATCGAGTTGAACTGAAGAGCTCAAGGAAGCGTGAAACTGACACTCTCGATGCAATGTCGATTCCTGTCTCTACAAATGCTCTGTCTGCAATACAGATCATTCTGCCCCGATAAATATCAATTGTAATCTCTCTCTCTCTCTCCATCTATCTATCTAGTTATCATTACTTCAAATATTATTTTTAGTGGGCATCCGTATTTGAAATAGACGACCAGTATTCATTTTAAACGGTGTGTATTACATCTATCGGCCTGCGCACTCGAGAAACCTTGTTAAAGAATATGTGATATCCTTCAGGTGCTGCACCTATTTGTAATACAGATATACACTAAAATCAACATATGGAGTAATAAGAATGTCGCGCAAAAAATAAATCCATTAATTCTTCATATATATATATATATATATATATATATATATATATATACACCCTTGAGCGCTTAGCCTTGGAGCGGGCAGAATGGAGATCAACTTGTTTTAGTGGACAGCAATTTTCAATCTGCTTGTCTGAATCATCTTCAAGAAGCGAGAGCAAGATCTAAAATGTCAGCCAATCTAACAGTGATCTTATCTCACAATCCTCACACTTGCTCACTATGTGGCCTCCGTTGTAAATCACTTGCGGGTCTTAAATGCCAATTAAGATTATCACACATCATAACTGAATCAATAAGCTGTCAGATCCTCTTACGTCGAAACCGACGGGAGAGTCCATTATATATATATATATATATATATATATATATATATATATATATATCCTGACGTGCTTGAGTCACAGAGGAGCGTTTCGGTTAGCAAGGTCGATTTTACTGTTTTTAAACTACAATTCTCCATGATTTTCTATTGTAGATTCATGTCTGCTCGATGCGTATCCAAATGTAAATAAATGGCGTCACACATTATGAAATGGACAATATATATATATATATATATATATATATATATATATATATATATATATATATATGGGTGTGTATGTTTTAAAAAACAGATTTTAAGGCATAGCATATTTATGGGTTAAGGTGATCAATATCAGGGAAAGAGTGTATGTAGACATTGGGATCAACACTGACAGATAGTGGTATGCTACAAGCTTAAACGCAATCTCACGGCCTGAAGATTACGTTCAAGCATGAAACACACTGTGACCTCTCCGTGTTGACGTCAGGGTCTATATATATATATATATATATATATTCATACATGTTGGACTATCCTATCGTGAACGATAAATGAGGGTCGGCATTGGATGGTGCCTTCTGTTTTACCCTAATGAATGCTAGCAAGGACTATTTGTGGAGAAAATCCGGTAAGGGAAAGACGTATTTCATTTGTGCTTTCTTAAGTGCAATACTAGACCACCCTCGCTGCGGGCGACAAAGCTACACTGACAGATAAAATTTGTTAAAGCAGGATTTTGATAGCGTCATGCTTCAGAGCTTGATGAAGCTGATCATGGTGCTTCAGTCTACTCTCTTCAAAACCGTTTAACTTAATGAATCATGTCTTAAACCTCCCTTGCACACACACACACACACACACATATATATATAGATATAGGTATATATATATATACAAGTATATGATTGGTGTATACGGAATAAATTCTACTAACCAACAATTACTATTCTTAAAAGAGTGCTCAATACAGTGTAGAGAGAATATAATTATTTATTTAAAAATTATAACCTAAATATGTTAAAAATCACTACAAAAATAACCATTTTGGTTCAACACCTCTGGTGTCTTATCAAGTGATGATGTTGAATGTAGATTGTAGAAATCCCTACAATCTACATTCAACAACATCACTTCATAAGACACTAGAGGTGTTGAAACCAAATTGTTATTTTTGTAGTGATTTTATAACATATCTAGGTTATAATTTTTAAATAAATAATTATATATATATGTGTGTGTGTGTGTGTGCGTGTGTTTTAAAATTAGGATTATCCCGTCAAAGGTTTTTACATTTTTGAGAGTTGAAAAAAGTTACTTGAAAGTAGATTTGTTTCGAAATATATCCGATAATGCATTTCGCAATTTAAACCATCAGGTCCGAAAGCGAAAATATAAGAAATGGACTACATGTATGTGTATTCAATATATTTCGAAACTAATCTACATGCATGGACGTCTTCCCAATTCAAATACAATATAATACATATATATATATATATATATATATATATATATATATATATATATATGCATGTATGTATGTATTTGATAAAAATATAGTTTAAACATATATATATTTATGGGTTAAAGTGTTTAGTATCAGGGATAGAGTGTATGTAAATATAAAAGTAGTCATTGCGGTCAACACCCAAAGGCAACAGTCTGTTTCATACATAAACGTAATTTTCAGTTCATGCGTTTTAGCATGAACTAGACTGTCGCCACTGGGTGTTGACTTCAATGTCCATATATATTCATTTTTGCATCGGATGCACTAACCAATGTTTTTATGATATTAGCCAGGCAGGTCTACTAGACAAATATACTGAGACATGACACTTTCTCACGAATATATCTCCAGGATATAATTCCTTTCAATTCTTTCAAACTATTATGGACACCTTTCTAACGATTCCTTTATCGATCAATACGAGACATATGCATAACAAAATTGAAATCCAGATATATTTAGTACAAAATTCACTCCTACTGAGAGGACCCTCTTTATTTTTTAAGTAGGTCTCATATATTATGGTTGTCATCACTATATCTTTAGTTATTATGCATCCGTGTGCAGTTATGAAAATTATGTTTATTCGTTCGTTGGAAATACAATAAATTAAAAATTCGCTTGTGTACGAATTTTTATTTTCCCCTACTGTAAATGAAATTGTAACCTCTCTTTACCTGTTATCGAGTTCATAACCATATAATTTTTTAAACTACATGACACAGGGTACTTGGATAAGAATATTTCATTTTGATCAAAATGAGTCCCTAAGGGAAGCACCCCACAACTATTTTTTCCTTTTGATTTAACTTAAAATTAAATTTGAACAAGGAACGACTCCTATCCAAAATATAGAAGGAGAAATCAAGAAGATGAAGGTCACATTAACAAGATCAAAATGAGACAATATGGATGTCAAGTTTAGTATGAAATCACCAATCAGTGGGTAGTCCCTTGCAATACATATTTCGACATTTTAGCTGTCATATCAGTATTGAAATCCGATTATCAATTCATTCAGTCAAGTATTGCATCAAATACATATGCAAGGAGTCAGTTCGAGCTGTTTTTGCATAGCCCACCCAATGAAACCAGTTTCCCATTGATTTAAATTCAAATTAAATTTGAACAAGGGAATGGCTCCTATACAAAATATAGAAGGAGAAATCTAGAAAATGGAGGTCACATCGGCAATATCTTTGAGTAATACTGAAATACATCCTTTTTTCTCCATAGATTATAACAGTGATTTAAAATCAGTCATCATTTTCTTACAAGAATGCGTGACACTCAGCAAGGGGCGGGTAATTCGGCTAGTTATATTTCATATTCTGCTTCTTCCCGAGACCACTAATTTGCTGTAGGTAGGTAATCGTTTAAGAAAAAATATAATTATACATTGTTCCATCGAGAGAGGGAAATACCAGCATTAAATTTCCTTTTTCGGGCGGGGAGGAACACGAAGGAGGCTACGCCGAATGGCAGATTCTCTTTCGGGGAGGTAAACCGGCCCTGAACCCGTTTATACTTGTTCAATGGGCATATTTTTGGCCGAGCCCACGGGCTCGGAGATCCCACGTTAAAAAGGCCTTGTGCCACATGACGCCCTCGTTGGGGTGACTGAATATCGTTAGTTGGAGTCCGTAGTTCAAGTCGAGTCAGTAGTTCAAGTCGAGTCAAGAGTCGAGTCAGAGGCAGTCCGAAACAGAGTAGCATTCAGACAATTACTGCAAGACATTGGATTAGTGATACTGGTCAAGACTACATTGTTCTCTCTACTAAACCTGATTGTTCATACTAACATTTCTACTTCTCTGTATATATTCCTGTTTGTAATATATCTGTGTTATTCCATACCTGTGTTCGAGTTCTTCTTTATTGGTTCTACCTTGGACTATCACCGTGGTACAAGGAACCGGATGATAACACATATAATTTTTCTATTTCATGTCAGTGGAAAACGTTAGCTCGAGAAATCGCAAGGAGTCACTCTCCTGGAGGTTAGAATCAGCCATGATGATGGAAGTCAAAAAGGTTTCTTTCTCATGATTAAATGAGGACCGTTAAGATCATTTCTTTTCCAGTTAACAACAGATTGTAGGTCCCTTTTGAGATCAGCTGGCAATCTGACCTTCTTTTTTATGTACCGTGTCCCTTCAGGACGTAGGTGATCATGACTCTCCACTTCCTCCTATCCCTTGTAGCCCTCAATAAGTTTCATCCCTCTGCCACCTCCCCCAGACAATGTTCAGTCATCCATTTGCATAAGACCGCTAAATATGTCATGCATTGCTTTCCCTTGTCTCTCTTTTCCTCTGTTCAACCTGTGAGTATCAGTTTCTCCAACCCTTCCTTTCTCATTACGTGTCCCAGAAATGTCAGCTGCCTCTTCCTGATGTTAAGTATAAGCTTCCTCCTTGTTTGCATCCTCTCCAAAACCTCATCGTTGCTCACACGCTCGATCCATGGTATACTCAGCATTCTCAGCATCTTCAAGACCCTATTAGACTTACCGTGAAGATAGGAGTAATATAGTTGTGTTATCAGTATGCAGAGTTGAGAATTGATGCCATCGCGAAGTTTGTTGATGAAAATCGGGAAAAACGTCTGTTTCTCGGAAGTTTAAAATATAGATTTGCTGTTCCGTGCATATTTTTGCATTCAGACAAGAACAAACATTAGAAAATATACCCGGCACCCTGACGTAGTGTAATGTTTAAGCAAGTTTGTCTCGCTAGAACAATTACGACTGGGTAGCGATTTAAGTCCTCATTGGGTGCCCAATACTTTCGGCCTTGTGCCACATCTAAACTACACTTAGAAAATCACCATACCCCAAAATACGCACAAAACTCATTAAAGAAATTGCTTGAAGAAACTGGGAAGGCTAAGTGTATGTGTCCAAAACCATATCGACATCGTGTGATAAGCTAAAGCAGTATTTCATCATATTAATCTTTTATATGGCAAGTCTTTTCAGGAAGTAAACGATCATGGCTCTCTCCATCTTCTTGTCTTTTATTACACGAGCTTTTCCACTGCTTCTCTACTACCTTCAGTATATCTTCTTTCTTTGCGAAGATGACACCTTTTATATAGTTTCCTTCGATGGAATAAACCGCATCGCCCTCAATGTCTCGCCGGGTCATGCTTAGAACATTTTGTCGGAGGCGCACACCGCCACTTTCAAATTGCAACAGAGAGTTCAATAATTTTGAATATCCGTCCTTATCTTTTTATTCATTGCTTATCTTACTTTGCTGTTTTCCTAAAAATGTTTCATATTTAATTCCTTTGTTTACAAACACTACCAACTACAGCTAGAATTTTATGCAAATATCTTTATCGGAATCCTTAAAAAGGAACGATTCAGTTTGAAGCAGGAATACTTCCAACGCAAAGCCATTTTCCTGATACGGTTTTAGATAATTTTAAGTTTTCGTGTAGTCTTTTTTTTTTTTACTGTGGGCTGTAGGACTGTAAAAATAAAAGTTCTAGTTAGCCGACGAATCAGTGAAACTGAGTTTGATATTATTAACTAAATTATATTAGGTTGGTGCAAAAATAATTTCGTTTTCTAACATATGTTACTATGTGAGAAAACGAAATTATTTTTGCACCAACCTAATATTACTGGGCTTAAAATGCAACTCGCCTTGCGCCGAACATTTCCGCCATGGTATGTCATATATAACGTAACTTTAACGTGATTGTTTAAACAGGTATATAGTCTGATGTATAATTATCATCTACACTCGTAGCTGTACGTCTTTCCCTATCTTTAAAATGACTATTCGTTTGATAGTCTATACTTTTAAAACCTCAGCAGAGGGGTAATTTATGGATAAATCCGGATAATCACTTGGGAAATTATAAATGTACAGGTAATACCGTGAAAATATATAATTAACCAATATAACTGAGTTTGAATTATCTTAAATTGACCGTAATTTTATAATATTTTTTTTATAATACTACTACTACTACTAAGTTGGTGCAAAAATAATGACGTAATAATGTCGCTTTTTGACGTTAAAAATACGTCATTATTTTTGCACCAACCTAATAATAATAATAATAATAATAATAATAATAATAATAATAATAAAAGTGCCTCCTTATTGTAATGTCAGTCCCTGCAGACTGCAATGTATCTTTGAAGATATTCAAAAAGTTGTCAAAATACAAGGACCGTGAAATAGAAATCTCTAAAATGTGGCACATAGGAACATCAACAATTCCTGTTGTAGTTAGATCCCTAGGATTGGTTGGAAAAGATTCCAGTAGACTAATTGAAAAGATTCCTGGAAGTCTATGCCTCAAAGAGATACAAAAAATTGTTCTGACAAGTACAGCTCACACTTTACGAAGGGCTTTGTCTATGTATTTTTTTTTATAAGTGAAAAATGTTATGATGTCATTTCTAACCTTAGGTCCTTGGGCGGGACCCGGAAAGTAATGTGTAAATGCTAGAAATAATAATAATATATTTATTTTTTCTACGTCTTATTAAAACTTTGAGTATTATTAGACTGTAAGAATGTTAGGGAGATAATAATGACTTACTGATATAAGTCCTACTTATTAGGGGGAGGTTGATTCATACCTTTCTCAAGGGTATTTGCGTCTAAGTAAATATAAAGAATTCCACTGGAATTGAAACTTGGTCCTCCAATTTCCAATCCCGTGCCCTTAGCCATTACATCACCCGCACATCCAAGCATACAGAACCTGGTAATCCCAAGTGTGAGATGGCCGGATAATGTTGCTGTTGTTACTAAAAAGAAGTTTTTTTTTTAGTTTTTTGAAAGATCATGTCACATACCCCTTAAGTTTTTGTGGTTGTTGGGCACTACATTTACTGCAGTCGCGGCGTGTCTAGGGCAAGAGAGCCTGAAGTGTCCCATCCCTTTTCAGGCCTATAGAAAAGTAATGTCTTCTAAATAATAATTAAGATTACTTCACCATAATTACGATCCTAAAAGAGGCCCTCATACAATCTATCAGTTTTCCAAATTAGTTGGAGTTAATAAAATCGTTTTAAAAGTTGAGAACCTATTTGTGTACGTTTTTAAAATTATTTGCCGAAATGTTATTTTATTTAAAATTCGCAATTTAAAAAGAGAAATAAAACTTCTGTCATCAATAAAATTTGTCGTGTAGTGCTACTGACTCACGGGAAGTAGTCCATACTCAACTGCCTCATGGGTAATAGCTGTAGCTATTTATAGTCATTGTGACGTCATATGTAAATGAGTCACCTCATATCCCTGTAAAGAAGAGGTTTTACTACTTTATTTTCCCTGGTGTTTCTGGGGGCTTTTGTCTCCTCTTTATCTTCCTCACTGGCCCTAAGATATTGTCTAGATGTGGGAGATCTAGATCTTTTTTCATAGGATTTTTAGCTCAACAATTGTTCATCTTCAGAGTCTATATTACTCAAGATTTCACTGTCAATTTGGACTTCAGGATTTTCACTTATGATGCATGCGTATTCTGTTCAAAGGTTGGGACTCTTAAGGCCATGTATATTTTTGTCTGTCTAAATTTTCTTCTTTCACTGAACATTTTACACATTCTTCTACGTAGCCTTACTCTACTTTGTATAGAAGTTATTCCGCAATGAAAATCGTTATATAAGTTTTTTATAACTTTGCTCCATTGCCTTTGTTGTGACAAAGTAAATGGTTAAAGAAATAACAACAAAAAAAGTTACAGATATATTATATGTTTTATTTTTTTTTAGAGGGCGCTTCAGAGCCTGATCAGCTCTGAAGGGGTGGATTTGGTGAGGTCAGTATGATGTTTGAAAGACCCGAAACTGCCCAATGATCCTTTTCTAGAACATCACTGACGACGCCCTCTAGCGCTAAAAGAGCGTATATTCAAAGCAGTATATTAAACAGTAAATACAAAAGAAGAGTATTACACGACTAGTGAGTGTGTGTCGGTTGACCCAGCGTTCGATCTATTCGTTGTTCCTCCTAGACCTTCTCTCTTTTATAGTAGGAGGAAGAGTCCAACATAGAGAGAGGACACTACAACAGCCTTTCTGGCGGAACCACCGCGTCTCCATTACAAATTTTCTACAGTTAATTTGTGTTTAAACTCTTTAAAACGCTTTTTTGCCCTTGAGAAATTATTCCCCTTATTATCTTTTATCCTGAACTATATACCCTCGGCTCATTTGTCTATCCACAAAATGTCAGTTTCTACCCAATGTAAGAAAATATCTTCGAATTTTTCCCCCACTTTCTCACGTTCAGTTTTAATGAACATTAATCTCGACAAAGTGTCTACATCCAGAATGGTATTACCTTTCACGTACAAAATATCAAAGTAAAACACAATTAACAACATTAAGACCCATTTTAGAATTCCAGAACACGTTACCTTAGGAAATTCCTTCTTAGAATTAAATATGAATTCTAAAGGTTTATGGTCGAACCTTAGTCGGAATTTCTTTCTAATCAGAAACTGACAAGCTCTATTTGTCGTCCATAATATCGCCAACGCTTCTTTCTCACAATCTGAGTAGTTTCATTCAGCTTTTGACAATTTTCTCGAAGCATACATAATAGAATGACCATCCTGGTCTATTATGTTCACTTGCGTCAGTTATTACTACTATTTCCTTTCTAGGGTCGAATATTTTTACTGCTGGCTTCTTTGCCAGAGCAGCTTTTAAATTTTCAAATGCAACTTATTGTTCTTTTGTTAAAATAAATTCCATATTCTTCTTTCTTAAAGCAGGAAAAGTTTCTGTCAAATCTGAGTATGGCTCTACACATCGTCTGTACAAATTTACAAAGTACTAAGAAAGATTCTAATTCCATTTTGTTCATTGATGCTTCAACTTTTAATATTTTGTCAATTAACGATTGGTCTGGTGATATGCCTTTGTTAGATATGAAGTATTCCTAAATTGATATTTTTAGTGTGATGTACACATTTGTTTCCGTTAATCCGGCATTTTGTAACTTATTCAATAACAGGTTCATTCACTTTTTTTTTTTTTTTTAGAAATATTCATAAACGTAGCTCTTTCTACATTCACAAGTTTTTTCTTGGATGCTATGTTTTTCACTATTAGTTGACTTATATTGTCAAATAACATATCCTCCAACTGTCTTGGGTGTGCAATTGTTGATAATTTTATAATTCCCTCATAACTAGCAGTTGCCAAGAAGTGATCAGTTATTTGGTTTTCTCCTCCAACTGATTTCAAATCCTTCAGCGTTTTTGTTCTAGCTTTAGCTGCTAGTTTCCTAAGTCGTGCTTCTGCATCTTCGTAATTATCAAGTGGTAATTATTCGTTCGGTTCTTCAGATATCGACGACGCCAGGTCTAGTGTTACTGGCTACTTATAATCTTTGCGACTTCATAAGTAAATGTCACCCCACTAGTTACATTCCATCACTGCCGATCGGACTCCGAACTACCACCAGTCACGATGAATGGATGTGTCCTCGATGATGCACCGTACCTTGAGAGAATATTGTATCTTGAACCTGATTTCAAGTGGAAGACTTACACACCATTCATCGTTAAAGACGTATGGTAAAATGGCCGGCTCCTTGTACCGCTCCAGTAAGTACCTGACTCCTCTACATTTATAAGAGCCAAATCAGGCCAAAATGGAATACTGTTTGGGCGGGAGTTAACAGTTCTCACTTTCTAGTCTTGATAGACTTCAAAATAGTCTCCAAATTCTTGTGGGTGAAGAATTATTACCCACCCTCCAAGCTCTCTCTCACAGGCGTCATGTGGTGAATCTTTGACAACTCTGTCATTACTTCCATGGACAGTGCTCGGACGAAGTACATTCTTTGGCATCACCAGGTCTAACCTTCACACCTAGGACCCGCTGCCACAATAACAAACCACCCATATTTCTTTTGTATTCCATCGGTGAAAACTAAGTTTCGCTCAAATATTTTCTTTCCGCGAACGACTGCTCCGTGGAATCGACTCCGAAGAGGATTTTTCCCCGATCACTACAATCCTAACCTGATCAAGTCTAAAGTTAGCCGTTATCATCCACTCTTATCCGTACACACTACACTACCCCTTAACGTAACTTTTTACCTCGAGTGATCCCCTGTATACGGTGAAACTTACCGTAAAAAAAAGTTTCATAAGCTTCTTACTCGAGTCCGAAATAGAAGGTGATAGGGTAATTTACCCACGCACGCATGGACTCTCCCAGCTATAAATAGGAGCAGGTACTGCCTTTTGGAGAAGGAAATTTCCAGAAGTAAGCTCTGACAGTCGGACCAAACATTCTTCGCTGTAACACCCTCGTTTGTATATGTTTCTGTTAATATATTTGTTTAACTCAATTCCTCTCTTTATGTCTTTATTTTTGGTCCTAATAAGCTCATAACAATATATGATAAAAATATAGTTTTAAAGTATCCTATATTTATGGCTAAAAGAACTCAATAGCAAGAATATATATATATATATATATATATATATATATATATATTGTCATCCACAGATAGACAGCTATATCAGAGGTCATCAGTGTGGCTAGACGTCCGGTTGCCTCCAGCTAGGATCGAAACCCGACTGAGTTGGCATCAGTCGGAGATTCTATCACTAATCCGTTGGCGCACGGCAAGGATGAAGATGAATTTAAGCGTATTTATTTTTAGATAAACACACAGTGACTGAGAGAACTCAATTCGATTTAACGAACAGTCTTGCATTATTAGCGGTAATAGTCAGTGTTTACAAACCCACACTTCCTCCTCAGAGTTCTCAACCGAAATAAATTTTTCAGGATCATATATATTGTCATCTGTTTCGCTGTATCACAGCTCATCGGTGTAGCTAGATGTCCTGTTGCCTCTAGCTAGGATTACCACACACACACACACACACACACACACACACACACACACATATATATATATATATATATATATATATATATATATATATATATATTTGTTATGGTAATTTGTCCACGCACGCACGGACACTCCTAGCTATAAATAGGAGCAGGTACTGCCTTTTGGAGAGGAAAGTTTCCAGCAGTAAGCTCTGACAGTCGGATCGAACATTCTTGCTGTAACACCCTCGTAGAATATTTATTTAAAATTAATTTGTTCTCGAAACAAAAAAACAAAAAAAGAAAGGAGGAGAGGTTGAAATAAACAGACAGATTGGAAAAAAGGGAGAAGATAAGATAAAAGAGAGGTGTTGGGTAAGAAATAACAGTGATTAGATTAGGAAAAAAAAATCTAAATTCAAATAGCCGCAAAGGCTTCTCTATTCAGGAGAGTACACACTTAAGTTGAAACTTAGTTTTTATACACACCATTTGGTTTCAGATTTTGTGTCCAATATCAATGAAATTCTCACTTTAACGAAAATATATGAGTGCATATGTTTTAAAGAAATTTCATACAATTTTATTCCCCGTGAGCACAACGTATGCCATAATAAACTATGTAGAAAATATCCATTTAGAATTGGAACTGGAGAAATGTCTAGGGCAGTAATTTGTATAGAACTCTTCTGTGTATATAGAATAATTTTCTAGTAGCGAGTTTTTTTTTTCAGTATCTTTCTAACTTATTGAATTTTTGCCGCTTAAAAGTCCTCCGTACAGTTGTCCATATTCAGAAGTATAGCCTTATATATACTTATAATGAAACATGCTTAAACTTTTATTTCATCAAGCAGATTCGCAAATTCTATCTTACTTTATGATAATCCGAACTAAAAATTGAAAAATGCTAATCTGGAGCAGAAATTAACATCGACGAAATTTCGCATTCATTTATCATGACTATAATAATACATTGGAGGTGTAGGGTAGGTCTCTCGTCCAATCGCCGAAGTTAAGCAATGTTGAGCTTGATCAGTACTCACGTAGGTGACGGCTGTGGAATCTCAGGTGCTGTAATCTACGTGACTGATCTAGTAAGCCGGCGATGGATACAATATCGTTATTTATACTGATAGAAGACCTCAGTATGGGGAGGTGTCTCTGGACTCGCAGGTCAAAAGACCTACCTCGGGTTGTCTGCTAAACGGTATCGGCAGGCAAAGTTCAAATTCCGGCTGAGAGTGTTTGTGGTAACCCCGAAATTTTACATTTAGTAAAGATATGAATCTACTTTTCGCTAATTCCGTCTCACAGATATCGTTAAAAAAATAAAAAAAAGAGAAAAAGAGTATTGGGGTTGGCATTCAATCTGGGAAGATGAGTATTCTGAATTGTAAATTAAGAATAGCATTCCATCTTAAACGCGTATATAGTTAAAATGAGTTAAAATGTCAGGATATGTCTGTGCCTGAATTTCTGTGATGACAAGTTTATTATTATATTACCTTAAAGGCCGCCTTATCAGGTGGCATTTAATCAAGCTCCTGTGAATGGTTCTTGATTTGGCTTTCATCCCAATAAGTATGGAGGAGTAGATGCGATAGGCAGCGAATAAACTAAAGCCTTATTCCCTTTGTATTCTATTGGTGAGACGTAAGCTTCACTCAAGCAGCTTCTTTTCATTAAGAACTGCTTTGTGGAATCGAATCCCAAGAGGATACTTCCCTGATCAATACAATTATAACCGTTTCAAGTCTAGAGTCAACCGTTATCGTACCTACATATCCCCATAAACAGTGTCTCATACTCTCTAAAACTCTACCTCGAGTAACTCTTGAGCCTTATAAAGAATGAACATCATCTTAAAAATGTATAAATTAAATCCAATGAAAGCTTTCAAGAATAGGTTTTGACGTTGAAAATTCCAAAGATTCCATAATTTCCCAACGACAGTTTCAACTTGTTTGATTTGCAGTTTAATATATGCATTGAACGCAAATAATTTTCATCAAAGCAATCACAGATGCCTTTTATAAAATAAAAGAAAAAATGAAAAGAAACTGGTGGCGAAGAGAATTTTGTTTATTTTTAGCATTATCGTTGATTAAAGTAAATGCCTTTTAAATCATAAAAGTCTTCCATGATTTGAATAAATGTTATTAGTAGTAATTTAAACATCAATCGGTAACTGAAAGCAATAAAAAAAAACAGCATGTCTGGCATAGAACAGTGGACGATAAAAGTAAGTTTTATTTCAAATATATCATCTATCTATTGTTTTTCTCTGTAACAATGAAATATCCCATCGGTGAATGGTCTCAATTTTACTGAATAGTGAAAACTGATATTTTAAATCAGTTTTGATGGAAACACAAAATACCATCAATTCATTTTGTGCAAGTAATCACCGTGTTACCATAGCAATGGAATTTAAGAAAGTTTGTAAAAGAAAAATGAGTAAACTTGATAAAATCCAATAAACAATCAGCAATATTATCGGTCCTGATCTGGCGGCTCGGCCGCAGTCACTTTTCCATCGTTGTAAATTTGTCTCTTTGTGAGAGTCCTACGAATATTTTCATGATAATTAATCGAGTGAGCTTTTCGCTATGTTACCTAGATTTTTTTTTTAAATTTAAGCACAGTACTAGACTGATATCGAAATCTCCATTTACAGTTAAATGAGCTGGCTCGATGTAAATTCTATGCAAACAGTTTCTTTTGTTTCATTTTTCGCTTGTGGAACTCTCTTCTGGCTCCATGCTTTCCAGGCAATATTAATCTTAATTTAAATGCAATGTCAATCGCTATCTTCTGTTGTCTTCAATCTCGTTCAGTTTTTATCCTTTCCTCAATAAGTTCCGTTCCTCTGCTTCCTCCCCCAGACCACGTTCTGTCATCTACTTGCTTAAGCCCGCTAGGAATGTCATGCGTCGTTTTCCCTTGTCTTTCTTTTCCTCTATTCGACCTGTGAGTATCAGATTCTCAAAACCCTCTTTCCTCATTATGTGTTCCAGAAACATCAGCTGCCTCTTCCTGATATTAAGTAAAACTCTCTTCCTTGTTTGCATCCTCTCTAAGATCTAAGGCCTCTTGACTTATCCTATTTTATTGACTGGATATATGATTTGGTCACCTCTTCTGTAATCCCTTGCAGCCCTCAACAAGTTCGTTTCCTCTGCTTCTTCCCCCAGATCACGTTCTATCTTCCATTTTTAAGGCCGCTAGAAATGTCATGCATTGTTCTCCCTTGTCTCGCTTTCCCTCTGTTCGACCCGTGAGTATCAGATTCTCCAGGCCTTCCTTCCTCATTATGTGCCCTAGCTACTTCAGTTGTCTCTTCCTGATATTAAGTAAAACTCTCCTCCTTGTTTGCATCCTCTCTAAGATCTAAGGGCTCTTGACTTATCCTATTTCATTGACTGGATATATTATTTGGTCACCTCTTCAGTACTGTATCCCTTGCAACTCTCAACACGTCCCTTCTCTCTGCCACTTCCTCCGTACCCCGTTCTGTCATCCGCTTGCTTAACCTCTCTACGTATGTCATGTGTTGTTTTCCCTTGCCACTCTTTCAATCTATTCGACCGGTGTGTATCATATTCTCCAGGCCCTCCTTCCTCATTATGTGTCCCAGAAATACCAGCTGCCTCTTCCTGATATTAAACATGAGGCGCTTTCTTGTTTGCATCCTGTCCAAGACCTCATCGTTGCTCACACGCACGGTCCGCGAAATCCACAGCATGCTTGGAAGGCGAAAATCGAGAAAGCATTAAAGAAAAAAGCCAACTAAACGTCCCAGTCGTTATATCTTCGACTTTTTCGTCTGATGATTCAAACCCGAATCCCCATATTTCTCAGGAAACCATATGTCTGTATCTTTGGAATGTTATAATCTTCGTGTTATTAAGAATAGAAGAGATTGTAGTAGCAACGAAATATTTTTTTTATATATTTGAGTATATACTTTATTTCATTATATTTCTTTTTTCTTTTTGGTCTGTATTTTTGTTATCGTTGTTATTAGGTTATTCCCAAACTGTGACACTGAATAAACTATATATATATATACCCAAACACATATTAAAAAAAAGCAAAAAAGCAAAATATACATTTAAATGTTTAAAATTTTAGCGTAATCTCTTCTTCGTTCGCGTGAGTAGTTATATCAACGTAAACACCACCTTAGTCTGATGAAGTCCAGGAGGCCGCCGAAACGCACTCATCACACGAACAAACATTTACACTTTGTCATTATTTTTCCTGATATTTTTCTGGTAAATGAACATTTATATATCATTTTCCCATATATATATATATGTATGTATGTATGTATGTATGAAACAAAACTGATATCTGAGTCAAGGGAGGTCGGAATACCTTTTGAGCAAATACTGTCAAAGGAAAACTGGTGGCGCGTGAAGGAAAGTAGCAAATGAACTCATTGAATGACAAGAATCACTCGGTCTGAATATATATATATATATATATATATATATATACACGGAGAAAGACAGAGACAGAAAGTGAGGGACTTTGAATATAGGTAGTTAATATTGCATTGTAACTGGCAAGATCTTCTTATAAGGCAAGCTATTGTCAGTCACAATGCAGTGATGCTTCTTATGTACACACTGTCTTAACCTACATTCTGTCTCTAATCGAGAGCCCTCTTCCCAATATAATTGGTCGGGTGAGCTCTTCGCTATTTTACCTAGACATTTTTTTTTTTTTTTAATTTAAGCTCAGTACTAGACTGGCGTCCAGATCTCAATTTACAGTTGAGGTGGTTCAATTTAACTGTTAATTCTATGCTAACAGTTTCTTTTCTTTCACTTCTACCTTTCGGCTCCATGCTTTCCTGACAACATTAATCCACAAAAAAATTTAAATGCAATATCAATCGCTATCTTCTATCTTCCTGATTACTCTTTCCTCTTCCCGCTCATTATTTATGTTTCTGTTGCTAATTCGTCCACGTTCTGTAACCCCTTGTGTCTTTAATGCCTTGCAGTTAAAAAAAACAAAACAAATTTAAAATTATACTAATGCGACAGATTCAAAGCACAAATGGATGTGAAATTCAAATCTATCAGTCAATTTTTTGTTCATGGGAAATACCTTCGAACAAGTTGTGGGTATCAAGTTGAAAATGAAAATCACTAATACACATGCGTAAAAACTTAGTTGGCAGGAAACCATTTTTTCATTAAAAACACTATTTTATTTCTGATAATGATTTTCTTTTTCGTCTTCTCGTTGATAATCTTCAAAGATATTTTAAAATACTTTTTGCAACGTAAGTCTAGCATGGTTCAATCGTGTGACATCTGAAGTGTCTCGCCATCGCTCTGAACATGAATATATCTGTGAGTATTGTGCTTATACACACAGACACACACACACATATATATATATATATATATATATATATATATATATATGTGTGTGTGTGTGTGTCCCTTGACACACACACATATATATATGTGTGTCTGTGTGTGTGCGTGTGCGTGGGACCCGTATATATAAATAACACAGAAAAATAACAGCTCTCGTGGCCCGACGATTGCATCTAGCATGAAACAGACTGTCGCCTCTAAGTGTTGACTTCTATGTTCACTTTTATATTTACACTCGCTCTATCTCTGATATTGAGCACTTTATTCCATAAATATAGCACATCTTAAGACTATATTTCGTTATATATATATACATATATATATATATATATATATATATATATATATATATATATATATATATATATATATATATATATAGACACAGAGTGAGAATGAGATATAGAGATATAGGTAGGAGGCGTGTGGTTAGAACATTCGCTTTCTGACCCTAAAACCCGGATTCAAATCTCACAATTGTCAGGAAGGAGGCTTCGTGATGTTATCGGTCTGGAGGAGGCGATTCTAGCGTGCGGCACCTGTGGAAAGTGCCTGAAAATGGATAGACATACCATCGATAGGGTTTTAGTGTGCTGGCCTTGTTCAGATTGTTGCTAGATAGCACTCTCTCTCCTAGAAACTGTAAGAATAAGATCTGCTTAGCATAGTTGCAGTGTAAACCACAAGTGGGCTCTGGTGGGTGTTGAAAAAAATGCCCGGGCGAGAATCTGCAATAGGGATTGGTTAGCCACCCTAGAAGGCGGATATACTTGAATACTAATATATATATCGAGCGAGAGAAAGAGAGCGAGTGACAGACAGTTACACAGAGATGTAATGTTTAAAAGTTGATGCAACTATTGGGAATAGTGCTCTCGATGAGTGATAGACCAGAGGTAAAGTAATTGTGTACATAAGAATCATCACTGCATTTTGACTGCCAATAGCTTGCCAAAGAAGAAGATCTTGCCAGTTAAATGCAGTATTAAATCAGACGGGATTGATTCTTGTCATTCAATGAGTTCATTTGCTACTTTCCTTCACGCGGCAGCAGTTTTCCTTTGACAGTAGTTACTCGAAAGGTTTTCCCACCTCCCTTGACTCAGATACCGATTTGTCTCATATATATATATATATATATATATATATATATATATATATATATATATATAGGGAGAGAGAGAGCGATACAGATATACAGATATACATATATATGAGAAAATGATATATAAATGTCCATATATCAGAAAATTATCAAGAAAATTAATGACAAAGTGTAAATGTTCGTGAGATGCGTGCGTTTCGGCGGCCTCCTGAACTTCATCATCCTAAAGTAATGTTTATGTTGATATAACTACTCATGCGAACGAAGGAGACGTTACGCTAAAATTTGAATCATTTAAATGTATATTTTTCTTTTTTTTTTTATATGTGTTTGGCTATATAGTTTATTCCTAATAACAAAGATAATGACACAATAGACCAAGTGAAAAAGAAATAAAATAAAATTAGCTATATACTCAAAAACAAAAAAAAAATTCGTTGTTACTGCAATGTCTTATCTTCTAAAGACTATAACATTCCAAAGATACAGACATATGGTTTCCTGAGAAATATGGTTTCCTGAGAAATATGGGAATTCGGGTTTGAATCATCAGACGAAAAAGTCGAAGATATAACGACTGGGACGTTTAGTTGGCTTTTTTCTTTAATGCTTTCTCGATTTTCGCCTTCCAAGCATGCTGTGGATTTCGCGGACCGTGCGTGTGAGCAACGATGAGGTCTTGGACAGGATGCAAACAAGAAAGCGCCTCATGTTTAATATCAGGAAGAGGCAGCTGGTATTTCTGGGACACATAATGAGGAAGGAGGGCCTGGAGAATATGATACACACCGGTCGAATAGATTGAAAGAGAGACAAGGGAAAACAACGCATGACATACCTAGTGGAATGCAGAACGTGGTCTGCGGGAAGTAACAGCGAGAAGGAACTGTTGAGAGTCGCAAGGGATAGAGTGAGGTGGAGAGCCATGGTTTGAATTCAGTTTCCTTCTCCTAGACCAGTTGCCATCCAAGGCTATAGAACCCAGTCTGTTCTGCTAATTACCAGTAACTGGAGAGAGAAGAAGAGGATTCATGAATTTCCCAAGGGAATTAGCACGTAAGTGAATGTAATGGATTCGACTGGAATTCGAACTCGGTTTTTCAACTCCTCAGTCCGAGCCGCTATCCATTAATTCACCGTTCCTCCTACTGGCATGTCTAAATAATAACCACAGCACCACTACGCTATCCACTAAACCCACAAAGGGTTATTGCTGCCTACATTTCAATAGCTGCCACCCCACAACCGCCCAAATCAATAATCTACAGACAATGTTTACGTATAAAACGTATCTATTCAAAAAGTGAGGTTTTCCAATAACACAGTTATATTCTCAATAGGAATTACCCACTTAAAACTATTAAAAATCAATTACTAAGGCTTCCGGATCACGGTGGATTCGGAGAACCGATTTCGAATTCCAGTCGAATCCATTATATTCACTTCCGTACTAATATCCTTGGGAAAGGTATGAATCATTTTCTTTGGCGAAAACCCACCTCACGCTAGGCGTCAGCGCCCCTAATCTACATACACTCTTACCACCATTCGCTACACATCATTCACCACCTCACCAAGGGAATATGAACTAGAATCAACCCCATCACCAAGTCTGTAGACATATCATCACTGATAGCAGTTTCACAATGCACAGCACTCACGTAGTATAGAAACTGAACTGGAATAGTTCAAATCTTATATATTTGATTTTCTGCCACAGATAAAAAAAAAAAAAGAAAAGAAAATGGAAATGATGTTGAAGAAACTGTAACAGAATTACGTCTTCAGTTC
>OZ010582.1:116060716-116068216 GCA_963932145.1 Acanthosepion lycidas | reverse complement strand
TGATGTATAAATAATGTATATACATAAAAACCAATCAAAAATTTATAAATATTTATTTAAATTTTATCTATTAATACGTGATGTAATTTTGTGTCACTTAATCAAAAGTTCGAAAGAGCTTTCTAAAAATGGATTATACACCAATAACATCAACTGCAAATAAAATGGCGATTATCTAAGCGTAGCTTAGATATAGCACTAGATCAAAAGTATGGAGAACCGAGTGCTGATCAGACTTTTTTTTTCATGTACCATGCGTGATACACACTTCTTCATTTCTTTTTGCAGTAGACCAGTTGCCATCCAAGAGCCGGTCTGTCCTGCTGTTTACCCATAGCTGGGTGGAGAGAAGAAGAGGCTTTATACTTTTCCCAAGGGTATTAACACGTAAGTGAATGTAATAGATGTGACTGGAATTCGAACTCGGCTATACATTACTCCACCGTAAAAAAGATCATAAACTGTACCAAATAACAAAACTACACCCTTTGAATAGTTTGAAGAGAAGAGACTCGAAGAGAAAAGTAATGACATAATCAAGATGCTGACGTTTCACACTACTAGAAAGGTTACGAAGAATGCATCGATCAATACTGGAACGAACGATGAAAGTAACTGGATTTGAGAAACCTATTTTTCTGAAAAAATACTTTTAATAGATTTTTTTTTAAATAAATTTCAACCATAAGAAGCACTGGCTACTCAGTGAATAAATGCCGAATGTTTCCTTATAAGGAATCAATTAATATTACAATTATCGGCTTTTGTTGCCGCTCGTATTATTAAAGCGAGATAATACTAAATGGCCCATTGTCGTATATATTTCTCTTCGTTTTGTTTCCTGTTCGCACCAAGAAAGAACTCGATTACTTGAACCATAACTCCAGTTTCCTGTCATTCACGAACAGCTTGAATCTACCCTTCCCTATGACACTTATTCCCAATTGGTTTCATCCTTGAACCACCGGTTCCCGTACGATCACCGAAGTTAAGCAACGTCGAACCTGGTCAGCACCGAGATGGGTAACCACTTGGGAATACCAGGGGCTGTAAACTTGGATTCGCAGGTGGTGTAATGGATAATGGCTCGTGATTGTTAATCGGAGAGGCGAGTTTCAATTCTAGTCGATTTCTTTATATTCACTTACGCGCAAATACCGTTGGGAAAGCTACGAATCCCTCTCTTCTGTGCCCCCAGCTATGGGTTAATTAGTAAGACTTGTATCACTAAACCATTATTATCTCCAAATGTAAAATAAAATTGTGTACAAAATGTTTAGATTTCGGCATTAAATAAGCAATGGAGGTGTTGATATGTCACTAAAAACAGAACCAACCAACAACTCAGCAAAAAGCGGCCTAAATAAAAGCGAGTCTTATAGCTCATACGTACTTGGCTGTAATGGGTACCCCATACTTCCCACCTTGTGTCACATGTAAATTATGCTTAGAAAATCACCATTGGAATATCTCCATGGTTTAATGGTGAGAAAACTTCGTCTCGTTGAAATAATTACAACTGAGTATTGAGTTTGATTCTTACTGGGTACCCCATACGTTCATCCTTGTGTCACATCTAAGCTACACTTATAAAATCAACATACGTACTTAGCTGTATTATTTCCTTGGTGTATTTGGCAGTCCACCGAATAACAAGTTTGGTGAGTGCTAGCCTCACAGTGTAAGCAAGGGTAACTAACAGATTTCTCATTCTGTTACTTAAAAAAAAACAAAAAAAAACTAACAATCACGTTAGCTGGAGAAAGTTGGCACTGCATTTGTTTAAGAACATTCTGGAAGAACCCCAGATTACAGCCATCTTGAGTATGAGTACAATAATACTAATAATTTGACTGTGGGATTATTTGAGTTTTTTTTAAAATTTTACGATGGTTCTAAAGCAATTATATTATCAAATCAGAATTGAAAAATATATATTCTTTATTTTCTTACTGGCCGAAATATTGTTCCTTTTCATTCATACCTGTTCGTACAAGAATGAATAAATAAACAAACCATTTTACTGTTTGCTGAGATAATGGACAAGCCATTTTAATGGCTTTAGGTATGAAAAATAGTTTTGGCTTCTCTGTGTGAACAAGAATTAAATGTGTATAACTGTATCTGTTTGCCTTGATTCACTGGACGTTCGTTTACTCTGGTTAATAATAGATTAAGTGGATCCATTCCAATTTCTTTCTTTCTTCCTTCCGTCTTTCTTTCTGCTTATACAATCGGAACCTCCCGCGGTCAGATCACTTAAGCACCGTCAGTAGGATTCAATGAGAAATGCATATCTTAAAGTCTTATAATTGCTTTCTTTTTCAATAATGAGAACTGGGACAATGGTTTTTAGATTGTCGGTTGCCCGGCCGTGGCGCAGTGGTTAACAAACTTGTTTGGTAGACCAATTTTCTTCTATAGCGAATTCGGTCCGCACTCACTCACACTTTGCTACACTCTCGCAGAACAAACTCAACCACCAGTCCTCCACCAGTCCTCGCTAGATGCTCGATTACCGTGGCTTTGTGCCAGTGTGAGGCACGTTTTTTTTTTTTAATGCATTCTCTGTGGCGGGTTAGATAATTTCACAACGAAGCCTGTGATCAGATTTCGAGCACAGGTAACTAAAAGGATTTTGATTGTCCAGTTTCAACGATATCGATATATATTTTGAAAATCAATACTACACTATTATATTTGCAATTATTTCCAATGTATGCCAAAACAGTTCTTATCCGATCAGGAACAGACTTTACGAGATTTTGAATTATTTCATTTGGATTCAAATGGCAAGATAGTAATAAATGCATATTTAATTGTTTTTTTGTCTTTAATTTTATCACTTCGCCCCAAGCAAGGCGATAATCCCACTAATAGACAACGGGCTACTGATAATGAAGCAGAATAAGAAAACTTCAGGTTGAATCGGAGTCATAATCCTAAACAAGAAGCAAGGGACAGAGCTCTACTCCTGTTCAAAATACCGAGGTGGAGTGCGAATCTATTTACTCCTATTGAGGAAAAAATAAATATTAAATAAAATTTAAGAGTTTAAATGGAGGCGTGGAAAGAATACAGTTAAAATGAACTTTAGAAGAAACCTGAAGTTCAATCCTAAACAGGAAACAAAGGATAAATCTCTACTCCTGTCAGGATAAAAATATTACATAAAATTTCAGAGTTTATATGGAGACGTTAGAAGTAGACTTTTGAAGGAACCGGAAACCCATTCCTAAACAGGAAACAATGTACAAACTCCTACTCCTGTTGAAAAGTCAGCGGATGATAGTGAACCTGACCAAAGGCGAACCTGTATACTCCTGTTTGAGGTTTTAGTACAACATAATAACTATATGGGGTCTATAGTGGTCAGGAAAACGCAGTGATCTTCTAAAACAGTTCTCATACTAATTGTTGTGCGTGACAGGATATACTACTATGATAGATGTCTTGTTTTTATGAAATGGTGTTCTTGGTTTTCAATAACGCTTGAAGGATATGCTGACTGGGTAATTATTTTATTTGAATGTTAGTGTTTCCCTGAAAAACAAAATCCCTGTCTCTCTGTTGCCACTGCATTAGTTTTTCGTAAGGTAGAAACTATTGCCATAATTTTTTGCAAGATAATAATGCTTATATACCTTGTCATCCTCCTTATTCGTAAAAAAAAAAAGATATGCAGAAACTCTAACAAAAATAGAGATATTTAGTTTGTCATTAATGAGATTTGAAATAAGTACCTTTTATTTCCACGTATAAGGCGAGCCATAGATAAGACGAGGCGGAAAATCTAGGTAAATTTTTTATGATTTTATCCGTAGTATAAGACGACCAACTGGCTTCCATATGACGGAACTGTAAATGACAATGTTTATGATGACCTCGAGGCTTGAGGCTTCGGTGATCGTACGGGAAACACTGCTTCAACGTGATAAGCTGTATAGAAATATTGATATTACATTTCTGCCTAATGCTTTTTTCTTTGTTTGCAACGATATTTTCCTGATTCTTAATTCTTTGCTTAGCTTTTGGAAGACATCTTTTTCTATTCAAATGTTACCTTGGATTTCGGTATCAAACTACATCATGTATTTTACTCTAACTTATCATTAATACATTCCCAGCATTTCTGCTTATATGCCGAGGAGTTATAGTCATAAATTATTCTTTGAAATCTCTTCGGTTAAATTCTCACTGTTAGTATTTTATAACTAATTTTAACGAATCTCATTATTACTGTTTCTTGGCACAACACTATGAAGCTATACACTCTTCATTTTCAAATTATATATTTTATTCCATCATCTTTGGTCGGTATAATCTTCATTATTGCTATTATTTAACTGTTTGCTTTTCTCCATCTTAATATTTTCCCTCTTATTGCAAGAACTAGCAATATAACCCGTCTTCGAGAATTACTGAGAATTTTTGCCGTTCAATTGGAGCAGTTTAAGTTTAAAGTCATCAATATTAGTAACAACAATTGGGTACAACTGAGGTACATCCCCAAATGGGGTGGGGGATAACAATATGAATGGGGGTGTGTGAAAAGGGCCGTTCTCAATCTTGGAAGAAAGAACCTCTTCAAGGGACCGTCAGAATGGTAATAATATACGGTAATTTTTATTTATAATATACTTTTTTTTTATAATTCTAATAATCTTTCGTGTTAGATTTCAACTCTCTAAATTCATTGTACGCTGTTTTTTGCAGACATTAAATTTTGCCGACATTAAATTTTGCCTTTGATTTTTGCGTAAATTGTAAAAAATCAGATTTTTTTCGATTTTTAACCTTGATGCTTGTAATTTTTTCCAGAGAATTTGGACTCAAAACCGGCACTGAAGAATTATCTATCAAAAAAAAAAAAAAAAAAAATCATCGAATTCGGATGAAAACTGTGGAAACGCATAAACAACATCCGATCACACACACACATACATACACACACATACATACACACACATTCATACACATACATCTTGAGAATTATAGATATAAATAATATTATTGTAATAATTTAAAGTATTTATTTTTATTAAAGTTTTTATGAAAGATATATATCCAAGAACAAATAGTAAATAGTAAAACGTTGCTGAGAGTTATAATGGACAGGAAGTAGTGGAGAGCCATTGTCGCCAATAATTTGGACTCAAATCAAACAAAAAAAATCAAAATCGGATGAAAACTGTGGAAACGCATAAACAACATCCATCACACGTGCACACACACAAATTTTGAGAATTATAGATATAGATAGGTTGATACACTGTTTCTTGGAGAGAAACAGGAATCTAAAAAGTTGCCTTCATCCAAAGTTGAACCCATAATTCTAACTCAGTTTTTCAGGCCTGTACTGAGATCGATAAGTTCTTGTTTCTTTCTATGTCTGTCTGTCTAATTGTCTGTCTGCCTGATTGTCTGTCTGTCTGTCTCCCTTTCTCTCTCTCTCTTTCTCTGTGCGTGTGTGTTTTAAACTTTGTATAGTTTAGTAAATGTTGATGCCTGTTGTACATTAGTGAAAAGACCAATATCACAATCCATTACAAATCAGCCTGATCCTTCGCAGAGCCCGAATATCATGACCTTGTGTCAGACTAGGCTTAGTTGAGTAAATGATCACATCTTTACTGTACGTTCTGCTACCCAATTTTAGAGAGACATTTTTTTTAATTAATCAAATGCAATATTGTTTTCCATCTCTTATCTACTGTTGTCCCTTGATAGTAAAACTGATGAGATTATCGAATAATCTTAACTGTCCGTAATCTTTTTGTATCAAAGTGGGCAGGTCACTGAAAATAAAATAAAATAAAATAAAAAAATGAATGAAAGTAGATTCCCCATTGGAGTACTTAACATTTGTTGTTTGTTTGTTTGTTTGTTTGTTTGTTTTATTTAATAAAGTTTTCTTTTTTTTAATTCCATAGAAACCAAAGGTGAATATTTTTTAGATATGATTTTGCTGACGACGCTCTGAAGTGAAGATCTAACTGATAAGTATCTGACTGAGTATTGTAATCAAATTTTGCAACTATTTGCAGAGGAAAGAAATTATATAAAATAAATGCTATGCGGAAATTGGAGAAGTTGGGCTTGTGGAAAACAATCAGGAATTAAAATCATTTCGATTTTTGTTTTTAGGAGAGTTTTGTTTTTCATTTCAAGCCGAGAATTCATGTTTGTATCAATATCTATTCAAAGAGTCATGATATAATTAATTTTCCTAGTTGCTTGTGCGTGTGCGCGCGCGTGTGTGTGCGCGCGTGTGTGCGTGCGTGAGTTAGTGTGTGTGTGCGTTTATATGTCTGTGTGTGTGCGTACGTACATGAGTGTGTGTACGTTTATGTGTCTGTGTGTCGTTGTGTGTAATGAATTCAAAGATTTGACGTTCATTCTCTCATTACCTATCATTGTCAATTGATAAATATCTTTCATAAAAGACGACTCCTACACGATAAGTAATGTATGTTTAGACCATCTCGTCATATATGGTGTGGGGGGGAGAGACTTGAAACAACAGATATCTGGTTCCACAGAAGAATGCCGACAATACTCAACACGTAAACAACGACAAGGTTTAATAAAAATGAAAGCATTTATTTTGAGAATTGATTTCTATAAGTAATTCGTGTCCTACCTTTCTTCCCTTGCGTTAAGGTGTTAGCATACCACTGATATATTAATGCCTAATGTAGGCTGTGGAGAGTAGAAGAAATCAAGGAAGTTATTATTTCGTCCCAAGCACTTATTATTAGCATAACTCCGTTTCAACCGATTTGCTTTCCGGCTTTCTTCAGAAGATTGTCGGTTTTAGTAACTATCAGGGGATTTCGAACTGAAGCCTTTATTTTATACTCAGGTGTCAACATTAGGGGACATTTTGTGTTGTTCTTGTTTGATAAACTCAGTTATTATTTACCCTGCTTCTACTGGGTTTTAGTCCGAAGTGCTTGGACCACAGATTGAACTGTCAATTATTTCGTGATCAATTTAAATATTTTTAGTTTAAAAAATAATGTGTAACATTAGAAAGAGGAAGCTGAAACTTCTAGAGCATATAATGTGGAAAGAGGGCTTGGAAAATGATCGTCCACGTTCTGAGGGCACATGGAAGACGAAAAGAAAAGACAAAAGCATATCCCAAACCTATCTTGATTAAGAGAATTCAAAAATCTAGTGAACTTCTGACATAAGAAAAGAATTCATTTACATTGTTTATATTCCGTGAATTGCGGTCACGTCTGGTCTCGTTTCAGGGTCGAAGAAGCCGACTATCTCCCTATTCACAGGACGAAAGTTACTAACCTCCTAAGGGGAACTAATGGTCACGTGACAGCGTGTGGTTGACGACAGTCAGCTACTGATTAGCCCCCGGGAGTTACAGATGCGATAAGCCAGCGCCGCTTGCGAAAACGAGCGAATAAAGAGCGTAAAAGGCATCACTATGCCCTTCCTAAGAACATTCCATTTATTCGTCCTTTCTAATCCTGGGTA
>OZ010582.1:116020716-116055716 GCA_963932145.1 Acanthosepion lycidas | reverse complement strand
TTTGCTTGAATTGTATTTATAAAAGCACACGGCACAGAGTTTGTTAGTGGAGGCATCTTCTGCTATCTCTGGGAGGTAGGGACTCACATTTTTCAAGGCGTTCCAGAGCATCGGCATAGAATAACTGCCTCCGCCAGAATTCACCCACCAGATCGACACAGTATTGATCTAGAAACTTTCTGAATCTGAGGGACATGGCTTGCTGGGGGAAAGTTGCCTGGAACAATACAACAGCAAAACACGACGCAAGTGCTTACCCACCGTTCAAATGATGGCCGGTGTGACACTATTTAGGTCGCTAGAAAGAAAGAAGAAGAAAAAAAGAAAGGCGAGAATTAAATTTAGGTGGTAAGAAGCCATCACGAAAAGGACACTAAGCGATGTTATCTTTTTTCTAACAGAGAAAAGCACTAAAGGTTTTTATCCTCATTAGCGAGGAAAGTAGGGTCGCGGATGTTTCGGATTTAATCTGATTTATGTTACGGGGCGGCGAGTAAGATATATCCAATCTGCCCATGGCAATGGTAAAAATTTAAAATTGGACAAGCGACCTCCCGCAGAATTCTAAAGAGATAAAAATAAAAATTAATTAAGCACGCACTGACCGAAAAACAAAATGCCCGCTGGATCTCCCGCAGGGTGCTGGGAGATAAAAATTAATTAGGTCAAGCTTGACCGAAACCAAGATGTCCGTGGAACCACCTCCATGTCATTTGGGAAAAACACCTGTTTATTTCCAGGGCTGGCTATGATAGCAAAATTATTTTATCAGAACGAATAATTGGCACCAGGGGGCGATACGTCCAATTGACCACCCACTTGATAATTGGCGAAAATCTCGTTGACGAATTCCATATGGTTCGGTTAAGATAAGAGTCTAAGGTTTGTTGTCGGGCGGAAGAAAGGGAAGAAAGGAAAAAGAAAAAAAAATGGAAGATAATTTTTTTTTCTTTGAGCAAGAATTTTTAAACCGCGGCTAGTCTGGCCACTCCCACACTGCTGGGCGCCAATTGGCTGAATGCTGGCGCGAGCGTTAGGCGGAGGTAATCATGTGAAGAAGGAGGGGAGGCCTGTTGGCCCCCATCGAAGAGATCGGTATGAGATGCCACTTGACACCCTCTGAGGGTATGGTGAGATACCAATATGAGAACAGAAGAAGATGGGAAGACGAAAAAACTTCCAAAAATGGAAAATAATAAATTTTCCTGACCGAAAACAAAGAAGTGGATTGTGGATTTAGAATTATCAAGGAAACTCAAACCCCGACAAGCCCACCCCGGTTTTGGACGGCGTCCATATAAGCAGAGTCGCAGCGAGTGAAAAGGAGTTCCTGTGAAGTTCTCAGTGAAGTTCGCAGCTGAGTTGAATTGAGTGGGGACCGCCTCGCAAAAAGTCGATTGAAAGATTCCACGCAATTCCGAACTCAACTTCTAACCAAGAACAATTTATTTTTGAAGAAAGACTTAGACTCACACCACCAAAACAAGTTTTACGAATATCGCCTGAAGATACACCAAAACCAGTTTCTTAAAGAACAAAGAACTTAAGATGTTAAGACTCGCCTAACAAACACAAAGTGTCACAAATCCATATTAGCGGGTTGGTAGAAAGACGCAGTCCTGTATTCAGCAACCAGATATTAAATATTGTTATCCATTTTTTTTAACACATTTGAACTTTTCGATTTGTTACTTTATTTTCTTTTGCATATACTTGTGTGGTGTTACCCTTGTTCGAACTCGACTTACATTACGGTCCGGCGACTGATTGATTTCGTCTACCTAAGATCAAATCACAAAGTGGGTAGGTTAGACTAGAAATCAAAACAGTTACTTCGGTAACCAGACGTTGGAGGCGAGCTGGGAACGACAAGGCTGATACCGAATCTAACCAGATTCCCATCCGAATCAGCAAAAGGTTAGAACGTCACATTTGGTGCCGCGACCAATACCAAGTCACATTGGTCGTCACAGGAGAGGATAGGATGGCTACGGCGCGGAGACAGACTGGGTGACGTCACAACTGTTCACGTGACCGGGATAGCACGACGGACGCGGCCAGGCAGACGTCACATTTGGCGCAGCGACACCAGTGGGGGATGTCACACCGTGTATTAAGTCATTATCTCTAGCACCGATAAAATGGTGATCAGGGATGAAAGGGTTAAGTTCAAATATTTATCTATGCAATAGGGGAATATCTATGGATGTTTTATTGTCGTAGAACTCGGCATGAGCTTATTCAATCATGAAGTTAAGAATTAATTCAAATGACACGTCATTACTTCAGATAAACAATGGGCCATTACTGTTTGATTTCAAGGATAGACCTGCTATAAATTGTCTGTACTTTGCCCACAAAATGGAAGAAAAGATATTTCAAAGTTGTCATTTAGTTTTAGGAAAAGGAACGTAAAAGAAATGAAGTTCTGCTTAAGTGTTTGATATAAGATCAAAACGTAGGCGAAATCAGGGAGACGGCTGCAAGAATTTGAATGGTCAACACCTTTAGAGAGGCAAACCAGCATGTGGCGATGTACTTCTAGCCAAGGTTCTAACATGTCCTGATTATCTCTCCACTCGTTCCCTTCTAGAAACAATGCTACAACTACTGTCCCTCCTATAAGAGAGCAAGGTAAGAAAAGGACATCGACTAGTGTTGATGCAGTCTATGAGGAAGCTGTGGTGTCTGAAGAATTAAAGCAATAATCGATAGAAAACGTAACAAAGGGAAAGATATATGGCGAATTTGGTAGAATGCAGAGAAAAATGGGCTTTTTTGTTGATTCATCCTAAAATGAAAAAAAAAAAAAAGCCAAAATGTCGATTCGATTTATCTATTCTCATTTCCGATGTACAGGTAATGTAGCTGTTATCGACGGCGAAAAGGGAATCCGCGATCACAGTTCAAATTTCGCCTTAGCTGTTGCATTCACTTTCGCGCCAATACTCTTGGGAAACACATAAATCTCACCCCCACTTCCCAAAAAGAAATATCAGTTAAATAGCAAGGTAGACTTGGGCATCTTCTTCATTATTGAGTCTCGTACAAGGAAAACTCTGACTTCCCAAACTCGGAGATGGAAGCAGAAAAGCACTCACTCAATAAATGCATGATAATTTGCAGATGATAAAGAAAAGGAATATGTGGAGAGTCGTGATCACTGTATTTTAAAGAACATTCGCTTTTCGCTGTTCCTAACCATTACACCACTTGACGCAAATTATCAAGCTCCGAAATTCATTTTCTTGATAGAATACCGACGAAAAATTACAAAAAATATCTTGGCGGTAAGTCTAGCTCATAAAATATTTTTATCAGCTAAATAAGAAACAACAAGAGAAGAAAGTGTGTGTTCCGTCTATTTTCCTAATTGGTTTGGTCAACTTAAGAATCAGCAGACAATTGTGTCATTTCAAACTTCTAAATGCCGTTGCCATGCTTGCATTCAGAACCAGCATTACATAACCACGATCACAATCACAATTCCCGTAACCGTAACTATGATCGTATGGGCCCACGTGTACTGCAGCCGCAGTAAAAGTGGTGTGTCTTGTACAAGATAGCCTGACGGAACCCAACACTCTCCAGGTAGGTTTGAATTTAGAGTTTTCCATCTCCTAGACTGGCTTGCAACAAAGGCTATACGAACCAATCTGTCTTGCTATTTACTAATAGTTGAGAAGAATAATGGATACATACCTTTCCCACTTAAGCGAATCTAATGAACTTCGAAATCGGAAGAAAATGCTTCTCCAATCACTACTATCTTAATCTGTTCAAATCTAGAGTCAAGCGATATCTTCCCCATATATCAGCATATGACCCTTAATCTGTAACCCACTACATCGAGTGGCTCTTGGGATTGTACAGGTTGAACATTATTGTAAAAAATAATTTGTATTGTCCTTTTGCGTCCAAATCTGTAGTGTCCTTTCGTGGCGTAATTTGTTGTGTCCTTTCCTGAATCTATCGTGTCCTTTTTGTTATAGAGAGGCCTTGGTAATTAGACGGTCGGAAGTATTATCATTATACGATGAACAAGGATAAAGATAGGACTCTTTATAAAAGTTAGAAAATCAGTTAATGTGTGAAAAATTGCGAAATTAAAAAAACGGGGTAATTTTAATAAATACGGGCCGAGTGGAAAAGGGTCCCTAGTAATGAAATAAAAAAAAAGTCACTTGGGTTACCTAGGGTGATTTTCTACGGAAACAAACATGCTAACCATTACACAACGTCGAGATACCCAACGATTTTCTAAGCTTTGCTTAGATGTGACAGAAGAGCGAAAGTAAAGAGTACCCACCGAGGCACGAACTCACTCGTAATGAAGACAGGATTGTTAACCATTACGTTATCTATGAGTTAGGATCATATTTTTTACCCATAAAAAAATTGGGCAGAGTGGGACTTTTAGCTTCGGACGATAGAGAAAACTTTAAATTCAAACCAAAGAAACGTTTTGACGTCTATTGATGAATGACTCTAGTTCATGAGAAACTCTTATAGCACCATGTAAAAGGGAGATAAGAATGGATATGACTTACTGTTTTGTTTTGTCTTTTTTTGTTTTGATTTTTTTTTTTAAATGTACAAGCTCAGTACAGTCACATTTTGAAAATCTTATCAGCTTTCTGTTTTTGGGTGTATTAGACTCAGATGTACTTTGCGCCCTTATAACAAAAGAACAAAATAATAATAATAATAATAATAATAATAATAATAATAAAACTAAATCTGAAATAAAGGACTTATCTTTCTGTGGGATTCTGTAACAGCATTGTGTCCACATTAATCACGGGGAAATATTACCAAATAACGTTTTCAAAATCTTTCAACATGGCGTCAAAGTAGCCTAGCCAAACCCTCGGAATTTTTAATGAACTAAAAACTTCTTTGCAAAAAGAATCTAAAAGTTGGTGGAAATAATATGAAAATCCTGTGGTACTGTTTTATTTTTTTATTATTATTTTCCTAGTCAATTGATTGATTATCTCCCTTAACTTTCCTGACGCTCTCAGGCGTTCTCATTTCTCTCTTCTCCGTTACATCCAACACTTTCACACATCATCGAAGCAGATACCTTATTTTTTTTTGTTGTTGTTATTGCTTAATCGCGATTTTAAATGAAACTGCAGCTTAGATACGCTAAGTCGTAATTTCGTAGTTTCATACAAAAAAAAAAGGATGCGTTGATGACTAGAGGCCCTCAAAAATTTACACACCTGAAAGAACATAAAAATGGAATAAGCATTATTACTGGCGGGCTTCGTTGTTTTCTTTGGTTTATTCTCTCGTTTCGCAACTTCGCTGCCAATTCCACGATACTCTCTCTCCTTTAGGGGATTATTTTATCTCTGCTAATTTATTTTCTATTGGTTATTTTGCGCTGACAGCACTCATTGAAATAATGGCGTAACCAGAATAAACATATAACTAACGTGTTTGTTTGCAAATGAGGAACTTAAATTTAATCCAGTAATAAAAATCATCTAGAATAGCAAAAAAAAAAAAAAAAAATCCCAGCAAAAAAAGAATAAAAACAATTATATTTTGACCTTAAATATCGGAATACACTTTGTCATTTTTTCATACAAGCATCTACATATCAAAGTTTCTTTCGTGCAAATTTCTATGAAGTATTGTCAGTTTTCATTTTTTACTAGATTTTATTTATTTTTCCTTTTTCCTCTTATTGCAACGTTCAGGTCTTTTGGGATTCTACAATCGTTAAGAATACAGAATTCACTTGAATAAAGTGGTAATCTCTGATAGTAATTTGAATTTGTGTTTTTTAGTCTTGGGAGCCACCCTTAAATGGGGAAACCCTTAGTTATCAAAGGCAATAGAAAGTAATCAAAATGCAACATTGAAATTTAGTTATGCAGCTACAAACTCTCTTAGACGATTTACTACACGACACTACAACCAATGCTAGACATCGCCTTCATCTAGAAAATATTGTCAACGATATTGGATATGTTAATGTTATCAAAATTGAATCCATAGGCTTCAACTGACAAGGCTCAGTAGAAACTCTCCGTTGAATAAATAAAATCTGTCGGATATTTCACATACCTCGAAAGTGAGATAATTTCTAGTCAAAAGTATGTGAAAGTTTGCAACGCTAAAGTGTGAGTCACCTTGAATAAAATGGATGTAATCTGATTTACCAGACAACCTCAATCAGAGATACTTTCGAGTCACTGTATAGACGGTGTTGATGTATGATGCAACCGCCTTGGCATTAACTAAAACCCGACAGCCTAAACCTGGTGAAGCCTATGCTGAAAGCTATACTTAACATCTCTTGGAGACTACATCCAACTAAATCACAGCTCTGTCGGAGTTAGCCCCTCCCCAGCTCCTTAAACCATCACCAGGGGTCTCACTCCCCTGGCTATAAATACTGGCTGACCCTTCGCCTCGATCTCATTTTTCCTCAGGCCTTGAGTCTTATACCACCTCGCAGATGTGAGCTCTCACAGATACAGCGTTTCCCAAATTCTGGGAACACGCTAAAAACAATACACGTAGGTACGAACACTCACCACAACACACACACATAATATTCACCACACGCACTCAATGTAACTGTCCATGTGCTTGTAATTTGTACTTGTTGTTAATACATATATCTGTTTACATATATTTATCGGTCATATTCTCATGTGGTTGGACCGGCTTGCAGGAAATTTTAACTCACGTGTATTCTTTACATCTTCACCGCCACGGTCCACTACAGCTCTATGAACTCATCACTGATATTTCTACAATCTTACACGAACGCAGAATACACTTTGCAGGACACTGCTGGCGAGCAAAACAAGAACTTGCGAATGATCTTCTGCTCTGGTCACCTAGCCCTAAACATCGAGCAAGATGTGTTGGTCGCCCAATAACCACCTATATTTATCAGATGTGTTGACACAGAAAACCACTCTTCCGAACTGGATGCAGGACCGTGACGATTGACCTGACAGACGCATCACGTCAGAAACATCTGTGCTAACCGAATAAATAAGTAATATTGTTTGTTGAGTACAATGAAAGACTATATAATACAACATTAATAATGAAAATTCTTCAGTTAACCCTTTGAGTTCTACATTCCTGAATTTGAATCCTTCTGCCTCAGCACATGAATCAAAATTCGCAAATAATTGCTATGTAATGCTTCACGGTAGATGTAAAAAATAGTTTCAAGTGTTTACCCACCGTTCAACCGGTGGCTAGGCATTAAGTCATTTTTCTCTACAATCGTTCAACCGGTGGCTGGGCATTAAGTCATTTTTCTCTACCACCGTTCAGCCGGTGGTTGGGCACTGTTATTTTTCTCTACCACTGTTCAACCAGTGGCTGGGCATCAAGTCATTTTTCTCTACCACTGTTCAACCGGTGGCTGAGCATTACGTTATTTTTCTCTACCACCGTTCAACTGGTGACTGGGCAATAAGTCATTTTTCTCAACCACCGTTCAACCGGTGGCTGGGCATTAAGTCATTTTTCTCTGCCACCGTGTCAACCGGTGGCTGGGCATTAAGTAATTTTTCTCTACTACCGTTCAATCGGTGACTGGGCGTTAAGTCATTTTTCTCTACCACCGTTCAACCGGTGGCTGGGCATTACGTTATTTTTATCTACCACCGTTCAGCCGGTGACTGGGCATTAAGTCATTATTTTCAACCAACGTTCAACCGGTGGCTGGGCATTAAGTCATTTTTCTCTACCACCGTTCAAACGGTGGTTGAGCATTAAGTCATTTTTCTCTACCACCGTTCAATCGGTGGCAGGGTATTAAGTCATTTTTCTCTACCACCATTCAACCGGTGGCTGGGCATTACGTTATTTTTCTCTACCACCGTTCAACCGGTGGCTGGGCATTAAGTCATTTTTCTCTACCACCGTTCAACCGGTGGTTGAGCATTAAGTCATTTTTCTCTACCACCGTTAACCGGTGGTTGAGCATTAAGTTATTTTTCTCTACCACCGTTCAATCGGTGGCAGGGTATTAAGTCATTTTTCTCTACCACCGTTCAACCTGTGTCTGGGCATTACGTTATTTTTCTCTACCACCGTTCAACCGGTGGTTGAGCATTAAGTTATTTTTCTCTACCACCGTTAACCGGTGGTTGAGCATTAAGTCATTTTTCTCTACCACCGTTCAATCGGTGGCAGGGTATTAAATCATTTTTCTCTACCACCGTTCAACCGGTGGCTGGGCATTACGTTATTTTTATCTACCACCGTTCAGCCGGTGACTGGGCATTAAGTCATTATTTTCAACCAACGTTCAACCGGTGGCTGGGCATTAAGTCATTTTTCTCTACCACCGTTCAACCGGTGGCTGGGCATTAAGTCATTTTTCTCTATCATCGTTCAACCGGTGGCTCGACGTTATGTCACTTTTCTCCTCCTCTGGTAAAGCCGTGGTCAGAGCTCAATGGGTTAAGAAATCCGGACAATCAAGATTATTCTATCTACTATTGAGTGTAAACATGAAACTCTGTTAAGATAAAAGAAATGCCCGTCTAAATTTAATAATAATCTGGAGTTGGAGGACATCTTTCGGAGAAAGTTGAAAGAATTGATTACAGAGACATACATGAAACGTTTACCGCTTCTGAATGTACCTAAGCTTATAACTACCGACAATAACAAGGGCTGTATCTGTGGTAAGGTATAGAGGATGAGTAAGTTGAATGGACAAAGGCGTTACAAACTCTGGACAAAAAAGACACGAACACTGCTTTTTACGAATGGTCAAATCTAGCATTGAAGAGTATGTAGCGAGTGACGCGACACTCGTCAAGTACGCTGTGAAATAATAAAAAAATGTAAATGAAAACAACGAAAATAAAAAAAAAACGTGGAGGAGATAGGGAAAGAGAAGTTAAAAAACAAGACATGGCCGCTTCGACTGTGAGGGACACCAAAAGTCATTACGACAAACGATTCTGGGAATTGGTTGATGAAAAGACTAACTACATCATGAAACTGAAAGCTTACTGGTAGCCACCCAAGAACAAGCCCAGGACGCTAATTTCGTCCCCGGAAGATTATCTACTATACGTGAAGACTGTGTGGTATGATGGCGGTAATTTCACTCACAACGTTAGCGATTGTGAAATGTTTGAGCACAAAGAATGCAAAGGCCACTATGATGAATGGGTCCTCTCATCTGCATTGTTGCCTATGTCTGAAGCATGGACTTATTACGATAATACATTTTTGAAAAAAAATATTACCAGCAATAGATTATTGAAGAAAAATTATTACCGGCAATACATTTTTGGAAAAAAATATTACCAGACATAGATTTTTGAAGAAGAAAATATTACCAGCAATACATATTTGGGAAAAATTATACCAGCAATAGATTTTGGGTAAAAAATGTTACTCGCAATACATTTTTGTAAAAAAAAAATATTACCAGCAGTACATTTTTGGAAAATATATTACCAGCAATATATTTTTGGAAAATATACCAGCAATACATTTTTGAAGAAAAAAATATGACCTGCAATACATTTTTGGAAAATAATATTACCAGCAATAAAAATTTATTAAATAGCCTATTGAGGTTGATATGCTGTAAAACAAACCAAACCAAACCAAAGAACTATTATTTCGACCAGTCATTATCGATTAAGACAGTGACATGATATTTCTATTGATAACGTAAATATTGAGGACAAGATTAGCTTGATAACCACCCATGACTGAACCAAAATGGCGCCTGCCAAAGAGCGAGAAGTATCAATTACCAGTATAGATGGTTCAATCGTTCTTTTCACTCAACTGCAAACCGCCAAGTTCAATAAATACAAAGTTCATCCACTGAACAACTCAAGAGCCACTCCTGGTAGAGGGTTGTTGAATGATGTTTGTGCTAGGAACGTAAGAGTAAGAAGTGTAAAGTGAAGATTAGGGGGATATTGATGATAGATAGCGACTGACCCTTGACATGAAGAGGTCGAGATTTAGTGTTAGAGGAAGCATGCACATGGAAAAAAAAGAAACCTCCTTCTTATAATTTGAATATGGGGGTGGGAATAACAGTGACTCAACTCTGTGTACATAGCAGGATGTGTCCTAGATGTAAAGGTCTGAAATGGTAGAACTCAAGATTGGAACCGATCGGAATATTTGCCATGAAAATAGCGATAGGTTGAAGATGTGATAGCAATGCCTCGCAGATTGTTAACAGTGTTTAGTACTGCCCAATTTACTTAATATATCGGCCTTTTTCTACACTAATCTAAATTTATAAATTATCCTGTGCTATTTCCATACTTTGAGAATTAACAAATCTTCCGTATACCGTGTGTTTTGTTACTCTGTATCTGACTGGTCACGTCTCAGAATCTCATTACACATCAGAAAACCTCATGTGCTGCAGTTGGAATAGTAGTGAGTCCAGGGCAAGGTAGCTTGACGGAGTCAATCCCGTTAGACTAACTGACACCTAAAGGCAAGAAAGCCAATCAGCTCAGCTATTTAATTTTGGGGTGTAAAAGATATAGATTTATAGTGTATCTGTGTGAATAGAAACCAGCTTGGTCTGAATTGGAACTCGGCTCGCCGAATTGCTAATCGTTACACTCCATCCAGTATCAGACGAAATTCGCTTAAATATCTAAGCTGCCAATCATAGAAAGAGGATTAGCAAACTAATCTCGCAGACCGTTGTCAATAAATTCGATCCTGATTGCGGCGTTAGGCTTAGTGAAAAAAAAGAAAAAGATGAAAGAAACGGTTCCAGTTTATCGCAAATCTTCGAGACTGGATTTCGTTTAAAAAAAAAGAAAAAAAAAAAGAATTCTAAAAATGAATCTTACACGAAAAGCTCCTTTCGAACGTCAGGCAGCTAGTCTACGAAGTGGCAAATGTCATTTCGACTTTGCTAACTGCGCGAATCGCTGATTTGTAGCCTTTACCTCGTACGTAATATTGCGTTTCATTACAGAGGTGGTCAGGATTACAGACTCTTTGAAGTTGATTTCTCGAATGACCGCTCTAATATTTACTTACCGTTATCTGATCCCGCCATCGATACGAATCCCCACCATCTTGGGAAAAATGCTTAATGCCTGCAAGTTGAGAATATTGAAACACATCCCAGAAAATTGTTCTAATATTTCATCCGGGAATAAAAGACAGTTGAATAAAAACCACGAAAGCGAACGTGTTTCGAGTTCCCCTATTTTTTTATTTAAACCAAAACTTTATCCTAAACTCGCGCAGTGAATTTTTTTTTAAGCATTCCACCCCAAGCAAGGCGGGAAGCCACTAGCACGCAAGGGGTTACAGAGAGTTGGAGCGAGAGCAAATAGGAGTAGATAGAGGAAAGGATGAAGAGAAAGTTAGGGGATAGATCAGGGCATCTGGAGACGTCGAGTGACATTACATTTGAATAGTTGGAGATTATAGCTATCAGGAAAACAAGAAATGGGAAGGGAGTTCCACATGCGAAAAGTGCGAGACATGAAGCTATTGAAGTAGAAGAGACGCCTACATTTAACAGTTTCGACAGTAAAAGGGTGAGAGCGAGATGCTAGCCTAGTAGAACGCTTAAATTCATGAAGTCTGGGAACCAGCGAAAGCAGCTCATCGGAGCAGTTACCGTGAAGGTATTTGTAAAAAAGACAGAGGGAGGCAACGGCATATCTGTGAGAGAGTGGCTGCAGGCGAGATGCCAGATCAGTTCCAATTACATTGCATATCCGTCTTTGGATTTTATCAAGGACCTTGAGACAAACAGAAGGGGTTCCAGACCATATATAGCAACAATACTCCATGCAAGGGCGAATGGTTGATTTGTAGATTTGAAGGATTGACTCCGGCGAGAAAAATTTCCTGGTGCGCAACAGGGAGCCGATTTTCCTTGCAGTGAACGAAGCCATTGACTCAATGTATTCGTTTCATCTCAGGTCAGCAGACAATGTGAGAGCAAGCAGTCGCAAAGAAGTGCTCCCGTGGAATTGAGCGTCAGACAATCTAATGGGAGGCAGAATGTGCTGTGAATTTCTTTGAACATTTGTTATTCAGCCACGGAGAGGAACCCGAAGGAACTCTCAGACAATGTAGTAACGAAAGCAGGAAGAAAGGACTAACTATTAACTGTAAGAAATGAACAAAAGCAATACGTTATGGTTAACAAAAGAGACAGTACAAGGTGCGGGCTAAGTATTGGAGTCGTTACAATCAAGCAGGTGCAGAAATTAATGATATCGCTTAAGTAGTGACAAACAACGTATGAGTGTTACGTAGGGATGTGGAGGCACGAAGTAGTAACGAAATATGTCTTCCGGAAACTAAGCAAAATATTAAGAGAGATGAAAATTTCGCTAGAAACAAATAGCGACGTGCTGAAGTGTTATGTAATATTTAATTCTTATATGGCAGTGAATACTGGACAATGTTCTCACAGATGAAGAAGAGACTTGAAACAAATGCAAAGAATACCATGGTTTGAACATATGAAAAGTAAGGAAGTTTTAAGAAAAATAAGAACAAGAAAACTTGTATTTACAATCAGATAGAAATGATTTAATTTTCTGGGATATCTTATTTGATATTTTTTAAACGGTATTAGTCCATGGAAGGCAGTATAGCCACTAAGACAAGGAGTTACAGTGTGTAGAAGAATTAGGAACAGAAACATTAATTTACATTGTTCGGACTGAAGTCCTCATTTTTGTTGCCATATTTATCACAACGTTTCGACTGTTGTACGCTCCGGCCTTCTTCAGCTGGTTGGAATGTCGAACTGAACCCTTTATTTCATACACAAATAGCCTCAAGGACACATGCCACAGTGGATAAATTTGTTAGTTAGATCCTATGACTATTTACATTAATTTACATTGTTCGGACTATTGTCCTCAACTTTGTTGCCATATTTATTACAACGTTTCGGCCATTGTACGCTCCAGCCTTCTTCAGCTGGTTGGAATGTCGAACTGAACCCTATATTTCGCTCACTGGGGTAGACTGTTCTAGTTCCACGTGGTATGTGCCATGTGTCCCCAAGAACACATGGCAAAGTGGATAAAGGCGTTAGTTAGATCCAGTGACAGAACCCAATGAGTGTGAGTTCAATACCTGGTTAAGGCAGTGGGGATCTTAGAGAGGGGAATTAACAGGAGATAACTGATAAAAGACATCCATTAGACAAGATTGAAGAATGGTAGACTCATAGATATGTATGATAGATTTCAGAGAAAAAAATTGTCTCAGACAACACAGTGAATCGACCTTCTTAGCAGCTAACCTAGCAATGGATTCAATATAGAGTTTCCAATTCATGTCAGCCAAGAACATTAACCAGCGAAGATGCAACGAGTCACTTTCTTGGCTAACGAAGGTAGGGACCTACACAATTTAACACCCACATAACATATTGAATGAAATAGAAGCAGAGGTAAAAAAAAAAATGATGAGTAAGCTAATTAATGAGTTTGTGTGAATGGTTGGTAGAACAAAAACAAAGTTTGGCTGGTAAAGAGTAGAATTAAATGTTCTGGAATTTATACGGAACCGTCTATTTTGTCTGAGATTGGTAATTCTTTCTTTCAGAGCGGCTCTGATATTTAATGTATGGCGTTTATTCCGAAAATAGCTGTCACATTTCGGCAGTAAAAAAAAAAATCCCATATAATTAAAGATAAACTCAATGAAAATTAAATAATTTATTACTTCAATGCCTGGCAGCATTAATTTTGAGAAACATTTAAATAATTTCATTTACATTTAAACAGATCTTGGCAGTTAAAATAACGCCAGGATTATATTTAATCCTGTTTTCGGCAGCTGATTTTTAAGTCGAAGATTTGTCAATATACATACATCTAATTTGATAAGAATTTCATGTATCAATTGTCGTTTCGAGTTTCGCCTAAAGTGTTCTTATTTCTACATATGATTGCTATTATCTGCTTAAATATAATAGGGCAGTAGGTGCAATTACGAAGTTTTCAATTTTTGCTTTAAGTCACCTCGTGATATATATATATATATATATATATATATATATATATATATATATATATATATATATATATATAAATGAATGCTCTCAAGTTTAATCGGAACAACACGAAATCCACGCTAAGACTTAATTGAAGAAGCAAGTTCTCTATCCATTCGAGTGTTAATGCTAAGCTGTATTACAGTGGCGTAACTAGTATTTTTGTCGCCTGGGGCGTCACTCAAGTTTTCCACCCCGCCCCAGAAAGAATACAATATTACAATGCACACTATATATATATATATATATATATATATATATATATATATATATATATATATATATATATATATATTATTCAATTAGACATGTTTGAATGCCGATATGCTGCCGAAATATACATCTATAACTGACCAACACAAAGTCTGCACTTAAAAATGTCAAAATAAAAATAAAAACCGAAAACCAAACAATAAACAAAGGAACCAATAGAAAAACCGAGAAGAGATGAAAAGGAAATCTATAGAGAAAAGACACACCCAAGAGCAGACCCCTACCTATGCTATTATATACAGTGCTGTTTAAATAATCCAGAATTTATATATTAAAAGAGATAGGGGAAACAGCGATGCGTTGCTTTTCCGGATTTATTCAACCTCTACAGCGTGGCTAAGGGAGCTGTAGGCTCTACAGGGATTTATTACTGGTGGGTTTATACTTAACAATATAAGATACGAAGATGGTAATGTGTCGATTGTCCACACGGAAAGAAAACTACTACTGCCAGAGTGGGCAGAAAATAAAGCGAGAAAAAGGACTATCAACTGTAAGAAGACAGAAAGCATGTCCATCAGAGAAAACATCGAATATGCGAGTTATAAATTGGCTCTGCCAACATCAAGCAGGTACAGAAATTTGTACTAGAGAAAGTGGCACTCCAAAAGCCAAGTTGAATAATTTCGTCGTACACACACACACACGCACACACACACACACATAAACACACACACACATACACAAACACACACATATATATACACACACATACATACACACATGTATATATACACACATACACACACAAACACACACGCAGACACAGACGCAGACACACACACACACATATATAGATATACACACACATACACACACACACACACATATATATATACATACACACATACACAAGCACACACACATATATATATATACATACATACACAAGCACACACATATATATACACACATACATACACGCATGTATATATACACACATACACACGCAGACACAAACACATATACAGAACACACACAGACACACACACACATATATATATATATATATACATACACAGACACACACATATATACACAGATACACACACATATATATACACACAGATACACACACAAACATGCACGCAGACACACACACACACATATATATATATATATATATATATATATATATATACACACACATACACACACATGCACATGCATATATATATATTATTGTTAAGGGGCCCTCCCCTTTTTTATACAAGTGTACTTTGCCTAGTGTGTACTTGTACTACTGCCGGTGAATACCCGGGAGTGACAGTGATACAGTGATACAGTGAGAGAATGAGAGTGTGAGGTAACCGCTTTGTAGGAGTCACAGTTGCGAGCACGTAAAGAAAACAAAAATTCTATAAGTGAAAAAGTACAACATACATGACAAATTGTGACGATAACCGAAGCAAATATAACCCCACCTAGCATGTTTTCGATGTGGAGGACTACATTGGAACAAGGATTGCCGTTTTAGATATAAAAACTGTCTTGAGTGTGGAAAAAATGGTCACAAGGCATCCCAATGTAGGAACAGAAAAGATACTTTAGAATAAGAGCTACTAGGATGCATAACGAAGACAACACCAACATAAGGAAAGATGCGGAACTTGAAATTTTAAATAAAAAGATAAAATTGCAACTGGATTCGGGTTCCGAGCTCACGATAATCAATCTACAGACATGGAGAAAACTTAACAGACCAACCATGTTACATACACAAAAAATTAGGCTACAGGCAAGCAAATAAAAATCGAAGGGGAAATAATCGTGAATGCTAAATTTCACGGAAAAAGATATACGTCATGAAAGATACTGAAAATCTAGTAGATATCGACTGGATGCAAAAGTCCAACGTTTGGGATCTACCTATCAGTTCGTTTTGTAAGGGTGCAGTTAGAGTTGAATTAAAAGCAAATGTCCAACCAGTTTTTAAAAATAAGCGAAACGTGCCATTTGCTACCATAGATGAAAACAGTAAAGAGTTATACAAGGTAGTAAAGGAACTACCTGTGACTTTGCGAGAGATAAGAAGAGAAGCGGAAAAGGATGAATTTATGCAAAGGACGAAGGTAAGAATACATCTGTGTTTGACAAATTATTACCAAACAAGAACAAAAACCAGTATACACCTATTGTACCCAAGAGATCATTTAAAACAGGAAGAGAAAATTTACCGAACCTTTGGTTAGCGACCATAAAAGAAAAAAAAATACTAACTCGCACCAAAAGGGATCTAAGGAGGGGGGTATTAAGGGGTTCACCCCTTTTTCATAAAAGTGGACTCGCCCAGTGTGTACTTGTACTTGTACTGCTGCCGGTGAATACCCGGAAGTGAGAGAGTGGGAGTGTGAGGTAACCGCTTTGTAGGAGTCACAGTTGCGAGTACGTAGACTCTGAACGAAGTCATACTTCGATACTGAATTTCCCAGACTATATATATATATATATATATATATATATATATATATATATATATTATTATTATTATTATTATTATTATTATTATTGCTACTAACCGCGTTTCTGGATCTACTAACCGTATTACCAATTGTATTATTACGTCAATACATTTATTTGTTATATTTCATGCCTGCGTTTGTCATTCATTGGAGACTGGATTTCATCCCGGAATCCACTACAATTATTGAAAGATTTCTATTAAAATAGATTCGAAAATCTTGCTTAGATGATTATTACTGGGGAAATGTTTCTCAATTAAATTGAGAAACTTCTGCTCTCACTTAGTGCTACAATATATTCACTGCTGACTTGTCTAGAGTGTCAGTTTATCAAGACATGAATTAATAACAGACTTCCATCCCCACTCTGAACTTAGTTTCCATTTATCTATTTTAGCCTAGATCTGACTTTTAATTGGTTAATATAGACATACCCACAAATACATTTTTTTAATTCTGACAAGTGGCTCCCCACTTTTTAACTTTCAAAAGAAGTAACGATTTGTTTTTCAATTTACCAAATAAATCATTTTTATTATGTTATCTACCATCGCCCGAAGAGGAACCATTATACTTCCGAAACATGATTTTTTTGTGTGTAACGAAGTAAAATGTCCTTATTGTAATCGAATATAATAAAAATATTTTAATAATATTTTGATCTACGCTGTATTGAGCACCTTTTTAAAAAGTAAATGCTAAGAACTCTGAACTATAAATGCATCTGATTTTCCTTTCTTAAGACACACACACACACACACACACACACACACATATATATATATATATATATATATATATATATATATATATATCAAGATCACAATTACGAGTCCTGTAATCCCTGAAGATTGTAGAAGCACCCCATACAAAGCAGCCATAGTAGCACTTGTTGTGTCTTGGGAAAGATAATCTTCTTCAGGCTGGTCTGAGTTCAGAGTTTTCATTCTCCAAGACTGGAGTTGCCAACCAAAATTATATCAAATTAACATCACACAGACACATGCATACATATATACATACATACATACATACATAAAACATATATATATATATATATATATATATATATATATATATATATATAGGAGGGTATATTTGTTTAAGTATGGAGATCAGTACGTTCGACTGATGGATTGAGGCGAATTTTGATATGAAATTTTCAATGGGTACTGTTTGAACTATTACGTTAATTTTCAGCACTTAAGTGGATACGGTGTAAAGGAAGGATAGAAAGTTATTTATTGATGCATCTAAGGGTATGCTGAGGTAGATAGATAGATAGATAGATAGATAGATAGATAGATAGATATGTACAGTGTAAGATAGTTATGAACAAACTAAGGTAAATACATAGATTGATGTATTAAAAAAACTTATAGATAGAGTTTTGAATTTATTGGAATCCTCTTGATAAGAAGAACACTAATTGTGTTTGCAAATTATCACTTTTTAATTTTATGCCAATTTTCCTTTCGAAAGAACCACTCGGATTTACCTGATCTTAAACATTTCCAACATTACCATTTGCAATATGAGGCCGGTTAAATAAATCTCAGCGTGTGTTAGGCAGAAAAAATAGCCAAAATCTTGTTAGGAAATCAATTGAATTTTCTCCATTGAAACAGTAATTTCATGAAGATGTGTTTTTTTTTTGTTTTTGTTTTTTTTAATATTTATATTCTATACATAAAAATATCAGCGAAGCACCGAAATACAAGAAAATAAAAAAATAAAAAAAATTAGGATGTATTTTCAGATTTATATATACAGTAAAAAAAAAAGTCCAGAAGTCGACAAATAAATGCATTTCTTTTCTCCGTAATATAACTGAAGAAAAGAAACAAAACATTTCGTTGTAAAGTAAATAAAATATTTAACTCTGTTGGGCGACTTGCTGCAAAATAATGGCGAGGAAGCTAACTTCGCAAACCATAACTGCTGCTGAAAGTTCGATTTTCCCTATTTGCGTTCTTCGACAAGATTAATCAAAGCTTAGTAAATATCAACGACAGGTCGTTTAAATTGAAATACTAACTTCGCTTTAAGCCTACAATCTCGTCTATTTCGGGCCTCAAATCCAGTCTTTATTATACCCACAAATAAAAATCGTTGATTTCGTGGATAATTTGACGTATACAATGGAGACAAAAAGGGCTTACGGCTACATCACATTGAAACATAAGGTTCCTGCTCGATCACCGTAGTTAAGCAAAGACAATCATGGTCAGGACCTAGATGGGTCACCACTTAGGAATACCAGGTGCTATAAGCTTCGATGAACGGCTGGTGCAATAGATACTGGCTGAGAAACTTTTAATCGGAGAGCCGAGTTACAATTCCATTAGGGTTCGTTACATTCACTTACAGGAAAATACCCTTCTGAAAGGTATGAATCCACCTCTTCTCCCCTGGCTATGGGTTAATTAGTAACTCTGGTATTACTAAAACCATTATTATCTCCAAAGAAAAAATAAAATTGCGCAAAAAGTATTTAGATATCGTTATTAAATAATCCATAGAAGCTGATAAGCCGCTAAACACAACGAACCTTAGACAAGAAGAGAAAATATTTTTCTTGTTTCAGATATTACCCTACCTTTTTAGTAACTTTGCTTGCACAAAACAACAACAGTGTAGTAGTTAGATTAAACTCAATCCACTAGCTTGATTTGATTATTATGACTTATCAACCCTTGGAAGGTTTATTTAAAGCCAGAAAATATATCTAGATTGCAATAGATGTTTTGGCGATAATAATGACTTACTGATGTAGATCTTACTAATTAACCCATAGTTGGGGGAGGAGATGTGCGGTTCTATTACGCACGAACATACATATATACAAAAATACAAATAACATAAAACACCAAGCATTCATTGGTTAATTAATCACCACTACGTTATTATCGACAATTTACAAATCGCAGCAATGCGACAATTTTGTAATCGCTCTATTTTTATGTAGTCAGTTTTGTGCACTTTTGGAAGAAACGGATCACAGAAGCTTTCTTAAGTCTCCCCAAAGCTCTCTCGCTGATTGATCGATGCCAACCAATCAGATCGTCTGCACGTGAAGAATAATTCTTCCCGCGTAGCGATCTGGAGCCTACAGTCACTTATTTAAGCAAGAATTTTGTAACCCTTTTTAGTGAGATTTCATCTACCAGACGAATCCACGACAGTTGAAACCATGCGCCAACCTTCTCACTCACACACACCACTCACATGCTGAACATACTTTGTATACACTCACATAATCTTTTCTTACACAACAATATCTTTCAATAACAATCATTACAAGAAACTTTCATGAATATTATTCCAGTGAACTTTGGAATACTAAAATAACAGTTAAAGAGAGACAACTCTTGTTTTATTCAACCTAGTCTTACGTAAATGCATTTTTTCTTTCACATCGTTGTTCGATATTGTACGTCTTGTTAAATACAAATTTTATGTGTAACAATGTCTTTTGGTTTTCTTTTTCTGCATCTGCCCTGTTTCCTAATCTGAAGTTAAATTAACATGAAGTCCTCCAAAATGTAAATTCATATCTTTACCAAAGATATTTGCACGTAAGTGAATATAAAGAACCGGACTGGAATTCGAACCCGGCTCTCCGATTTTCACCTCTGGGCCGCTATCCATTATACCACTCCCACATGCAAGCTTACAGCACCTGGTATTCCCAAGCAGTCACTCAGTTAAGTACTGACCATTCTCTACGTTGCTTAACTTCAGTGATCGTCCGACAACAGACTTGACACAGACTTAATTCCGTGATATGACGCCTTCTTTAACTGGAGACTCTCACCACACTGAAAAAAATCTCAGTATGCTTCACCATCTAAGGCCCAGACACAGAAAGTGCACTTTTGCGCTAACGAATCGACCTGTGATGAGAGTTTGCTAAGAATTACTCTACAACAGGCTCCATTCAGAAGTTTACAAGTGGATATATCTGGAAGGTAAGCCAGTGACGATTGTCTGTCGGCAATGGTGATACATAATCGAAGAATATCAGAATACTCTAAGAGGTGCCTTGATTTGAACCATTAACAACGACGACTAAAAACTGATCAGTCGATGTCATCTGAATTGAATTTGGAACACAAAGATTAGATGTCTTAAAGTTGGAATTAATCATGTAAGCCTATATGGAAATTATATATCTTTGAAATTACTTGCGATCAAAATAGAATGTGTTTAAAAGTCAGTAGAACCTCTGCTCCATGTTTGGATTGGAGGACATCAAACACAAAAGCACGATACTTCGCCTGGAGGAAAAGAATGTTTTGAGACTCTGTAATTTCCTTTAAAATGGCCAACCAATGCATATACATATGCAAGCTAGCATGAAGTGATGCATTCAGATCTTAATAAAAGAAAAAAAATCTAAAAAAAAAAAAAAAAAGAAATTGGTCTAGTTTTGCGGTTTAAAAATATCTTTTTTCTCTTCGTGCAGCCATTCCTTATTGAACCAGTTGAAAAAGGAACTTTTATTGGAAGCTGCTTATTAAGCTGGCTTCTCTGAAGGGAAGATCTATTTTTATCATGCATTTAGATTTCTTTTCTAATAGCAAAAAAATAAAAATAAATAAATAAAACATCAACAATTAAAATCAATGAAAATAAATCATTTTTTATTTAATTGACGAATTCTGTAAGAAACAAAAATATGAAAGAAATGAAGGTGATGACAAATCTTTTGATTGAATTATATTTTTACTGTTTTATTAAAACAACCGTTTTATTATCATTAATGCTTTACTAGTATTATTTTCACCAGTTTCAACTCAACTTCACAATGGTTAATTAAGATCAAAATACTAATTTGACGGCAGTTTAAATCACCTCACTAACATTTGGAAGCATATCTTACCGGGACAACGCGTTACAAATTAGGCTCCGAAAGACTAACGAGTAGGACATATATATATATATATATGTATATATATATATATATATATATATATATATATAAGTGGAGGACACATATATATATATATATATATATATATATATATATAGGAGTAGGACATATATATGTATATATATATATATATATATATATATATATATATATATATATATATATATATACGTAGGCGTAAGACATATATATATATATAGGAGTAGGAAATATATATATATATATATATGTTTGTGTGTGTGTGTGTGTGTGTGCGTTATAATTAGTTTTTTAAAATATGTTGCCATCGTGACACAGAAATACTGAAACTCCAATCCCAAATTTAAGTATAAAAATTAAACTTAACATCCAGAGTTTCGTTTCATAATTCTTAGCATCGCTTGACAATGGAACACAACTCTGGATTTTAAGTTTCATTTTACAATTAAATTTGCGATTGAAGTTTCAATTTTGAAACATAGAAATTACTGTGTCGCGATGGAAACATATTCTTTTAAAAATGATTATAATATTATGCTCTACTGTTGCATCGAACACATTTTTTTAAAAATAAAAATAAATCCTAAGATATGTAGATTATAAATCTCACTGTTCTTTCCTATATATATATATATATATATATATATATATATATATATATATATATATATATATTGCAATCACGTACGTACTAATACCCTTAATCCTCTTCTTCTTTCTCCTCCGGCTATATGTAAATAGCAGGCCAGAATGGCAACTGGTCAAGAAGAAGAACAACTCTGTAATCAAAATCTGTGAATGGTCGTTTGGGGACTTTGTGGCTAGTAGTGAACCAGTTCTCTGTATTCAGCTCTTCAAAAAGTGTGGTTGGTGCTGCACAAAGCCTTAGCCACTATAATCAAATCATATGTGCTGGTGTCGGGGCTGTCGGTTCCTAGGAACTTAGTTGCTTGATCCTCATACGTCGAATACGACGGGAGAGTCCAATACACACACACACACATATATATATATATATATATGTATGTATGTATTTATTAAAGACATTTTTATGTTTAACGTCCTTTTTATAGATACAAGTATTTAAGTAAATGCTCTGTTTATAATAAACAGTATTAAATAACATTTACCGGCCTGAATGTCCGAGAAATTTTCATAGAAAATATTCGTCCTTTGACAGGATTCGAACCTGCATCCTATACGGAACCGCCATTTAGTTTGACGTGCCTAACCGTTCGGCCACAAAGGATCGTTCGGTTGGCAATGTCGAATTTACTGCTTATAAACTTCAATCTTCCATGAATCTCGTACATTCATAACTGCTCATGGCGTATCAAATGTAAATAAATGACGTCATACATTAAGAAATGGACAAAGTCCGATAATTTATTTATTAAAGACATTTTTATGTTTAATGTTCTTTTTATAGATACAAGTATTTAAGTAAATGTTCTGTTTATAATAAACAGTATTAAATAATATTTACCGGCCTTAATGTCCGAGAAATTTTCATAGAAAAATACGGTTCCGTATAGGATGCAGGTTTGAATCCTGTCAAAGGACGAATATTTTCCATGAAAATTTCTCGGACATTCAGGCCGGTAAATGTTATTTAATACGGTTTATTATAAACAGAGCATTTACTTAAATACTTGTATCTATAAAAAGAACGTTAAACATAAAATGTCTTTAATAAATAAATTGTTGGACTTTGTCCATTTCTTAATGTATGTATGTATGTATGTAATAAAAAGCTCAAATACTAATATTCCATGGTTATAATTTATTACATTGGAATCGTAATCACGATCCAATTCATTAGACCTACAAATTCAAAAAGAAATATATATATATATATATATATATATATATATATATATATATATGTGTGTGTGTGTGTGTGTGTATTTTATGTATTTGGGTGTTAAAGAGCGTCATTCTATTGCAAATCTGTGTTAATTACAGGACGAACTCGATAATGTTAATAAAATAAAGAGAACGATACATTAGTCACAAAATAATAATAAAAGAAAGCAACTTATCATTGAAATTGGAACAGATTAATAGAATTGTTTTGTTACTACAACGTTTATTCAAATAACAAAAATAAGATGATAGGAATATGAACCAAAGTCACTAATAACTGAAAATGGTAATCATAATATTGGCCGTTTCCCTATAAAGAAACTTTAGTCATCCATTGACTGGGCATCCAGTACTGCTTTCGGTCAAATTTATAAAATCTTTCTCTTAAAACCATTTTTAGGAAAACAGTTTTCTCAAGTCCAGTAACTGTTATCGCTCTTTCCAGTATTGAAATTATTTGAAGTAATGTGGAATATCGCCATCTTCATTATTTTGTCTTCGAGTTCCATGTGCTATTCATTTTAGTTGTTTCCGCTGCTGGTAGTCATCAAGTGATATGTTTTGTTTTATTTGGTGCAGTTCTTTGTTTGTGAACCTGTAGCACCAGTCTGCAATATTCAAAGAAGAATGATCTTTGCCAAGACCCACAGGCTTTACTCGTCGAACTTTTCCACCATTGATCTTAGAAAGCGGTTATATACAGCTGATAGTTCAAGTATTGATGAACAGGTTTCGTGCCCTGTATGTCATCTATGTGAAATTCTCTATTTGATGAGGTTATTTAAGAGTATGACTCGAGTTTTCTGTTTGGTTTTTGTAGCAGTTGTCTATATTGGGCTTTATATACCATACCTACGAACAGTAATGAATATGTTACAATCCTCATAAATACATTGGACACTATTGTAAGTGGGGGTAATACGCTGTCTAACCTCCATTTTGGCTATTCCTCATTCAGTAAACTTTTCTGGGTTACAACAGATAGATAGATAGATAGTCTTATGCGCCATACCTATGGACACTAATGGGCATGTCTCAATCCTCATAAATACGATGGACACTATTGTAAGTGGGGGTAATATGCTGTCTAAGTAGTCCACCACTAGCAGTTGTTTACCTGTTTCGCGCCGCTGGCGAGTATTGTATTTTTTTGATGTTATAAAGATTAACATTTCATTCCTAACCTCCGTTTTAGTTATTCCTCATTCAGTAGCCTTTTCTAGGTGACAATAGATAGATAGATAGATAGATAGATAGATAGATAGTGTTATATACCGTACCTATGAACACTGATGGGTATGTCCCAATCCTCACAAATACGATGGACACTATTGTAAGTGGGGGTAATATGCTGTCTAAGTAGTCTACCACTAGCAGTGGTTTACCTGCTTCGCGCCGCTGGCGAGTATTGTATTCTGTTGATGTTAACATTTCATTTTCAACCTCCGTTTTGGTTATTCCGCATTCAATAAGCCTTTTCTAGGTTACACCATTGGGTGAAACTACCTCTCGACAACCTAGGTTCAATTTCCTTTTTTCTTATAATAAATTTGTTATAACTGATCCATATGCTGAGATAGTTGAAGTGTTTGTGATAGATTCAGAGTGTCATCAGTGCTTTCTATCTGATTACAAATCATAGATACTGATTTGGAAATGTTTATTTTGAGTCTTATTTATTAGAATATTTGATAGAGGATGTTGATTTTCAGTCCAAGGAAGTCTTATTAATTATTATTATTATTATTATTATTATTATTATTATTATTATTATTATTATTATACTGCAACAATTTATTATTGAAAAAATAAATTTACATTTTCATTTCGACAGGATATTATTTTTGTCTTTCAATTTACATATTATTTCGATTAATAAATTTTGATTTTATAACTTACTAATAATGATAGACAAAATTATCTGTTCCAAGTCAATTTTCTTTTCTCTCTCATCTTTTCTTTGAGAGACTGGCTATGGTGTAAAATGTTTTTAGCGAGTTTTTCGTAATTCAAAGATGTCAAGAAGCTTAAAAAATCTTTATTTAGTAATCCCTTGACATACGTGCTTAATTCGTTCCAAAACCGAGCTCTTAACTCAAAAGACACGTATCTCATTTCAATGAAGAAAATTGACATTTTCCCCCTCACTAAAATTAATGGGAATATTTCTGATCCGTTCCAGGTCCCTAAAAATTCACTACTGCTCTTTACACTGACTTTCCTCAGGCCCTTGGTGTCATTAAAAGAATTTTGCAAAAATAACGACAAAAAGAAACACTACAGAGAACTTTCCCAAAAGAGGTGGACCCGTGTACTTTGAATGGAAATACTTTCGAAACTTGGCGCTCACTATGCCAACTAGAGGATGCTTATCTTAAACTCGCTCGTATCTCAAAATTCAGCTCGCATATCAAGACAAAAAATCGACCAAACTCCGGCTCGTATCTCAAAAAACTCGTATGTCGGTACGCTCGTGTCCTAACGTATATGTATATGTATTTTTCTTATTACTTTAAATGTTATGTTTAGTGGATACAGGCGGCTGAGTAAATTTACTTCTACCACCCTTGCAATCCAGAGTCGTAATAAAGAAAACGTACCTCACGCCAGATTTCTCTTTTATAGGAAACTATCGTTAATCTGTTTTAGACTGCAGAGTCACAGATAACTTTCACAGGCATGTAAAGTTACCCAATTCAAGAATTATACATCTCTTTTTCGGGTCTTTCGAAGCCCATATCTGCTAATGCTTTTCTTATTTTCATCTCCAAAACGTAAAGAATGTAATTTCTAAGAAATTGATTGATTTTCTTTTTAAATCAGATATTATTTCTCATTACAATAAACGTTAGTTTTAGCGGATACATTTATTTCAGTAGACAACCTTTTTTTTTGTTTTAACAGGATAAATTTACGTCACAGGCAGATATTGAACTGTATTTTAGACATATTTGAATTTATTTATCTTGCTATGTAAAATATAATTTTATATAAGACAGTAAATACTGGACAATTCCCTCACAGATAAAGAAGATACATGAAGCGGAAATGATGTGGTTTCACCGTGAAATGTAAATAATAACATGAACAGAACACGAGAGCCAAGAAGAACTCTTCAGTATACTGGAAACAACAAAAATTTATACTTTCAATCAGAAAGAGGCGTTTTAAATAACATATCAATTAAATTCCAGTTTTAAATGACATGAACAAAACATGAGAGCCAAGAAGAACTCTTCAGTATACTGGAAACAACAAAAATTACCGATATTTTCAATCAGAAAGAGGCGCTTTAAATTTCTGGGAGACATAACTAGGAAATAGGGCGTAGATAATTCAAAACTCTCAGGGCGTATTGAAGACAAGAGTATCAATTAGAAATAACGGGTAAACTACTTAATGACTTTATGTGAATTGATTACAGAACAGGACAAAGAGATATGTTAAAGAGTCAAACATTACTTAGAGTAAAAAAAAAACAAAAAAACCCAGGAAGCTGTGGATAACCATGATCGCCCACATACTGAAATGTTTTAGCAAGAAAAACAAAGTAATCATTCAATTAATCTCATTAGATTTCTATAAGAAACATTGTCTCCATTTTTTGTCTTCATCTCTCTAATTTTGTCAGTCTCTGATTAGATTTGGAGACAGTCTTTCTACCTTTCTTTCTCTCTCTTACTCTCTCTTTCTCTCTCTTTCTCACTTGATTCACTAGTTATCCATTTGACGTCCTCTTCTTCAGCATCTTTTCTCTTTCCTTTCGTTTCTTCTCAGTTCTTTAAGGCGCTTGTTTTTTTTTGTCTCGCTTCTCTCCTTTTCCTCTTAACGTCTCTTTCTCACCTTTCTCTTTATCTGTTATCTTCAGTGTCTTTTCTTTCTCCGTGTCTACCTTTTTTTTAAAATTCTTAATCAACGCCCCTCTTATCGCCTTTCCAATAACCGGCTTTCTTTTCATTTTTTTCCTCAACGTCATTTTTCATTCTCATTCTTCTCTTTAAAAATCTTTCAATTCATTCTTTGCTTTCTTTTCCTTCTCTTAATCAGTTTACTTTTTTTTATTCAGAGTCTCTCTTCTTTGAAACATTTTCCTGTTCACCAGTGAAACTTTTCTTCTTCATTCTTGAAATAACTGTCATTGCCGGTTTCCTCTTCTCATTTCAAGCAAAGTATTCTCAAACACATACTAACATTTTTGTAACTTTTGAAGACAGTTTCTGTTTCCTGTTCTAATTTATAAATCAGTAACCTCTTCTTCTTTTTTAATACAATCAATGTCCCGCACAATATTTCGAGAAAATTCATTATTTGTGGACATTTTTAACTCTTACTGTCGAAATATAATGAAATACAAAGCAACAGGTAATTTCTTGGGCACAAGCAATCATTGCGTAGAGACGTTCAAAGCCCATTTTTAATGAAACTGAACCAAAGGCAAAACTTCCTTGATTTCTGCAATAAATTGACAAAAAAAAAAAAAATAATGAATGTCATTCCAAAGAACTGAATCCCAACGAAACAAATTGGATCGCATATCAGTCAATATCTCGAAAAGATTAAACCAAAATAAAAAAAAGAACACATGCTGTATCATCAAGTGGCAATTGCTTCCCACCTTTGGCACGAAATGCGCTCAGTTAAGCAGATAATATCCCTTTACCTTGGGTCATAGATTCAAAACATCGCGAACCCTTATCAACCACTGGGCGGGCATATGGATGCAACCAATTGCAACAATGTAGGGATGAGTAATCGGAGATCCAGGGACAGTGAAAGAATGTGAGTCAAATAGGATATCAGAAAAAAAACTAATTAGAAACGAATTTTTTTGCACAGAGTCGTGCCAAAAGTAACTAGAGACGTATCTGTTTTAAACCAAGAGTCTTTATTCAACTATTTAAGCTAATGAACAATATTCTATTACGAAAATTAAAGTTCGATGAATTAGTTTGAAAGGTTCCAATTTTGAAGGCACTTCATCGCTTGTAGACTATCCAAACGGATTTAGTTGAAAACGTTTACTTTTGAAGTTTATCTGGAGAATACGTTTGCTACACACTCTACAAATGACTCCTCTTTCTCCAGTTTACTATCATTGTAGAGAATCCGGTCATAGCCTGACCACATTAGGTGTTAATGCTATGGGTTCTGGAGTATATATGTTTATACTGCGGTGGAGTTATTAGCCTCAAGTCTAACCGGTTTTGAATTCAGAGCTTTCCTTCTCCAGCAGTGATTGAAAATCAAGGCTAGAGACCCCAGTTTGTAATTTAACCCCTAGCTGGAAAGAAGGGTCGAAGAAAGGGATTCTTTTGCGAAGAACATTTGTAGGATAGGAAGCGCAAGGAACTCGACCGGAATTTAAACTCTACTTTCCACGCCGTTTACCATTACCAGCACATGCACTCCTAATAACAATCCCCCCCCCCACAAAAAAAAAACCCTTCAATAGAATAAATTTCAGATGATTATATAGTTATGATAATATAATATATTATCTACCACTTTCACGTGTTTTTTTTAGTTTCTTTATCAGATTTTGTCTAAATAAATCCGTGGACAATGAAAAATGTCCTTTTCACAGAAAGAATATGCAGTTTTCAGAATTAGTATTTCCCATGGATCCCAGAATCTCTGAATGTTCTAAGTAACATTCTGATGCTTGTTAAGGAGCTACACACATTCGGGGGAAATTTGTTCGCTAGAAAATCTCAGGCCACATATAAGTTTCTTTGGGAAAATAAAACTGATATGAAAAGACCACCGTTTTCTAAATATTACGCTCTCTCGCTCCTCCACTCTCTCTCTTCTCCTCATCACTTTCCCTCCCCTAAATTCTGGCCTAACTTAGTACTGACCACTTAGTTAAATGTGGCGGGGGGTGTACCAAGTGATCTTTCTATATCTATTTCATTTCTCTAGAAGACTATCATCTTATTTTCTATAGTATTTCCCTACCAATCGGTCAGTATTACCTTTGGCCAGAAGTTCATTCATATAATTGATAAACATTTCCCTAAAACTAACCTTCTTAGTAAAATATTTAACACAAACGCATTAAAATTAAGTTATAGCGGCACCAATAATCTTGAAAAGATTATAAAGTTACACAATAATACAATAAACAAATTGAATAATCTGGATCATAACGCACGTTCCAAAATAAATATTACTAATGATACTAGTCAATGAAATTGTAGGAATGAAGACCAATGCCGAGTGCTAAACAAATATTTAAGAAAATCTCTTCTTTACCTTAGTATTATCTCTTCAAGAGAGAATCTGACAATTGAAAAATTCTATATTGGCAGAACTAAGAATCCGTTTAACAGTACTTGGTATCAGCATTTATCTATCATATATATAATTGTTTGTGTGTAGATAGATAGATAGATATGCATATTTAGGTAGCAAACCTTCATTCACACATGATTCATTGAATAATATGGATATATTGTGCATATTTATCATTATATTGATCCTTTCCAGTTGTCTAATCAGTTTCTTGATGATAAGATGAAAATAATCAAAGAAGGTGTCGTATTTTTTTTCGCATTTTTTATCAGACAAAAATAGTATTCAAATAGATTGATTTATACGCGCGTGTGCGCGCACACACCTATATATATATATATATATATATATATATATATATATATATATATAGCTGAAGGTCGAAAGTTTTTACATGCCTAAATGTCAAAACCAACACCCCCCACACACACACCCACACATATATATTATATATATATTAAGGACCGCAACGCGTAATACATAGATACACATATATATATATATATATATATATATATATATATATATATATATAAATACATATATATATATATATATATATATATATATATATATATTTATATGTTTATATGTTTAATGATCTGATACCCCAATACACTATATATATATATATATATATATATATATATATATATATATATATATATATATATATATATATAGTGTATTGGGGTATCAGATCATTAAACATATATTCTTAAATATAACAGACAGTGAATGTCTATTATGTTTGATCATAAGCCGTTCTAAACTTCGTATGGTCTCTTTAATTTCGGATGAAAATAAAGACAATTGTCCAACATTTGGATATTTTTTAAGCTTGTTCTTGAACTAAGCATTCGGCTCAAATGAGAGGTTATGATGCGGTTCTATGACGTTATCGATATGCTAACAAAAACACATGAAAATGGAAATAGATCTAAGAACACACAGACGTCATTAAAAGATAAGAATGCCGAAACTGATCCATTTCTCGGACCAATCTTAATTGCTTTATAACCCTTTACGCAGAACTTTTCACTGCCAGTTCAAGAAAGACAGTTGGGTCACTAACACAGAAAAAGAGTATGTTTCATATCGAGAATATTTAACATCGAAAAACATAAAGGAAAAAAAAAAATATTATTTTTAATAATATGTGGAAATCTCCACTCTTTGCCTGATGACCAGAAACCCGTGTAGCAAAATTATGGAAAATAACGCAGAATATTTAAAAAAAAAAAAAAAATCCACATTACAACCAAAAACGTTTGCGGTTTCTCTCTTCTCTTTAATATATATATATATATATATGTGTGTGTGTGTGTGTGTGTGTATAAACACTGTCAATACTATTTCCAACACTCTTTCAAAATATTAGGTTGGTGCAAAAATAATGTCGTTTTCTCACATATGTTACTATGTGAGAAAACGACATTATTTTTGCACCAACCTAATATATTCGTCCGGCACCCAAACGTTATCGTACCATGCATGTTTCTTTTAATAATTCTGTATGAATAAAAAAAGACTGATTTTTTTAAAAAAAGTGGTACGTTGAATATTTAGAATTTGTCGAAGGGACACGCTTCCTTTGATACTTCTACGTTTAAGCATTTCCTTGCTACTACCGGAATTATTAATGATTCTGTTGAAATGAAATAAACTTTCGGCGCGATTCCCTGGTAATAAATAATGTTCTAGCTGAATGTTCTGACGAGGTTGGAAAATGTCCGAAATTCGGAGATGAAGCATTGTCGCTATTCCATGAATTATTCATTCTCGTCTTCTCGTCATTTTGCAAAAAGAAAAAAAAAATGGATGCCAGAAAGGAATCTTAAATCAGGAAATGAAAACAATGTTTCTCGAAGAATACCGAGAATACTACTATCTTTCGTGAAGATCTTAAATATTTACATTAAGTGCATTGTCATCATTACGGATAAAAATTCATACCTAGCGAGGTGGTTACATCGAGGAATAACACACACAAACAAGTACATAAATTATTATTATAGCAATTTACATGTTATTTTTATTATGGTAGTTGACTCAGCGTAGATTAAATGAACCGAAAGTGTGGAATAACCAGTTAAAACTGATTCACTACTCAGTCTTAATTGATCAAGGGAGACAATCGTGCTAACTATTAAATCACGTTGAAGAACCCATATTACTTATTATTATTATTATTATTATTATTATTATTATTATTACAAGCGTACATATGTTCCAGTAGAAATGTCTGTTTTAAACAGTGAAAGAAATATCTATCGACATAGTGTCCGAAAGTACTATTAAAGAAAATATGCCTCTTACGGGAAAGGAGAATTCTATTTTCTTGAATAAGACTTTCGATTACCCATGACGGTAGACGTCAATTTGTCTGTTAAAAAATAGAGCCATGTCTTTCTCAAAGCTGTTTTGTTTTGAGTTAAAGGCATATCAACTCCTTATGGGTCATTTAATGCCAAATTTTAATTCTCTTGGGAGCTTTGAAGTAATAAAATATGATACATGTTATTCTGCTTTCACAATTGCATACATGGTAGATGATACTGAGATTTTGTGCATATACATGTTTGTATGTACATAATTACTATGAGCAGTGATATGTATGTTTTATGTTGTAGTTTTGTGGAAGTAATATTTTAGAATACAGTTTGATTTCTTTAAGCGATTATAGAATATAAGGATTAATGTCACGAAAGAGTTCTTTCATGTTAGGTGTTTGGTTTGTTGATTTTGCTTAGAGGCATATCAACATCTATGAGTTATTTAATACCCAAAGGTAAATATTTTGAATGCAATCGTATAACTTCAACTAGAGATAAAATGTATTGTTGGTCATTTTACTATAAATAGATATTGTCGATAATTTTTTTTATAAAAATGTATTGCTGGTATTTTTACAATAAAAATGTATTTTTATACTTTCATAGTATTTTGTTTTTGTTTGTGGGTTCACTATTTGCCAATAACTGGGACCCCAACAAGTGTTACTACCCCGAGTTAGAGTGGGCATGGAAACAACAGTAATTAAGGGGTGGTTCTACGCTGGTCAAAACATCCAATTTCCCGTCTTGTTGGCAGACGCAGTTAATCGTCATACACAAGGCTATCAACAAAAAGCGGTGTACCTGATAAATATAAAGTTTATAATTATTAGAAATAATTTGGGTTTAAAAAAATGTATTAATCTTTCACGCTTCTTTCGAGGTGGATGACTCTCTCCTCGTCGATGAAGTTATCGTGGTATGTCTTTTTCTTTCCTGTGTTAAAAGCTGCCATGTTAATAATCTCAGTACACTCAAAAGAGAAATTATAATGTCAAAATATTGAAAATGCTGTCCAAATTACTTTAAGTAATCTTTTATTTATCGCTCACTAACAATGTGTTCTCAGGTAGCGAACACATGACACACACACACACACACACACACACACACACACATATATATATATATATATATATATATATATATATATATATATATATAGCATTTTGCTCTGAGCAACGCAATAATGCAAGTGGTTACTGAGTGAATTAAAATGAGAACGCTTTAGTAAGGAGAAAATAAAATAAAAGAATAGGTTTCAGGAAGACAGAAGATGGCGATTGATGCTGCATTTAAGGAGAATTCCACAGGGGGGAGTACGAGAAAAATAAACTATTAAAGTAGAACTTAGGGTTACATATAGCTATTTCAATAGCAAAATGATAGAACCTAGAAGCCAATCTAGGACTACGTTTAAATTCATATGGTTGAGGTACCAAAACACATTAGAACGATTGCCTTAAAAATATTACAAAAGGCACAGGAAAACCACGTCACGATGGAGGGAAAAGTGATGTAAGCTGAGATGCCAGGTTAGGACCAATAAATTTACAGATTTTTCTTTGTTTTTAATCAAAGAATCTAGCGATATATAGCAAGAGTAGCAGACCAGATGTCACAGCAATATTCATCACATAGGATGAATGATAGATTTATAATACTGTAGAAATGGATTCTGACTAGAAACGTTGCCTGGCGCAACACAGTGAAACAACATTCTTAGAAGCAAACCCAGCGATAGATTCATTCTATTCAGTTAATGCGGTCCACTTAATGTCAGTGGAAAACGTGAGACAGAGAAGGCGCATTGAGTTACTCTCTCGGGGTTTGGCAAAAGCGATGCTGAAGGAATGCATATATGGTTCTCTAAGATGGCTTAAAGATAGCACACTATTTACATTATTCGGACTATTGACCTCATCTTTGTCGCAATATTTATTACAACGTTTTGGCCGTTGTACGCTCCGGCCTTCTTCAGGTGGTTGGAATGTCGAACTGAACCCTTTATGTCGCTCACTGGGGTAGTCTGTCCTGTTCCACGTGCCATGTTATTTCCCCTCTCCAAGTTCTTAACAAAGTATTAAACTCACACTCTTTGGGTCCTGTCACTGGATGAAACTAACGCCTTTATCCACTGTGCCATGAGTCCTTGAGGAAATATAGACAGATATTAAAGATAGCAGTTTAATTAAAATTTACATGTCATTTCTTGCACCATTTAACAATAGATTGAATATCATTTTCGAGATCACTTTCCAGGTTGAGGTTACCGGTCCAAAGGTTAAGACAGTAGTAAATATTTATGTTATCTGCATAAATAGTGAGTACTGTGAACTTATGACATCAGGAAGGTCATTGATGAAGATAAGAAACAAACAAACGAGGATCAAGATGGGGCCCTGGGGAACGCGGGTTAAAATTAAAGGATCACAAAGAGTGGCCGTTCTGTACAATCTTCATAACCGGATTTGTTAAGAAAGATAGGACAAAATAAAGAAAATCGGCTGTAGACACCATAGCCTTTCAGCTTGTACAGAAGACCAACTATGCCAAAACATAGACAGATATGGTGATTGCGACGTCTTTGTCAAACGATTGCCACCCCTTGATTGACTGTCCGTGATCCCATTGATGCCTTTTCAGTCCAGCTAGCGATTTGCACACACACACACACACACACACACACACACACACACACACACACACACATATATATATATATATTTCTTGAAATTTGCCGTGTGAGGAAAGTATTCAAGATCGGGAATATAGCGTAGATATCAACTATGTGGCCATAGAAATTAGCCCAACATAAC
>OZ010582.1:116010716-116018216 GCA_963932145.1 Acanthosepion lycidas | reverse complement strand
GTATGATGTCTATCTGATTCACTCCTCGGGCGATCTTTAGGTCAAGTCTTGCCCACTCCTTTGCCTTGAGGAAAAAATAGCGTTAATCGTCTTTCCAGAAAGTAAACTTCTCAACAAAAGATCAGAGCTCATTGCAAAATGCAAAGACGAGAACAAATTCCCACTACGCCACCGGTAACCCCACCAGAAATCACAACACGGACAAAATAATCTAAATCTACTGGACTTTCCTTGAACAATTTGAAACCTAGGGAAAAATATATCAATAAATTTAAATACATAAGCAAAATAAAATTTATTTGGTTCTTTGTTTAACGGCATATCAACTCCTTATGGGTCATTTGATATCGAAATTTAATATGCTTGTGAGCTTAGGTAAATTTTTCATTTAAAAAAAAATCTCTTACTGATATTTATTACTGCGAACACGTATTTTTATATTTTATGTTTTTTAACCGCAGTTTTGGATCAGGTTGGATCTGGGATCAAAAGTGATTCAGTAGTAGTTCTACACTTCTTACCCCCCCCCCGATGTGATGTTTTGCTGCCGGATGAATTTTGTCGTCATATCCAGGACGGAAATAAAGTTTATGACCGAAAATAACCGAATGCATTAGCCCGAAGCCAAATAATTGGGAAGAACTAGTTTTCTTTCTTTCGCAACTTTTCTTAATCTTACTGTGGCTTATATGTAGAGGCCACAAAAGTATTTGGTCTGAAAATCGCTTCAGGTTTTAAACAAATAGTCACCATGCAGTTTTCATGTTCTGGCTGTCTTTCTCTTTATGTTTGTATGTGTGAGTGTGCGTGATTACAAAATTACAACGGCTTGACCTTATGATCATCGGGAGATAACGCAGTATATTTTCTAAAGATTTTTTTTTTTTTTTTTTGTGGAGACAATGCATAATAATAGGTATGCAGTCGCTTTGCATTTACACCGATGACTCCCGACTTTATCTACACTTAGTTGACGTAAAAGTCTCTTAATATCAATATTCTGTGAATAGACCTCTAATCAACTTTTATACTTATATCTCGGACAGATCTTGGAGCATAAACTTGATTAGTAGGCACAATTTTGACAACTTCACATCATTACTTTTTATTACCGCTTATTTTTTCTTACCAGCAAAAGCAAAGAAAGAAAAAACACTGATCTTACATGACACGACTACAATAAACTACAGGAAGTGTTAGACTTACATTAGAACCGACTATTTTTTAAAATATTTTCAATGCAAACAAGGCGATAAGGTCACTAAGACGCAAGGGATATTACGGAGAATGAAAGACAATAGATTGAAGAAACAAAATAAAACGTTAATATAGGCCAGTAGGAAGAACCGGATTCAACGAGACAGAAGATGTTGATTGACTTTGCGTTTTAACCTTTTGTGGATTATAGTTGACAAGAAAGCTGAAAGAGAGTTTGGTAGGCAAAAAGTGCGAGAGAAAAAAAAATCTATTATAATATACAGTAGCGGCCATAATATAAGGAACGGAAACAACAAAGACATAAATATGTGTATTACTTAAAAAGTAATCCATGATTAGCAATGAAATTTTTACCGAATAAAGATTAGGATGTAATGCATAAATATTATACAAAGTTACAAAACTCTAATCTTTCTTCGGTAAGAATTTCATTGCTAATCATGCATTACTTTTTAAGTAATACACATATTTATATCTTTGTTGTTTCCGTTCTTTATATAATGGCCGCTACTGTATCTAGCAGTAACATCTAGCAATTTCAGAAGTAAATACTGAAAGTTAACTGCGAATCTTGTATTACGATTAAAATTCTGTTTCCAGGTGATTTTTTTTTTTCACGGTGAGGTTCACCATGTACAAGGTTCAGGAGACAATTCGATATAGATGGTTAGTTTAGGGGCAGTTTATACAGTTAGGTAACGCTCAAATATAGACTTGAATAGTTTAAGATTGTATTGACCAGGGAAATATTCTCTTGGGAGTACGAAAGATTAAACCTCATCAGTACAACTACCGTGAAATATTTATAGAAAAGACACCTGGATGTTACATTACGGCGTTGGGAACCAAAGTGAAGCTGAGATGCCAGGTCAGGACAGATAAAATTACTGATTCTACTGTCAGTCAATCAATTATGTGTCATTCGTGATACACGCTTAGGCGATCATATATCTTTCGATACATGACTGATTAGGCAGATTTTTTCCCGCAGTAGGTTGCCACTTTTTTCGACGGTAGACTAGTTGCTATTCAAGGCTATAGAACCCAGTCTATCCTGCTATTTACTCATAGCTGACAAGGATTCATACATTTCCCAAGGGAAATAGCACGTAAGTAAATGTAATGGATTCGACTGGAATTCGAACTTGGTTCTCCGATTCTTCAATCCAAGCCGCTATCCATTACTCCACCATTCTAATGTTGACCATTAGAATTACTACTACAATAAGCAACAACAAGATGTATTTGATTATTTAGCTACTACAACGGTAAAACGATAGAAGCTAGTTGCTAATCTAGGAATACGTTTAAGTTCATTCGGTTGAGGTACCAAAGATGAAATCTCATTAGAACAAGTGCCATAAAATATTACAAAAGATGGGATGAATTATTTTCTAGTGCACGAATTCTTTCTCACGGACGAAACATGTAAGTCTCTCGTTACTCTCTCGGGATTTCCATGGAAAATATTTTGACGAGCCTGATTACATAATTTCAATCATTTACAGTTAAAACCCGCCATGCCCCATACACATTGTTGAATCATCGTCATTCCCTTCGTATTCGATTGGTAAGAAGGAATTTTCATTCGGACATTGATTCATTGGTTTTCTACAGCATATCAACAACTTGAAGGTTATTTATAGCCAGAAAATATTTTTAGACTATTTACATTATTCGGACTATTGTCCTCATCTTTGTCGCCATATTTATTACAACGTTTCGGCCGTTGTACACTCCGGCCGTCTTCAGGAGGTTGAAATGTCGAACTGAACCCTTTATTTCGCTCACTGGGGTAGATTGTTCTAGTTCTATGTGCCATGTGTTCTCAAGAACACATTGCACAGTGGATAAAGGCGTTAGTTAGATCCAGTGACAGGACCCAAAGAATTTGAGTTCAATACCCGGTTAAGGCAGTGGAGAACTTTCAGAGGGAAATTAACAGGGGATAACTGATAACTGACATCCATTAAACATGGCACGTGGAACTAGAACAGACTACCCCAGTGAGCGAAATAAAGTGTTCAGTTCGACATTCCAACCACCTGAAGAAGTCCTGAGCGTACAACGGTCGAGACGTTGTAATAAATACGTCGGCAAAGATGAGGACAGTAGTTCGAATAATTTAAATACTGTACATAATACCTCATCTCAGAAATATGCACAAATATTTTTATATTTTAAGAAGTATTTGGTAGGGGAGATAATAATGGTTTAGTGATACCAGTCCTTGGAGGCATGGTGGAGTAATGGGAAGCGGCTCAGATTGAGGAATCGGAGAGCCGAGTTCGAATTCCAGTCGACCTACGTGCTATTACGCTTGGGAAAGGTATGAATTTTCTTTTTCTCCCATCTCTGTGTAAAATAGCATTGGATGGCAATCTGGTCTACAGCAGAAAGAAATGGCAATCTACTGCGGGAAAAATCTGCCCCCTCAGCCTAAGAGTGTATCAGGCATAGCGCATAACTGATACAAGTCTTACTAAGGACATCAAAGCTTACCATAGAAAAGAAGGGCTATAGATAAGATAAAGAAGGTTAAAAAGAAAAGGGGATTAAACAAGTATTTAAGTTGATTCATTTTTTACTACTTATCAACCCTTTGCTGATTATTTAAAGACAGAAAATATTGTAAGAATTTATTGAAATAATAATAGTTTAGTTATACACGTGTTACTATTTAACCCATACCTGGTGGGAGAAAATATGGATTGACGCCTTTCCCAAGGGTATTTGCGCGTAAGTGAATATAATGAACTCAACGGGAATTAAAACACGGATCTCGGACTAACAATTCCGATCAATTATCCATTACACCATCTGTAAATCTCAGTTTGCAGCAAGTTGTATTCCCAAGCGGTCACCCATCGAGGTACTGACCAGGCCCGACTTTGCTTAACTTCGGTGATCATACGGAAACCGGTGTTTCAATGTGGTTGCCGTATGCTTCATTCGGACAGATTCTTGTCAAGAACAGGTATTTTGTGGAACAAAATGTTCACTACAAATTTACCCCTTCAATTTCATAGTCAGCCGTGATTTGCATACAACAAATGTAATCAGTAAGCCTCTAGCTTGAGTGGCTCTTGAGACTTGTATTAGGTGAATAATTGTAAAAAAAATACGGTCGAAATTATGAACCCAATGAAAACTTAGGGTATATGGAAAATATGCTTTGGATCACTGAGAAGGCGTCTGGGTTCAGAAAATTCTGTTATGTTGAGAACTTTTTTTTTTCTCTGACTAAATCGTTTGACCTGGAGATGTTGTAAATGTGTGGATTTTGATCAGAATATTGAAAAGAAATGTTACGTTGATTCTCGGAAAGAACACAACGAGATCTCTGTAAAGAAATCCTTCCTAAAAAGCAAATAATATAAAAAGGAAAAGAAGAAAAATTATTTAATAATTCTACGTAAGTACGAAAAGGCCAGTGCTATATATATATATATATATATATATATATATATATATATATATATATATATATGTATGTATGTATGTATGTATGTGTGTGCGTGTGTGTGTGCATATTGGTATTCGTTTATCATTTTAGTTGTGGGGTATTACGTTCATCCACATCGTGTTCATTGCAGGCTTTCATACAGAAAATTGACACAAGCAGACAAGGAGAAAAATGGAATTGAAACGAAGAGAAGGTTGAGGATTTAATCAAATTGCGGGATTAAAGCTTCGTTCTTTTTATCACTTGTTACTCACGGCGGGAGATTCCTTTGATGTGATTTAACCATCGAAATTGATAACACTCCAATAATGGCGCCCCGAGAAAGGCGTTTTTCGAGGAAGCGGATTAATAATTTCGTATATATCTTGTTCCGCCGATATAAATCCGTTGTTACTTGTAGCTTCTTTTCACCCACTCAAGCCAAATTTACTTCATCTTTAGATTTCTTTTCAGCAATATTAATTATGGCAAAAATTATAAATACTTTTTTTATGCCAGTTTTCTTGACGACAGACCGCTTCAGTTGAACAAACAGTCACAAATCCATATATATATATATATATTATAAAAATGGTCACTTTTTCTCTCTCTCTCTATACACACATACACACACGTGTATATATATATATATATATATATATATATATATATATATATATATATAAAAGTGAATATTCAAGTCAACACTATGAGGCGACAACCTGTTTCATGCTAGACGCAATCGTGACGATTGCGTCTAGCATGAAACAGCCTGTCTCGTCTGAGTGTTGACTTCAATGTACACTTTTATATTTATATTTACATACGCTCTATCTATCTATCAATCTATATATATATATATATTATATTTATATTCACATACGCTCTATCTATCTATCTATATATATATATATATATATATATAATTATAATATTAATGCACCATATTTTAAATCAATTAATTTATAATATTCATGCTCTGTAAATTTACATTGAGCACTATTTTGTAAAGATAAAAATATCTATAAGAACACCGGATTATATATCTTACTGTTCTTTCTTATTATTTATATATACATTCATACATATATATATATATATATACATATATATATATATATATATATATATATATATATATATATATATATATATATATATATATATATATATATATATATGTATATATATATATATATATATATATATATATATATATATATATATATGTGTGTGTGTGTGGAGTAAATATATATAAACATATAGATATTATATATATATATATATATATATATATATATATATATATATATATATATATATATATATACACTATTTACATGAATGCAAATATTTAAGTAAAGGCTCTGTTTATAATAAACAGTATTGATATTTACCGACCTGAATAACTATATCATAATAAGTGTCGTATTTAGTCCATTTCAATATATATATATATATATATATATATATATATATATATATATATATATATAGCATATATATATATATATATATATATATATATATATATATATATATAGCATATATATATATATATATATATATATATATATATAGCATATATATATATATATATATATATATATATATATATATATATATATATATACACTATTTACATGAATGCAAACATTTAAGTAAAGGCTCTGTTTATAATAAACAGTATTGATATTTACCGGCCTGAATAACTATATCAAAATAATTGTCGTATTTAGTCCATTTCAATATATATATATATATATATATATATATATATATATATATATATATATATATATATATATATATCATATATATATATATATATAGCATATATATATATATATATAGCATATATATATATATATATATATAGCATATATATATATATATATATATATATATATATATATATATATAGCACATATAGGGCTGGTGTTAATAAAACAATGGTCGGTGTAATACAACAGAAACTATTATGTATATATTAATAAATATACATATTATTCCACACCAATAGCACGTCTTGCTGTTCCATGCACAGAGTTTTGACTGACCGCTAAGTAATTTAATTTTTTTTACAATATCGTTTATCACAATGTTCCCCCAGTTATATATTATACTGGACATTACTTTTAATATAAAATACATATATATATTTAGGGTTTTAAAATTAAAAAGGGATTTTTATATATACAGACAAACCTCTAATGAGGGTGGATGAGGGATTCCTTAAAGCCGATTGTCCGAAGATGGAAAGGGATTATTTTTCAGTTATAAAAACACTAAAGTAACTGTCAGTATTTATTATAATATACTTGTTTATAGTAATTATACTATAAACATGTATATATGGCATAAATAAATAAAAAATTAATATAGATATATTAAACAAAATAACAAAAGTAATATATATCTATAGGTACTTTCTAATGCAGGCGCTAATATATCGTACTTTATATACGGTACACTCTTTTACAATTCTAAGTGCTGCCACCGCCACCAAGCGGTTACTTTGAGAACTAATAAGACTCATTCTTCGAAGCCCGCAAATCTATCTATCTATCTATCTATCTATCTATGTAAGCCTGTTCATATTTATCTAATGAAAGAGCGGCAAATAACATAACTTTATCACGTGCCATTCTTTTTCTTGGCATCAATTTATTTTCAACTTTTTTTTTTTTATTTCGACTGTACAATTCAAGGCGTTTGTTGCTTCAATGTGGCAAAACAAAACTTTCGCTAAATGTTGCTAGTAAAATTGATCAATGACACGGTCATTTTTCCCTCATTGCAAGTGAAATTCAAGCTGTTTGCCCTTGAGGACAGGA
>OZ010582.1:116000716-116005716 GCA_963932145.1 Acanthosepion lycidas | reverse complement strand
AATCTACGACTTAAAGAAAGAAGACTTTTTACATATCATCCTTGCTGTTGAATCCCTAGTTGGGGAAAAGAAGAGATTAATTCATAACTTTATCAAGAGTATTTCTATAAAATTAAACGTACCGAACTTGGAAACCGAACACGGATCGCAATTACTCTTTAGGTTACGATTATCTTTTGCTCTACCACTCATCCATGTGATGAGAATAAGTCATCGAAATATTACCCACCATTAATTAAACATAAATTATCCACACGCTTATTATAGCTTCACCGTGAAATGTAAATATTCATGTCTCTATTTTAATTATAGAAATATTAATTAGCGCAAAATGCAAACTAAAAATTGGCGACGTTAGGATCAAGCAAGTACAGAAACTTAAGTATTTGAGAAGAGTTATAACAGAAGATAGAAAATGTGGAACTGGAATTCCCAGACAAACGAAAATAGCGAAATATCTCTTCCGTTATAATATATCTCTATCTAAAAAAGGCAGGATGTGTGTGTGTGTGTGTGTGTAACAAATGCACGGCCGCAATTTTCGACGGATTTGCACTAAAATTTACATGCACATGCTCCAAGTTAGCGTGAAGGCGAAGACCGACTTTGCATTTCCCAACTTCCATCGATAGTGGAAATAATCGATTTTTCATGCTTCAACTGCAGTTATCATGTAGTTTGCGGCCATTTTGTACTGGCCAGAGTGAGAGCCTATAGCTGGCTTCCACGAATAGGCAGGAACATTCTATTGGCCAGCGTGAGAGCCAACAGCTGACTGATACGAATGTTAACTAGCATGCTAGCATGCAAAAAAAATCGATAGCTGCATTCGTCACAAGTGGGAAAAATTTAAACCTGCATGTCACTTTACTCCAATTGGCTCATTCGCTTGCTTAAACTCAACGTTGATTCTGATTCCGCAGAACTGGGTTGGGTGTGGAAAAGTATTTGTTGTTATTCAATTTTCATTCGGTTTTTCCAGTTACGAATCCTTTTTTAAAGCTGATCGTTTTGTGTTCATTTTGTTTAGTTCTTTTTTCGTAATAGATTTAATGTTTAGTACAGAGCTTAGAAAAAATTCGCAGTGTGAGATAGGCAAGAAGTAAGACATCTAGCAACATCAGCACAGCTAGGGACATTCCTTTAAAGGCAAGGAAGGGCAAAATAATTTAAGTCAAGTGATAGCGATTGCTGTATGAGTCGTACGATTTTTGAATCAAGCACGGGCTACGCCGGGCCCTGCTGCTAGTTAAGAAATAGAAGAAAAAAACAGTCTTTAGAAACAAGTAAAAGAGTGCCAAATTGTGATGTAATATCGACTGTCTTGTATGGCAGTGATTGCTGGACAACTTTTCTACAGATGAAGTGGAGACTTTAACCAAAAGATGTGATTCTACAGTTCTATCATGCGAATATCATGTACGAAACATTGTTAGCGAACAGGAATTTTTAAGTAAAATAGAAACGAAAAGGACACTTCTACTGAATTTAAGAAAGAGACAGTTGAAATTTCTCGGCCATATTACGAGAAAGAAGGGCTTGGAGAATTTGACACACATTGGACGCTAGAAGGAAAACAAGTACCTTACTCAATGAGCTTGTATAAATGGATGACAGAACGGAGAGTGAGAGAGACATTAAGGGGTTAAACAGTATAGGAAGATGTGGAGGCTAATGTTCTGTATGGATACGGAAGAAGAAGAAACATTTTATGAAATCGCTTTTATAATTGCTAGTTTTTATAAAATATTCCACCGTTCTCTTTGCGCACTTCTCTTTATGATTTAAGTAGGCACGGTGGAGTAATGGATAGCGGCTCGGATTGAGGAATCAGATGAGCCGAGTTCGAAATCCAGTCGGATCCATTACATTCACTTACGTGATAATATCCTTGGGAAAGGTATGAATCTTCTTCTTCTCCCTCCAGCTATGGGTAAATCTCAGGACAGACTAAGTTTTATAGCCTTGGATGGCAACTGGTCTACTGTAGAAAGAAATGGCAACTTACTGCGGGAACAATAAGTGCCTGTTCAGTTATGTATCGAAAGATACATGGCGCAAAAAATAGAGATATTTTATTGATATCAATGCAATATTTTTACGCTTTGCAAATCCAACCATCTAAAAATAAAACTAAATTAACTGGCCTGTGAGAAAAAATAATGTATTTCAACTTTTAGAAATCCATGCTTGAGTTACGTCATCTTAGCCACTGTTTCAACTCGCAGCTCAGCAATTTAATCATAATTAAATAACAGTAATTGGCACTTTTTCGGGATGCCCCAGTTTAAGATGCGAAATTTACTGAAACTTAAAGGTTAAAATCAATCACTCAGTGCAGGAATAATCTTTCAACCTCCGTTCGGCCCCATGAGAATTTCGTTGCTATGGTTGCTTAGATGAAAGAGGAAATGCATTTTAATATCATCGAAGGGGGAATCTTTCTGTTTGATGTTTTCACTTGAGCGAGACTTGAGGCAATTAATTTAAAACAGAGAAAATCGTTTTCGAGAAGTAAAAGATGCAATCATAAGCGTTGCACAAGTCACCAACTCAGCATGTCATTCGCACCTGCAACTTGCTCAAAAGTTTTACGTGTCGTAGACGATGTCGCAATTGTTTGTGGATTGAGGAAGACTTCCTGCGATCTTTTTTTTCCTTTATTAATTTTGAAAAATTTCAAATTTATTATTATCTAGTCAAGTGCTGAACTAGTGTCCTCATTACCGTTTCTTCGGAGCGTTGCAGTTCAAACAATACGATATAAAGATGCTAGTATTATTAATTTCTGGAATAATGGCATAATTCATTTCAGAAATTCTGTAATAATAATAATAATAATAATAATAATAATAATAGTAAACAAAAATATGCCAAGATTTTGTGTTGAAATCAGTAAAAAGAGACTATTTTTTGTCAAAAAAAAAAAAAAAAGAAATTAAAAAATTGCAGAAACTCCAAGAAAAGGTTGCGAAGGAAATCGGGAAAATAGGACTCACCATCTTTGAAAATATTTGGCATACAAACCCGCAAAAATATTGTTTCAAAAGTTCGGTTTTCACTTGTCACTGCTGTTACTTTATATTCCCTCCGAAATTAAAAAAAAAAAAAACTATTTTAGAATTTTAGACTCCCTCTTAAATTAAAAAAAAAAATTTACAATTATATACTCCCACTGAAATAAGAAAAAAACTATTTTAGAATTTTATACTCCCACTGAAATTAAAAAATATATATTTTAGAATCCCCCTGAAATATTTTTTAGAATTTTAATAAAACGTAAATATATCAAACTAGCTTTGATCTTTCTCTTCTTTCTCAAGAATTAACAGACAAGCAATTAAATGTAATTTATTTCATTAGATTTTTTACTTAAAAGAATAATTTTATATCTACTAGTATATAATAATATCGAACCAACATCAATGAATTTTTTATTCTTTACCATATAAAAATAGCTATGAAATCATTTTTTTTTATATATAAATTTATAAAAACGCCTTTAAACAAGACGGAAAAGTAACTGCAATTATAAATTTTGAAAACAATATTTTCCGGGCATTTCTTTCATTTGCTCTCGCCATATAAATTCATTAAAATGGTTTGCGAGCATCTGGATTTAAACATTTTTTTCTCACAAGAAGTGACAACAAAAATGCTAAACACTATTTGTTTAAAGAATACATCAATCCATTTTCATATGTTTGAGTTTTATTAAAATTCTAAAAATATTTAGTTTTTAAAGTAATAAAAATTTGTCGGGGGAGGATACAGTGTTAGAGGTGTCAAGAGATATACCGTTCTTTTGGTACTTCGTTTTTTTTTTTTGTTTTTTTTTTTTTTCGGGCACTTATTTTTAACATTGTGCCATCAATTATAAAATAGAGAGAATGCATAGTCGTTAAACGCCACTTCTCCAAAAATTTCTTTTTTCGCACTTCCCGCCTGTGAAACTTGCTTCCCTGATAACTACAATCTTCAAAGGTTTAAATGCAACCTCAATTGTCACCGTCAATGTCCTTGAACACTGTTCAGTTTTTACCCTTTCCTGGGTATCCCTATACGCAGACTTTTTCTCTCGCCTTCACTCGCTGTAACTCCTTGCGTACCAGTGGTATTCCCGCCTTGCTTGGGGTGATATGATTAAAAAAAAGAATCTGTCAGCCAAGTGGGTGCCAAAAATATTTGAATGTCGACTAGAAAAAATATCATGGGGACACAAGTTAATTTTGTAAGCTTTTCAGTCATTTAGTGTTACATTAATGATCTGCCTAGGAGTATACACCGATCTTTTTGAAAGATGCTTTCGTAAAGCTAAACAAAGTATTAAAAAACTGAAGCATCAACTGTGATGAGAGATGATGAGCCATATTTCAGCGTGGAGATTTTTCGATCCAAGATTCGGCATGGAGTGAGTTCTTAAGTGGAGTTAAATCCTGGAAGTCCTTTTATACTCTGCTGTTGATCGATTGACGAATCTTGATCCATGGAATTGTTTAGACATAGGAAACTCGTTGGTTTTATAATTTATGATCAGTTACGTATGCAGCTGTCTTTTCTAAAATATTTTCAGGGCAGCTGCTCTGATGAGCTTTTTATCCCTGGTGGCCAGACTAAGTGAGTTTTACTAGAGTGGCATATAGGTCCCTCCCTTTTACTTTATTGAATTAGTTAAATGTAACCGCCACTTCTACTCCATGCTTCTATATCCACTATACAATGCTGTATGGATGCACCCCCTAAACATTAGATGACAAAGAGCCTGGAAGCTGATCTCTCCTCTGACCTAACTCTGACAGCTCAGTGGGAAAAAAAAAATCTCTGGTCACATTCAATCCATCAAAAACCAGCAAAGAGACGTCCAATCATCACCAAATGGAGCCTGAATTTTCGCCTATTGCGATGAACGGGGGTTCTTTCGGGACGGCCCTTTGCCTTGCGCAACTCAAGTGGGACTTGTACATTCGATCCATCGCTAAAAATACTTGAAAAATTGTTGT
>OZ010582.1:115985716-115995716 GCA_963932145.1 Acanthosepion lycidas | reverse complement strand
CTGTGTCCAGAAAAGAAAATGCTCGTTCGAACAGAAGAAAAAAAATAAAAAGGTTAATCGTAGTAAGTTGTGTGGCGTCTTTAATGAAACATGTATAAATGAAGTATTGCTCCCTAAATACACAGTATATATATATATGGTGGATGACAAATCGTGACTGCGGAAGACCAAATCTTGAACTGCAACTTTCTTAATTTTTAACACATTTTAACTTTCCTCATTTTGTGGCTGATGATATTTCAAATGGTTTTTAAGACCCTCAAGAGTCATGCAGTTCTTCCCACATTGCTGGCATGTCAGTCTTTCTGCTTCAGATTGCCTTTCTGTGGAAATGTCGTGTGAGCCCTCAAGCTGATCCACACACTTTATGGCAGATTGTACATGTATGGTCATCGGGGATGTCATATTGGTAGTTGAAATCACGATAAGTGTGGATCAGAAGTCCTGTATCTGAAAAGCAAAGGCGGCCACATTGATCACATGTAAGCGACTCATCGACCCGTATACTGGTAGAGGGCTGACGCCTCTCATATATCTGTCTGCACGTTTATACATCCATCCATCCAATCATATTTACACACACACACACACACACACACACACATATATATATATATATATATATATATATATATTATGTTGGTCACACCACGAACTCATTTTCATGACGCTTGACTCTACATTTGAATGATAACTCTAACATTTTTTAGACATTTCAAACAACATGTCTGGCTGCATACACACTTCCGGAAAATCCTCGTTGAAAACACAATTATACTTAAACATGAAAACAATAAACAAAAACTAAAAATTCTTGAAGCTATATACATAAAACAGTTGAAACCTAACCTGAACAAAATAAACTATGACATCTCCACAGATATTCTTAAATGCCTATAATTGGTTTATACCAACGGCTTTCCATACTTAATACTTGTCGTTTTCAATCTCGCGTGGTCATCTGTAACGTCACGAGCTGCGATGCGATTTTCGCTTCCGTGTCTCATATTCACGAGTTTGTCGTTGCTTGGAAATCTTTCATGCAACAAAAACAGACTATCATTATTGTTTTGTCCGTGTATTGTTTAATATATTGAGATGCAATTGTCATCTTGTCATGATAATGGCTTATGTGAGCCAAAAGCTTAGATAGGATTAAAAAAAAAAACAGTTATCAATATCGTGATTGTCTTTCATCTTTCAATGGTAATATTATTAAGCTTATCAGACAATATGCAAGGAATTCATTAAAATAAATAGAAAAAACTGGTCTATATTATTTAATGAAACATACATCAATATATATATATATATATATATATATATATATATATATATATATATATATATATATATATATATATGAATGTGTGTTTGTGTGTATTTATTGATGAATTGATTAGGTTAATTTATGCCGAAATCAGTTTTCCGTAAAAAAATAACATAGTAAAATGTCTTGTCAGATAAAAAAAAATATTCGGTTTCGTAAGAAAATAAAAAGATTTTTAGCATTTAACATATTGTGTAGACTATACATTTTGAAACTTTGAACAAAGCAGTTTGATTCTTTTTTAAATTAAGTTGAAATCGTTTTTGTTTTAAAAGAATAATGTATATTTTCAGGACATTCAGCATAAAAATTGGTATAGTTCATTGGGTGTGGTTTTTGTTTCTGTACATTCAGCTACCACTTTTATTCCACATTTGCTAACAATATAAAAAGTAGATATTGAAATATTATACAAGAACTCTTAGAACTACTACATAACAAACTCATCACATCCCGCCCCGGTTTAAAAAAAAAAAAAAAAATAAGTGACTTAAAAGCGGGAAAAGTGAAAATAGTCATAAAACTTGAAGCCAACTTTTAAACAAAGAATTCAAGATCACCTGTAAAGAACTAAAAGAAAAGAAGAAAAAAATATACTTAGGAAGAATAACAAATTTAATATTTTTGCTATTTTGAATAGGACTGACTATAATTAAAAGAACAATTTTGTTTCTATCCTAAGGTATACAGCCAAATATATAAAATTAAATAGAAAATACGAGCCACCATTATCAAACAGAAATAAACAGAAGTTGTATCCATGAAACTTAATGAAGATACAGGTAAGCATAACCGGGGCTAATTTATAGGTTTCTTCTTTTTATGTGCTGTGTCCTTTCAGGACGTAGGGCGGTCATGGACCTCTATTTCCCCCCTATTCCTTGTGGCTCTCAACAGGTTTTGTGTTTCTGCCAAACTACCCCAGACTCCGCCATCCACCTGCCCAAGCCCACCATGTATGTCATGCGCTGCTTTCCCCGTTTTTTCCGCTATTCTTTCCGAATCAGATTCCCCAAGCCTTTCTTTCTCATTACGTGTCCCAGAAATTTCATCTGCCTCTTCCTGATGTTAACCATAAGCTTCCTCCTTGTTTGCATCCTCTTCAACACCATGGTATTCTCAGCATCCTTCTGGAGAATCACATCGCCGCCGTCTTAAGTCGCTTCTCCATCCTTGAGGATACCGTCCAACATTCGCAGTCGACAAATCACATATTTTATAGGAAAATGTTAAATGCCATCAACCTAATAGCCCGCTACATCACATAATTTCTCAAAATTCTTATATTGTATATATAACTTATCTATAACTGCGAATAAGCTGATCCAGCCATACTTACTGAATACATAGAACATTTATCCCATCAATAAAATCTTTGATATATTGCACTCTAATTTAAGAATGGAACCCGAGCTCTAGGTGTTGTAAATGCCACTGTCAAAGAAACCATAAAAAAGATGTGTTGTGATACAAAAACGTTTCTGTTGTCGGGTAATTTTATGTTGCTTTAGTGCAGAGAAACCCTGTTGTTGGCTGATAGCTATATATGGCTTCTTGCATTTTGTGCATTTAAGTACATAAATCACATTTTTGGAGTTTCAGTTTAAGTTTTTATTTATTATGGATGTCGTTTTGGAGTTTTCAAAAGTGTAGGAGTTTTCAAAAGTGTAGGAGTTTCTTTCTATAATGATGTTACAAACCCCATATCTTTTTTTGTTGCATTTTGTGACTCCCTGTATTGTGTGTTGGTTAAATTTAGATGAGGTTAACACACTTTCAAATATAACCAGGGTAAATTTAATATTATGCCAATATATCAAACAGAGAATTATTCTTACCAACAAATACAAGAAAAAAATCTTCATGAACATATTTAAGCCAGAATTAAATCGATCATAACCCCGCACGCAAAAGGAGACAACATGCACACATGATGACCAAAAACAGTGAGCAAACCACTCACATACATGCACACACGCTCACATGCGGGTATCAGAGGAGCACAATATATATATATATATATATATATATATATATATATATATATATATATATATATATATATATACAAATATACAAGTTGACAAAAGCAAGGAACTACTCACGGGAACGCACACAAACCCCACACAACTTAGGAAGTACGTGTGTATGTATATACGTATACCCATAATAATTTTATGAATGGCACCCGAGCTGCAGACGTTGAAAATGACACTGTCACAGAAACCATAAAAATAGTAACATGCTCATATACACATACGGAAACCATTTATATTACAAATGAGATATATATAAATTTGAATGTCTCTAAACAGTCTACAAATGATTTAATTTGATGTTTGTTATTGATTTAAATTTTTTTTAAATTTTGGGGATTTTCTACGAAATAGTCGTTTAGAAAAATATTCTTAGAAAGTACATTAAAAGAATAAAATTTTATTTTAAAATATAAGTTTACTTCTAGTAATCTTTTTTTTAATCGCTTTAAAAAATTTTATTATTGATTATTAAGTTGACATCCATTTGAATTTTGTTCATGAATTTAACTCATGACTGTTTCTAGATAGGTAATCTCTTCTACTTAAATTTTAGTTAAGTTAATATGGGGTAATATTTGAAGATAATATTAAAGATCTTGCTCTGTCATATACTGTATACACACCCATGCAAATATCACATATACACACGTTACTTTACATGTTCAATCACTCATATAGGTACCCATGTGCTGATATACACAGGTAACTTCATATATTAACACCTACCTAAATATCAAAATTTTTTCCAATTTAAAGGTTTTATCCTCAATAATGATTATTAAAGTTTAGAGACATTCAAATTTATATCAAACATTATAATCTTTATGAACACCCAAAATAACACTTTCAAAGTAAAACAAAATAACAGCGTCTGTTTTTAGCCTTTTTTACAAAGAAAATTAGTGACATCATCTCTTCTCTCTTAACTTCTTTCTCTCTTTTTCTCTCTATGGGTTTTTTCTTCTCTACCCCTTCGATATCAATATATAACTTCCGTTAAGTTAACCGTTTAAATGTATCAATATCTGCTAACTCACTCATGTCTTATATCTCCCTCCTCACTTCGTTAATTTACATATGTTTAATACGGCCCGTCAAAAATGTGTAAATTTTCTTTTCATTTTTTGTTTGGAAGTAAAGTCTGATGATCCGCAGTCCTTTAAAAGGGCTCTGGTGAAATAATTTATTACATGGAACCTTAACGTGGTCTGTTTTTATTTAAATTATTTGCTCTGGATTTACATTGAGCTCTTTGGATTTTATCCTCCTTAGGTTTACCCATACGGATTACCTAGTTTTTCATAAACTATATATATATATATATATATATATATATATATATATATATATATATATATATATATATATATGCATAATAGTGACAAAAGGAAATTTAATCAACTGTAGGACTTTATAAAGGCATTTACAATTTTCCTTTTGTTTTTATTATTCACATTGTCTTTTTACAGATATACTCTACCTCACAAAATTTTTACATATATACACATGCACACACACACACACACACATATATATATATATATATATATATATATATATATATATGTGTGTGTGTGTGTGTGTGTGTGTGTTTGTATTTGTGTGTGTACGTGTGTGTGTACGTATGTGTGTGAGTGTACGTGTGTGTCTGTGTGTGTGAGTTTGAATCCCAGTCGGATCCATTACATTCCCTTAAGAAGAGGATTCATACCTTTCCCAAGGGTATTACCCTTGGGAAAGGCACGAATCCTCTTCTTCTCCCCCATCTGTGGGTAAATAGCGGACAGACTGAGTTCTATAACCTTGAGTGGCAACTGTTGAAAGGACTGAACATCAATTGCAAGAAGATAGAATGCATAGTTGTTAGCAAAAGGAAGAGCCCAATATGAAAATTACAAATTGGAGATACCACAATCAAACAAAACAATTTAAATATTTGGATAAACATAGAAAAAACTGTGAATTCAAATCCCGCCAGGAGAGTCTATGCTGCTCAAGAAGCAACACTTATACTATGGCTGCAGCACACATGGTGCCCCTAGACATGGTGATATATATATATATATATATATATATATATATATATATATGATAATTTTTTGTTTAAAAATATGATTCCTTCGCTACATAATGTAGCGAAGGAATCATATTTTTAAATAAAAGAATTTTATAATATAAGCTCTACTTCTGTATAGAGCACTGTCTTCTTAAAAATAAAAACAAAAATACTAAGGAACTCTGGATTATGCACCCAACGTGTTCTTTTCTATTTTCTGCATACCTGCGCACTATATATATATATATATATATATATATATATATATATATATATATATATATATATATATATATATATATGTCGGCTTATATAATAATAATTAACAAAGACTGTGCATAAACACAGCGCTGAAGATAGAGTATAAAAAAATCTATGAAAATATACTTATTTTCTGATGTTTCCGCGACTTAATGTTTCATGTGACGACGCGGTTTTCTGGGCGAACGAACAATTGTCACGCGATGGGAAAGGACAGAAAAGTTAATTAATTAAGGTAATGCGTGTGTGTGTGTGTGTCTCTCCGTGTTGGGGAATATGGCTTCTATCTGTGTCCATTCTGTTTTATATTTTAGTGTATATATGAAACACCTTTAAGAATTTGCGTCCTGGGTATGACGATAAACTAAGTCCAACAGCAATGACTCTGATAATACGTTTTTGAAAAAATCATCTTACCAGCAACACGTTTTTGAAAAAAAAAAATATTACCAGCAATACGTTTGAAAAAAAAAAAATATTGCCAGCTATACATTTTTGAAAAAAAAATATTGCCAGCTATACATTTTTGAAAAAATAATATTGCCAACTATATGTTTTTGAAAAAATAATATTACAAACTATACATTTTTTAGAAAAAATATTAACAGAAGTGAATTTTTGACAAAACAAAAATATTTCCAGGAAAAAAAATTAATTATTTACATTATTCGGACTATTGTCCTCATCTTTGTCGCCATATTTATTACAGCATTTCGGTAATTGTACGCTCTGGCCTTCTTCAGGTGGTTGGAATGTCGAACTGAACCCTTTATTTCACTCACTGCGGTAGACTGTTCTAGTTCCACGTGCCATGTTAAATGGATGTCAGTTATCAGTTATCTCCAGTTAATTTCACTCTAAAAGTTCTTCACTGCTTTAACCGGGTATTGAACTCTCACTCTTTGGGTTCTGTCACTGGATCTAACTAACGCTTTTATCCACTGTGCCATGTGTCCAACTACATGGCACAGAAGAAGGCCGGAACGTACAACGGCCGAGCGTTGTAAAAAAAATGGCGACAAAGATGAGGATAATAGTGCAAATAATGTATATAATGTACATAATACCTCATCTAAGAAATATGGACAAAAAAAGTTGTTGGCATTAAATGACCCATTGAGGTGTTGATATGACGTAAAACAAAGCAAACGAAACTAAACCTTTAAGAATTTAATAAATGCCATTCAGATTGACCAAGTGAAAATATTTTACCTAAAGCCTATACTCAATCAAGACGACGATTCTTCATATTATGCAGTTCTGAAAAAGAATTAATACACTCAGTCCTTACACAATCTGCAAATTCCTGGAGAATAAATATCGAGTCAATTAAAGTAGTTCTTCTTGGAATCGAATTTAACAATATATAAAATTTATTGGCCACTATCGGAGCGAGAAGTCACAAATCCCTCTGTTTGTCTACTTACCTCTCTCTCTCTCTCTCTCTCTCTCGCTCTCTCTCTATCGACTTCTCTCTCACTTTCTTTCTCTCTTTGAATCCCTCCCTCTCCTACATCCACCTTCTCTCCACTTCTCCCTCTTCTTCTCTTTGTCTCTCTCCTTCTCCCATTCCCCCTCCTCTCCCTACCTCTCTCCATCTCCCCCTCTCTCTTGTCAACTCAATCAAAATAACCAGAACCAAAAGACGGCTCTTTCTAAAAAATTTTGATAAGTATGTCACAAAGAACAGTTGGAATCTTGTCATATTTTGGGAAGGATATTCGAATAATCCAGAACCTATCCTAGCAGCAAACCACTTGCATATAAATAGAAAATGATTTCAGTAAATATACCAAAAATAGAAAAGAGTGTAAGACAAGGATGCGTCTTTTAACCAGACTAATTCAATTTATACAGTGAGGCAATTCTGAGAGAACTAGAAGTCGTAATAGAATTCTTTATTGGTTGCCATAATCCTAACAACATAAAATATGCAAATGAAATAGAGTTGAAGAGTGTTGATGGCAGACATAGAAAGGAAACTACAAGAACTCCCACAGAAAGTAGTGAGGGAAAGCCAAAAGAAAGGACTGAACATCAATTGCAAGAAGATAGAATGCATGGTTGTTAGCAAAAGGAAGAGCCCAATATGAAAATTACAAATTGGAGATACCACAATCAAACAAAACAATTTAAATATTTGGATAAACATAGGATGGAAAATGTAACTCTGAAATCCAAAGGCACATTGAGATTGTATAATATGCCTTCCAAAAGCTAAGCAAAGTATTAAGAAACAGAAAAAATGTTATTAGAAACAAAGAAAAGAGTGCTGAAGTGTTATATAATAACAGTCCTCCGATATGGCAGTGAATAATTTCCCTATCAGAAAGAGAGCAATACAGATGCAGAAGGATATGCACCTTTGTTTTCTAGATTACGGAAAAGTGTTTGATAAATATGTCACAAGGAACTGTTAGAACTGCTAGGTAACCTTGGCATATTTTGGGAAGAATGATCCAGAATCTATATAAGCAGCAAACTACTTGCATATAAATAGTAGATTAATTCAGTAAATATACCAAAAATAGAAAGGAGTATAAGACAAGGATGCGTCTTTTAACCAGACTAATTCAACTTATACAGTGAGGCAATTCTGAGAGAACTAGAAGTCGTAATAGAATTCGTTATTGGTAGCCTTAATCCTAACAACATAAGATAGCACTCACAGGAAGTTAATCTACAAGAACTTCTATAGAGGGGAGTGAAGGAAAGCAAGAAAAAATAAAAGTAAACTCCAAGAAAAAAGAAAGGCACAGTTGTCAGCAGAAGGAATGGCCCAACATTCAAATTACAAATTGAAAATACCCAAATCAAGCAGGTACGACAATTTTAATACTTGGGAAGTGTTTTAACAGCAGACAGAAAGTGCATCACTGAAAGCTGTAGACGGGTTGGTATGGCGAAATAGCTAAGCAAAGTATAATGAAATTTCGCTAGAAACAAATAAATGAATACTTAACTATTATGCAATATCGGTCATCTATTATAGCCGTGGATTCTGGTGAATCTCATCATAGATGAAGAAGACTTGAAACAAGAAAAATGTGGTTCCATATTCAGATTCTGTTAATACCATGGATTGAACATTTAAGCAATGTCGAAGTTCTAGAGAAAATAGAAAAAAAAAAATTGAACACTTACACTTAACAGCAGAACGAGAGAGCTAAAATTTCTAGGGTGCTTAATGAGGAAAGAAGGCTTGGGAAATTTAACACTGACGTGGCATATTGAAAGCAAAAGGGACAGGAAGAGAGCGTATAACGGAACGAATTTATTAACATGGATGGTAGAACATGGTTTGAGGGAGACAACAAAAAGAGGAAATAAAAAAAATTCGTCTTTTTATTACAAAGGACAGGAAATTGCAGAAAGCCATTATCACCAACGTCCTGAAGGAATAGGACACAGAGAAGAGGGGATGCCGCTTGTCCGGTTCGACGTGAAGCTTGTTTTCAGCGAAATGTTTTCGAGTTATCTCCCTTAACATTGAGGTCATCAGCATGATACTAGGTGTCACTGTTTGTTCCCTAGATTCGATTGCAGTCTTTACTTCACAGAGAAATCGTAATGTCATTAAAATTTAACGGCAATATATTCATAAATAAATAAAATGGAGAACTGATGATATGATTGATAGAAATTGAAGTGGCAAACATACGTCACTACAGACGCAATAGTGACTTCTGATCGCCTGCAGACAAAAAAAAAATTATTAATTAATAACTTAAAATACTGTGTTCGGAAAATAACGGATCCCTGTAATTCTAGAAACATACACACAACCAATACACCAAATTAAAAAGCAAAAATAAAATCATCCTTGATAATAGCTAAAAGTATGGCCGAAAGCGCTCGGAATTACAAATTACATGACATTTGGGCCGTTTCCATACACGCAGTGTCAGGAAAAGAAAGTGCTCATTCGACTACAAGAAAAAATAAATAAAAAGCCTAATCGTAGTAAGTTGTGTGACGTCGTTAATGTAACATATATAAATAAAGTATTGCTCCCTAAATACACAATATATATATATATATATATATATATATATATATATATATATATATATATATATATTGGTTGGATTGATGTGAGTTTGTGACCCTGGGTTTCACGCTTTTGCGATCGTCAGAAAAACCCTGACGATCGTGAAACCCAGGGTCACAAACTCACATCGATCCAACCAAATATGTTAGCTCTATCACTGATATTGAGCGCTTTCTAATAAGTACCGCGCATATAATATATAAATAATAATAATAATAATATATATATATATATATATATATATATATATATATATATATATA
>OZ010582.1:115970716-115978216 GCA_963932145.1 Acanthosepion lycidas | reverse complement strand
TACTGCGATCAGAGAACATATTCAACAGACGGTTTGTAGTCGTGAGAAAATTTGCTGTCACTTGATCTCTCGTGTAAGCCATCAACGTAGACTCGTATTTAGTCAATTTATAAGAAAAACCTCAGTTTGAAACTTTTCCGTACATGCATTTGTATTTTTTTCGGAATAAGTAAATTTTTTGTTCTCTACAAAAAAAAAAAAACACTTTCTTTTTAATAAGAAACTGTCTTTTTAAATACACGGTCAATCTATTCCACTGAGAGTCTCGTGTATTGTATATATATATATATATATATATATATATATATATATATATATATATATTCTTTTAATTTTTTTTATCTTCTTTCTTCGCAATTATCTTTCTGAGGGGATATGTTCATTTTGTTTCACCTCTCTACACTGACTCGGATTCAAGTCTTCCGGAGTCTGTCGACGGTTTGTGATCAACCTATAATTATTTTAGTATTGTTCTGTTGTTTATTAGCTGACTAGAAGCGCCAGATGTGTGTAATTAACCTAAAAGTCGTCTTCGCTTCCGACTAATTGTTATCGTACACTTCGAAGTTCATCCCAACAGATACTGGTGCCAAGTCAATTACAATTTAGACAGTTAACCCCTCATCTTCTCCTGATTAGTGTAAACCTTATAGAAATTCCTCGTCTTAATTCTTTTTTGTTGTTCAATATTAAATTTATTTTTTGCTCCAATTTTCCAACGTGCTGGTATAATTCCTAATCAAAGTTCGAATATTACTATATAATACGCAAAACTTTTCTTTGAGTTTAGAAGAAAAAAAAACTTACTTTATGATTTAAATGTTTGTTTGTTAAATACATAGCCTTATCTCTTAAACAAATGGATGAATGTTTTAAGTTCAGATTTAATTAAAACTCCAATTTGATATTAAACGTATCAAATGAACCGTCTTCATACTTGAAATATTCAGCATTCAATGACCTAATGTTACGGTAGGTTGAAATTGATAAAATCTTTCTTCTGAAACCGTTTTCGGAGAAATAACCTTCTCATGTCCACAAATTCTAGTACTGATAAGTGTTTAGTTCCTAACCTTTCAGTACCCTGGGTAAGACGATAAACTACGCCCAGAAGCCATCAGGAGGTTTTGAGGAACGTGGGACAACCTCTTAATTGCTGGTGTTCACAGATCCACCCTAACCTGGGGTTGTAGCAACTGTTAGGGTCCCAACAATCCTTAATACTTAATCCCCAAACTGGTGTTAAAACACTATGAATGTATAAAAATAGATTTCAATATCAGCAATAAATTTTTTGAAGAAAAATTTATTACCAGTAATACATTATGATTAGCAATACATTTTTCAAGGAAAAAATATTACCAGAAATACATTGTTGAAGGAAAGAATATTACCAGCAGTAAATGTTTGAAGGAAAACAAATATTACCAGCAGTAAATGTTTGAAGGAAAACAAATATTACCAGCAGAAAATGTTTGAAGGAAAAAACATTACCAGTAGTAAATGTTTGAAGGAAAACAAATATTACCAGCAGTAAATGTTTGAAGGAAAACAAATATTACCAGCAGTAAATGTTTGAAGGAAAAATATTACCAGCAGTAAATGTTTGAAGGAAAACAAATATTACCAGCAGTAAATGTTTGAAGGAAAACAAATATTACCAGCAGTAAATGTTTGAAGGAAAAATATTACCAGCAGTAAATGTTTGAAGGAAAACAAATATTACCAGCAGTAAATGTTTGAAGGAAAAATATTACCAGCAGTAAATGTTTGAAGGAAAACAAATATTACCAGCAGTAAATGTTTGAAGGAAAACAAATATTACCAGCAGCAAATGTTTTTAAAGGAAAACAAATATTACCAGCAGTAAATGTTTGAAGGAAAACAGATATTACCAGCAGTAAATGTTTGAAGGAAAACAAATATTACCAGTAGTAAATGTTTGAAGGAAAACAAATATTACCAGTAGTAAATGTTTGAAGGAAAACAAATATTACCAGCAGAAAATGTTTGAAGGAAAAAATATTACCAGTAGTAAATGTTTGAAGGAAAACAGATATTACCAGCAGTAAATGTTTGAAGGAAAACAAATATTACCAGCAGTAAATGTTTGAAGGAAAAAATATTACCAGCAGTAAATGTTTGAAGGAAAACAAATATTACCAGCAGTAAATGTTTGAAGGAAAACAAATATTACCAGTAGTAAATGTTTGAAGGAAAACAAATATTACCAGCAGAAAATGTTTGAAGGAAAAAATATTACCAGTAGTAAATGTTTGAAGGAAAACAGATATTACCAGCAGTAAATGTTTGAAGGAAAACAGATATTACCAGCAGTAAATGTTTGAAGGAAAAAATATTACCAGCAGTAAATGTTTGAAGGAAAACAAATATTACCAGCAGTAAATGTTTGAAGGAAAACAAATATTACCAGCAGCAAATGTTTTTAAAGGAAAAAAAAATATTACCAGCAGTAAATGTTTGAAGGAAAACAGATATTACCAGCAGTAAATGTTTGAAGGAAAAAATATTACCCGCAAAATGTTTGAAGGAAAACAAATATTACCAGCAGTAAATGTTTGAAAGAAAACAAGTATTACCAGCAATACAATTTTCGAAAAAAATATTACTAGCAATAAAAATCTTGTCTGCATTAAATAACCCCTTGAGGTTGATATGTCGTAAAACAAAATAAATCAAACCAATCTAAACCAAAGAATACATATTCTATTCATATGAATCTATCCTAAAAATCTTGTCGGCATTAAATAACCCATTTAGGTTGATATGCCGTAAACCAAACCAAATCAAACCAAATCATTTTGTCTTTAATTTTCTTTTCGTTATATGTGATAACCATTTTAGGTGTGACTGCTGTGGGGAAATCTTCAGGTGATGTAATTTTCTTATTTAACAAACTCTGTGATTCTCTAGCGTCAGTCTACAAGACCTGACGAAGGATTGTCTTCTTAAAGAACTTGAAGATTTTTTTGTTCGAAACTAATTTTTAATTATAAAAGAAAACGGTTGTATATAGCTGATAAGGTAGACATTTCCAAACGTGTTGGATGCCATGCATGACAGCCATATTAGTGTCTAGATTTAATGAGGCTAATTAAGAACATAACAAGAGTTTATAGTTTATTATATTTGTTTTTTCTACCATTTTTCGGTGCGTCCCAATACTAACCTTAGCTTCGGTTTTCCTATCTCCTATATCAATTTTCTGTCCTAATTCCTTCATAGTCTTTTAACAGGGGTAGATGTTTATCTCCTGTTTCTTGCTTAGGATTGGTTTTCCGGTTCCTTCTAAAGTCTACTTCAACTCTATACCTCTAACGTCTCCGATTAACCTCTGAAATTTTATCTAATATTTTTTTTAATTTTTTATCCTCAGTAGATAGGTTAATCTATCGTCCGGTTCACACTCCTTTCCAGTCTTATGTGCAGGAGTAGAAGCTTTTCCCTCTGAGTCCTGTTTAGGATTGAATTTCCGGCTTTTTCTAAAGTATTTTTATTCTCTTTCATTCCCAGCAGTCCTTTGCATCTTAGTGGCATAGTCTCACTAGGAAAAATTGACTTAAATAAAGTAATACATACAGTAAGGTATTTGAAATGTTTTGAGTAGTGTTAATTTTAAATTAAGCACTTTTTTTCTGATTACATATATGCTACTAAAAATGTGTAGTCCACTCAACAATGCTCTTCCTACAAAGTGGCGTTTAAGTCAAATTTCAAGAAGTGAGTAAGGCCGAGGACTTTTTCGCCTATCCTCATATAATATTCCCATTCTTGCAAAATAAGAGGAGACGACCGAAGACATTATTTATGAGGTGTTTGGGTGCGGGATGAGTAGATGACACGAGTCCTTGAACAAGGCACTGGCGAGTCACGTCATCACAGATGTGTTCTAAGGGATCATAAATGTCTACTTAGGAGTATTATCTTAGTAGTCATCTGAACACTGAAAAAGATACAGAACAAATTTCATTACCAAATATTCAGCTTTTTCTTTTGTATCCTCTAGATGATTAAACATTTAAGGGAAAGGCCAGTGAATCAGAAAAAAAGAAAAAAAAAACTTTTGTTCTGATAAATTTACGATAAGATCGATATCTTTGCACAACAAAGGAGAGTAGCCACACAAATCCAAATACAGAGTTCGATTGCTGTTCAGCTGTTCACTTTATGCCTCTTGCTGTTTTAAAGAAATATCTTCATTAGTACTGGTTTAACCCAAGATCAGAAACGTCTCAGGCTATGAAAAAGCTACTCACAATTTAAATGAGAAAATTCCCCGCTGCGTTTAATCTTGATGGCCGGCGATTCATAAATCTTCTTAAAACTTGAATAGATAAACATTTTCATTCAAATTCATTAAAATAATTTGACTTTCTAAACTTAGCTTAGATGTGGCACAAGGCCGAATATATGGGCCACTAAGAGAGGATGAAGCTCACTACTAACTCGTAATTGTTTCAGCAAGACAAGCTTGCTAACCATTACGCCATAATGAGGCACACCAAACTCAGCAAAGTATAGTTTAATTCTTATTTATTTCTGTTGTTTACAGAAATTGTTGCACAAGGCCAAAGGGGAAATAGGGAGAGGTTTGTCTTCATTAGCTATACTTGTCCAAATTAATCAGAATCGCAACCTATTCATACTATTCATTTCTGATAATACAGAAATTGTCGCAGATGGCCTTGGGGAAACCTGGAGGGGCTTATTTTCATTAGCTATCCTAGTCCTAGTTAATCAGATTCACGACCCATTCATTCATTACAATTTACTCATTCACCACAAGAACTTATTCATCACCTCTCAATCTTGTATATACCACAATACGGCATATTCACAAATCACCCCATGACATAAAAAAAATGATTAAAGTGAAAAATGTCTTCTTTTTTTTTTTTTTTTTTTTTTACAAAAATATATAAAAATTTCATGATTCATGAAATATGAACTGGGATAAAATTAAAACAAATGTTAGTACGGCCCGTCCACCCCTCAAAATAATAAGAGTGGCCGCTGTATTCAGTCGATAGACAGAATCAAGAAGCACACTCACTAATGGAATGGGAAAGATGAAAATAAATGACGGAATGGGAAAAATATGTTTTAATTCTCTCTGCTGTCGATATGCAGGGTAATTGAAAAGGAAATCCCATTTTTTGTATGATGGATTTTCCCGTGTAGTAAAGATTATAGTTAGACGGGGAATTCCATCATACATAAAATAAGGAGTTACATTTCAATCAACCTGTATATTGAAAATGTGCGTGAATCACGTTGATATATTGAATGCAGTCAGTCTATCAGCATACAGTACCTGGTGTTTTGGCACCGGTTACTATAGCGCATGCGTATGGTCAGGACGAAAAAATACAGGTGATTTTCGAAGCACAAGGCCAGAAGTATGATGTCACCCACTGAAGATCGAACACCCTACTCAGTACTAATTGCTCTAGAGAGACAAGCTTGCTAAGTATTATACCACCTCGAAGTGTCTAAATTATTTTCTAAGCATAGCACAAGGCCGAATGTATAGAGTACCCACTGACGCTAGAACTCTTACCCAGTCATAATTGATCTAACGTGACAAGCTCGCAAACCATTAAACCACGTCGAAGTGCTCGAAATAACATTTCTAAGCGTAGTTTAGATGTGGCACAAGGCCGAAACTATAGAGCACCCAGTGAGGATCGAACACACTTCTCGGCCGTAATTAATCTAGCGAGACACCCTACACCACTTGGAAGTGCTCAAAATAATTTTATTAGCGTAATTTATATGTGGGACAAGGCCGACAGTGTGGAGCACTAAGTGAGGATCGAACACACTTCTCAGCCGGTTAAATCTAGCGAGACACCCTACACCACGTGGAAGTGCTCGAAATAATTTTATGAGCGTAAATTAGATGTGGCACAAGGCCGACAGTGTGGAGCACCCAGTGAGAATCGAACACATTTCTCGGCCGTAATTAATCTAGCGAGACACGCTACACCACGTGGAAGTGCTCGAAATAATTTTATGAGCGTAATTTAGATGTGGCACAAGGCCGAAAGTGTGGAGCACCTAGTAAAGACCGAACACACTACTCAGTCGTAATTTATCTAGCGAGACAACCCTGATAACCAGTTACACCACGTCAAAGTGCCCGGATGAACGAAGATAGGATCTCTAATTAATTTCTTTCTATACAGTGAATTAGCTGAAGGGAAAAGACATGCGCACAAGCTGGAATTGAGATATAAAGATTGCATCACGAACACACTGAGGAGGCAAATCCTAAGTAAAGAGTCTTGGAAAACCTTGCTCTAAATGGTTCATACTGGAGGTAAGCAATGCACAATGGTAAATGAGGAATTATCGTGTTGATCATGAAAAACTCAAGCGATACATTCATAAGGGTCTCGGTGTTACTTCCCCGAAAAACCTGCTACAAAATTTGATCAAAAATGTAACGAATGAGATCACAAGATGGTTAAGTCTAAAAAATAATGAAATACACCGGATAGAGGGAAATCATTCATTACACCTGATGTGACATTTATAGAATAACTACTACAAAAAGTACAACATCGTTATTAGGTTGGTGCAAAAATAATGTCGTTTTCTCACATAGAAACATATGTGAGAAAACGACATTATTTTTGCACCAACCTAATACATATGCGCAAGACAATTGTAAGACCCTAGCAAGAATAAAAAGCCACATCTACAATACCAATATTTGAGGATAGGCTAAGCGATGGCAATACTCAGAATCGAATCGCAGCCATCATATATATATATATATATATATATATATATATATATGTATGTATATATGAAAATATCTCAGAGTTAACCTGTAGAAAAGACAATATTTATAAATATAAATGACAATAGAAAAACAGTAATAGTTGCCGACGCATTTGGTCCAATGTGGATTTCTCAAGGCAAAAAAAAAAACAAGTGTATTTATTTAAACAAAGTAAATAATAATAACAAAAAGAAAATGTCCTTAGTAACTGGAAGAATTTAGAGAACGCAATTTTCATACTGTTAACTGAAAATAACGTCAATTGCTGTCACTTGTAGAGATATTGTTATTATTGCTGTGCTGACAGATTCAACCATTTTCTTTTGATTTCACGTCTGCACATTGGACGAAATGCGTGTTACAGTTTTTCTATTGTCATATATATATATATATATATATATATATATATATATATATATATATATATATATATATATATATATATCTGGGTGAGGCTATATACGCCCCCGAAAATATAAAATTTGGTCGAGCACTTTAGAGGGAAAGCGCGAATTTTTAAACAGTTAATGCTACTGCTGAAAATGCAAAGTTATTCTATGAATCGAGCATTCTGAGTCCCTAGCGAGTTTATTCAAAAATAAATACATAAATATTAAAATTCCTCTCTGGCAATCACATCTCATCACTGATGAGCTGTGATACAGCGAAACAATCTGTCTGTCGATGAC
>OZ010582.1:115853216-115968216 GCA_963932145.1 Acanthosepion lycidas | reverse complement strand
GAATAATGCAGCATATGTTATTAAGCCTCTGCCCAACCAACTGATGCTTGCCATCACCATAACAATATCAGAGTTATTTGCCCTTTTTGGAATTGTTAAAATTATTTGTTTGATGACGTATAACTTCGGAACTTCTATATGATGCGTCCCTTCATAATGGGTGCAATGAGTCCTTGCTCTAAGCATGTTGTATCCTCTTACTACTCTTCCCAGTACCTGTTTTGCTATCTATTTGCACAAGCCTATTTGATAGACTATTTACAATATTAGGACTATTGTTCTCATCTTTATTGCTATTTCACAACGTTTCGGCCGTTGTACGCTGTTTGATAAGTAGTTTACTCAGTGTTTCCCTCTGTACCTCTTGCTATCAATATCTCCTGTGAATGTCAAATACTTTAGGCTTTTTTTCTTTATAATATCTCACCAAATTTTGAGTACCTTTGTCTGATCCTAATCACAATTCAGTTTTCGTTTCCGTTTTCCTTAAAAACTTCCTGGTAGCTCGCATGTATGGTATTCTCAGCTGCATAACTCTCTAGTGCTAAGTTACTTTGTCGTTTATCAGGATACTGTTCATCATTCACTGAGGGAAGTTAAGAGGGCCATGATCCACGACTTTCTGAGTGGACACGGCGCATAAAATATGAAATCGTTAAAACTATGTCAGATCTTTCGCACCCCTTATGTTATTGTCTTCTGCTGGGAGAAGCCTTATAGAATGTCAATCTCACAGTCTATTGTCATGACTTCCAAGTATCAGATACTTATATGTTATATACCGGACCTAATTGATATGTTCCAATCTTCATAAATACGTTGGACATTATTGTAAGTGGGGGTAACATGATGACAACGTATTGCACCTACTAGCTGTGGTTTACCTATTTCATGCCGCTGGCGAGTATTATATTCTGTTGATGTTATAAACACTACCATTTCATTTCCAACTTCCGCTTTGGTTATTGCTCATTCAGTAATACTTTCTAAGTTACAACACATAGATAGATAGATAGATAGATAGATAGATAGATAGATAATGAGCTGAATGGCATTGTCTTATATACCGTACCTATGAACACTAATAGGTGTGTCCACTCCTCATAAATACGTTGGACACTATTGTAAGGGGAGGTAATATACTGTGTAAGTAGTTCACCACTGGCAGTGGTTTACCTATTTCACGCCGCTGGCGAGTATTGAATTTTGTTAATGTTATTAACATTACCATTTCATTTCCAACCTCCGCTTTGGTTATTCCTCATTCAGTAACACTTTCTAAGTTACAACAGAAAGGAAGACTATTTCACAATTAAATAAGTCTTTCAAAATCTTTATCTTTTTGTTCGTTGATAACCTTATTTTATCTAATGAAATTCGTTAATTAATACATTTTAGGTTATTTTAAATATATTTTATTCATTATTCATCATTTGATTTGATTTACTGCTTTTTTAGCAATCCTTGTTTGACCGATGACAAAATATGAAACAAAAACAGCAATTTTAAATGAGTCTTTAGTAGGCGTAAACACTAGGGAAACACTACGTGAAAAAGCCAGTAAATATGTAAAAAAACAAACGCCAATACCCAATGATGTTCAATAACAAAAATTCTCAAGCCATTTCGACTAAATTGAACGGTAAAAATCACACTGTTCACTGAATATCCAATAAATCGATTTGATATTTCAATTCTGTCTCCCATCAAACCGAGAAATCAATGTATTTTGTTCGTATTATATAGATGAATGGATATCGATCCCGGTTGCCTTGAACTCATTTTTATTTTATTTTCTGTTTTAATTTCCTCTTGAATGTTATTTTGTTAATAAAAACCTGATCCTAAGGAAAAAATAAGCAAATGATTATAGTTCTTCTGCTGATAATCACTGTTGTCCTTTTTTCTGGACATTCATCAAATTAAAGGACTTCCACTATATTTTTCTCATTTGCATGAAGCCGACGCAAAAATGTAGGGATGTACGAATCGGTGGTAAAATAAAGATAGACAATTTCATTTAATTCCAATTTCAACTTTAATATAGAACACTAATAAAAGAATCAACCCAAAGTGTTTGCCATGTGTTATCGACGTCAATATCAATCAGTTCAGCTGTTTGGATAGATGGGCATCAGACAACGGAAAATGTAGCACTTAAATCTGAACGTTTATCATTCTGTGATAACCACTGTGTTTTTCGTTTTCAGCGGCCATGCAAAACCCATTTTTCATTACCTGTAGCAACAAGATTAAAAATGAAAAGTCATTCCGTGCTAAAATACTGTAACATATGTTGCGTTCTGTTCTCAAGCGAAAGCTAAATACGGAACTCGAAATTCCAGTTTGAAAGTTTTTCTCCATTTTTACTTAAGATATGTTTGGAGAGTAGAACGTGACGCGTTAAGATTTCGCGCCAAGTCTCTGGTGCTTTGATGCTGGCCCAATTCAATAGAATCTCTTTCAAAAGTTCTACAGAGTCTTTCAAAACGAGGCCTTTCGGGCATGTGGCAATCACCATTTTACAAACCTTTAAATTAGGTACAGCCACTTTTTCGCTAAGATTTTGATACCTAAGGTTTAAAAAATAATTCTAAAAAAGGAAAATGTATTCTTAAGGCTTTCTTTTTAGCTTTAATTGAAAGCTAAATGCTTACATTTACTATTTCCAGTTAGCAAAATACTCTGGTATATTTCGAATAGAAATTATATTGATTAGAATCTCAACTTTTTGCTCGCTTTCAGAATCGTTTAAATTTAGCCATTTTTGACACATTTGTAAACAAAGTTTAAATTTAAATTAATTCTCGGTTTTAAAACTCTTCCAAAAATAAAATACATTTTTCTGAAACTTCATTTGAATATTAGCTAATTTAAAGTTAATTAATCTGATTTGAAAAATGTTATTGACTTTAAATTTAAAATAACAGAGAAATGGATTTTTAAAACAAACAGTAGAACAATTAAGTACTTGTCAACACCTTGTCAATAACTTGACGAGGTGCTGACACTTTTATTATTGTTCTAGGAGGCCTTATCTGTTAAAACATAATTTAAGAAAATGAACGTCTTTCTATATAATTTTTAAATACACAGTGATCTTAAAAATATTGGAAAATGTTTTCCGTAATCTAATTTTAGGAACGTCTAATTTAAATTTATTATCGCCATCGCTCTTATTTTTTGATTATGTTGTGTATGGTCAACCATATTTTCAAACAGGGGCATCTTACATATACATAAAAAAAATATTTTAAAAATATTGGGTTAAAACGACTTTTAATGAACTTTTAATTTTCGATTCGTTTTCATTCATTTCAATATCACCTAAATTCTGAAGTAATGCAGAATTTTAAACGATTTAAATTATTTGATTAAATTTTGAAAAATAAAAACAATTTTTGTAACAAATAATTATTCCTCCAAAACAGAATTCTTCTTAATACAATAGTGTTCTTAATAAATCTTATTTATAAAAGCAATTAAAAGTTTTTCTAGTTTAATAATATCATAGTTTTATTGCATTTGTTATTTTACAATTCATAGCAAATTTTCGATGAATGGGTTTTGACTGTTTCACAAAATAAATTTATAATTTGTATTCTCCAAGGAGTCCTTTTTTTAACTAAAAAAAAAAAAAATCCCCTTTCTGAAAATTGAATTTCTCGAAATTTCTTGAAATTAAGTAAGTGGGTGGTAACATATGCAAAAAAAAAAAAAAATAACAAGATTTCCTAAAGCAAAATTTCAATAATAATTTAATTCATTTCAGAATGTGTCCTGAAAATTTTATTAAAATCCGACAATTATTCGAGTATAAAAAAATAATTTGATCTTTTTTCTTAATACTAACATAAACATTTTGACGATAAAACTTTGTTTTTATTGAGTTTGGGACCTTTTCCCATCCAGCTATGATGTTTATTCGGCAAAAAAGTAGAGGTACCTACTTTAAATTCACAGCTGACTTGAGTCATCACTGTATCTACATACACTGCATAAATGTTTTGTATCATACGACCACGTCACGTTGTTAAGCAACGTCGAACCTTGTCATTACCTAAATGGGTGAACGCTTTGGAATACCAGGTGCTGTATGCTTGGGTGTGCCAGTGTTGTAAAGTGTAATGGCTCGAAACTGTTCAGCGCAGTTTCATACCCAATCGACCTTAGTTCTGCCTTCGTTGGTTGACTTCGAATTCATGACAATGGAATACGTAATTACATTCCGAACACCTAATATTTCTATTTACACTTATAACTAAAAAGAGGTATTTGAAATTTATAAGGCATTTAATGAGGAAAGGTAAATACTTAGAAAGATGTATTTAAAATTTCGCGGACATTTGACGAGGAAAGGCTTATACTTAAAAAGAGGTATTTGAAATTCCTAGGATATTCAATGAAGAAAGGTAAATATGTAGAAAGAGGTATTTGAAATTCGTAGGGTATTTAAAGTGGAAATGTAAGTACTTAGAAAGTGGTATTTGAAATTTCTAAGGAATTTAATGAGGAAAGGCTTATACTTAGAAAAAGGTATTTGAAATTCTTAGGGTATTTAATGAGGAAAGGTAAATACTTAGAAAGAGGTATTTGAAATTTCTCAGACATTTAACGAGGAAAGGCTTAAACTTAAAAAAGTGGTATTTGAAATTTATAAGACATTTAATGATGAAAGGTAAATACTTAGAAAGAGGTATTTGAAATTTCTATGGTATTTAACGAGGAAAGGCTTATACTTAGAAAGAATCATTTGAAATTTCTAAGGCATTTAACGAGGAAAGGTAAATACTTAGAAAAAGGTATTTGAAATTTCCAAAGCATTTAATGAGGAAAGGCTTATACTTAGAAAGAGGTATTTGAATTTCTAAGGCCTTTAACGACGAAAGGTATAGAAAGAGATATCTGAAATTTTCAGGACGTATAACGAAGGAAAAAAATTAGAAAATTAGACCCTCAAATAGTGAAAGGAAGTGGGACAGAAGAAAACATCTAGTTTATACAAATAGATGGCAGAATCAGGTAATGGCTAGGATAATTTTGCTAAGAGCGAAAAAGGAAAGGAAATTGTGGAGAGCCGTGTTCACTCACGTCCTGAAAGGGAACAACAGCACATAGAAAAAGAAAGTTAAATTTGTCTGCAACAAGGATGACATTTAGTCAAAATAAATAAATAAATAAAAAACAGTCTCCTGCCAATATTTCAATCAGGGAGGAATAACCTGTCTACGATAAAAAAGCTAGTTCCAAAATGTGGGTTTCATCTACGTACAAATGCTTAATATAGTGAAATGTGTATTTCTCGCAGACACCAGGCAGTGACGAACTGTTTGTAATTAGAGTTGGCCAAAAATATATAGAGAGACGGCGGAGAATTTTTGAGAAATTGGAAGGAAAATGGATGAGACAAATTCGCACACCGCTTCTAACAAACCTATTGGCTAAGCCAGATGTCTTGCTAATCAGAAATATTACGCCAATGATGACGCTGACAAGCAACGTTAGTATTAATGTCAACACCACGTTTTCTTCATCCGGTTTCAAGTATTATCGATATTTACACTTTCTTCTTGGGGGAAAATAATTAGCCATGTTCTCCCATATTACCAAAGCTCTTTCTACGTAATTTCATGTCCTACCATAACGATAGCTGCTGTAAGCCTCAGCAGAGGCTGAGGCAGTAACAAACCGAACAGAAACGATCAATAACACTGGGAAAGAATTACCTGTGCCAACTGCACTTTGAGGAATTAATTCATACCTTATGTTACATACATCTGTTCCTAATTACTTCCATTCTCCATTAATTATGTATGTCTTAATTACGTTTCTGTTTGTCGAGTCCCTTAAATTTTTTTTGATAATTAAAGTAATGTCGATAAAGATGCTTGAAAATATACGGATTTTATGCGAGATGAGTTAAAATATTATTTTTGTAACTCGTCTTAAGCAAACTTCAAACGCGAAAATTCAAAAAGTCAATGAATAAGCTTATAAATAAAACAAAGAAAAAAAAATTGAGAGAAAGAATCCTGCAACTTTTCCACGGATATTTTTTTTCATAGTAAATACAAAAATTATTAGGTTGGTGCAAAAATAATGTCGTTTTCTCACATGTGAGGAAACGACATTATTTTTGCACCAACCTAATATTTCTAATTCGAAGCATCAATCGATTTTTTATTACCAATAAATTTTATTATTAAAATACAGTGTAACCCGGATATAAGAGACCTGGAATATAAGACACCCGTATATAAGAGAGATTTTATCTGGTCCCAAATTAGAGCCCGTGTTAATGTAAACAAAATAGACCAAACCCGGATATAAGAGAAACCCTGATATAAGAGAAACATCCACGGATTTTTGGACACACAAGAATTTTATCTCTTGTGTCATGTTTAAGATTGGGTTTTCCGTTCCTTCTAAAGTCTACTCCAACTCTACACTTCTAACGTCTCCGCCTAAACTCTGAAATGTTATTTACTATTTAATTATTTTTCCTCAATAGGAGTAGATAGGTTGGTCTTTTTTTTTCAGTTCACATTCATTGCCGGTCTTTTAAACAGGAGTAGAGGTTTATCCGTTGTTTCCTGTTTAGGAATATGTTTACTGATCTTTTTAAATCTTTTCATTCTCTTTCATTTCCCGTCGCCCTTTTGCGTCTTAGTGGTATTAGCCCCTTGCTTGGGGTGAATTGATTAAAAAAATAATTTATTAAAACATGAACTGAAAACATACTTCTTACTCTGAATTTAATCGTTAAATTCGGCATTTAAATGCACACAGGTTAACTGTTTTTTTTATTTTATTAAAAATATGCCGGTACTTATAGTTGTCAAATGAGTTTTTAATATACATGTAATATGTAACTCAACCCTGATAGATTTTTGCTACTCGGAGTTACACGGACGCGTCAGAGAAGCCACGGTTATTAATAGGCTAGCTAGAAAGGTTATTTCTTCGCCCACGGATTCACATACCTACTTGAAGCTATGTCAGTAGCTGCCTCTGGCATTTAAGTAAGTCTAGTTGCCTCTAGGATGTACACGCGTGAGAAACACCATGTTACAGGTAGTTATATGAGGACCCAACTGAGAGGGTAATTAACGGTGTCTCTAACGGAGTAGTAAGATGTAGAATCCACTTTCGGACAATAGGAATTGATAGAGTAGAAATTTATTCCTTGTTCCCTGTTTAGGATTGGATTTACTGTTCCTTCTAAAGTATTTTCATTCTCTTTCACTTCCAGTCGCCCCTTAGTGGCCTTATCGCCTTGCATGGTGTGAATTAATTAAAAAATATTAGTTTATTAAGAGACTAACTAAAATAACATATCTTACTCTGAAATTAATCGTTAAATTCAGGATTTAAATGTTGATATGTAAGCTTGTTTTTTATTTCAGTAAAAATATGTTCAATGCAAGACTGATCTCTTTACCGTCCCTAACATGTACATACTATCAGGTCATCCCATAAGTTCTGTCCGAATTCTAAGTTTTTGTTAAAATGAACGAAATTTAAAGAGTATTTTACAATGTCTAATGGAGCTGAACATTATTTTTATGTTTAGATGCATTTAAACCGATCAAATTTTATTTCAGAGAACAATAAAATTAAATTTTGTTTGATTAAAACCTTACTAACATGGAAGTAACCAAGAATCATTTGAGGTACATAATGCTTTATGAGTTCAAGAAAGGAAACTCAGCAGCCGAAGCCGCTAGAAACATTCACTCATTTTATGGAGAGATATGTGTGAATGAAAGAACTTGCAGAAGATAGTGTGCAAAATTGAGAGGTGGAGATTTCACCCTTGAAGATGAAGATCGAACCGGACGTCCAGTTGAGTTTGATGAAAAGCTTCTTGAATCAGCCCTTGAAGAAAACCCTGCTTTATCATTTGAGGAATTGGCAGTGGTTCTCGGTTTAAACTATACAACTGTTCATCGTCATCTTCAACAACTTGGAAAAGTTCCTAAACTTAGAAAATGGGTGCCTCATGAATTGTCTGAAAACAACCTCAAATCCCGAGTTGATATCTGCTCTTCTCTCCATTCTCGCCAACTTGTTTCATCCTTTCTGGATAGACTTATGACTGTCGATGAAACATGGATCTTTTATCGAAATGTTAAGCATCGTAGACAGTGGCTTGGTAAAGGGGAAGGACCCCAGTCACAGCCAAGAAGGAAACTTCATGGGCAAAAGATTCTTTCAACCTGGTGGGATCGCCAAGGAATAATACACTTTGAATTCTTACCACCTAATGCAACAATTAATGCTCAAATATACTGTCAGCAATTAGAGCATTTGAACCAAGTTTTGAGGGAAAAAAAACCTGCTCTAGTGAATCGAAAAGGGGTGATGTTTCATCAGGACAATGCGCGACCCCACGCAGCAAGAATCACGTCACAAAAGATCGAAGAACTTGTTTGGGAGAAAATTCCTCATCCACCTTGTTCTCCCGATCTTGCTCCTTCAGACTACCATTTGTTTCGTAGCTTACAGAATCATTTGGAAGAAACAGCTTTTGTAACACAGGAAGAGGTTAAAACTGACGTTTGTGAGTTCTTCGAACCAAAGCCAAAAGAATTTTACAGTAATGGAATTAGTAAGCTTGTTAATAGATGGAAGGAAGTCATAGATAATCAGGGAAAATACATTGTTGATTGAATCTGTAATTAAATGTAACATTTGGTCACTTGTTTTCTTTATTCAAAATTCGGACAGAACTTATGGGATGACCTGATAGAAACATATTACACATCTTAAAATCTTTACACACACACACAATACGAAATGGAATAAGCCCGAAAATTATTTTCTTATATATTTTATTATCATACGTTATTTATATAGTGATTTTCCAAGCGTAGCTTAGATGTGGCACAAGGCCGAAATTAAGGGGTACCCAGTGAGGATCGAACTCACTACTCAGTCGTAATCGTTCTAGCGAGCCAAGCTTGCTAACCATGACACCGCCTCGAGGTGCCCTATACGTTATTTATATATACACAAATACTTAAGTAAATGCAGTTTACAATAAGCAGTGTTAACAACATTTAATGGTCTGAACGTCCGAGAAATTCCATAGAAAATGTCTTCCCACAGGAATTGAACCTGTATCCTACAACCTGTAAAGCCTGATGTGTTTTACCAGTTTAGCTACAAAGGAGGATATGCTTTGTAAGGTCGATTTTACTGCTTTTAAACTACAAATTTCACATAGCCAGACGCTCCTTCGTAGCTAAAGTGGTAAAGAACGTCAGGCTATATATCGATTCGATATAGGATACAGGTTCAATTCCTGTGTGAGGACGCGTATTTTCTATGGAATTTCTCGTACGTTCACACCGATAAATATTTTTAATACTGCTTATTATAAAAAAGAGCCTTTACTTAAATATTTGTGTATATATAAATAAGGTATAACAATAAAATTTATTAAAATAATTGTCGGACTTTCTCCATTTCGTAGCGTGTAATGTCATTTGCTTACGTTAAGATACAATTAGAACATTCAAGAGAGATATCATGGGAAATTTGTGGATTAAAAGCAGAAAAATCGACCTTGCTACCCAGACACTCCTTCGTAGCTAAACTGGTAAAGCACGTCGGGCTATATGACGATTCGGCGTAAGGTACCGGTTCAAGTCCTGTGGGAAGACGCATATTTTCGATGAAATTTCTCGAACGTTCAGCCGATAAATGTTGTTAATACTGTTTATTATAAACAGAGCATTTACTTAAATGTTTGTGTCTATAGAAATAACGTCTAACAATAAAATATATTAAAAAATACACACACAAGCACGCACCTGAAAAGCCTAAGATACAGACACACACCATTTACTATTTCGTAGCTTTTATTTAATTTATTTAACAACATTTAAAACAGTTTCAAAATGCAAATCTGCTCTTACAGGATGATTCTGCTATCTTAAATTAACAGAAATGTTCACTAAGAAATTAAATTACTTACCCGAAACCTAGTTTCTACCGGGTCTTTCGAAATAGTTTAAAAGGGTACACATAGACAGGTTAACAAAGGATACTACGAAAACGTGAGTGACAGTAAAAGTACCTTGCACATTCAGTTCGCGTGCACTGTTCGACGTCTCCGAACATTTAGTTAACATCTCAAATAAGAGCTAATTTGCGCATGCGTCTGTGTGTGTATCATGGAGTAGCATGCAAGTCACAAGGTATTGACTCCAGTAGAAATCCACAAAGGAGAACGGCGCGCAAACACTTTTGGGGAATAAAGGGTAGAAAGAAATTCTCTAGAACACAGAGGTGGTATTCAGATCATAAAGATTTCTTTAGGCGGGAAAACCGTTCTTCTTGGTTTTCGTAAAATTGTTCTTAGTTTTTAATGAAAACCAGAAAAGAGTTCATTTTTTTACACTTTTGTTATTTTATTTATTTCTTTCTTTGTATAGAAAGCACGTTCAATGAATTGGTAAATAATTTTGTTTGGCCCGTGAAGAGGGAGAACGGGAGACGAATTTAAAAGAACGATTCGTAGCCAAAATAAAAGAGTGTTCTGTGTGATTCTACAGTATTTTCTCTATTTTAGGAGTACGTTATATAAAGAAGATGGTTAACATTTTTGTGAAACTTATCTGCTAAAATCATAAAGCTTGTATGAATTTTATGGTGTGGAGTCGTGGGGACAGAAAACAAATAATAATAATAATAATAATAATAATAATAATAATAATAATAATAATAATGAAAAGAAGATAAAACAAAGACAGTAAAAACAAAAAAACTGGGAAGAGAATTTCTCGAAAAACGCATAAAAATCAAAAAGGAGGTAAGTGTAACGGAGAGACAAAAGAAACAAATTTTATTAAGTAAGAAAGGCAGAGCAAAAAGGGACAGAAAAGATAGAGTAAGGAACTGTATAGGAGAAAAATACGTATAAATATAAAGAGCAATGCGGACAGTGATATGGTAAGTTTTTTTTAATCAATTCACCCCAAGCAAGGTGATAATGCTACTAAGACATTAGGAGCTACTGGGAGTGAAAGAGAATGAGACAGACTTTAAAAGAAACCTAATCATATACAGAAAACAACTGATAAACCTCTACACCTGTTCCAAAGGACGGGGAGTAATGTTAACCCATCTATTCCCATTAAGATAATCTTAAATAAAGAGAAGAGAGAAAGAGAGAGAGAGAGAACAAATATATATATACATATATATATATACATATATATATATATATATATAGTGAGAAACACATGAAATGGTAAAGGAGAGGGTGAAAAAATATAAGAAGAAAAGAACGGAAAATCAGGACGAGAAAGAGTGAAATGTAAAAGTCTGAAAAGAGAAAAAATAGAGGGTAAAGAAGAGGGTGTAAGGGAGAGGGTGTAAGGGAGAGGGTGTACAAAATGCAAGAAAGTGATGAAAAGAGAAAGGAAGATAGAGTAAAAAAAAGGGTATAAGAGAAAGGTAAAAAGGAGAGGAAGGTCAGAGCAGAGATTCATGAAGGGAGTGTAGAAAAACTTAATCAAAATATCTGTAAGGGAAACTGAATGATATTTAAGACAAAACAACACAAGTAGGAAACAGAAAGATAATGAGAAGCACAGCCTCTTCCTTTTCTTTACTCTCTCTTCTTTTTTCTTTCCATCACTTACTTCCATTTCTCACACCCTCTTCCTTACACCCTCTTCTTTTTTCTTTCCATCACTTCCATTTCTCACACGCTCTTCCTTACACCCTCTTCCTTACACCCTCTTCCTTGCTCTCCATTGTTTTTTTCTCTTTTCGGATTTTTACATTTCACTTCTTCTTGTCTTTATTTTCTGCTCGAGTGGAACTTCCTTCTCATCGATGGAATACGGAGCGAATGTGGATTGTTTGATACTATGTAAGTGTCATGGCGTCTTGTTGTGGTGAAGAGAAAGTAGTTCGTCCGACCACTTTCTGTTGACCATGTTTGCCGTAGTCTTTGAATATAGAATCCAGTGCGGTACGTAACGTGTTCAATGGAACAACGCCAATATCACTAGTAGCAGCTGTTCAGTAATTCTTCAGGTCTTCGATATCAGAGGTTGGCAGTGAAGATATTTTTGGAGAAAAAACAAAATGGCTGCCTTTATACACGTCGGATTTAATATTTTGAGCTTTCTGATTGGTTAACCTTTCTCTTGGTGGACTATAAAATGAGTCAGCTCATTTTGGTTGGCTCACTAGTACAAAGGTACCCAAAAATTCTGACACTTTCTGCATCCCGTCTGTGTGACAGAGGTTAAAGGGTTGAGAATAATTCGTCACTCACAAGGGCTCAGAGACGCTTTTGGACTTTATCACTGCTGGAGAATGTGATTTGGGAAGCTCCCGCCCAAATGTGACAACAGCCTTCCATTCGTGGCCTGATCTGGCTCGTGTAAATGAAGAGGATAGCAGTCGATTCACTTACTAGCGCGGTACTGAGAGCCGAGCATTTTACCAGCATCGTTAGCAATGAATTGTATATACGAGTTCCACTTGAGGTCGAATGTGAGCTTGAGCCGCAACAATCTTTCAAGGCACAGTGCTTCCCCAAGAGGATCTCCATTCATTCTGATTGGTGGTAGTTTGGCGTTAGACATTAGGTTAGTCTTCGAGATATTGAATGTAACCAGTTAGTTTTTACTCCAGTGGGTAGCCTGGCGCATGATCGGAAGAGATCATTCACCAATGCCTAACTATAGACAGTTTTAGAGGTGCGCCCAGATATAGTCATATAGTCCGCATAGATGTTTACAAATGATCTGAGTATATTCTGAGACATATTTATGTGGATAAATAAACGGTTGGTTCGAGAAGTGACCCCCTATGGTATGCCTGCGATGACTCACCATTGATAACTGCTTGCAGAAGGATTTTATGATCGAAAAGACTTCTGGTGATTCCATAATTGGAGAGCTTGTATAGTTAGTCTTTTGTGCCACACCTTTGAGACATCAAGTGTTAGGTTCTCGTGGTGTGTTTGTTGTCAAGAGCCTCACTAATCCTGTGAGTGTGGGTAGTTAGGACATCGGTAGTGGATCGGGCCGATCGAAACTCATACTGCCCGTCGCTGAAGAGATTGTTCTGTACTAGGTGCACGACGAAATCCTTATTGATTATAGCCTTAAAAAACTTGTTGATGGTACTGAGGAGACTGATAGGTCTGTACTGGGAAGGGGAAAATTGCACGCCAGAGTTCTTGAAACTAGGATATAAGCTTGATATTTTCCACATGTTTGGGAAGTATTTCTCCTTTAACCACTGGTTGTATAATTTTGCTAGGATTGGGGATAATTCCGGGTTGATTTTCTTAAGGACAGCAAGTGGAATTTTGTCTGGACCAGTGGCTTTCTTAGGGTCAAGGTCTTTGATAAGTTTAGAGATTGATCGTGCTGTGATTATAATATTACTGAGATTGTGCTCAGTGTGACGTGGGAATTTGAGGAGGGGATAGTCTTTGTTGTCTAATGTTATCTGTCGAGGAAGATATAACCTCGGGGGCATTTATAATTGTGGGCAAGGCTGCATTACCTCTGTTCGTGATTTGGTTGGTGATCTTCCAGAATTAACGGGATCCATTTTGTTTCTTTTCAACCTTGGTTTGGACTGCTCATATGAAGCTGCACTTGGCGTTTTTTGAACTTTTCTTCAACGATGGCGGTGTAACAGGTTTTTTGCTGGAATTTTTTTTTTTTTGGGATATCATTTGGAGAGAGTTCTCCAGAAATATAACGATAGCAATACCATTCATCATGGCATCGAGTGACCTAACCGGAGATTATTGCACGGTCCAGAAACGATTCACAAAATGTCACTACCGTATCTCCGATAGCCCTGATTAGATAGCTTTGTACGCAGATGCTGAGTATTAGCAAAAAAAAAAAAAAAAAAAAAAAGAAAATATTATAAAGCTTAGTCTAAAATGGTGGCGTACATAGTGTCACCTTAACTACGAAAGATTCGCTGTACAACACAGCACCGGTATCCATCATTCTACAAGAACGCCCCATCAGGTATGGATGCTATTAGCCTATTGGGAAATCATTGTGTACCTGAAAACTATTTTATAAAGATAAAAAGTAAAACGGATTATTTAATAAATATATAAAAATTTTGAGTTATTCAAGTTAAAAATCTGGCAGGTCCAATTTTCTTTCAGATTAATTGATGGATTTGACTTTTACAGCATATCAACTCCTTATAGGTTATTTATAGTCAGAAAATATTTTTAGATTCTAAGGATTTGGGGGGGTTGGGTAATAATCGTTAAATGATTAACCTTAGAACACTAATCATCAATTAAAGTTAACCCACTAGTAACCACAGGTATATCATACCCGATTTTGAAAATATCAAAACAATATTAAATATAAATCTTTATTTCAAATATTTTACATGCAGGCACTTTAAACTTTGTACTTTCAGTTAACATTAATAGGAACTGAAAGCATATTCTTCAGATAAGAACATCAAGTACTGAAAATTGTAATTAAAAATAGGAAAATTTGCGCTGGGTACTATATACCCATGATTAGTGTTCTAGGGTTAAATCCTAGCTTGAGTGAGAAAAGGTAGATTGATGCCTTTCTCAAAGGTACATGCGGGCATCAATAAAACAAATCCAACTGGAATTGGAACTTGCCTCTCCAATTTCCAACTCAGAACCGTTATCAATTACACCAGCCACAAATCCCAACTTACAACACCTGGTATTCCCAAATGGTTAGCCATCTACGTACTGAGCAGGCTCGACGTTGTTTTAGTGTTGTTCCGATCATCATCAATACCTCGTCAGTGTAAACGTTCTGTCCAGAGTGCGGAAACCCAATCCGTCAATATGGCATCAAACTAGGAAACTTGAAGCAAAAGAGATGCGGTGCTAAAGACGGGTGCTAAGAATACTATGACGGAAACATGAGAAAAACGAGAAGGTTTTGAGGAAAAAGGAAGCAAAAATGGCACTTTAAATGGCAGTTTAAATTTCTGGGATGCATAGTGAGAAAATCAGCCATAGAGAATTAGACATTCACAGGATATATTGAAAACAACAGGGGCATAAACAAAAACTGAGTTTAGTTTTTCTTTCCGATTCTGCAGTTAGGCGTCGCAGGGAGACACAATCGTCTGTCCGTAGCAAGGCGAGTGGCCTGACGGAGAGATATCTAGAGGGCTCTGAAAGTGTTTGCCACTGAGTCGTTCCAGCGTCTTCTAAATCTGCCTTTCGATCTCCAGCCAGAGTACCTTAGGGTGTATGCTCGTGGTTGGTTGATAGTGTTATGGGACTTACGCATAATAATAATGGACTATTCCTGACATTATAAATACTGCGCCTCTCAAGAGGTATGAGCATATCGTTAGACGAGGAGAGATAATTGAGAGCCTATTGTAAGGACATTGGAATAGTGATACTTGTCGAGACAACATAGTTCGCTCTAACCAAATCTGATAGTCATTACTAATACTTCTACTTCTTTGTATTATATTTCTATTGTAATATATCTTTGTATTCAATACCTTTCTAACCTTGGACCATCACCATAGTACAAGGAACTTGGACCATAACAGATAGTCATATGATCTTGTGGCTTTATTGTCTTGCCTGTGGTGAAATTATTTTAAAACAAATCTCAATTATATGAACTTTCTTGAATTTGGGGTATAAATTGCAAAAGATATTTGCATAACCATATTCACGGGTTCAAATCAAACGTCAAAGTTTAGTTTTCCTTCCGTTTGTGCTGTGAGGCGTCGCAGGGAGGCACAGTCGTCTGTCAGCGGGAAGGAGAGATATCTCGTGGGCACTGAGAGTGTCTGCCATCGAGTTGCTCCAGCGTCTACTTGGTCTGTCTCTTCAGCCAGAGTACCTGAGGTTGTATGCTCGTAGGTCTGGTTAGTTGATATAAGTGAGGTGTCCGAACCACTTGATCCTCTGTTGTTTGATGCGTTTTATTAGTAGTATTGCTTCTACCATATCTTTTATTACCTCATTCCTGATCTTGTCTCGCCTGATCATGTTCACTGTTTTCTTCAGGCATTTCATCTCACAAGTGATCACTTTCCTCTCAAAGGGTTTTTGTTAGGGACCATGTCGTGCACTGGTATGTCAACGTTGGTAGGAAAATGACGTTGATGAGATTTGCCATGGAAATGCTAGGAAGAGGAGCAAATTGTTAACTTATTCCGTTACCCAAAGCCCAACCCCTCGTCCAAGTCGTAGGAGGTGGAAACAGGTAATGCTGGCCAACGGGGTACTGGTGAAGCTGTGACAGGCTTAGCTGGTCGACAGTGGAAAAAAATGGTCAAGTAAACAAAAGGAGATTCAAACCGACTGAAACATCGAGTAACCTCCCTAAAAAGGATGGCAAAAGACATTGAAAGTTTGTCAATGGATAAATAGAGTTTAGAGTAATGATCGCACACGTCGTAAAGGGACACGGCACAGAAGGGAAGAATTATTAGCATGCTTTTCTATAACTTTGAAGAAATCCTCCTGCATTTGCCGCCATGATTGATATTACATAACAATGTCCGACTGACGCAGTATAAACTTATGATTAACTTCTTTTTTTCCTGCTATATTGCTTCAGAACGTGGGCGATAATGATTCTCCACATGCTCCTCTCTTTTGTAGCTCTAAGTAAAGATCGTTTTTTTTTTACTTTATATCCCAATCCCTGTTTTGCTAACCATTTGCAACAGCTCGTTGTAGGTTATGCGTAGGTTTTTCCCTGACCTTCTTGCTTTCAACATGTCCTGTGAGTGCCAAATTTTCTAAGCGTTCTTTCCTTATTATGTGCCTTTTTTTAAACACCTGATGATGTCATAAAGCTTCCTGTCACCGTATGGTATATTTTTATTTGCGATTATTTTTTTGAGTTGAAATTTTTACATGGTCATTTTATTTTATCACATTTTTAATATAGAACCGAAAATGTTTTTATTTACATTTTTAACACATGCTGAGCTGAAACGATGAAAGAAGAAGAGGAAGAGGAAGAAAAAGAAAAAGAAGATAGTCGAGGACATGAAGAAGAGAACGGAGGAAATAAGGAAGAAGGGAAAAAAGAAATAAATGGGAGAAGGAGGAGGGGGAAGATGAAGAGGAGGAGATGGAGGAGAGCAGGAAAATCAAAGAAAGAAAAAGAAGAGCATTGGATTAAAGTTACGAATGATTTGAAGAAGAAGAAGAAGAAGAAGAAGAAGAAGAAGAAGAAGAAGAAGAAGAAGACGCTTGTCGCTGATATAAGATAATCCATCTCAACGTATTTCTTTCCCTAAAAAGTATCCGTGCCAAAGTTTCTTCAGCAGAAAATCTTTCGTCTGGAAATGTCCAAAGCCATTTAGAAAGCCGTCCATGATAAGAAGCTGTGATCCGGAAATGGTTTTATGTAATCATTTCACCTTGAGGTCAATTATTTCAAGTCACGCCAAAGAAGCATTTCCAGACTTGGTTTACGGGTTTTTACTCGATTTCCAAATTACAATTGGAATTAATTCGTGAGTCTTAAGAGCTATTCAAGCGTACAGCTTTGGTGATTTAATAGCTTGGCAACGAAAGTTGTGCCAAATATTTTGATACCTTCTTTCTCAGAAAATAACGAACATCTTGCACCTTATGTTGAAGACAAAATGCCATAGGTATTATATACCAGCATACAATTTTACGACATAAGAATTACTGGGGAAATTGTAATAATTTTTTTTTGTTCCTTCTGTTTATTCTTTTTTTTTTTTTTTTTTGTTTGTTTGTTAAAATTTTTTTTCATGCTCTTAAACAAGCGAACTGGTAATCGCTTCAGTCTATATTTCTGAGATGAGGTATTATGTACTCTATTTACATTATTCGAACTATTGTCCTCACCTTTGTCGCCATATTACAACATTTCGGCCGTAGTACGCCCCAGCCTTCTTTAGGTGTTTGGAATGTCGAACTGAATATCTGTCTATAATTCTGAGATGAGGTATTATGTACTCTATTTACATTATTCAGACTATTGTCCTCACCTTTGTCGCCATATTTATAACAAACGTTTCGGCCGTTGTACGCTCCGGCCTTCTTCAGGTGGTTGGAATGTCAAACTGAACATCTGTCTACATTTCTGAGATGAGGTATTATGTACACTATTTACATTATTCGGACTATTGTCCTCATCTTTGTCGCCATATTTATTACAACGTTTTGGTCGTTGTACGCTCCGGCCTTCTTCAGGTGGTTGGAATGTCGAAAGAGTGTGAGTTCAATACCAGGTTAAGGCAGTGGAGAACTTGGGGAGGGGAATTAACAGGAGATAACTGATAACTGGCATTCATAATACATGGCACATGGAACTAGAACAGTCTACCACAGTGAGTGAAATAAAGGGTTCATTTCGACATTCCAACCACCTGAAGAAGGCCGGAGCGTACAACGGCCGAAACGTTGTAATAAATATGGCGGCAAAGATGACAAGAATAGTCCGAATAATGTAAACAGTGGAAATGGCTTGTATTTTGTAGTTAATAATTCTCTCGAGAAGTAAGCCTGGACATTTTTCAGTTTGATAATTTCCATATATTATTCAGGCCACTGAATGTGCAAGAGACAGATAGATAGATAGATAGATAGAGAGAGAGAGAGAGAGAGAGAGAGAGAGAGAGAGGACGAACAAGAAATAAAATCTTTCGATTGACCGACCACATGATGCTGAGTGAGATATTTCAGAGCTCTCAAAATATGAGGAAAAAAAAGGACGAATACTTCCGTTTCGCCATATTTTGGTCGACCGTAAAGTTAATCGTGACTTCTCTGTTTTTATATACGTTATGTCATATGATCGAATTTGCTGCATGATATAGTCGTAAAAATCAACTACTGGAAATTCAAACGGTCAAAACATTGACGTTACGTGACTGTTATATGGAAGTGAAATTCATTCAGTTAAGTGCCATACGTGTTACACGCTTAGGCGATCATGTCTCTTTAGATCCATAACTGAACAGGCAATAGTTTGCCATTTATTTCTGCAGTACACTGGCTGCTAACCAAGGCTAAATAATCCAGTCTGTATTAGCTATTCAACCCATAGAGTGAGGGTGAAAAGATGGATTCAAACTGTTGTAGCCTAAGAAGAGTTACTGAATGAGGAATAACTAAAACGGAGGTTGGAAATGAAAATACTAATCTTTATAAAATCAACAAAATTCAATACTCGCCAGCGGCGTGAAGTAGGTAAACCACTGCTAGTTGTGGACTACTTATACAGCATATTAACCCTTTCTACTTACAATAGTGTCCCACGTATTTATGAGGATTGGGACATATCCATTAATGCTCATAGGTACGGTATATAACACAAACCTTCTCCAAGGTTATTTGCTCGCAAGTGAATATAACGAACCAGACTGAAATTCGAACTGGGTTCTCCGATCTCTTATTCCGGTTCGCTATCGAATACACCACACGCAAATCCTTTGTTTTTTGATTTTGTATTTACTAATTAAATACGACTATAGAATTACACAAATGGACCCCGAAGATGGCCGCAGGGTACATGGCTAAAACAAACAAAAGTAAGTGTTAGGATAAATCAATATATTACGTCCATCTTAAAGTACGTATCCCTCAAGGGATGTTCATAGCCGAGGCTGAATATTAAAAAGATAGCTGCGGTTGAATTAAGTTTGAAAATTTTTAGGTCAAGGGAGAACAAAAGACACTCACTTTGTTGCTGGATCTAAGAACCTGCTGATATTTTTTTTAAAATGAACTGTGATTGGACAGTTCAAATGTGAACCGCCCCCTTTTGAAAGGGAAGTTAGAACTGGGACCGGACCTTAGTGGCAGTTGGAAAAGAGACAGCTTAGAGAGAGGAGGTTCGTTTTCTCTCTCCTTGCTGAAAAGGCAGGCAGCGTTTGCCCATAAGTGAAGGATGCATGGGTAACAAAGTTGCTGAGGGCAAGTTTCCCCTTCAGAGAAAGTTTTGAGAAGTCCTCTTGAAGAAGCCTCAGAAAAGAAAGTTTTGAAAAGAAGTTCATAAGTGGAGTTTGGAGCTAAAGCTATTTGAGAAGAAGAAGAAGCAAACACGTGCGTTTTCAAAAAGTGTTTTACCAGGTGTTTAAAGTAAATTTTAACCTTCTAGTGGCGGTAAAAGAAAAGCATAATTTCCCGGCGGACGGGAGGAAAATAAGTGAAGAAAGAAGGGAGTTTGGTCACCAGGAAGAGAAATTTGTCTACACAAGAAACAAAAGAAAAAAAGATAAAAACTTTTGAACCTTGATAGGACTGAATGTGTACTGAAGAGCTAAGGCTCTTCTCTCTTTTTTTATTGTTATCATTGACACAGCAGGTGGGCGCTATTCTTCTTTTTCGTTTTTGGTGCATTGTAATTTTTAAGTTTGTTTTACTTTTCTGCTACATTTTTTTACATTGTGTTACTCAAACAATAGGTTATCTTATTCCCAGCAAAAAGAGACGGAATTTTTGCAAGAACCTTTATTTAGCTGCTTATATAGAAATATTTTTTCTTTGTAATTGAATCTGATTTGCATTTTTTTTCTTTCTTTTTCGTTATTAATTCGGGCAATAGGGACAATACTGTTGCAGAAGGTTTTATTTTCTGAAAGAAAAGAACATTTCCGAAATAAGATATCGCATTAGTATAACTGTTCAATTTTCAAAACATGGTAAAAAACAAAGAGGCCATTTTCAAGAGAACAGAAAGCTTCCAAATAAAAGACAAGTGCAACACAGTATCTCACAATTCGACCTTGCGCGAACCTAAAGTAATGTTTGCAATTCGTGAACATAAACGTTTTCACAGTTCTGCAAATATAAGGGAGTAATTCTCTAGAAATAACTTAATTAAATTTTGCTTCTGAGCAATTCTAAAAGATGAACGTGTTTTATTTTTAAAAAAAGAATTGTGAATATCGTCTATGTTTCTTTTAAGTGTAAATTGAAAAAGTCAATTCAATGTGGGTCAAGATGGAGGTTATTTCAGTTATAACTGATCTCTAATCTTCGTCTGAATTTCTGGCATGAGGCGTTATTATTTACACTATTTATATTCGGACTATTCTTCATCTTTGTTGCTGTTGTTATCACGTTTTTGTTCCTCAGGTGTGTATCGATCTGGGTAACTTGGAATTCTGAACTGAACCCTTTTTATTTAATCTTCCGGGAGACGGATAAACTGTTTCCTTTCCACGACGCATTGCTAGGTATATTGTCTCGTTCTTATCTTTAACACTGCAACGGTAAATTAACCAGGGAATCTCGACATGCAACGTTGTATATACAAGTTAACCAAAAAAGCCCTTGCTGTTTTTGATTTGCTAGAAAAAAAGCTATTCAGTAAATTTGACATAAGTAAGTCCTCAAAGTAATTACCATCGGCAACCAGAAGGTTTTGCCAACTTGCCTCCAGCTGCGCAATGACATGGCGGTAAGAAACAGGCGTCTTGGATGCAAAGATGTGTGTCACTGCCTGCTACAAGTCTGCTTCATTTGTGAACATGGTTTTTGAGGAAATTATATAGGTGGCAATCTGTTGAGTAAGGTGTTGGCACTGTGTATCCTGCCAACCACTGTATGATATCCATGGCCATCAGATACAAAGCATGATCTTGCATGGATGTAGAAGTGGTCTTGTGGTACGCGGCACAGGCCCTTGGTGACAACCAATATCTGGCACGATAGGGAGTATCATAGAGTCCCTACTTTTCGTCCCTGGTGAGCACTCGAACAAAAATGGACAAGTTGTGGTGCCGAGAAAGCACCGAGAAAAAGTCTGTCCCTCGTTTTTGCTTGCTCAACTTCTAAGCCTTCCTGAGATACATATTAATAAGTAATATTATAGATACATATTAACAAATAATATTATAGATACATATTAATAAGTAATATTATATATATATATATATATATATATATATATATATATATATATATATATATATATATTAATAAGTAATATTATAGATACATATTAACAAATAATTTTATAGATAAATATTAATAAGTAATATTATATATACATATTAATAAGTAATATTATAGATACATATTGATAATTAAAATTATAGATACCTATTAAGTAATATTATAGATACATATTAATAATTAAAATTATAGATACATATTAATAAGTAATATTACAGATACATATTAACAAATAATATTATAGATATATATTAATAAGTAATATTATAGATACATATTAATAAGTTATATTATAGATACATATTAATAAGTTATGTTATGTATACATATTAAAAATAATATTATAGATACATATTAATAAGTTATATTATAGATATATATTAATAATTAAAATTATAGATACATTTTAACAAATAATATTATAGATACATATTAATAAATACATTTATAATTCTAAAAGAATGGTACGTTTTACTCTATTAGATATAATTCTCCAAAGGTGCAGAGTGGCCGCAGCGGCTAACAACACAGAAAATGGAACCGTTAAATGTTTTTAAAGTTAACATTTGGATGTCATTTTTCGTTTACAACTAACAACTTTTTCAAAGATCCGCCTTTCATTATATCAATTCACTGCTGTTACCATAAAGATAGCATAATTTTCGTAAATATCCGATGGGCCAATGCCCCAAAAAATACAGCTATCTGCCACCATACTTAAACGTCATTAAGATACAGCAATCAAATATTAGAATGTTGAAAACGTCGTTTTTGATTTAAATAATTCTCTTTTTTCCTACGTTTATCTATTTTTAGGGTAAAACCTAATACGAATCTTGCTCATGTTCTTAAATCGGCTTTCCAGGTCAAGAATGCAAGGTCCCTTCTAAAAATATCTAAATTGTCAGCTGTATATAACCGCTTTTTCAGACCAGTGGTTAAAAATGGCTTCGAGCGATAGAAACATGTAGGTCTTAGCGAAAATCATACTTCTTCGAATCTCGTGGACTGACGCTAGAGAATCACAAAGAACAGTAGCAAATAACAGAAACCACACCACTTGAGGACAACAACAATAACTAAAATAGAGAGTGCACGTAACACAAAGACGAAATAACGACATAATCAAGATGTTAACCTTACACATTAATTTAAAAAAAAAAGGGTAAGAACAAAGTCTTCATCAATGCTGGAAACAGTGATAACAATGTTGAGAAACCCGCTTTCCTGAAAACAAAAATAGATAGAAAGATATAAATTTCAACGAAAGGCACAGTGGCTACTCAGTTACTGAGTACAGAATGCGTCATTACAAGGAAAGGGCTAATTAAACAATTAACATTAACATCTCCATTACCGACAAACGTAACTTCCACTACGCAGATAACACTGCGTTGATGTGAAGATTCATAAAAAAACTCTCGAAGAACATTTAGACAATGTAGTCTGGGAAAGCAAGAATAAAGGACTATTAACTGTCAGATAAGCGAATTCATATTTGTCAGAGAGAGGTTATACAAGTATGAGTTTCGTCCGCTTCACACTCCTCACCGGTTTTTGAACAAGAGTACAGGTTTATCCTTTGTTTCCTGTTTAGGATTAGATTTCCGCTTCCTTCTAGAGTAGATTTCAACTCTGTACTCCTAACGTCTTCACCTGAACTCTGGAATTTTATTCGCTTTTTATTTTATTTTATTTTTTATCTCCTCCGCTAATAGGAGTAAATAGATTCGCCTATCACCCGGTTCAGGTTCCTCTCTCGTATTTTAAACAGAAGCAGATTTTTATCTCTTGGTTCCTGTTTAGGATTGGGTTACATTTCCTTGTAATGTCACCAAACGCTTGTTTTTTTTCCTACGCTACCATATTTCCACACAGTAACCTTGAGTGGATCTTGGGCCTTGTATCAGGTGAATATTGGTAAAAAAAAAAGAGAAAAAAAGGATTGTAAAACGTTTACGGAAATTTAACTCTTTTGATAGTGTAACTAACAGTCGATGGGAAATGTGGCACTGAAAGTCGAAGGCATATATGAATATCGAAAAATTCATTTCAGAAAGTGACTGGAAATATTCTTAGAAGCAAAAGAAAATGAGTTCTTGTACGTAGTGCTCAATCTCATTTTTGGCAGGGAATGCTAAACAATTTATTCAGAGACAATGTTTGTTTCTTTTTTTACAGTTTAACAAACCTTTGTGGGTTATTTAAAGATTGTGGAAGGTCACTTACAGTACCTGGTATTCCAAGATGGTCTCCCATCTAAATATTGACCAGGTATACGCACAGCGTTTTGTGGATCGAATGACAAACGTTATTTAAGGTGTGATTCTTCATAGATGATGAACAGATCTGAAAAAACCGGGATATTGTCTGGTCAACTTTAATGCCTCAAAAACAAAACTGCTCTCTATTAATCACCACAGAGATCCTTCCCTGCCCTCCATTAGAATGTCTGACGTTCAACTTCTCGAGAGCACCACTCTGCGGCTGCTCGATGTCACGTTGACTGCTGACCTGAGATGGAACAAATACATTCAGTCAATTGCTTCGTCCACCGCAAGGAAAGTTGGCTCCCTGTGCCGTGCCAGGAAAATTTTCTCCCCGGAATCGATCCTTCAGATCTACAAATCAACAATTCGCCCCTGCATGGAGTATTGCTGCCATATATGGCCTGGAGACCCTTCTGTTTGCCTCGGGGTTCTTGATAAGATCCACAGGCAGATATGCAATATAATTGGCCCTGTTCTGGCATCTCGTCTACAGTCGCTCTCCCACAGACGCGCCGTCGCCTCTCTCTGTCTTTTTTACAAATTCTTTCATGGTAATTGCTCCGAGGAGCTGCATTCGCTGGTTCCCAGAGTTCATGAATTCAAGCGTCCTACGAGGCTGGCATCCTGCTCTCACCCTTTCACTGTCGAAACTATTAAATCTCTCGCCTGTGGAACTCCCTTCCTAGTTCCAGTTTCCGTGAGAGCTATAATCTCCAACTATTCAAATGTAATGTCAATCGACATCTTCAGTTGCCTTGATCTATCTACTATCCTTCTCAACGTCCTTTCCTCTATCACTTCTATCTGATGTTGCTCCAAATCTTTTGTAACCCCTTGCGTCCTAGTGGCTTCTCGTCTTGCTTGGAGTGAAACGCTTAAAAAAATCGTTCTATATGCAATGCTGAGAATATCATGAACAAAATACAGGAAAAAGAAAAAACAAAAAGGAATTACAAAGAACAGTAAATTCAAAGAAACTGCTGATAATAATGAGAAACAATTTTCTAAAATGTTTTGAACATACAATTAGGAAAGACAGCTTGGAGAAGTTAATACTAACAGGGAACATGGAAGGCAAGAAAATCTGAGTAAAACAGCGAGTAACCTACTTTACAAATTTGACTAAATGGATGGCAGAATAAGGATTACAGAATGCAATAAAAGACTGAAGAAGTTGAGATCTCAAATCATGAAAAGGCATAGCAAAGAAAGAAAGAAAGAAAGAAAGAAAGAAAGAAAAAATAAAGAAAGAAAGAAAGAAAGAAAAAAGAAAGAAAGAAGAAAGAAAGAAAGAAAAGAGAGAAAGAAAGAAAATAGAAAGAAAGAAAGAAAAAGAAAAAATTATACTATGTACTACATAAAGTTTTTTTTCCGAAAAAAACTTGTGTAGTTAGCCATGTGTAAGCGTGGAGAATGTCACACCATCATACGTCAACGTTTTTGTTAACTTTATAAATAATAATTTAATTTGATGTCACCAAGCAACAAAGATTTTGGGTGTGACATATCCTGTTGCTGAAAATTGAATTTGTCTTTCACGAGTTCTTCCCTCTCTCAACACGGAGTATTTTACTGGAAAAGTGCGATTGTATCAATAAATTTCAATAAACAAAGAGCAATCATGCATCTTAATCGATTGCCAACATATGTTTGCAAGGAAATGACAGTGTGCCTGAATTCAGAAATACATCAGTTGATATATATATATATATATATATATATATATATATATATATATGCAAGTACATCTGCGTGAGTGTGCGTCTGTGTAAAAGCGAGCGTATAATGTGAAGGCGAAATGTTCATAAAAGACAGGTAATCATGCTGTCAACGGGAAAGCCAGATAACGAGAGATCGAAGAAGTGATATGGACAAGTGACAATCGTGCTTTGAGAAAAATAACGTTTGGCAAAATATCAATGAAAAACAGTAAAAGAAAGAAAGAAAAGAAACTGAAAAAAGAATTCGACGACAAATGAGAAAAGAAACAGAAACAAAAAATGTAAAACCAATGTGAAAAGAAACAAAAAAAAGAAATCTACGACCAATGAGAAAAGAAACAGAAATAAGAAATCTACGATCAATGAGAAAAGAGAGAGAAATAAGAAATCTACAACTAATGAGAAAATAAAGAGAAATAAAAAATCTACGACCAATGAGAAAAGAAACAGAAATAAGAAATCAACTACCAATGAGAAAAGAAACAGAAATAAGAAATGTACAACTAATGAGAAAAGAAACAGAAATAAGAAATCTACAAATAATGAGAAAAGTAACAGAAATAAGAAATCTAAGACCAATGAGAAAAGAAACAGAAATAAGAAATCTACAACTAATGAGAAAAGAAACAGAAATAAGAATTCTACGATCAATGAGAAAAAACATAAAGAAGAAATCAACGAATAATTAGAAAAGAAACAGAAGCAAGAAATCTACGACCTATGTAAAAAAGAAACAGAACCACAAATTATAAACCCAATGAAAAACGATACAGAAACTTAAATCTACAACCAATGAGAAAAGAAACAGAAACAAGAATTCTATAACTAATTCTTGTTTCTGTTTCTTTTCTCATTAGTTGTAGATTTCTTGTGTCTGTATCTTTTCTCTTTAGTTACTAAACTAATGAGAAAGATACAGACACAAGAAATCTATAACTAATGAGAAAAGAAACAGAAAAAGGAATTCTACGACCAGTGAGAAAAAAAAACAGAAACAAGAATTCTAGGTCTAATGAGAAAGGAAACAGAAAGAAAAAATTACGGTCAGTGAGAAAATAAAGAGAAACAAGAAATCTACTAAAAATATGAAAAAACAAACAGAAACAAAAAAAATCTACAACCAATGTGAAAAGAAACAGAAAAAAAAGAATTATATGACCAATGAGAAAAGAATTATATGACAAATGAAAAAAGAAACAAAAAATTTACGACCAATTAAAAAAGAAACAGAAATAAGACATCTATGACCAATGAGAAAAGAAACAGAAATAAGAAATCTACGACTAATCAGAAAAGAAACACAAACGAGAAATCTACGACCAATGAGAAAAGAAACAGAAATAAGAAATCTACACCTAATGAGAAAAGAAACACAAACGAGAAATCTACGACCAATGAGAAAAGAAACAGAAATAAGAAATCTACAACTAATGAGAAAAGAAACACAAACAAGAAATCTACGACCAATGAGAAAAGAAACAGAAATAAGAAATCTTAAGACCAATGAGAAAAGAAACAGAAATAAGAAATCTACAACTAATGAGAAAAGAAACAGAAACAAGAATTCTACGACCAATAAGAAAAAAAAGAAAAAGAAATCAACGAATAATTAGAAAAGAAACACAAGCAAGAAATCTACGACAAATGTAAAAAAGAAACAGAACCACAAATTATAAACCCAATGAATAACGATACAGAAACTTAAATCTACAACCAATGAGAAAAGAAACAGAAACAAAAATTCTATAACTAATTCTTGTTTCTGTTTCTTTTCTCATTAGTTGTAGATTTCTTGTGTCTATATCTTTTCTCATTAGTTTCGTAACTAATGAGAAAAGAAACAGAAACAAGAAATCTATAACTAATGAGAAAAGAAACAGAAAAAAGAATTCTACGACCAGTGAGAAAAAAACAGAAAAAAGAATTCTAGGACTAATGTGAAAAGAAACAGAAAGAAAAAATTACGGTCAGTGAGAAAATAAAGAGAAACAAGAAATCTACCAAAAATATGAAAAAACAAACAGAAACAAAAATCTACGACCAATGTAAAAAGAAAAGGAAACAAGAATTCTACGGGCAATATGAAAAGATACAGAAACAAAAAAAATAATTCTATGACCAATGAGGAAATAATTCTATGACAAATGAAAAAAGAAACAAGAAATTTACGACCAATTAAAAAAGAAAGAGAAATAAGAAATCTATGAACAATTAGAAAAGAAACAGAAATAATAAATCTACGACCAATGAGAAAAGAAACAGAAATAAGAAATCTACTACTAATGAGAAAACAAACAGAATCAAGAAATCTACAGCCAATGAGAAAAGAAACAGAAATTAGAAATCTACAACTAATGAGAAAAGAAACAGAAATAAGATATCTACGACCAATGAGAAAAGAAACAGAAATAAGAAATCTAAAACTAATGAAAAATGAAACAGAAATAAGAAATCTACAACTAATGAGAAAAGAAACAGAAACAAGAAATCTACAACTAATGAGAAAACAAACAGAAATAAGAATTCTACGATCAATGAGAAAAAACCAGAAATAAAAAATCTACGACCAATGGGAAAAGAAACAGAAATAAGTAATCTACATTTAATGAGAAAAGAAACAGAAATAAGAAATCTACAACTAATGAGAAAATAAAGAGAAATAAAAAATCTATGACCAATGAGAAAAGAAACAGAAATAAGAAATCAACTACCAATGAGAAAAGAAACAGAAATAAGAAATTTACAACTAATGAGAAAAGAAACAGAAATAAGAAATCTACGACAAATGAGAAAAGAAACAGAAATAAGAAATCTACAACTAATGAGAAAAGAAACAGAAATAAGAAATCTAAGACCAATGAGAAAAGAAACAGAAATAAGAAAACTACAACTAATGAGAAAAGAAACAGAAACAAGAAATCTACAACTAATGAGAAAAGAAACAGAAATAAGAAAACTACAACTAATGAGAAAAGAAACAGAAACAAGAAATCTACAACTAATGAGAAAAGAAACAGAAATAAGAAATCTACAACTAATGAGAAAACAAACAGAAACAAGAAATCTACAAATAATGAGAAAAGTAACAGAAATAAGAAATCTAAGACCAATGAGAAAAGAAACAGAAATAAGGAATCTACAACTAATGAGAAAAGAAACAGAAATAAGAATTCTACGATCAATGAGAAAAAACATAAAGAAGAAATCAACGAATAATTAGAAAAGAAACAGAAGCAAGGAATCTACGACCTATGTAAAAAAGAAACAGAACCACAAATTATAAACACAATGAATAACGATACAGAAACTTAAATCTACAACCAATGAGAAAAGAAACAGAAACAAGAATTCTATAACTAATTCTTGTTTCTGTTTCTTTTCTCATTAGTTGTAGATTTCTTGTGTCTGTATCTTTTCTTATTAGTTTCGTAACTAATGAGAAAAGAAACAGAAACAAGAAATCTATAACTAATGAGAAAAGAAACAGAAAAAAGAATTCTACGACCAGTGAGAAAAAACAGAAACAAGAATTCTAGGACCAATGAGAAAAGAAACAGATAGAAAAAATTACGGTCAGTGAGAAAATAAAGAGAAACAAGAAATCTACCAAAAATATGAAAAACAAACAGAAACAAAAATCTACGACCAATGTAAAAAGAAAATGAAACAAGAATTCTACGGGCAATATGAAAAGATACAGAAACAAAAAAATTAATTCTATGACCAATGAGGAAATAATTCTATGACAAATGAAAAAAGAAACAAGAAATTTACGACCAATTAAAAAAGAAAGAGAAATAAGAAATCTATTAACAATTAGAAAAGAAACAGAAATAATAAATCTACGACCAATGAGAAAAGAAACAGAAATAAGAAATCTACTACTAATGAGAAAAGAAATAGAAATAAGAAATCTACAACTAATGAGAAAAGAAACAGAAATAAGAAATCTACAACTAATGAGAAAAGAAACAGAATCAAGAAATCTACAACCAATGAGAAAAGAAACAGAAATTAGAAGTCTATAACTAATGAGAAAAGAAACAGAAATAAGAAATCTACGACCAATGAGAAAAGAAACAGAAATAAGAAATCTAAAACTAATGAGAAAAGATACAGAAATAAGAAATCTACAACTAATGAGAAAAGAAACAGAAACAAGAAATCTACAACTAATGAGAAAAGAAACAGAAATAAGAATTCTACGATCAATGAGAAAAAACCAGAAATAAAAAATCTACGACCAATGGGAAAAGAAACAGAAATAAGTAATCTACAACTAATGAGAAAAGAAACAGAAATAAGAAATCTACGATCAATGAGAAAAGAGAGAGAAATAAGAAATCTACAACTAATGAGAAAATAAAGAGAAATAAAATATCTACGTCCAATGAGAAAAGAAACAGAAATATGAAATCAACTACCAATGAGAAAAGAAACAGAAATAAGAAATGTACAACTAATGAGAAAAGAAACAGAAATAAGAAATCTAAGACCAATGAGAATAGAAACAGAAATAAGAAAACTACAACTAATGAGAAAAGAAACAGAAACAAGAAATCTACAACTAATGAGAAAAGAAACAGAAATAAGATATGTACAACTAATGAGAAAAGAAACAGAAACAAGAAATCTACAACTAATGAGAAAAGAAACAGAAATAAGAAATCTACAACTAATGATAAAAGAAACAGAAACAAGAAATCTACAACTAATGAGAAAAGAAACAGAAATAAGAAATCTAAGACCAATGAGAAAAGAAACAGAAATAAGAAAACTACAACTAATGAGAAAAGAAACAGAAACAAGAAATCTACAACTAATGAGAAAAGAAACAGAAATAAGAAATATACAACTAATGAGAAAACAAACAGAAACAAGAAATCTACAAATAATGAGAAAAGTAACAGAAATAAGAAATCTAAGACCAATGAGAAAAGAAACAGAAATAAGAAATCTACAACTAATGAGAAAAGAAACAGAATCAAGAAATCTACGACCAATGAGAAAAGAAACAGAAATTAGAAATCTACAACTAATGAGAAAAGAAACAGAAATCAGAAATCTACGACCAATGAGAAAAGAAACAGAAACAAGAAATCTACAACTAATGAGAAAAGAAACAGAAATAAGAAATCTACAACTAATGAGAAAAGAAACAGAAATAAGAATTCTAGGATCAATGAGAAAAAACATAAAGAAGAAATCAACGAATAATTAGAAAAGAAACAGAAGCAAGAAATCTACGACCTATGTAAAAAAGAAACAGAACCACAAATTATAAACCCAATGAATAACGATACAGAAACTTAAATCTACAACCAATGAGAAAAGAAACAGAAACAAGAATTCTATAACTAATTCTTGTGTCTGTATCTTTTCTCATTAGTTGTAGATTTCTTGTGTCTGTATCTTTTCTCTTTAGTTACTAAACTAATGAGAAAGATACAGACACAAGAAATATATAACTAATGAGAAAAGAAACAGAAAAAGGAATTCTACGACCAGTGAGAAAAAAAAAACAGAAACAAGAATTCTAGGTCCAATGAGAAAGGAAACAGAAAGAAAAAATTAAGGTCAGTGAGAAAATAAAGAGAAACAAGAAATCTACCAAAAATATGAAAAAACAAACAGAAACAAAAAAAATCTACAACCAATGTGAAAAGAAACAGAAAAAAAAGAATTCTATGACCAATGAGAAAAGAATTATATGACAAATGAAAAAAGAAACAAAAAATTTACGACCAATTAAAAAAGAAACAGAAATAAGACATCTATGACCAATGAGAAAAGAAACAGAAATAAGAAATCTACACCTAATGAGAAAAGAAACACAAACGAGAAATCTACGAACAATGAGAAAAGAAACAGAATTAAGAAATCTACAACTAATGAGAAAAGAAACACAAACAAGAAATCTACGACCAATGAGAAAAGAAACAGAAATAAGAAATCTAAGACCAATGAGAAAAGAAACAGAAATAAGAAATCTACAACTAATGAGAAAAGAAACAGAAACAAGAATTCTACGACCAATAAGAAAAAAAAAAGAAAAATAAATCAACGAATAATTAGAAAAGAAACACAAGCAAGAAATCTACGACCAATGTAAAAAAGAAACAGAACCACAAATTATAAACCCAATGAATAACGATACAGAAACTTAAATCTACAACCAATGAGAAAAGGAACAGAAACAAGAATTCTATAACTAATTCTTGTGTCTGTATCTTTTCTCATTAGTTGTAGATTTCTTGTGTCTATATCTTTTCTCATTAGTTTCGTAACTAATGAGAAAAGAAACAGAAAAAAGAAATCTATAACTAATGAGAAAAGAAAGAGAAAAAAGAATTCTACGACCAGAGAGAAAAAAACAGAAACAAGAATTCTAGGACCAATGAGAAAAGAAACAGAAAGAAAAAATTACGGTCAGTGAGAAAATAAAGAGAAACAAGAAATCTACCAAAAATATGAAAAAACAAAAAGAAACAAAAATCTACGAACAATGTAAAAACAAAAGGAAACAAAAATTCTATGGGCAATATGAAAAGATACAGAAACAAAAAAAAATAATTCTATGACCAATGAGGAAATAATTCTATAACAAATGAAAAAAGAAACAAGAAATTTACGACCAATTAAAAAAGAAAGAGAAATAAGAAATCTATGAACAATTAGAAAAGAAACAGAAATAATAAATCTACTACCAATGAGAAAAGAAACAGAAATAAGAAATCTACTACTAATGAGAAAAGAAATAGAATAAGAAATCTACAACTAATGAGAAAAGAAACAGAAATAAGAAATCTACAACTAATGAGAAAAGAAACAGAATCAAGAAATCTACGACCAATGAGAAAAGAAACAGAAATTAGAAATCTACAACTAATGAGAAAAGAAACAGAAATAAGAAATCTACGTCCAATGAGAAAAGAAACAGAAATAAGAAATCTAAAACTAATGAGAAAAGAAACAGAAATAAGAAATCTACAACTAATGAGAAAAGAAACAGAAACAAGAAATCTACAACTAATGAGAAAAGAAACAGAGATAAGAATTCTACGATCAATGAGAAAAAAAACAGAAATAAAAAATCTACGACCAATGGGAAAAGAAACAGAAATAAGTAATCTACAAATAATGAGAAAAGAAACAGAAATAAGAAATCTACGATCAATGAGAAAAGAGAGAGAAATAAGAAATCTACAACTAATGAGAAAATAAACAGAAATAAGAAATCAACTACCAATGAGAAAAGAAACAGAAATAAGAAATCTACAACTAATGAGAAAAGAAACAGAAATAAGAAATCTACAACTAATGAGAAAAGAAACAGAAATAAGAAATATACAACTAATGAGAAAAGAAACAGAAATAAGAATTCTACGACCAGTGAGAAAAAAACAGAAACAAGAATTCTAGGACCATTGAGAAAAGAAACAGAAAGAAAAAATTACGGTCAGTGAGAAAATAAAGAGAAACAAGAAATCTACCAAAAATATGAAAAAACAAACAGAAACAAAAATCTACGACCAATGTAAAAAGAAAAGGAAACAAGAATTCTACGGGCAATATGAAAAGATACAGAAACAAAAAAAAATAATTCTATTACCAATGAGGAAATAATTCTATGACAAATGAAAAAAGAAACAAGAAATTTACGACCAATTAAAAAAAAAAAGAGAAATAAGAAATCTATGAACAATTAGAAAAGAAACAGAAATAATAAATCTACGACCAATGAGAAAAGAAACAGAAATAAGAAATCTACTACTAATGAGAAAAGAAATAGAAATAAGAAATCTACAACTAATGAGAAAAGAAACAGAAATAAGAAATCTACAACTAATGAGAAAAGAAACAGAAACAAGAAATCTACAACTAATGAGAAAAGAAACAGAAATAAGAATTCCACGATCAATGAGAAAAAAAACAGAAATAAAAAATCTACGACCAATGGGAAAAGAAACAGAAATAAGTAATCTACAACTAATGAGAAAAGAAACAGAAATAAGAAATCTACGATCAATGAGAAAAGAGAGAGAAATAATAAATCTACAACTAATGAGAAAATAAACAGAAATAAAAAATCTACGACCAATGAGAAAAGAAACAGAAATAAGAAATCTAAAACTAATGAGAAAAGAAACAGAAATTAGAAATCTACAACTAATGAGAAAAGAAACAGAAATAAGAAATCTAAAAGTAATGAGAAAAGAAACAGAAATAAGAAATCTACAACTAATGAGAAAAGAAACAGAAACAAGTAATCTACAAATAATGAGAAAAGAAACAGATATAAGAATTCTACGATCAATGAGAAAAAACCAGAAATAAAAAATCTACGACCAATGGGAAAAGAAACAGAAATAAGTAATCTACAACTAATGAGAAAAGAAACAGAAATAAGAAATCTACGATCAATGAGAAAAGAGAGAGAAATAAGAAATCTACAACTAATGAGAAAAGAAACAGAAATAAGAAATCTACGACCAATGAGAAAAGAAAAAGAAATAAGAAATCTACGACCAATGAGAAAAGAAACTGAAATAAGAAAACTACAACTAATGAGAAAAGAAACAGAAACAAGAAATCTACAACTAATGAGAAAAGAAACAGAAACAAGAAATCTACAAATAATGAGAAAAGTAACAGAAATAAGAAATCTAAGACCAATGAGAAAAGAAACAGAAATAAGAAATCTACAACTAATGAGAAAAGAAACAGAATCAAGAAATCTACGACCAATGAGAAAAGAAACAGAAATTAGAAATCTACAACTAATGAGAAAAGAAACAGAAATAAGAAATCTACGACCAATGAGAAAAGAAACAGAAATAAGAAATCTAAAAGTAATGAGAAAAGAAACAGAAAAAAGAATTCTACGACCAGTGAAAAAAAAACAGAAACAAGAATTCTAGGACCAATGAGAAAAGAAACAGAAAGAAAAAATTACGGTCAGTGAGAAAATAAAGAGAAACAAGAAATCTACCAAAAATATGAAAAAACAAACAGAAACAAAAATCTACGACCAATGTAAAAAGAAAAGGAATCAAGAATTCTACGGGCAATATGAAAAGATACAGAAACAAAAAAAAATAATTCTATTACCAATGAGGAAATAATTCTATGACAAATGAAAAAAGAAACAAGAAATTTACGACCAATTAAAAAAGAAAGAGAAATAAGAAATCTATGAACAATTAGAAAAGAAACAGAAATAATAAATCTACGACCAATGAGAAAAGAAACAGAAATAAGAAATCTACTACTAATGAGAAAAGAAATAGAAATAAGAAATCTACAAGTAATGAGAAAAGAAACAGAAATAAGAAATCTACGACCAATGAGAAAAGAAACAGAAATATGAAATCAACTACCAATGACAAAAGAAACAGAAATAAGAAATGTACAACTAATGAGAAAAGAAACAGAAATAAGAAATCTAAGACCAATGAGAAAAGAAACAGAAATAAGAAATCTACAACTAATGAGAAAAGAAACAGAAATAAGAAATCTAAGACCAATGAGAAAAGAAACAGAAATAAGAAAACTACAACTAATGAGTAAAGAAAGAGAAACAAGAAATCTACAACTAATGAGAAAAGAAACAGAAACAAGAAATCTACAAATAATTAGAAAAGTAACAGAAATAAGAAATCTAAGACCAATGAGAAAAGAAACAGAAATAAGAAATCTACAACTAATGAGAAAAGAAACAGAATCAAGAAATCTACGACCAATGAGAAAAGAAACAGAAATTAGAAATCTACAACTAATGAGAAAAGAAACAGAAATAAGAAATCTACGACCAATGAGAAAAGAAACAGAAATAAGAAATCTAAAACTAATGAGAAAAGAAACAGAAATAAGAAATCTACAACTAATGAGAAAAGAAACAGAAACAAGAAATCTACAACTAATGAGAAAAGAAACAGAGATAAGAATTCTACGATCAATGAGAATAAAAACAGAAATAAAAAATCTACGACCAATGGGAAAAGAAACAGAAATAAGTAATCTACAACTAATGAGAAAAGAAACAGAAATAAGAAATCTACGATCAATGAGAAAAGAGAGAGAAATAAGAAATCTACAACTAATGAGAAAATAAACAGAAATAAGAAATCAACTACCAATGAGAAAAGAAACAGAAATAAGAAATCTACAACTAATGAGAAAAGAAACAGAAATAAGAAATCTAAGACCAATGAGAAAAGAAACAGAAATAAGAAAACTACAACTAATGAGAAAAGAAACAGAAACAAGAAATCTACAACTAATGAGAAAAGAAACAGAAATAAGAAATATACAACTAATGAGAAAACAAACAGAAACAAGAAATCTACAAATAATGAGAAAAGTAACAGAAATAAGAAATCTAAGACCAATGAGAAAAGAAACAGAAATAAGAAATCTACAACTAATGAGAAAAGAAACAGAATCAAGAAATCTACGACCAATGAGAAAAGAAACAGAAATTAGAAATCTACAACTAATGAGAAAAGAAACAGAAATAAGAAATCTACGACCAATGAGAAAAGAAACAGAAACAAGAAATCTACAACTAATGAGAAAAGAAACAGAAATAAGAATTCTACGACCAGTGAGAAAAAAACAGAAACAAGAATTCTAGGACCAATGAGAAAAGAAACAGAAAGAAAAAATTACGGTCAGTGAGAAAATAAAGAGAAACAAGAAATCTACCAAAAATATGAAAAAACAAACAGAAACAAAAATCTACGACCAATGTAAAAAGAAAAGGAAACAAGAATTCTACGGGCAATATGAAAAGATACAGAAACAAAAAAAAATAATTCTATTACCAATGAGGAAATAATTCTATGACAAATGAAAAAAGAAACAAGAAATTTACGACCAATTAAAAAAGAAAGAGAAATAAGAAATCTATGAACAATTAGAAAAGAAACAGAAATAATAAATCTACGACCAATGAGAAAAGAAACAGAAATAAGAAATCTACTACTAATGAGAAAAGAAATAGAAATAAGAAATCTACAACTAATGAGAAAAGAAAAAGAAATAAGAAACGTACAACTAATGAGAAAAGAAATAGAAACAAGAAATCTACAACTAATGAGAAAAGAAACAGAAATAAGAATTCTACGATCAATGAGAAAAAACCAGAAATAAAAAATCTACGACCAATGGGAAAAGAAACAGAAATAAGTAATCTACAACTAATGAGAAAAGAAACAGAAATAAGAAATCTACGATCAATGAGAAAAGAGAGAGAAATAATAAATCTACAACTAATGAGAAAATAAACAGAAATAAAAAATCTACGACCAATGAGAAAAGAAACAGAAATAAGAAATCTAAAACTAATGAGAAAAGAAACAGAAAAAAGAATTCTACGAAGAGTGAGAAAAAAACAGATAAAAGAATTCTAGGACCAATGAGAAAAGAAACAGAAAGAAAAAATTACGGTCAGTGAGAAAATAAAGAGAAACAAGAAATCTACCAAAAATATGAAAAAACAAACAGAAACAAAAATCTACGACCAATGTAAAAAGAAAAGGAAACAAGAATTTTACGGGCAATATGAAAAGATACAGAAACAAAAAAAAATAATTCTATGACCAATGAGGAAATTATTCTATGACAAATGAAAAAAGAAACAAGAAATTTACGACCAATTAAAAAAGAAAGAGAAATAAGAAATCTATGAACAATTAGAAAAGAAACAGAAATAATAAATCTACGACCAATGAGAAAAGAAACAGAAATAAGAAATCTACTACTAATGAGAAAAGAAATAGAAATAAGAAATCTACAACTAAGGAGAAAAGAAACAGAAATAAGAAATCTACAACTAATGAGAAAAGAAACAGAATCAAGAAATCTACGACCAATGAGAAAAGAAACAGAAATTAGAAATCTACAACTAATGAGAAAAGAAACAGAAATAAGAAATCTAAAAGTAATGAGAAAAGAAACAGAAATAAGAAATCTACAACTAATGAGAAAAGAAACAGAAACAAGTAATCTACAAATAATGAGAAAAGAAACAGATATAAGAATTCTACGATCAATGAGAAAAAACCAGAAATAAAAAATCTACGACCAATGGGAAAAGAAACAGAAATAAGTAATCTACAACTAATGAGAAAAGAAACAGAAATAAGAAATCTACGATCAATGAGAAAAGAGAGAGAAATAAGAAATCTACAACTAATGAGAAAAGAAACAGAAATAAGAAATCTACGACCAATGAGAAAAGAAAAAGAAATAAGAAATCTACGACCAATGAGAAAAGAAACTGAAATAAGAAAACTACAACTAATGAGAAAAGAAACAGAAACAAGAAATCTACAACTAATGAGAAAAGAAACAGAAACAAGAAATCTACAAATAATGAGAAAAGTAACAGAAATAAGAAATCTAAGACCAATGAGAAAAGAAACAGAAATAAGAAATCTACAACTAATGAGAAAAGAAACAGAATCAAGAAATCTACGACCAATGAGAAAAGAAACAGAATTTAGAAATCTACAACTAATGAGAAAAGAAACAGAAATAAGAAATCTACGACCAATGAGAAAATAAACAGAAATAAGAAATCTAAAACTAATGAGAAAAGAAACAGAAAAAAGAATTCTACGACCAGTGAAAAAAAAACAGAAACAAGAATTCTAGGACCAATGAGAAAAGAAACAGAAAGAAAAAATTACGGTCAGTGAGAAAATAAAGAGAAACAAGAAATCTACCAAAAATATGAAAAAACAAACAGAAACAAAAATCTACGACCGATGTAAAAAGAAAAGGAATCAAGAATTCTACGGGCAATATGAAAAGATACAGAAACAAAAAAAAATAATTCTATTACCAATGAGGAAATAATTCTATGACAAATGAAAAAAGAAACAAGAAATTTACGACCAATTAAAAAAGAAAGAGAAATAAGAAATCTATGAACAATTAGAAAAGAAACAGAAATAATAAATCTACGACCAATGAGAAAAGAAACAGAAATAAGAAATCTACTACTAATGAGAAAAGAAATAGAAATAAGAAATCTACAACTAATGAGAAAAGAAACAGAAATAAGAAATCTACGACCAATGAGAAAAGAAACAGAAATATGAAATCAACTACCAATGAGAAAAGAAACAGAAATAAGAAATGTACATCTAATGAGAAAAGAAACAGAAATAAGAAATCTAAGACCAATGAGAAAAGAAACAGAAATAAGAAATCTACAACTAATGAGAAAAGAAACAGAAATAAGAAATCTAAGACCAATGAGAAAAGAAACAGAAATAAGAAAACTACAACTAATGAGTAAAGAAAGAGAAACAAGAAATCTACAACTAATGAGAAAAGAAACAGAAACAAGAAATCTACAAATAATGAGAAAAGTAACAGAAATAAGAAATCTAAGACCAATGAGAAAAGAAACAGAAATTAGAAATCTACAACTAATGAGAAAAGAAACAGAAATAAGAAATCTACGACCAATGAGAAAAGAAACAGAAATAAGAAATCTAAAACTAATGAGAAAAGAAACAGAAAAAAGAATTCTACGACCAGTGAGAAAAAAACAGAAACAAGAATTCTAGGACCAATGAGAAAAGAAACAGAAAGAAAAAATTACGGTCAGTGAGAAAATAAAGAGAAACAAGAAATCTACCAAAAATATGAAAAAACAAACAGAAACAAAAATCTACGACCAATGTAAAAAGAAAAGGAAACAAGAATTCTACGGGCAATATGAAAAGATACAGAAACAAAAAAAAATTATTCTATTACCAATGAGGAAATAATTCTATGACAAATGAAAAAAGAAACAAGAAATTTACGACCAATTAAAAAAGAAAGAGAAATAAGAAATCTATGAACAATTAGAAAAGAAACAGAAATAATAAATCTACGACCAATGAGAAAAGAAACAGAAATAAGAAATCTACTACTAATGAGAAAAGAAATAGAAATAAGAAATCTACAACTAATGAGAAAAGAAGCAGAAATAAGAAATCTACAACTAATGAGAAAAGAAACAGAATCAAGAAATCTACGACCAATGAGAAAAGAAACAGAAATTAGAAATCTACAACTAATGAGAAAAGAAACAGAAACAAGAAATCTACGACCAATGAGAAAAGAAACAGAAATAAGAAATCTAAAACTAATGAGAAAAGAAACAGAAATAAGAAATCTACAATTAATGAGAAAAGAAACAGAAACAAGAAATCTACAACTAATGAGAAAAGAAACAGAAATAAGAATTCTACGATCAATGAGAAAAAACCAGAAATGAAAAATCTACGACCAATGGGAAAAGAAACAGAAATAAGTAATCTACAACTAATGAGAAAAGAAACAGAAATAAGAAATCTACGATCAATGAGAAAAGAGAGAGAAATAAGAAATCTACAACTAATGAGAAAATAAACAGAAATAAGAAATCTACGACCAATGAGAAAAGAAACAGAAATAAGAAATCAACTACCAATGAGAAATGAAACAGAAATAAGAAATGTACAACTAATGAGAAAAGAAACAGAAATAAGAAAATTACATCTAATGAGAAAAGAAACAGAAACAAGAAATGTACAACTAATGAGAAAAGAAACAGAAACAATAAATCTACAACTAATGAGAAAAGAAACAGAAATAAGAATTCTACGATCAATAAGAAAAAAACAGAAATAAAAAATCTACGACCAATGGGAAAAGAAACAGAAATAAGTAATCTACAACTAATGAGAAAAGAAACAGAAATAAGAAATCTACGATCAATGAGATGAGAGAGAGAAATAAGAAATCTACAACTAATGAGAAAAGAAACAGAAATAAGAAATCTACGACCAATGAGAAAAGAAACAGAAATAAGAAATGTACAACTAATGAGAAAAGAAACAGAAATAAGAAATCTACGACAAATGAGAAAAGAAACAGAAATAAGAAATCTACAACTAATGAGAAAAGAAACAGAAATAAGAAATCTAAGACCAATGAGAAAAGAAACAGAAATAAGAAATCTACAACTAATGAGAAAAGAAACAGAAATAAGAAATCTAAGACCAATGAGAAAAGAAACAGAAATAAGAAAACCACAACTAATGAGAAAAGAAACCGAAACAAGAAATCTACAACTAATGAGAAAACAAACAGAAACAAGAAATCTACATATAATGAGAAAAGTAACAGAAATAAGAAATCTAAGTCCAATGAGAAAAGAAACAGAAATAAGAAATCTACAACTAATCAGAAAAGAAACAGAAATAAGAATTCTTCCGATCAATGAGAGAAAACATAAAGAAGAAATCAACGAATAATTAGAAAAGAAACAGAAGCAAGAAATCTAAGACCTATGTAAAAAAGAAACAGAACCACAAATTATAAACCAAATGAATAACGATACAGAAACTTAAATCTACAACCAATGAGAAAAGAAACAGAAACAAGAATTCTATAACTAATTCTTGTTTCTGTTTCTTTTCTCATTAGTTGTAGATTTCTTGTGTCTGTATCTTTTCTCTTTAGTTACTAAACTAATGAGAAAGATACAGACACAAGAAATCTATAACTAATGAGAAAAGAAACAGAAAAAGGAATTCTACGACCAGTGAGAAAAAAAACAGAAACAAGAATTCTAGGTCCAATGAGAAAGGAAACAGAAAGAAAAAATTACGGTCAGTGAGAAAATAAAGAGAAACAAGAAATCTACCAAAAATATGAAAAAACAAACAGAAACAAAAAAAATCTACAACCAATGTGAAAAGAAACAGAAAAAAATGAATTCTATGATCAATGAGAAAAGAATTATATGACAAATGAAAAAAGAAACAAAAAATTTACGACCAATTAAAAAAGAAACAGAAATAAGAAATCTATGTCCAATGAGAAAAGAAACAGAAATAAGAAATATACGACTAATGAGAAAAGAAACACAAACGAGAAATCTACGACCAATGAGAAAAGAAACAGAAATAAGAAATCTACACCTAATGAGAAAAGAAACACAAACGAGAAATCTACGACCAATGAGAAAAGAAACAGAAATAAGAAATCTACAACAATGAGAAAAGAAACACAAACAAGAAATCTACGACCAATGAGAAAAGAAACAGAAATAAGAAATCTAACACCAATGAGAAAAGAAACAGAAATAAGAAATCTACAACTAATGAGAAAAGAAACAGAAACAAGAATTCTACGACCAATAAGAAAAAAAAAGAAAAAGAAATCAACGAATAATTAGAAAAGAAACACAAGCAAGAAATCTACGACCAATGTAAAAAAGAAACAGAACCACAAATTATAAACCCAATGAATAACGATACAGAAAAAAGAAATCTATAACTAATGAGAAAAGAAACAGAAAAAAGAATTCTACGACCAGTAAGAAAAAAACAGAAACAAGAATTCTAGGACCAATGAGAAAAGAAACAGAAAGAAAAAATTACGGTCAGTGAGAAAATAAAGAGAAACAAGAAATCTACCAAAAATATGAAAAAACAAACAGAAACAAAAATCTACGACCAATGTAAAAAGAAAAGGAAACAAGAATTCTACGGCCAATATGAAAAGATACAGAAACAAAAAAAAATAATTCTATGACCAATGAAAAAAGAAACAAGAAATTTACGACCAATTAAAAAAGAAAGAGAAATAAGAAATCTATGACCAATTAGAAAAGAAACAGAAATAATAAATCTACGACCAATGAGAAAAGAAACAGAAATAAGAAATCTACTACTAATGAGAAAAGAAATAGAAATAAGAAATCTACAACTAATGAGAAAAGAAACAGAAATAAGAAATCTACAACTAATGAGAAAAGAAACAGAATCAAGAAATCTACAACCAATGAGAAAAGTAACAGAAATAAGAATTCTACAACTAATGGGAAAAGAAACAGAAATAAGAAATCTACGACCAATGAGAAAAGAAACAGAAATAAGAAATCTAAATCTAATGAGAAAAGAAACAGAAATAAGAAATCTACAACTAATGAGAAAAGTAACGGAAATAAGAAATCTACGACCAATCAGAAATGGAACAGTAATAAGAAAATTACATCTAATGAGAAAAGAAACAGAAACAAGAAATCTACAACTAATGAGAAAAGAAACAGAAACAAGAAATATACAACTAATGAGAAAAGAAACAGAAATAAGAATTCTACGATCAATGAGAAAAAACCAGAAATAAAAAATCTACGACCAATGGGAAAAGAAACAGAAATAAGTAATCTACAACTAATGAGAAAAGAAACAGAATCAAGAAATCTACGACCATTGAGAAAAGAAACAAATTAAAAATATACAACCAATGAGAAAAGAAATAGAAATAAGAAATCTTCGACCAATGAGAAAAGAAACAGAAATAAGAAATCTACAACTAATGAGAAAAGAAACAGTAATAAGAAATATACGACCAATGAGAAAAGAAACAGAAATAAGAAATCTACAACTAATCAGAAAAGAAACAGAAATAAGAAATCTACAACTAATGAGAAAAGAAGCAGAGACAAGAAAAAAAGAATTCTATGACCAATGAGAAAAGAATTATATGACTAATGAAAATGCAACAAAAAATCTACGACCAATTAGAAAAGAAACAGAAACAATAAATCTAAGACTCAGGCTGTAATTTTTCCATTTACAAACAAACTCAATGACGAAATAAGTGTATTGTAGATAGAATGATGTTTTTTTAAAAATGTGTTATTTATTAGCTTGAGAATGAAAATGAGAATTTTTCGAAAGTACTCGCTCTGCAAGACCATCCATCTAACAACAATTTTATACATGAGGATCGCGGCATTCAATGAATTGTTAGTAAGTTAATGCCTTATTATGTCTGTTAGTGTAGAGATTTCGCCATTAATTACATTAATATTAATAATTGATTCTTTGTATGATTATCTCTTTATAGTATAAAATATATACTGCACAACACACACACACACACACATAGATATATTAGAGTGTGCATATCTCATATTTTATATCATAGAGAAACAATTTATACAAAAACTTAAATAGCAATGTTAATGGGATTAATGTTGAAATCACTTAGCTAACAGCACTTAATTAGACATTAAACTTACTATCAATTCCTTGAATAATATGATCCTTATATTCGAGTTCTTGTCAGATAGAGGACACATGCCAAGCACTTTCGACAATTTCAAATTTTCATCTTCTGGGCGCAATTTCCCTATACATAGGTAAACACTGAGACGAAATATGTGCAGACCGAAAGATGTTTCTTTTTAAATTGTGCTATTTATTGACAGTTGAATATACGTTTTGGAGTGTACGATGCCGCAGTGCTAGAGTTCAAATCGATCAAGTGAGAATTTTGTTTGAATTTTGAAAAGTTATAAATCGACGAAATTTTCTTGTTATATGTATTTATTTGTTAAAGTGAAATGGACTTAGTATAATCCAGTTAGCAGAGTAAAAATGTTGGCAGATGGATGATATATATATATATATATATATATATATATATATATATATATATATATATATATATATATATATTAATCGTTTCACCCCAAGCAAGGCTGGAAGCCACTAGGACGCAAGGGGTTACAGAAGATTTGGACCAAGATCAGATAGGAGTGATAGAGGAAAGGGAAAGGATGAGGAGAAGGATAGAGGATAGATCAATACAACTGGAGATGTCGATTGACATTGCATTTGAATAGTTGGAGATATATAACTCTCAGTGAAACTGGAGTAGGGAAGGAAGTTCCACAGGCGAGAGGTGCGAGGTATGAAACTATTGGAGTCGAAGAGGCGGCTACATTTAACAGTTTCAACAGTGAAAGGGTGAGAGCGGGATGCCAGCCTCGCAGGACGCTTGAATTCATGAAGTCTGGGAACCAGCAAATGCAGCTCTTCGGAGCAATTACAATGAAAGTATTTTTGTCTATATATATATATATATATATATATATATATATATATATATATATATATATAGGTGTCTGTGTGTGTGTGTGTGTGTGTGTGTGTGTGTGTGTGAAAATATATAGAAAATAGGAAAAAATCGTTAGGTAAATAATCCAAAGTTCTTTAGTATTTTAGTTATTATTTTTTTTAAAAAAATGCTCGATACAAAAGTAGAGCATAAATATAATTATTTATTTAAAATATGATTCCAACACGCTACATAAGAGTTCTCATGTTTCAAAACAAGAGCCGAAAAATTCAATATAATTATTTGAATTAAATTGAATTAAAGTAAGCTCTGTTCCATCTTCAAGCGAAATTTTTTTTGGAATAACTTATTTCTGAAATTTACGTGTTTTAATAGCATATTCATTATTGAAATCAAAATTTCCATGATAACGGCTAGAGCGATTGTTTAAATAAAAAGAGGTGTAGGGTGTTAATAATCTGTATCAGTATAGAGATACATTCATAGATGTCAAGTCAGGGTAAGGGGGTGGTGTCTAAATTTAAAACGGAAGATGTTTTCGTCTAGTCTGGTTTACGTGTCTATGGAGATTTATTTATTTTTTTATTTTATTTTTTTTCCGAAATTAGCATAAAAACAAACAAACAATAAAATAATTTTTAAAATCCATAGTCCTAATAAATAGTTTAAATACCCTACAAAAAATAACGCTTTATGAAGTCGTCAAAAAACAAAATTTTTTATATACACAAAACCCTTTCAGAAAAAAAAAAATAAGATAAAAAAATAAATAAATCTCCATAGACACGAAAACCAGACTAGGCGAAATCATTAAAATTATTATATATATATATATATATATATATATATATATATATATATATATATATATATATATATATATATATATATATATGTATGTATATATATATATATATATATATATATATATATATATATATATATTTGAATATATTTGAAACGGTACAGAAGCGTATTAAGGCATTAAAAACAAGACATTTTATATTATGGACCATGATAGATTTAAAATAAAACAAACACCAGTCGACCGGTTTCGTCCCCTCTCATCAGAACTGTTAACGGGGAAATTATGAGGAAAAGAAAAGAAGTCTGTAATGCATGACATGAATGATTGGACAGGAAGAAATAAATTATTATAAAAGTTATACCAACCAAGATGCTAGAAACGCAGCACAGCAAGTCCAAGCAAACAATCTCTTTGTTTACAAAGAGTAGGTTGCCTGAACCTGATGTAAAGCGTCTCTAACACCTTAAGATGGAATAGCGAGTGCGAACTGGCCAAAACAGAAAACCAGTTCACACTGAAATTCAACGCACAAGTAGGATTCTTTATAAAGTGATCCGCAATCGAAGACCCATACGTGTTACGAATGGTATCACCCAAAGAAAATTTTTTATTCAGTATTATAGCAGGTACGTGTTGTTTAATTCTAACGTCCAACCGCTGTGTCGTTCTACCTATGTAGAACTCATGAAATTTGCCACCATGTTTGTCGATTTTAGTTTCGACAATATCATGTATCGTCAGATAGATGGTGTAGCGATGGGTTCCCCCTTGGGTCCCGTGTTGGCTAATATCTTTGTGGGTTTTTATGAAGAAAGCCTTATGTTAAGTTCTGCCCGACCCAAGGTTTACTTTCGGTATGTGGATGACACTTTTTGTGTGTTCAGCCACGAATCGGAAGTGGATCAATTTTTTTTTCCCTACTCAACAGTGTTCATCCTGCCCTTAAATTCACAGTAGATAAGGAGTTCAATGGTTCATTGCCCTTCTTAGATGTTCTTGTTCAAAGAACTCCTTCCTCGTTTATCACATCAGTTTACAGGAAATCTACATTTACTGGATTATATACTCGATGGGACTCCTTTTGTCCTAAACGACAAAAGATTAATTTGATTAGGACCCTGACACATAGGGCCCTAATGATTTGTTCGGATGACACTTTGAAACATGAAATCAGTTCCTTAACTGAGATTTTTGTGAACAATGGTTATCCGTTGAACATTGTTCACTCAGTTATTCGAGATGAAACTGCCATGTTTAACAAAATTAAACCTGCTTCAGTGGGTAAATGTTCGGTCTATCTTCGTTTGCCGTGGTTGGGTAGCATTAGTGAATCCTTCGCCAAGCGTATTTCATGGAGTTCACATCAGTGTTATTTTGCAGCCAATGTTCGTGTTGTCTTTCAAACTAAGTCCGTACTTTCATCTATGTGTAAAGACGTTCTACCCCCCCCCCCACCATATTAACTCTGTTATTTACCATTTCAAATGTAGTTGTGGATGCGATTACATAGGTAGAACGACACAGCGATTGGACGTTAGAATTAAACAACACGTACCTGCTATAATACTGAATAAAACATTTTCTTTGGGTGATACCATTCGTAACACGTATGGGTCTTCGATTGCGGATCACTTTATAAAGAATCCTACTTGTGCGTTGAATTTCAGTGTGAACTGGTTTTCTGTTTTGGCCAGTTCGCACTCGCTATTCCATCTTAAGGTGTTAGAGACGCTTTACATCAGGTTCAGGCAACCTACACTTTGTAAACAAAGAGATTGTTTGCTTGGACTTGCTGTGCTGCGTTTCTAGCATCTTGGTTGGTATAACTTTTATAATAATTTATTTCTTCCTGTCCAATCATTCATGTCATGCATTACAGACTTCTTTTCTTTTCCTGATAATTTCCCCGTTAACAGTTCTGATGAGAGGGGACGAAACCGGTCGACTGGTGTTTGTTTTATTTTAAATCTATCATGGTCCATAATATAAAATTTCTTGTTTTTAATGCCTTAATATATATATATATATATATATATATATTTATATATATATATATAGGAAGAGAGGGAGGGGGAGTGGTGATGAGAAGTCGAAGAGGAAAAAGAGAAAAGAAACAAGAAAAAGAACAAAAAAAAAATAACCGTAGTTGGGATGAATAAAGAAATCAAAGGAGAGGTATATAAAGATGAAATCGTGAGTTAAAAACGAAGGAAGAAATGGGGAGAGAAAACAATGTTGATAATTAAATCTAATCTATAGTATGAAATAGATTCATCGGATCTGCAGTCGGTATTCCCGTTTTTAGTCCTGAGATATTAAATACTTTCATGGTAATTTTTCGGAAGAGATATTCGCTATGGTACCTAGACTTTATGAAATTAAGTTCAGTACTAGACCGGCCACAGTCTGTCACCCATTGAGCTGGCTAGATGTAGCCGCAAGTTCTATACTAGCAGTTTATTTTCTCGCGCTTCTTGCTTGTGGAACTTCCTTCAGATTCAATACTTTCCAGTCAACATTAATCTGCAAAAACTTAGATGCAATTTTAGTAGCTATCTACTGTCCTTCTGATTACTCATCTTTTGTTCTCGCTCCTTAGTAATGTTTCTGTTTTCTAATTCTTCCACGTCCAATTTGTACCTTAGTGGCTTTCTTTGGGTTGAACACGATGTAAAAAAATAAAATAAAAAAACAGGGGACATTACTCGGCTCTAATAAGCTAATATACATCCTGTTTTCCGGCCTTTTTCGCAAGCTTCAGGGTTATGGAATTTCAGGTCGATTGTTTGACTTAATGCAATCATTCCTGTCAAACCGTGTATTGAAGTTCGTTCCCAACGGATTCTCCTCCAGCTCCTATCCCACGAACGAAGGTGTTCCCCAAGGCTACATCCTAGGCCCTACTCTGTTCGTTATCTTCATTAACGATCTTCCTGGTGTCATAAGTTCCCAAGTAGGCATCTATGCCGACGCCACTACTATTTACTCCTGCCTCAAAAACAAATCTAGTGTCGCCAACAAAACTAACCTGGCCGTTTGTCTCGAAAAGGACCTCCAATCGGTTGTGAACTGGGGCAGGAATTGGCTGGTTAACTTTACTGCCTCAAAAACAAAACTGCTGTCTATTACTCAGCAGAGAGAACCATCCCTGCCTCCCATTAGAATGTCTGACGTTCAACTACACGAGAGCACGTCTTTGCGACTGTTCGATCTCACACTGACTGCTGACCTGAGATGGGAAAATTACATTGAGTCAATAGCTTCGTCCACCGCAAGTTGGCTCCCTATGCCGCACCAGGAATTTTTTCTCGCCTGAGTCGATCCTTCAAATCTACAAATCAACCATTCGCCCCTGCATGGATTATTGCTAACATATATGGTCTGTAGCCCCCTTCTGTTTGTATCAAGGTTCTTGATAAAATCCAGAGACAGATATGCAATGTAATTAGCCCTGATCTGGCATCTCGTCTGCAGTCTCTCTCTCGCAGACGTGCCGTCGCATCCCTCCGTCTTTTTTACAAATACTTTCATATAATTGCCCCGATGAGCTGCTTTCGCTGGTTCACAGACTTCATGAATTTAAGCGTTCAACTAGGCTGGAATCTCGCTCTCATCTTTTCACTGTAGAAACTCTTAAATTTAGCCGTCTCTTCTACTCTAATAGCTTCATGTCTCGCACTTCTCACCTGTGGAACTCCCCCCTTTTCCTGTTTCCCTGATGGCTATAATCCCCAACTATTCAAATGTAATGCCAATTGACGTCTCCAGGTCCCTTGATCTATCCCCTATCCTTCACCTCATCCTTTCCTCTATCACTCCTGTTTTCTCTCGGTTCAACTCTCTGTAACCCGCATTGTTTGAGGTGAAACGCTTAAAAAATAAGTGGAAGTATTCATTAGTAAATTGGCGGGATCAGGCTGCTTTTTATTTCTTTTGTTATAAATACGGAGAGCGAGCCTCAGGGCGCACTGATGCGCCTTGAAAGGTAAACAGGTGCGCCTCAAGTTAACAGAAGAGAAATTTATTAATTATTTTTTATCTAAAAAAAGTCTTTATTTCTAAAAAGATAGAAAAACTAAGCATATGGCTTCCATATCTAGGCCAGGTATTTGTCATTTGATGTTTTAAACTGTATGCGAAATTCCTTAATAATGACGTAATAATGTCGTTTTTTGACGTATTTTTTAACGTCAAAAAACGACATTATTACGTCATTATTTTTGCACCAACCTAATACATAATAATATTAAAATAATAATTATAATAATTATTTTTTATCTAAAAAAGTCTTTATTTCTAAAAAAGATAGAAAAACTAAGCATATGGCTTCCATATCTAGGCCAGGTATTTGTCATTTGATGTTTTAAACTGTATGCGAAATTCCTTAATAATGACGTAATAATGTCGTTTTTTGACGTATTTTTTAACGTCAAAAAACGACATTATTACGTCATTATTTTTGCACCAACCTAATACATAATAATATTAAAATAATAATTATAATAATTATTTTTTATCTAAAAAAGTCTTTATTTCTAAAAAAGATAGAAAAACTAAGCATATGGCTTCCATATCTAGGCCAGGTATTTGTCATTTGATGTTTTAAACTGGATGCGAAATTCCTTAATAATGACGTAATAATGTCGTTTTTTGACGTATTTTTTAACGTCAAAAAACGACATTATTACGTCATTATTTTTGCACCAACCTAATACATAATAATATTAAAATAATAATTATAATAATTATTTTTTATCTAAAAAAGTCTTTATTTCTAAAAAAGATAGAAAAACTAAGCATATGGCTTCCATATCTAGGCCAGGTATTTGTCATTTGATGTTTTAAACTGGATGCGAAATTCCTTAATAATGACGTAATAATGTCGTTTTTTGACGTATTTTTTAACGTCAAAAAACGACATTATTACGTCATTATTTTTGCACCAACCAAATACATTTAAATGACAACACTAACGCTTAAATATATAATGTAATGTCCTAAAAATAAATGCTTATTTTAGGGGATATCTTTATTATTTTCAAATTTCATGAATTATTTTTCCTTATCAAAATTTAAATTGCGCGCCAGAGTTCTAGTTATTCTACTACTGCGCCCCGAATTAAAAATGGCTGAGAAACACTGGTCTAAACGATGGAGTGAATCTAATATTGCAATTGTAAAGATATACAAACTATTGATTCTTTTCATTGATAATATTCCATAAAAGTGGTTGGTGTATTTATTTAAAAAGTATTTCGATTATTTAAACACCCAATGTCTTAATGCTTGTTCTCAAACACAAACACGACATTGAGAAAGTGAAATCAGTAGGAAGGAAATGTTCTGTTCGTAGAGAGACGAGGAAGAAGACGAAAATGACCGATTTAGATTGCATCAATAGAAATGATTTGGCCATGCTTCCCCACTCCTGCCGTTGATAAAACGCCTGCTTCGTCGTTGTCTCTAATCCAATCAAAGGCAAAGCGGAACTGAAATTCGGTTTCAACTGACTGAAGTTCTGCGTTCTGCGCAGATCCCATTTCAGCGAAGCTGAAGATAAAGGTGATTGTGGCCGCTGGATTCGCTGGCATTGATTGGATTTACGAAACGATGATTATAATTTAATCATCACAAATGCGATAATGGCAAGATATTTCTGACACCCCCATATATATAAATATATATATATAAATAAATAAATAAATATATATATATATATATATATATATTTGTGTGTGTATGTATAAAATGTGGATAATAACCAATAATTAATATTAAGTATCAGAATTAAAATACAAAGAAAATTTAAAAAAAAAATGGTCTTAATCAACATATTTTGGCCTAACGATAGCTAAACGTTTACACAAGTAAACAACAAATATTAATTAGTATATACATACATATATACACTGAAATAGAAGCACACACAGAAACACACACACATATATATAAGGTCTGTTTGTTATATAACACCATCTAGGGTTTTCGAGTTAGATCCCTATAAACATATATATTCTGCAACTACATTACCAAGGGTACTTAAATATATATTTCATTTTGATCAAAGGCACAAACACTGAAAATTTGCTTCCCTTTGATTTAAATTAATTTTACATTTGAATACGGGGATGATTCCTCTCCAAAATATAGAATGAGAAAGCCAGAAGATGGGGGTCACATCAGCAAGATCATTGGGTAATAAGGAGATGCATAATTTTTCTCCACAAATTATGACAATGATTTAAAATCAATTATCATTTTCTTAAAAAAAAAGTATGACACGTAGCAAGGCGCTGGTAATTCGCCTAGTGTATGTATATTAATTTCAGTTGAGCTCTCTAGGGAGTAGGTTTGGGTTTGTAAACAGTGACTATTATAGCTTATATATAGCGAGACTCTTCACATAGTGAATCGAGTCACTGTCAGTCACTGGGCGTGTTTCTAAAAATAAATACACTAAAAACCCACCTGCTTCCCTGCCGTGCGCCGACGGCTTACTGATACCAATTGAGTCGGGTTTCGATCCGAGCTAGAGGCAACCGGATGTCTAGCCACTCTGATGAGCTGTGAAACAGCGAAACAGTCTGTCTGTGGATGACGTTATATATATATATATATATATGTATGTCTGTGTGTGTTTGTGTGTACAAGGCTGCGCAATAAACACTGACTCTACTGTTAACATATAAATATATATGAACAATATATAAAAACAATAAATAATAGCACACACACAGATATATATATATATATATATATGTGTGTGTGTGTGTGTGTGTGTAACCTAGTATATATATATGTATATAAATATATATATATATATATATATATATATAGCATAATGAGAAGCCAGGTATACTTTCTTAATATATATATATAGAAAAAGTTGCAAATTAAAAAAAATTATGTTTTATTTTATGAAAGTATTTATTTATTTATATATATATTTGATATTTCAAATTGTCCTCAATCTTTCATCAGAAATAACTGTTTGTTACAAATTAAAATTACTGTTACAGATATATATATATGTAACCTAGTATATATATATATATATATATATATATATGTAACCTAGTATATATATATATATATATATATATATATATATATATATATATATGTATATGTAACCTAGTATATATCAGATATATATATATATATATATATATGTAACCTAGTATATATATGTATATATATATATATATATATATATATATATATGTAACCTAGTATATATATATATATATATATATATATATGTAACCTAGTGTATATATATATATATATATATATATATATGTAACCTAGTATATATATATATATATATGTAACATAGTATATATATATATATATGTAACCTAGTATATATATATATATATGTAACCTAGTATATATATATGTAACCTAGTATATATATATATATATATATATATATATATATATATATATATGTAACCTACTATATATATATATATATATATATATATGTAACCTAGTATATATATATATATATATATATATATATATATGTAACCTAGTATATATATATATATATATATATATATATATGTAACCTAGTATATATATATATATATATATGTGTGTGTAATCTAGTATGTATATATATATATATATATATATATATATACATCGTATAACCTAGTATATATATATATATATATATATATATATATATATATATATACACTAGGTTACCCGCGCCATGATATTATTTCCTGCTGCTACAAACGTTATTCTGTCGATAACTATGTTTCTGGAGACTCCCATTCTTTTCCTAAACACTTCGTCTATTTTCTCTTACAGAGAGAAAAACAAATGCAAAACTATGTTACGTTTATTAAGTTTCTCGAATACGTAAGCCGATAAGATAATCCACACTAAAAGAAAAAACCCCAAAACCCCAGAAACGTGCGTTTCTTCAAACATCGGTATCCACAAAATAAGGTTGAATTAGTAGATTACATATATATATATATATATATATATATATATATATATATATATATATATACATATATATATATATATATATATATATATATATATATATATATATATATATTCCTTGAAAACTGCATTTAGTCATGGTGCAGACTGTCGTTACTCAGCGTTGATGTCATTGTCCACACTGCTTATGTGTATGGTAATATTTCGTTCTGCATGTTTCGTTAAATGTGGTGGTTAATGAATATTTAATGGTATATTACTTAATATTTTCATGTTCATCATTTTTTTTTCTTTTTTGATGATTAAGTGTGCAGGGAAATTGTCCATAGTGTGGGCTGTACTGTGCGCTTCCGGGCTAATAATCTAGCCAATTTCAAGAGGGTTGTAATATGGAAAAGAGGATTATCGAAAATATTTGTGGTAATGAGGATGATGAAAAGGAAACAAAAAAAAATTAATAATACTCGTTACCACGAAAACCTGTAAGGATACAAGAAAATTATATATATGTATGTGTGTATGCATATATATATATATATATATATATATATATATATATATATATATATATATATATATATATATAGAGAGAGAGAGAGAGAGAGAGAGAGAACAGGATTAGATAGATTACATTAAAGGAGCTATTGAACCGTTTTCAGTTTGATACACTTTATGACGAAATCAGAACAATATTTTTTCAAAAATCTCTTTTCGTTTCGGCCGAGAAATTCTCAGCAGCTCCTTATTCTTTTAGTCTGACACAGGCAGAAATGAAAGAAAAAAGGATCAGGAAAACTGTGACATACACACGCTCAAACACACATATAACGACTGAGTGACGCACTAACACGCACACTTATATATATATATATATATATATATATATATATATATATATATATATATATATATATATTTATATATATTATACATATATCATCATCTTTCTTTGAATATATTAAATAATCTAACTAATATCTATCTAATAAGAAGAATACATTCTTAAAGAGTCGAGCTATACATGCGTTGCCCAATTAGACATACAAGAATCTTCACAAACCTAAATACACAAAGAATTATACACGGTTTTAATACATGTCTGACCAACCAGAATTGAGGCAAACATTATTGAAAATATTGTTTTCTATTTTTATGTCTGTTTTCTCTCAATTTCTGACGAAGCTTTAATAAAAGTGAAACATGTTAGCTTGATAGATACACACACACACACATACATACACACACACACATCTATATATATATATATATATATATATATATATATATATATATATTGATGTACTTGTTGTGTTGTGAATGTTTGTTCATATATACTTTGATACACGGCCGTGTATTTATCCTTAGATGTACATCAACTAATCCTCTAATCAAAGCGCTTCGTATGAACATTTTCCAACTTGGTTAATTCGTTTGTAATAAGACAGCGTCAAAACGAGATCTAGATCTCCATCCACCCTAATTGTATTAGACAAGAAACGCATTCTGCTTGAATGTCTCTCATTTGCCTAACAATGTCTATCAAAATAAACCCGGTTGCTCGAAGTTGTGGTGTTGCAAGGAAGGTAAATAATATTGGGTCTCCTCAAATCTCTCGCACTCATCGGCGTTCTCGCCGAAGTTCTGGAAATTTTAAAAATATTTCCGCTGTTTTTTACCAATTTCATTTTTGTATTTTTTTTTTATCTACTCTTATCCGCGGTTTCTTTTCTGCGGTTTCAACTTGACGCGCTCAACCCCAGAAAGAAAGAATGGGTTGGTCGACCAGAGAAGCGTCTACACTGACCAATTATGTAATGACACTGGATACTGACCTAATGACCTTCAGAACTTAATGCAAGACCGTGATGGTTGGCGTTATAAACTTATAAATGCTAATACGACCGGATAAATAATGGTAAAAAAAAAAAAAAAATAGCCACTTTGCGAGTATGAAGCTTTGAAATTGGTCATAAGTCTAATAAAGTTTGAATAAAAGCGTCAAATAATACTATAGCTTGCAACAATTACTACCGGACTACTGAAGAAGTTCACTGACGTTCCAGGACAAGCCCGATACATGTCTAATAACAAGTTTATCTCACAAATCTAAGTCCAGTTTATAGTCCGTCCTTGTCAAACTATGAACATTTTTTTTATTTTATTTGAGTAATAAAATCAGATAGAATAGCAACCTCGGTTCTCGAACGTTTCAAAAGCCGAACAAATTGGTTTTCGAACAGAATATTCGAAATGAAAATGACTCAGTTATTTCGGTTCTTGAACAATATTGCTGAACCAAGCCAAAGCGAGTTGACCTGAACGGAATCATTTTTGAGTCGACCGTCATATTGTATACATTCGTGTGTTGTGCTGTCCTGTGCTTTTCCAACTGTATTGTATTGTGCCTTTTTTTCCTCTTCATGGCTCCAAATAAAGCTAGCAGTGATACTGGTAAGGGAAAAAGAAAACTTAAGAGAAGAAAAAAAACAGTTGTTGATGATATTGTCTCTTCCCATTCAGTTTAGCATGGCAAAATGAACGATTTATTGATTCCTTTCGGAAAAATAGTTTCGGTTTACAAACATTTCTGGTTACGAATGGGCTTCAGGAACGAATTAAATTCGTAAACCGAGGTTCTACTGTATATTAAAGGATATTTATAACAAAAAAAGAAATCATTCAAAAATAGGCGCAACACAGTCTTCATCAAGTCAACCCTTGTTAGTGTATATGAGTGACGCCACTTTCTATCATAGCAACCAAAAATTTCTTTATTCAAATCAGGTTATGTTTAGCATATGATTCATCACAGACAATTCCAAAATGTACTTTACACTTAGAATTACACAGGAACATCACAGAACCAATTAAAAAAAAAAAAATCAATTCACCTCAAGCAAAGCGTAACGCCACTAAGGCCACTGGTCGTGACCGAGAAAGAAACAATTTTAAAAGGAACTGGAAACCCAATCCTGAACAGAAAACAAGGGATAAACCTCTACTCCTGTTCAAAATACCGGTGAGGAGTGTGAACTGACATCAACAGGTTGATCTAAAAGGTTAACTCCTAGTCACCAGGTGTAGATCCGCGTCTCTCAGAATGTCTGTGGCTGCCTTCGACATATGAGCCGCTGGTCGATCCAGCTGCGCCGGAGATGTGCACAGGTTGGACAAACCAAGTGACAGGTAGATATATAAGCACTCACTCGAGAGGGAAAAGAAGAGTGACACTTACATATTAGCAAGAATATAACAGCTACGTTCGGTGAAAAAGCCGAAAGCCACCTAGCTAGACAAGGACATTAATTGATGACGTCTGGAGTTGAATAAAGAATAATAATAAATATGAGAGATTTAGTTTCGAGTATTTCTTAGTCTGTATGAAGATAAGATTAGCATGAATTATATTTCCCTTATTATTTGCTATCAACGCTGAATATTTCTAAAATTACTCAAGATCACAAGTATTCTAAAGAAATCCGTTTTTAAATTATTGCATAGGTTAAAGGCTTTATCACTACCTTCTTACTGGTCCCGTAGAAGCCACTGAGGAATATGGAACCACGCCTCTCGACATAATTAAGCGTTGCTGATGTGGTTTCTATAGGAAATAAGGTTTTACGTACAGTATTTATATTATGCAGACTATTGTCCTCATCTTTGTCGCCATATTTGTCACAACGTTTCGGCCTTCTTCAGGTGGTTGGAATTTCGAACTGAACCCTTTATTTCGATCACTCGGGTAGACTGTTCTAGTTCCACGTGCAATGTTTGATGGATGTCAGTTATCAGTTATCTCCTGCTAATTTTCACTCTGAAAGTTCTGCACTGCCTTAACCGGGTATTGAACTCACACACTTTGGGTCTTGTCACTGGATCTAACCAACGCCTTTATCCACTGTGCCATGTGTCCTTGAGCGTATAACGGCCGAAACGTTGTGACAAATATGGCGACAAAGATGAGGACAATAGTCCGCATAATGTAAATACTGTACATGATACCTCATCTCAGAAATATAGACAGACTCTGAAGGTTTTACGGTATGAATTTTTCGCTTACAATAGCCTGTCTTCTCAAATGCTACCCCATCTAACCGGGCTTAACTTCGATGATCAAATGAAACGAAAACCAGTGTTTTAGCTTAATTCAACTTTAAGCCTTTATCAGTGAGACATATTTGAACCCAGTGTTTACGAATAGGATCGATTCCTCTTAATTTAATGACTTTTGTATTTCATAGACATTATGAACACAAACAGTAAATAAAAATAATTAGTATGAAAACCCATTTTTCTTTCAGTTGTTTATCAGTTCTACAAAGCCGACTTCTCGGATGGAACTTGACACCTTTGCAATTGAAGCTTGTAATCGACAGCGCATAATCTCTAAGAATCAATGGCTACACCCAGCAAGTAATTTGATACACTTTCCTGTTTGGAAATTTAAGCTAACTCTAGTGATTAATGAATTTGAACTATACCTACCGGTACTGTTTCCGCGTCGATAATCAGGCACATCCAATCGCTTGATTAGTTCTATAAAACTTAGTAAAAATTAAAATGTCTAATAATGTTAAACGTACTGTATATCTATGAAAAACATAGTATATATATATATATATATATATATATATATATATATATATATATATATATATATATATATATATTTCACAACAAAATAGAAAATTACCTCATGGGCGGGCATAGATTTATTTCAACCAACGAGAAGTACGTTAGTCTTATTCAACCCCGGTGTATAGATAAATATAAACCGGGGGTTGAATAAAACAAGCATACTTCTCGATGGTTGAAATAGATCTATGCACTCCCCCCATCAAGTGGTAACTGTGTATTTTGTTGTTTTATATATATATATATATAGATAGATAGATAGATATAGATATATAGATAGATATATATATATAAAATTTGGTGTAATTTATATGGTCTGTTATATATACTGATATCTTTTTCTGGATCATTTTTAATTTTTGATATTACTAGGATCCACTTGGATTATATATAAACGGATTTATTACCTGTACTAAATATATATATCTTAGAGGTTTTTTTTATATGTTTTATCTTAGAGGATGTTGATTTTGCCTGTGATTCTGTAGTACTAGTCAGGAGATTTTCTTAAAAACCTACATGTTTCATTCACTTGAAAAACACATTTTATCATTGATCTGAGAAAACAATTTTATATAACTGACAGTTGATTTCTGAATGAGTTTAACACTATGCATTGCATACATATGAGAGTCTGAATCTGTTAAGATTATTTAAGAAAATGACATAAGTTCTGAGGTTAATGTTTTGGTTTTTTAACATTTTGTGGTGTTGGACAAGACCATCCCTAGTACAACCTATTTTATGTTCAATTTCCTTATCTTCTTTACTAAATTTGTTATAACTGATTGCTACATTGAGGTATTTGAAGTTTTAATATTTAAGTCCACATTCTGAATTCTTATGATGAATTCAGGGTAAATGTCATCACTGCTTTCGTTCCAATTCCAGATCATAGTTTCTGTTTTGGAAAGGTTTATCTTGAGTCCTACTTCTTAAAACACATTGTAGAGAATGTTGATTTTTTTTTTGGTTTTTTTGGTTCAAGATCATTCTTATCTCAACAATGAATACCTATGTCATCAGCAGATTGATCTAAAAGGTTATCTCCTAGTCACCAGGTGTAGATCCGCGTCTCACAGAATTAAACCATTAGTGCATTGGCCTAAGGCGGGTTTATTGAATATAGGTATCTGTTTAATGTAACACAAAGACATATCAGTAAAATAGTCTTAATATTCTATTCTTTACCTATCCCAGTCCTCAGGTTTCAGCTTCGAAAAACTCCAAATGCTTTACGCGGTCTTGTGAGGGTTTCTTTATTTTCAGCTCTCCACTCTCTTTGCCCCACAGATTCAACATTAGCAAGCCTATCACTATTCAGTTACTATTTCTTAGTTCCATCACTATAGTGTTAGGACACGCCGTGCTACTCCCACGAAATCGAATCACCCTCATTGACCCAGTATTTAAAGTGGAATTTAAGCTCAGACAACTTTTACCCAAAAGCTATGTCACTGTGACCCAGCCTCTCACGTGGATTCTTCTCTGAATATTAACATTCTTCAAGTCAAAGGCCAATCATTGTTTAATCTCCATTTCCTCATGATCTTCACTTCCTACCCACCTCTTACCTTCATATCACATAACCCCATTCCGTAACCCTCTACCTTGTGTGGCTCTTGAATCATCTACTGCGTGGACTTTTTCGATGGCTATTTTTTAAGCTTTTGTATGGCACAAGGCCAAAAAATTAAGTAACAATGGGGATGAAATTAGAATAAATTAGTTTTTCCTTCGCATTACGGAAGACGATTATACTAATCTGGGAGAGTTGCCAGTGCTCTGATAATTATGGGAACCTTCGTTACTTTCATTTTTCTCTACTTCCGTTGCTCTCGGGTAAGAAAATTGAACAATTACATCCAGAATTTCGCAGATTTTTTTTTCTTTTTCTTGTTACTAACGTCGAGGTTTCGTTTCCCGCCCTGAGGAAAACTGATCAATCGGCTTCTTCAGGTTCAGGAGTAATCTTCTTCTTTTTCTTCTTCATCTTCTTCATCTTCTTCTTCTTCTTCTTCTAATTGATATTATTATTATTGTTGCTGATATTTTTGTTGTTACTATTATTATCATTATTATTATTATTGTTATATGCGTGTGAGGAATTATTTTCATCAGGTCATACTGACAAGAATTCGTTCACTGTCAGCTTCTTTTCTTACAAATTACTTTCAACCTTGCTGTATTGTACACAGACTGATTCATTACTTGTATACACTGAATGTTCCCCCCAGCCAGATCGAGTGATTTTCATTGGAGATAAAGTGACAACATGCTTCTGTAATATTCATTTATTCACTCATTTTCCTATCTTCACCCTTTTCGCATCTGTTCAAAGTACTCTAGTAATAATGGGCTCAACTGTCCCATGCATATTCAGTTTTACAATCCTCACGTAATATCCAGATATCTTTATAACTTTCCTTTTTCTTTCAATCTCAATCTTGGTCTGCTGACAAAAAAAAACAAAACAAAAAAACTGGTCCACCCGTGTATTATTCTTTCTTTGTTTACAAGGAATAAGTATGATTTGGCTTAGAATATGGAATCCGTTTGAATTTCAAAATCCCAGACAATTTCATGTTTGTTATTATCTTAGACAGGTTTCGGTTGTGTATATATAGCATTGTTTGAATAGTCGCAATGCAGTTGTCGGCGCAATAAAAATTATTATTTCCAGTGTTTTCTAAGTTAAGATCTTAATATCTGGTAATCCGTGTATGGATATCGGGCCACGACCAGCAGCCTTAGGAATCATGCAATTTTCTTTTGATTCTAAATGTTTATCACTGTTCGGATTATTCTTGCCGTTTCTAAGAGGCTTCCTTTCTGCAACAGTTTCAATAATACCAATAAGTTTTTATTTTATTTTATTTATTTTGCCATTGTGCAAATGACATCTGGTAGGATCTGACTGTCTTCAACATTCAAAGGCTTCCCAGTTCAAACTTCAATTGGTCATCAGTCAGTTATGTACCATGCGTGATACACGCATAGGCGATGAGGTATCTAACGAGGCAGATTTTTTCCCGCAGTAGGTTGCCATTTCTTTCTGCAGTAGACCAGTTACCATCCAAGGCTATGGAATCCGTCCTGCTAATTAGAACCTGTCCTGTTATTTATCCTAGGGGGAGAAGAAGAGGATTCATACCTTTCCTAAGGTTATTAGATTCGATTGGATTTCGAACACGGTTCTCTAATTCCTCAATTTGAGCCGCTATCCATTACTTCACCATACCTCCTCATAGTTGCCTCATTGGTCATGGTTGGTTATTTTCTCTTCTTCCTTCTGTTCAGTCCTTGTCTCAAAAGGGTACAATGATCAATGATTAACACTACTCTTTCTGTATCTGTCTATACTTTTGGTTAGATCAAGTGACAGGACCCAAAGAGTGTGAGTTCAATACCCGGTTAAGGCAGTGGAGAACTTGGAGAGGGGAATCAACAGGAGATAACTGACAACTGACATCCATTAAAACATGGCACGTGGAAGTAAAAGTCTACATCAGTGAACGAAATAAAGGGTTTAGATCGACATTCCAACCACCTGGAGAAGGCCTGATTTACAACGGCCGAAACGTTCTAATAAATATGGTGACAAAAATGAGGACAGTAGTCTGAATAATGTAAATAGTGTACTGTTTTTACTATTTTATCTTCCACTAATATATCCGGTTCGTTGCGCTCCAGCTTCGACTACTCCTATCACTACTGTTATTATTGTTGTTCCATAGATATCTGTACATATGTCTTCCCCCAACCGAAAAGTAAAAGATGCTTTGTTCCAATATCGTTTACTCATTAAATTAAGACCAATGTTATTTGTGTATATTCCAATTTTGAGAAAGCTCATTTGGACCTTTGATTAAGTGACACAAAATTACATCACGTATTAATAGATAAAATTTAAACAAATATTTATAAATTTTTGCTTGGTTTTTATGCATATAGATTATTTATAGATGAAAGCAATGTTTATGTATTTACATTATTTATAGATGAAAGCAATTACGATCCGCGCATAACTTAGAATTATAAACATTGATCACAAAAAAAAATATTAATATTACATTTATTATCACCCACTGATCATTTTTCTTTTATAAAAAAAAACCCTAAAATTACACAAAAATCCTTTGATTTCTGGTGTGTACTGCTTCCTTTTCGGGTCCTGCCCAGAGAACTAAAGTCAGAAATGGAATCATGACATATTTTACTGACCAATTTAAAACAAAATGATGTAATGAATATGCATACACCTGGGTTCCCCCTCACAGTAATATGATTGGTTGGTGTCAGCCATAAATACAGACTGATGTGGATGTACAGGGAGGACGCCTATTGTATTCGCCTATTGGCTACGCCTATTGCCTACCACTACGACGAGGACCAGTCCATTACGGTTACCTGCTAGATTGCTCTACCCAGTTACAGTAGTCAACAACCACTTTGCTACTAAAAAAAAAACCAAAAAAAAAAAAAAACCACACATATTTTACATAGACAAAGCCCTTCGTAAGGTGTGGGCTGTACTCGTGAGAATAATTCGTTATATTTCTTTAAGGCATGAGCTTCCAGGAATCCCTTCAATTAGTCTACTGGAATCTTTTCCAACCAATCCGAAGGCTTCTGCTACAACAGGTATTGCTGATGTTCCCATGAGCCACATTTTTGAGATTTCAATTTCAAGGTAATTGTATTTTGATAGTTTTTTGAAGATCTTCAACGATACATTGCAGTCTGTAGGGACTGCCATATCAATAAGGAGGAACTTTTTTTTGTGGTCTCTAATAACAATGTCTGGGCGGTTAGCTTTAATTGTTCTGTCTGTGTGCATTGTGTAGTTCCATAAAATTTTTAACAGGTCCTATCTCCGTAACCGGGTCTGGGTGGTGTTTATACCAATCATCATTATTATTATTATTATTATTATTATTATTATTATTATTATTATTATTTAAATGTTCACACCCATCACATTTATTATATTACTTCATTAATATTCATTGTAAAATCCTGTATTAAATTATAAAAATAAAAACCGATATTACTGTAAAATTCCCGTAAAATTATAATCTTTCCCAAAATCTGGAATTAATTATAGGTTTTTACTTATAACTTATTAATTACTACCAACGCGAAAACTAATAAAGTGAGGAACAGTGAGAAAATTAAGTCAATACTCGAACATTTTTTTCCTCTTATTACTGATTTCAACAAGTTTATTATCTAAATAGTTTCAGATTTTTCTTGAATTTTCAATTTTGCAAAACATTCTACCTGCTTCTTGGGGAAGCTTCAACATCTTTTTAAAATAGGTTGTCTCCTCTTGTCGTGCAGGTGTCGTTTCGTTATATTCATTATGAGATAATCGATGAATAGCGATCATATTATTTCGGAAAAGTATGAAATAACAATAGAACCTATAGTTTTATTATCGATCTAGCACGAGTGAAATCGACTTCTTTATTTCAGAATGACATTTCACACTCTGTCAATACAGGAAATTAGATGATCTCCTTGCAGTGCTGTTTTTTTTTTGTTTACCAAAAAAGAAAATTTTACAAGCATATTTTATTATGTAGTTTCTACAGAATAACACATCTGAAAGTCTCTAGATTTTTAGTTACCGTATTAAAAAAAAGAGAAAAATTGACGAAGTAAGTTCGAATTCCGCGTATGATAACTTAGCACTGCTATATTTCGGAAGGCCAAAGGTTTTGACATGTTAACTATAAGTTTCCTATTTGTTTTCATTTTCTCTAAAACTTTGGCGTTGCTCACATGTTCGGCACAAGGTACAATCAGTATCCTTCTGTACAACCACATTTCTATTGCTTGAAGTCACCTCTTCATTTCTGAGGAGATCGTCCAGCACCTACTGCCATAAAAGAAATCCCAGCATAACAGGTACTAAATTGCGAGACTGGCTAAATGCTCTTTAGCTGCACTTTGCTATAAACCAGGTCTTATTGCATGAGCATTTGTAGGTTGTTTTCATAGATTAATTATCAAGTACAGTATGCTTGAAAGGGTCCACTAATTTATGTTCCGAAATTAATTATAGTAAATACTTATCGGTCAGAAATTAATTTCCGATTTGATAATGAGTGCTTTTTTTTTATTTCGATGCATGTCTCGAGAGATAATGGTATAAAATAGAACGCAGTTGATAACCCTGAATTTATTCGGAACGTTGGATAGTAAGAAAAATGTCTAACAAGAGAAAAATATTTCCTTATTTCGAAAGATTTGGTCGACTGCAAGTGAATGAAATCTCCAAGAAGCACCTGTTAATATATAGACCGTATGAAGTAATTACGCAAATCGCATGAATCTTAATAACTCAAATTTGCTTTCAAAATCTGTCAAATTTTAAATGCTTAATTTTTGACGTCGAAACAAAGCTTTCTTTAAATTTCAACGTAGTTTTGAGATGTTTTATGAAAGTTATTAGATTTATTATAAAAACTGAAGCCTGAAGATCATAGGCAAAACCAGAAAATCACTTTTTACTTCAATAATAAGGTAATACAATAATCAACAATTGATCAACAGCTATAATAACATATAAGAAACACATATAAAGACTTTGAAACTTTTACATGATAATATAGTGACCATTCTTCTAAATAACAGCTAGCAATCTATTATCCATTGATTTTGTTAAATTATTTACATCAGCAGGGACATTTTCTGATAAGGTCGTTTTAATTGCTTCCCATAGGTTTTCTCTCATGTCATATTGTTTGCCAGGTTCGTATAATTTTATCTTCACAATTGACCATATATTTTCGATCGGATTCAGATCAGGACATGATGTTGGTCATTCCATTAGCCTCTCAACAGTATACATTTTATTTTATTAAATTCATGAGAGGCGTCGAGCATAAATACCCACTTCACTTGAAAACTGTGAGTCTCAGACTCGTATTATTCAAAGAAAATTCTTCATGAAATGGCAATAGTTAGTACCCACTACTCCGCTTTCGAACTGTGAGTCTGGGACTCGTATTATTCAAAAAAAATCTTCCATGAAATCGCAATGTTTAGTACTGTTCAGTTTAACTTCTTCATCGACTTTGAAATGTCCAATAGCAATTCCTGCCCATAGCATCTCATTACCGTCTCCTTGCTGCTTTCTTTTAGCCACAGGCACCTCTGCACCCAATAAAATCCATCCTTTGGACGAGAGTCACCCGAGATTCGTCCGTGGAAATTAATTCAGAAAAGTCAATTTTCATGTATTTCTTGACTCCATTTTGACGCTTTGAAATATTTGCTTTACTGAGAAGAGGTTTCCTCGGCGATTTCTTGACAGATCCAAATTCGCAAAGTATTCTGCACCTTTTATCCATTTTAACTCCATCAATTCCAGCCTGTTCAAACATCTGAGTACAGGTCAAAAGTGGTTGTTTTCGCTATAATTCGCTTTAGTTTACGTTCTCTTCGAGAAGACAAGTTCTTAAAGCCTTTTCTTTTGCTTCTCGTTCTCAACTCAGTTTTATTTTCAACAGTCGTCTTCATCATTTAATGACCTCTATGAAGCTTCTTTGATATCTTCAATGTGACCACACCCTCACTCAGTAACTTTGTTATTTTCTTTTTTTCAGCGTTTGTTGGGTTATTTTCAGCTGCCCATATTTCAATATATATGACGCCAAAAAATGTGTTTTTATTAGATTTCAGATACCTTAATGTAATAGTAGTTTAATCTACATAATAAAATCTAACTGCAGTTTTTGTAATAAATCCATTAACTTTAATTAAACAAGCTGACAATAGCTAAAAATTAACCGAACAATTGTTTTGACGTCTAAATTAATCGGTTAAAATTTGACAAATATTTTTCAAAGCAATTTCGAGACACTGAGGCTTATGTTATTTGCTTAATAATTTCAGACTGACTGTATACGATCCTTGGTAAAATCCTCATAAAAAAAAAATCTGACATGTACTTAGTTAGCCACAGGGACTCCTGATGTGTACTTAAGCATTTTTTCCATTTAATCACTCATAGTTTTTTTTAATCATTTCATTCCAAGTAAGATAATAAAACCACCAAGATGCAAGGGGTTAATGTGTGACAGAGGATATTAGAAAATAAACCAGTATTAAGGAAAGTGAGACAGTAGATAACGATTGACATTGCATTTAAATATTTGAAGATCAATGTTGACTGGAAAGTAAAAAATCTGGAAGAGAGATCCACAAGCAAGAAGTGCGATCGAAGAAACTGTTAACATAGAACTTACGGCTAAATCTAGCAGACGCTTATGAGAGACGTATTTTTCAATCAGGTTAGTCATGGCCGCCTTTGATCAAATCGCCTTGCCGAGTTTTATTTCCCAAATCCTAAGGTGTCATAAATGAATGTTTTATGAAATTAACAAAGATTACCGCGACAAAACTCCTGATGAATACCGTTTCGGCATCATTATAGTATATGCCACAGATTTTATCACTATATATATTGCAACAAAGCTGATTACGAATATACCCATTAAAGGTAATAATATCCTTTTCATTATATTGGGTTGGTGCAAAAATAATTAAACACTCAACATTCATTGACCGAGCAACCAATGCCACTGTTGGTTAAAATTTATAAAATCTTTGCATTACAAAAAAAAAAAAAAAAAAAAAAAAAAAATCAGGAAAATAGATTCTCGCCGACCCCAATCTACTAAATCTTATCCCTGTTTGAAGTATTGATGGGGCCTGCCTTACTAAGTGGTTTCTCGTAATTAGCCGGTTTCAGTCGAAGACCTGTCTTAGACGTTATAAATAATTGTTGCGCCACTCGTAGTAAAATTCATTAGAATGAAAGCCTATTTTTCTTTCTATTGTTGACGAGACTAACAAAGCCGCTTCTTGGATGGGGCTTGACACTCGTGCTGTTGAAACTTGAAGTGCGTGATTTCTAAGAATCAATGGCCACGCCCAGCACGTAATGCGATTCACTTTGCCGTTTGGAATTTTAGGCTAATGAATGGGCTATTTTTAATATAGTCTTTTGTTTAGAGCGCAGTCAGAGACGCCAAAGGGACAACAAATTGTTCGTCAGAGGCGACAAAAGGACAGCAATATCGTTCGTCAGAGGAGACAAAAAAAACAACAAATATGATCGTCAGAGGAGACAAAGGAACAACAAAAACGTTGGTCAGAGGAGACAAAAAGACAATACAAATGTCTCGTGAGAGGAGACAAAGAGACAACAAAAACGTTCGTTAGAGGCGACCAAAGGACATTAACAATGTTCGTGAGAGGAGACAAAAGGACCACAAAAATATTCGTGAGAGGAGATAAAATGACAAGAGAAATGTTCGTCAGATGCGACAAAAGGACGGCAAAAATGTTCGTAAAGTCGACAAAAGGACAACAAAAATCTTCGTCAGAGGAGACAAAGGGACAACAAAAATCTTCGTAAAGGCGACAAAAGGACAACAGAAATGTTCGTCAGAGGAGATAAAAGGACAACAAAAATTTTCGAAAAGGCGACAAAAGGACAACAAAAATGTTCGTCAGAGGAGATAAAAGGACAACAAATATGTTCGCAAAAGCGACAAAAGGACAACAAAAATGTTCGTAAAGGCGACAATAGGACAACAAAAATGTCCGTCAGAGGAAACAAAAGGACAACAAAAATGTTCGTCAGAGAAGACAAAAGGACAACAAAAATGTTCGTTAGTGGAGACAAAAAAGCAAATATGATCGTCAGAGGAGACAAAAGACCAACAAAAATGTTTGTCAGAGGAGAACAACAAACATGTTCGTGAGAGAAGATAAAAGGACAACAGAAATGTTCGTCAGAGGCGACAAAAATACAGCAAAATGTTCTTTAGAGGCGACAAAAGAGCAGCAAAAATTTTCCTCGTACGAGAAAAAAGGACAACAAAATGTTCGTCAGTTGTAGCAAAAAGAAAAAAGAAAAAAGTAAAAAACAAAAAACAGTTAAAAAGTCAATTCGAGACCGTAAAAAACAACAGATTTACAATCGAGGCGACAAAAGGCAACTAGATATTCTTTAGATGTGCCGAATGTTTGACAAGGCATCATTAAAAGTTGCAAAAAGGACAATTAAGTAAGAACACGAAAGAAAGATCTGGTTAATTATATCTGTAATATTTGTTGCGAAAAATAATTTCTAATTGCTCAACTCCACGAGAGCACCTCTTTGGGATTACTCGATCTCACATTGACTGCTGATCTGAGATGGAATAAATACATTGAGTCAATAGGTTCGTCCACCGCGAGGAAAGTTGGCTCCCAGTGCAGCGCCAGGAAATTTTTCCCGCCGGAGTCAATCCTTCAAATCTACAAATCAACCATCGGCCCTTGCATGGAGTATTGCTGCCATATATGGTCTGGAGCCCCTTCTGTTTGTCTCAAGGTTCTTGATAAAACCCAGAGACGGATATGCAATGTAATTAGCCCTGATCTGGCATCTCGTCTGCAGTCGCTCTCTCATAGACGTGGTGTCGCCTCCCTATGTCTTTTTTACAAATACTTTCATGGTAATTGCTCCGATGAGCTGCTTTCACTGGTTCCCAGACTTCATGAATTTAAGTGTTCTACTAGGCTAGCATCTCGCTCTCACCCTTTCATTGTCGAAACTGTTAAGTAGCCGTCTCTTCTACTCCAATTCCTTCATGTCTCGCACCTCTCGTCTGTGGAACTCCGTCCCCTTTTCCTGTTTCCCTGATTGCTATAATCTCCAACTATTGAAATGTAATGTCAATCGATGTCTCCAGTTGCCTTGATCTATCCCCTATCCTTCTCTTCATCCTTTCCTCTATCACTCCTATTTGCTCTCGCTCCAACTCTCTGTAACCCCTTGCGTGCTAGTGGCTTCCCGCCTTGCTTGGGGTGAAAGGCTTAACCAAAAAAAAAAAAAAAATGATTAAATATTTCATCTCAATTAGTATTCAAAAATGTGGTCGCATTTTTCTTTTAGCAGACGAAGTTAAATTACCTTAGATGGAGAAACATCTATCTCCGATATGAGTGTTCGTGTTTAGATAAAGCCATAGTTTCGAATGATGATTTTCAAGGTGGATTATTCTCGTTTTAAATATTGGTGCAACATTGGGACATGACGTAACGATGAGCCTATAACAGGTTCTGACACCTGTCACTGCTCAATGCGCAAAAAATGGTTTGTAACTTCCAATATCTCAGATAGCAAGCAAGCATCTTTTCATGATCACGGATTATAAGGTCTATTTAAGGTTCATTCCAGGCCTCAAGCGGAACATACACACACACACAAACACACACAAACACACAAACACACACACACACACATATATATATATATATATATATATATATATATATATATATATATATATATATATTAAAGAAAAACATACCATTTTAAGGTTCCATTATAATAATTTTATTTCACCAGAGTCCTTTTCATCAGATAGCACTTCTAGAAGATGAAACGAAAAATGAAATGAAAATTGATGGGTATTGTAAGTTTTTGTAATTTAACAGAGAGTGTAAAAGGAGTAGTTAAAGAGACATGGTAGAGTATAGGGAGGGATTAATTTTATATCTCTCTCAATCATACTTAGTATTGGGGGAGGAGGAGTGACCAGACCATGACCTATTTAGACGGTTAACTTAACGGAAGTGATATATTGAAATGGGAGGGGAGAAGGGAGAAAAGTAAAAGGAAAAAGAAAGAAGAGGGAGAGGGAAGTAAAGAGAAAGAGTCTGTAAATTGGGTTTAAATATTGAGGAGATGGTTGTTAAGTTTTAGCAAATTTAAATAGATTTAAATGTTTGATAGTAATTTAGATGTCAATATATATATATATATATATATATATACATATATATATATATATATATATATATATATATTCAAACTCGGTTTTCCGATTCCTCAATCCGAGCCGGTATCCGCTATCCACTACTTCATACATATATATATATATATATATATATATATATATATATATATATATATATTGTAGCGATGGAATCATATTTAACAAAAATAATTATAATCTCGGCGCTACTCGATCGAGCACTGTTTTTAAAGAACTTCGGATCATCAATCTAATGGTTCTTTCTTATTTTAGAAATATAATTACACACACACACACACACACACACATATATATATATATATATATATATATATATTGAGGTATCCGAGAGCCGTGTTCGAATTCAAGTCGAATCCATTACATTCACTTACGTGCTAATACCCTTGGAAAGGTATGAATCCTCCCCCCTCCCCAGTTATGGTAAATAGCAGGACAGACTGCGTTCTATAGCCCTGGATGGAAACTCGTCTAGGAGGAACTCTGAACTCAGAACCTGCGGAGGGTCGTTTTGGGACATTGGTGTCACCTGGTGCACCAGATCTCTTCAAAAAGTGTGCTTGACTCTGCACAAAAACTTCACCACTAAAATCAAATCAAATATGCAGGCGTCTAGCTATCGGTTCCTAAGAAACTGAATTGCTTGATCCTCATACGTCGAAAAACTGACGGGAGAGTCTAGTATATATATATATATATATATATATATATATATATATATATATATATATATATATATTCCTGTATTGAAATTTTCAAAAATTCATAAAATATGGTCCGACGATTTGATGAGCTTGTCTGAACCATATATGCCTTATGGTAAAGAATGTTTCTGTTTCTTCTAATTCGTGTATTGAATTTTTCAAAAATTCATAAAAAAATCAATACAAGAATTAGAAGAAAAAGAAGCCATTCTAACCATAAGGCATGTATGGCTCAGACAAGCTCATCATATATATATATATATATATATATATATATATATATATATATATACCATCCATTTCTAAAGATGGATTTTATCACTCTAAGACATGCCTGACTTCCTCTGCCATGGTTTATCTTTACAGAAGTCATATTATACCAAAGATGGAGCGTTACTATCATATCTGGGATGGCGCTGCTCAATTCATACGTTCCAGGCTTCTCAGAGTTCAAAACTGTTTACTCGGTTTTTTTGGTAGATGCCTCATTTTCTGCTCTGCAGCCTCTTTTCAAAACACACGACGTCGCAAGATTTCCCTTCTCGATTGCTATTTTAGTGATATGATAAGTTCCATTCATTAGTTCCACCAATTTCAGACTTTCACACCTAAGATCCGTGCTAATGCTACGGAGTCGAACCACGTTCAGCAGAAAGTTCTAGACCGGAAGACACGGTAGAATAATGGATAGCGGCTCGGATTGAAGAATCGGAGATACGTGTTCGAATTTCAGTCGAATTCGTTACATTCAGATATGTGCCAAAACCCTTGGGAATTCTCTGAATCCATCTATTCTACCCCACTCCACCCCAAGCCATTGGTAAGTAGAAGGACAGACTGTGTTTTAGATGTGGGTGGAAACCAGTCTAAGAGGAGGAAAATTCAGAATTCATAAACTGTATGTAACCCTGGCAAAGTACATAGTATGTAGCTAATGAATTATAGTGATTTTTCAAGCGTAGCTTGGATGTGGCTAAGCTCGTAAGTAAGGGGCACCCAGTGAGGATCGAACTCACTACTCGTTCGTAATTGTTCTAGCGAGACAAGCTTGCTAACTAATACACCACCTTGAAGTGGCCCAGCTTATGGATTATATAGTCGAGTTTACAATGAGTCTGGGATCCGACTACGGCCAGTCTAGTCAGAGAGCTTTCTCCCAAAAACTATTACCCCCGAGGGGTTGCTTCCCAGGTTATTATAATCTTAACTTGAAGAAAAAGTTACTCTTTATACTGATAATCATCAATCCGTTCGGGCTCTTTTTTTATTTATATCATGTACTGCATTCATCGTAATAGTTTTAAAAGTAACGCTGCCTTGATTGGCTCTCGAAATTTAGTATTAAAAATTTACTGATAGTGTTAGATGTCTATTGTGATATATCTCTAATTTGTCTGCATTCATTAGAAGATGGGCGATACTTTATGGTGGTACCTCCCACACACACACACACAAATACACACACACACACACAAACAAACACACAAGCACACACGCACACACATTCTGGGAGGGTTGGCAGCTGAAAGAACAGCTTTCAATATTGGATTTTTCTTTCTTTATTTTCTTTCCAAATCTGAATTCATAGGCTTCAACCAGCAAGGCTATATTTATACTGCCACAGATGGATCATTAAAATCTGTTGAATCTTTTACATACCTAGGAAGTGAGATCAATTCTACTGAAAAGGATGTGGAAATTCGCATAACTAAAGCCTGGGCGGCCTTGAATAAAATGGACGTAATCTAGAAATCTGATCTACCAGACAACCTCAAGCGGAGATTCTTTTGAGCCACTGTAGAGGTTAAGATAACGTATCGTGCCACTAACTGGACATTAGCTAAAATCCTTGAATCTAAGAATGCCGGGTGCTATACTCAAACATCTCTTGGAGACAACATCCAACTAAATCACAACTTTATGAAGCCATCCTATATGTATCTGTAGAATGCGCTTTGTTGCCGAGAAAAACAAGAACTCGTGGGTGATCTACTGTTCTGGACACTCAAACATGGTGCAAAACAGGTTGGTCGTGCAGCAACCACCTACATTGACCAGCTATTTTATGATACAGAATGCCGGTCGACCATTCGTCCTTGATGCCGGACTGTGATGTTCGGCGTGATAGATTCATGAATGTCCGAAATAACTAGACCGAATAAATAATAACATAATGTGTTTGATTCTTAGTAAATACGCTGTTCTAGTTAGTCTGTGACAGACCCTTCTTAGCTGAGCTCATATAGGAAAGGATATTTTGGGCACTGATATTTCGAATATTAGGAAAACAAAATGAACAATTTTGAGCTATACAAAGCAAGGAATGATAGCAGTTTCGTATTTATTTTCAGTTTTGTTTGTTGCTGTTTTCAAATCGAAATGAAAACTGTCTCTAGATTTTTTCGTTTTCATCCGAGCTACAGAAGCAGAAGAGGAATTCTCTAATCAGTAACTTTCACTCATTTCGCCATTTTTTAAAATCCATCTCGAAATAACTGTAAATGTGTTAAGCAATAATTTCATCCTTATATGCACAAAGGTGATAATAGGATTAAAACTGATGCAAATTCATCCCTAGTTCTTTTTCTGCATTATTTTTTTTTTTTTTAAATAAAGGAAGAATTTGCAATTTTAGCATAAATAAACCTAGATATAGTGTTATTGAAAAAGAGTTCAACTTACTCATTGGAGGTGCGTTCGACAAGGCAAAATGATTAACATAACGCATGTTTTCCGAAATTTCTTCTTTTTTATTTTATGTCTCTTCAGAAGGTTGGCGATCATGTCTCTCCACAATTTCCCATCCTTTCTAGTTCTAGTAAATTGTATCTTTTTTTTTTTTTTTATCTCTTCTAAGTCCTGTTCTGCGGTTCATTTACTCGTTAGGTAGGTTATGCGTTGTTTTCTTTTTTTCTAAATATGTACCCTAGACATTTCTATCAACGCTTTCTATCAACGCCTAATGTAATTATTTTATATCTCTACATTATATGAAATTCGATAGAAGCTGAAATTTATATTAGATTGTTGCAAAAATAATGTCGTTTTCTCACATATGTTACTGTGAGAAAACGACATTATTTTTGCACCAACCTAATATTAGGTTGGTGCAATATTATTAATATATATATATATATATATATATATATATATATATATATATATATATATATATAAAACTTTGCATTGCTTTTCGACCGAACTGAATTGACCCTCTGAGACAGTGATGTATTTCACAGAGAAAACGTTAAAATTTCTCTACCTCTCTTGCCATGCGACGATAGCCCTAGGGTAGAATCTCTAGCCGATAACAAATCGGTCGAGTTTCGATCCTGGCTTGTACTTCAAGAGATATGAAACAGCGAATCAATCTGTCTGTGGATGAGAATTTTTTTTTTTTTTTTTATTTATTTATATATATATATATATATATATATATATATATATATATATATAACTCTAACATTTTTAGGCATTTAAAACAACATGCCTAGCCGCGTGCACAATTCCAGAAAATCTTTGCTGAAAACAATAAACAAAAACTAAAACTTCTTGAAGGTATATACATAAAACAGTTGAAACCTAACCTGAACAAAATAAACTATGAAATCTCCACAAATATTCTTAAATGCCTATAGTTGATAACAGAAGCCATTAGTTTATACCAACGACTTTCCATACTTAATACTTCTCGTTTTCACTGTCCCGTAGTCAGCTGCAACGCAATTTTCGCTTCAGTGTCTCGTATGTGGGACCAATGTTAGTGCTAAAGAGAGGGGTAACATATGAGAGAAGGTGGGAGATTATAACTTAACAGAGAGGGTTTTTTTTACTTTAACACTAGCATTCGTCCCACACTCTCATACTTACACTCTCTCTAAATTCTATTTTTATTTCTGGAGTGTTTTTTTTCTGTTTACTTTTTGAATTTGTAGGTCTGATGAATTGGATCGTATTTACGATTCCAATGGAATAAATTATGACCATGGAATATTAGTGTTTAAGCCTTTTTATTATATCCTTACTCTGTCCTGAACATTGAGTTCTACCTGGATTCTATACACTCGGAATTTTTTATTCAAAAAATATACATGTATGTGTATGCACCTATGTATATATATTTATATATTTTGCATTTGTATGTGTATATTTACCACTAATATTATCTATCTATCTATCTATCTATCTATCTATCTATATATATATATATATATATATATATATATATATATATATATATATATAAATAGATAGATAGAGAGATAGATAGGTAGATAGATAGGTAGATAGATAGATAGGTAGATAGATAGATAGATAGAGAGAGAGAGAGAGAGAGGGGGGGCGTTGGAAGAAAGTAAGAGTCAAGCAATCATACAAAATGAGGGTGTAAAAAAAACGGAAAACAATCCAAAGCATTTTAAATATTGTCAGATTTTGCTATCCTTTTTTTTTTCTACTTTGTACTTTTGTCGGCCAGTGGCAAACCAAACAAAGCACAGCTTTCTGATTTGAAAATGAAATTTAAAAATCATTAATCAACGAATTGACATTCTCTCGGATTTAACTAAATGTCCCGACATAAGATGAGTTGATGATAAATTATTTTTGGGCGCATAGGGCAAGCGATTATTGCTCGACTGAAAACGAAACATCGTAGCAAATATTACAAACTGAACAAAACAAGGGATTCATTTTATTTATTTATTTATTTATTTAGCGCACAATAAGTTTCACCACATTGTAAATCAATAGTGGTTTGTCTTAGCATCTTCTGGTGAAATCAACTTGTAATAAAAAGTATTGATTTCTACATCTCCGAGGTCAATTTTATTTACCATCGATCTCTCAGGTATGCTTCAGACATGTCGGTCAAATTACAGACACCAGGGATTGTTCTGACCTGTCCTTTTAATGCAATTATTTTATATCTCTACATTATATGAAATTCGATAGAAGCTGAAATTTTATTTATCTCCTCCTTGTAAGAAATGCCAAAGGCATAATGGTCATATCACAGACATGGGAGAATTTATTCACACTGCACTTCAGAAGATCATATTTGTATTATCATACGACATGAAATTTAGAAGTTTCAATTTATTTATTGCTAATTTCATAAAAAAAAATATTTGCCTACTTAGATCAAAGTGCTACATCAAGGAATTAACTGACCTTAAATTTTAAAGATTACTAGTTCCTGAGAAGATCTCAGTTCCTAGATCATATCTACAGCGAGGAGTAACGATGTCTAGGAAATCGTTATAAGAAGGTTGGTCATTTTTTTTTTTTTTTTTTTTTTTGGCGTAGGAGCAGGTTAATCATGATTAACCAAGGATCCAAGGATTTTCTAAATACCGGTAAAGTAATTGTAATTAATTTTTGTTTTGTTTTGTTTTGTTTTTTTAAGCGTTTCACCCCAAGCACGGCGGGAAGCCACTAGCACGAAAGGGTTACAGAGAGATGGAGCGAGAGCAAAAAAGAGGGATAGAGGAAAGGATGAAGAGAAGGATAGGGGATAGATCAAGGCATCTGGAGACGTCGATGGACATTACATTTGAATAGTTGGAGATTATAGCTATCAGGGAAACAGGAAGAGGGGAGGGAGTTCCACAGGCGAGAGGTGCGAAACATGAGGCTATTGGAGTAGAAGAGACGGCTACATTTAACAGTTTCGACAGTGAAAGGGTTTGAGCGAGATGCCAGCCGAATAGAACGCTTAAATTCATGAAGTTTGGGAACCAGCGAAAGCAGCTGCTCGGAGCAGTTACCATGAAAGTATTTGTAAAAAAAAAAAAGACAGAGGGAGGCGACAGCACGTCTCTGAGAGAGCGACTGCAGACGAGATGCCAGATCAGGGCCAATTACGTTGCATATCCATCTCTAGATTTTATCAAGGACCTTGAGACATATAGAAGGGGTTCCAGACCATATATGGCAGCAATACTCTATGCAAGGGCGAATGGTTGATTTGTAGATTTGAAGATTTTGATTCTCTGGCTTTATTCATATTTGCGTTAATTAACACGTCATTGGATACTAAAGACTGTAATAATTATGTTAGAACCCTATGCAATAATCAGATTAACCGTTTTGTTTCTTGCTTCAACATGAACAAAAAAAACTTAGATTGATTTTAAATTGTTCTAAAAATCATACTGAAAACGAAATGAAAAATTTTCCTTAATTTAAAAAAAAAATATATATTTTTATATTGGTCTTTCATTTATTTATTTTTTTCAAAGTAAACCGTTAAATTTCTATTTGTACTATAAAATCCAGAAAGAACGCCCAAGACAATATATAGCAAAGGTAACAGGAAAACAGAGAATGGCCTATCTAACGAATTTGTATAAATGGTTGGCAGAACAGGAATAGGGAACGATAGCTAAAAGATAAACTTTACTAAGAGGTACAAATGACAGGAAATTGTGGGGAGCCATGATCGTCCACGTACTGAAGGGACACGGTTAAGAGAAAAAGAAGATTTCAAGTAATGACGATGATATCGTTATCCCAGAATACAATAAAGTCTCGTTATGACTTGCCACTTCCAAGCCGGATGCTTTCCGATTCGTGACATCACTTAACAGGTCGTTGAATGAGCCAATCTTCTTCAATTAATTGTTGTTAAGAGAAAGAAAGCAAATGCATCTGTGCAGTGTTTTAAATTTGTCTGCGTCTGTCGAGGGTGAATAATAAGTGGACCTCATCTGTGAAAATCTGATGATGGCGTTTTCGACAATTAATTGCTTTATAGTTAAATGTCCCGACTTAGCAAGCAACTTGCGCATTTTGCAAACTCAATCCATTAAAGATTTGCCTCTATTCCTGTTTACAAACAGATTGTCAAGGTTATCATTGATTCTCTCTCACTGGGGTTACAGCCTTAGAAACACAAACAAACAAGCAAAACAGACAGACAAACAAGTGAGTAACTTGTAAAAGACGTTATTGTTGCAATGTAAAACAATAAAAAGTATGAATCATATTTATCAACATTTCGTGAATCAAAATTAAGCCAAATTGTACTCACAAACAAACACGCGTGCACAAGGTCACCCGACAACACACTCGCATTTATGATTCAATCTTTTTTTTTAAATTTAAAATGTACATACCTTAAATATAAATACAAACGATTATAGTTAGGACGTTATTTGGATTCGATAGACTGCCATTTTGAAAAGAAATATAGTATTTCAAAAAATAAATAAATAAATAAATAGTTGTCAATAAATCCTGTTTCCTATGTAATTAATAACATTAACGTTCGTTGTAATAACTAGTCATATTCTTCAGTATGTGAGAAAAAAATTTAAGAACCATGGCCAATTTATCAATAAAAATCTTATGAATGAATGCATGCTAAGAATAAGTTATATATATATATATATATATATATATATATATATATATATATATATATATATATATATATGACTACTGTTGTTGATTAATGTTAGCCTCTTCACTATGAATTGAGCACTCTGGTTGGTAGCCTGTAATATTTATGCGTTAAAAACTTTGATGCCGAGTTGAAGCAATGGCGTTTCTACCACACTGATGACCTGTGTTATAGCGAAACAGTCTGTCTTCGAATGAACACACACACACAAACACACAGACACACACACACACACACACACACACACATATATATATATATATATATATATATATACATATATATATATATATATATATATATATATATATATATATATATATATACTAAGGCAAAATATCCGTTGATATATTATCCAAGTGGATCTTAGTAATATGAAAAAATTAGAACCGATCCACAAAAAAGAGCTCGATGTATATTTTTTAATTTTTACAGAACAATATAATTAATAATCAAACAAATCTTTTTTACCACATATATTGAATAGGCTATTTCGGCAGACGACGAAAGTGATCGTCTGTCTTTTCAACCTCTGTGTGGAATGAATGAAGTTCATGTCTATAAGATTAAATTTAATGCTGCAAAAATGTCGAATAATTTTAGAGATAGGTGTGCTTTAGAAGAAAGGCCTTACGTCTCTTTATATATATATATATATAAATTTTAAATTTATTTTGGGAGTACGTTTTTAATTTCTTCTTTAATTTTAAATTTAAGTTAATAATGGTTTTTTTTTTTTAGTAAAACTGTTTCCCATTAAGATAGATACGTAGCACTCTCCTTGACCCCTGTCTCGTGCCTAGAGTCTTACTGAAACAGTGAAAAGTGTAAACTCTGTATTAGGTGTTTTCGGCAAGTTAAGGTTTAAGTTGACTAGCTCCCAATCTCAATTGCTCACAGTTAACTGCTACATCCCCCTTGCTCTAAGCTGGCAGGTATGCACTTCATTTCATTCCACAAAGGGGTTGAAAAGACAGACGAACTCTTTCGTCGTCTGCCGAAATAGCCTATTCCCCATATGAGGTAAAGGTATTTCTTTGATTATATATATATATATATATATATATATATATATATAGAGAGAGAGAGAGAGAGAGAGAGAGTGAGAGAGAGAGAGATAATTTGTAAATCCTTAAATGACCCATGTCCTCTGTGTCTACATGAAAAACTGCATATTATTAAGTTTCCTAAAATTAACGCTCTCCTAAATCAGCGTAAGGAATTAACAGTAATTTTAGGTATTCTATAATGTTTCCTTTAAGATATAGTTTATAGAATTGTTCATAAAAATCTATACATTACAATTATATAGCCATTATTTTATTAATATATAATGGTCTATATAATATTTGTTTAATTGTTTGAACTTTCAACTTTAATATTGCCATGATTTATTGTCCATTCAATATAATGAGTATTATATATAAAAATGATTTAGCTGGGTGAAGGACACATGGCACAGTGGATAAAGGCGTTAGTTAGATCCAGTGACAGGACCCAAAGAGTGTGTGTTCAATTCCCGGCAAAGCCAGTGGAGAACTTTCAGAGGGAAAAATTAACAGGAGATAACTGACATCCATTAAACATGACAGGTGGAACTAGAACAGTCTACCCCAGTGAGCAAAATAAAGGGTTCAGTTCGACATTCCAACCACCTGAAGAAGGCCGTGGCGTACAACGGCCGAAAAGTTGTAAAAAATATGGCGACAAAGATGAAGACAATAGTCCGAATAATGTTAATAATACCTCATCTCAGAAATATATATATATATATGCGTGTGTCTGTGTATGTATTGTGTGTGGGTGTGTTTAACATGTAAAGTCTACCATTCGTCCTTGCTTTAAATATTGCTGCCACATTTGATTTGGTGCTCCTGCTATATGTATAGAGATTCTTGATAAAATCCAAACAAGAATCTGCAATGTCCTTGGACCTCACCTGGCACCTCGGCTTCATCTATGTATTTAGAGATCCTTGATAAAATCCAAAGAAGATTACGTTACGCCACGCACTACTTCATGTAACTAGAATTTCGAACTGAACCCTTTATTTCGTCCATCTGGGTAGATTGTTCTAGTTCCACGTAACATACCTCTTCCTGATGTCTCCATTATCTCCCTTCAACTGAAACCTCAAGGTCACGTGGCCCAATGGATAAAGACATTGGTTGGATCCAGTGACTTGACCCTAAGTGTTAAATACCTGATTACTGCAGTGGTTAACGAAGAAAAAAAGAAAAAAACTCGGAAAAACTGGGCGCAAGTTCGATCCCTGCTGCTTCAATTTTCTTTAAACAGATTCCTTGAACGCGCAGATTGAAAGACGTATTAAACCTGTTTGATAACTACATACACAAAGAAGGACGATTTTAGATAAGTGTCTACTATAACAACGTCGTAAATGCTTTAGGTTACCTAGACAACCGCGATCTCAGTCATCTTTTTGCAAACCAATTTCTTTCTGTCAAGACAAAAAAAAAAAAAAAAATAGTGCCTTTCAAATATCGAAATCAATGTCAACGGAGAAAGCTTTCGTTGTTATTGGGAAGGATACCCCCTGAGATATACTATAATAGTCTACCGCTGGAAAACTTTGTGGATATGTAAAAGGAAAGAAGCAAGAATTTCTGATCCCATATGTCGACCTGTACAAAACGAATTCCCGCATATCTGCATATAATTTGGTTGAAAAAACAAAAATTCACGTCTGTGCCGAACGATACAAATATAAAATTAAATCAAACAAAAATAGTTCTTCGTCGAGAGAAAAAAAAATCACTAGAATAAGAAAAAATGCATTTTGGTCAATCGAATGTCTAAATATCAAATAAAAATATTTGTTTAAATTCTTTGAATAAAAAATTACCCCCCCACCAAATAGCATCTGAGAATCTTTTTCAAATGATTAATAGTGAAAATTATATTGGTATTTTCGATTCTAAAAAAAAAAAAAAAGTGTTAGCAACGTACGGATATTAGATTTTTATTTAAATAAAAAAAAGAAAAATGAAGTTAACAGTATTTGATAATGAAGTCGTTTGATGTCAGTCATTTTTTTTCTCAAACTGTAATTTTTGTCGTTTCTGCTTCTTTCAAGAAAAACGCCTTTTAACAGCATGAATTATGAAGTTTTGCTTCATTAGAGAAAATTTGGGCATTTCAAAAAAAAAAAAAAAAAAAAAGGCAAAGTGATTTTTTTTGCCATTTGTTGAAATGTTAAATTGGAGAAGGGATTATTTTAAATAACTAAAAAAAAAATCATTCATCATTTATGTGATTTGTCATTATTGACGAATTCCACCTTTAGAGACTGTAAATAGAGAAGGATCCTGGACTAAATATTCTTCAAATCTAAGAATCTTTCTTACTTGAATCAACCCTTATACCGCCCCGTTGACTTCATTTTGCTATCATTTATATATGAGATTGAGCTATAAATAATTTACTTTTTTCTTTATCAACTTTCTTAACGACGTTTGCAATCACAAAATTACGCAGGTGTAGGCTTTAAGAAAACTTTATTCAACTGAGAATACGAGGTTCGCGTATAGTGTACTTTTACAGTCCCAGTAAACAGAAATAGCTCCCTCAAAGAGGAGAGTAACAAAAAGGGAAGACCACTCTTGATTATTCCTAACAACTTTATCGCATGACAGAAACTAATTTGAAATAAGTTATACTGGCATCAAAGCAACCATGATTATGAATATTACGATTATAACAAAAAAAAATCTTAAATAGTTAAACAAATAAATTATACCTAATATTCAATAAACTATTAGGTTGGCGCAAAAATAATGTCGTTTTATGACGTTAAAAAATACGTCAAAAAACTAATATAAATAGTGACGATTCTTTATTATATACTGATCTACTTAAAATTTATTAACTTAAATGTTTTAGTGCATATTTCCTATCCATAATGGAAATTAAAAAAGATATTAAAGTGTTGAATATTAAGAAATTGAGCATTGCTAAATAAAATAACAAATGAAATAAAAGGCTGAAAACTTATCTTCCCGAGTCAGAGTTTCATAGACAATTAAATAGTTAAATTTATCTCATTAACATATTACTTTATTAGGCTTAGTCATAAAGCATTCGTGTTTTATTCTTAAAAAATGTATTAGGTTAACCAAAAAGTTTGTTCAATTTATTAATTTTCTACTTAATAACCGAAAGATAATTTGTCGAAGCAAATAAGCTTACATCTTATCCAATTACCGTACATATTCGTGTATATGTCGAATTCATAGATAGTGCGACCTATGAATTTATTTGCATGAATGTTAACCTCTCCATGAAAAACGTATCCTGCGGATAATATAACCGGTTACCGAAAATACAGGGTTTTTAATCTCTTAAGAAATAAAAATACCCTATTTTTTAACCCGTTGAATTTATTGGAGGAAACCCTCCGCCCATCCATGCCCTGGATTTACTGCCAGCAGTTCAATCCCATATGCAAGTTTAGCCTGCGGCCGGGATAATGTTTCTGTTGTTACCATCTCTCGGTTCAATTCCACAATGTCGACAGCGTCGTAGCCATTACAAATAAAATTACCCGCATAGTTAAATGTCATCGTTGCTGAACAAAGACCATTTTTTTTGTTTATTTTTAGCGCTGGACGTCCAAATAAACATCAGACATAGACATAAAAAATAAATGAGAAAATTAATCTCGAGAAAAAAAAATACTGCAAGCAACATTGAATATCTTTGCAAAAACTGGTATTTAATTCAAATCACTTCTTCATATTTTAGATCGCCCAGCCTTCATCTTCCACATAAGAGAACTGATGTTATATAACAGTCTAGCACTATTTTCTTTCTTGCTAATAAAATGTTCCTGTTTCTTAATACTTTGCTTAGCTTTTGAAAGCCATCTTTCGCGATTCCAAAGCGCCTTCGGAATTCTGTCTCATATTTTCCGCAAACGGCCTAGAACACTTTCCAGATAATTAAATTGTTGTACATGCTTGGTTTTGGCATCTCCTATCTGTAGTTCTCATCTTGCGATGTTCCTATTGAGAACAACCACACTCTAGTTATGAATAATTATCCTCCTTAAGTTTAGAAAATCCGTATTTTTATTTTTATCATGAGGTCCTAAACACCAATACAGAATCCAGATGCGCGAGGGTACCATATTAAGAGTCTTTCTGGAACATTTTTCAGTACTTGGTGTTTAAGCGTTAAAAGTAAACGACAATAAAAGAGTAATTATTTATTATAAGAAGACATAATACATAATCGACAACAAAGGGGGAGAATCTGTGGTGTGCGCTACATATTAGCAAAGTCAAAATCAAGCACTTACAGAAATTGATCTGCATATTGTCGTAAAAGACAAAGGAAATAGGACACAGAAACCGGAAGGTGAAAAGGAATCGTCCAGAAACTAAGTAAAATATTAAGAATTAGGAAAACATCCTTAGAAACGAAGAAAATAGTACCGAGCTGCAATAAAAAAATGTAATCTCGTGTGACGTTGTTTATTCATTGACTTACGACTTATCAACCTTTTTCAAGTTATTTAAAGTCAGAACATATTTTAGATTGTGAGGAATTTTTGGAGATAATGATTTATGGAATACAAGTGTTACTATTTAACCCACAGTTGGGGTAATAGCTACATTCGTACCTTTTCCAAAGATATTTGCGCGTAATTGAATATAAAGAACCCAACTCCGATTTGCAATTTGGACTTGATATCCATTACACCACCGAATACGCAAGCTTACAGCGCCTGGGGTTCCCAAGCGGTCACCCATCTCGGTCCAGCCCAAGCTCAACGGTGTTACTGGAAAAGAGCGTGATATCTAGCGTAATCAAGAATTTGGACTAGGCCAGAATGATCAAGCCCTCGGCCACGATGACTTGTTACTTCGTGCTAGCACAGCTATCGACGTCACCAAAGGGTTCCGTCTAGCAAATTTCATTCACAAGGCTAGAGTCGTGATATGGTTTTCAGGCACTTTCCGACTCCCACCCCACGATGATCAAGGTCTCCTTCTGACAAATCGACCATGGTGAGATTCAAACCCGGGTCTCATGGTCAGAATGTGAACGTCCTAACCACTCGACCACACGCCCATTATAGTTTATACTGCCTTACTATTTAACTCATAGGAGGATACTATATGGAGCTATGCCTTTTCTAAGGACATTAATGCGAAAGGAAACAAACTAAGATGGAATTTGAACACAGTTCGCCGATTTCACTTGATACGCCAATACCAGTAGCATTATAGCATCATCATCATCATCATCATCATAAAGAATCTGTTGCATTCTGTGGCTTCCCAGGAGCACACGCTACTACATAAAAAGGTACCAACGAAAAGAACCGTTTCTTTCTCTCATTCGTTTTATTAGGAGATAGTCGTGGCAGCTTTGATTGTAAGAGGCAGCGGGCAGAATGACGACACAGATGCGCATGTCCCACGTTGACTCAGCGTCCGTACCGCGCGTGGTCTTAGCCTGTCTCTTGAAAGTAGGTGTGGGAATCGTATCGACGCATTCAGCATTTTTGAGGCCCTCTGTTGAATTCACGCCGTTATGAACTTATATCTAACATCTAGACAAAGGCAATGCACCTCTGTCAGAATAGTACGCTCACAAGGCACTCCGGATAATAGCTAACCATTTTATCCCTGACCTTCCCATTCTGTAAGCTAAATTTTATTTCTCAATTATGTGTCAATGTTTGAATCTCTGTAAAAGAGCTTCCAGTTCAGCCAGTGACGTTGTTGTCAGCTCATTTTTCTTGTTTGCCTAAGGTGGAACTTTGTGGGATGGCATGGAAAAGGCTTTTGGCTCTCATAACATGACTATACTATTTCAAATACCTCCTTTTGAGGATGGTTATGAGGTCTTCTAACGGATTTTGTTCATGACGGATGGTATCCCCTACTTCGTCACCCGTGATTCAGTCTACGTTGTTAAAGTTTAGGATGGTTCTGGTCGCTGTCGAATCTTAAGTTAAACTAATTCTTTTAAACATCCCTTTTCAACCTTTAAATAAGGAAATAAATATATCACCTTCTAATAATCATTTCTCTTCTTTTACCTCAATACGAATCCTGTTGCAAATTTTCTACCTTCATTATTCAGTGCCCTGTGAAAGGACCTTGATACTAAGCAGAATTAATGACCGAGAGGAATTTGTAATTTAAAAGTGTACAATTTTTATGCAAATTTCCTGTTTGACAGATCATGATCGGAGAATAGCATTAATTTGATAAAAAAATCCCCCCAAAAAACAAGCGAAATATTAATAACTCTAATCACTTCTCAACGTATTGGGATATTGGAGTTTGGTGGGTATTTTTGGTTGGGAAAAATCTCCGTGAATATATTAGATGCGAGGCAAATTTTAAATTTTAAATTAGCTTCTGCATTTCCATAAACTCTAGTTTCATTCATGGCTGATCTTACGATCAACTTTACGGATTTTTGCGCAAAACATGGCTGCTGTCGCGGGACAGAGGTATTCAAACGAGTGGCTATTACTGTATAGGCCATTAGTTTACTGACTAACTGAAATTAATTAGTCTCAAGAGTAATTTCTGTCGTTAATTAAAATGAATAAATTCCTTTATCAAGTCGAAAAGGCAATTGTTTTTATTGAATCCTGTAAAGTGGCGGGTGATGAATGCAGGCAATATACTAGTTGTAAACACTTTCTGCATGACTTATTGGTAAGGACGCTTTCACGCATGCGTGTGCGCATCATCTCTGTGGTTTCTTTTAGTTTTAGTTTTGTAGTTTTCTACAATGTGCATTTCACCGAGGTGAACACACACAGACAGACCATAGAAGCTTGGAAGTCGACTCGTGATCGACTAAGACCGCCTCTAAGAGTCATTACTTCCAAACGGACATTCTGGTTATGCTTTTCAAATCGTTGATAATGTCTTAAACCGGCTTACGGCAACATCACGTGAAAACGTTAAGCAACGTCCTGCCTGGTCGGTACTTATATGGGTGAAAGCTTAGGAATACCAGGTGCTGTAAGCTTAGATGTGCGGGTGGTGTAATGGATAATGGCTCAAAATTGTTAATCGGAGAGCCGAGTTCCAATTCCCTTGGGGTTCGTTATATTCATTTACGCGCAAATACCCTTGATAAATGAATGAATCCATCTCTTGTTCACCAGCTATGTGTTAATTAGACTTGTATCATTAAATCATTATTATTAAAAAAAACCTTCTTACGCTTTTAAAATATTTACTTATTTTAATTAACTTTCAAAGGGTTGATAAGCCGTAAAAAACGAATCAACTAACCAACATGTCTTAAATGGTCCATATGACCTGTAAGAAACTGGCAAGTCCACAGTGAGTCTAGGCTGGTCTTCTGACAGCAATCTCTTTGTGGATGTTTACTTTTATGACGCTGAGTGAATCCACCGACTAACCTAAACACTTAGGGACGCAAATACTGTACGAAAAGTAAGGCTGGTCATCACATTGGTTCTTTGGGATCTTTCTGTGACCAGGTATATGTGACTGAGGAGGCCTGCTAACGAGAATAAGGCACCGTCACATTCATCACGATTGAGGAACTCCTTTGTGCCTCTTTTCAGATGGTAGACCCCTTCCAGATATTCTACGTATCGTTTCAGCTCAGCGTGAGAAACCGTTTTGCTTTCATTTAAAATACAAACAGATTTCTTCACACCTCTCTGTCTGATGCAAAGCGCTCTGATGATTCTGATTGATTCCTACTTTACTGCCTTGCATAGGGTGCTATGCAAGGTAAAAAAAGCCACAAAGACGGGTGGGATTCATGAGTGTGAAAGAATAAAGAAAAAAGAGAAAAAAATTGCTAAGAAGCAAGAACAATAAGAAGATCAATCAAGAAGACAGTAGATAACGATTACCATTTAGATTTTTGAACATTAAAGTTGGATTGAAAGCATGGAGCCAAAAGAGAGTTCCACGAGGGAGAAGGCCGAAGCTGTTAGCATAGAACTTACGGCTAAGTCTAGCAAGATTAACAGTTAATTGGTGAGACCTTGCCGCCAATGGAGTACTGAGCTTAAATTCATAACGTCTAGATAACATAGTGAAGAGCTCTTCTGACCAATTACCATGAAAGCCTTTATAGAAAAGGCACAGAGTACCAACTTTATAGTGGTGAGAAAGTAACTTATGCGCGGACGCCAGGCCAGGACTAATAACATTGTTGATTCTTTGGATTTTATCAAGAATCTAAATATACAGCAGAAGCACCGGGCCCTATATGCCAGAAATATTATAAGCATGGGCGAATAGTAGACTTATAAATATGTAAGATAGATTCTTGCAAGAAAAACTCTCTAGCGCGATACAGTGAAGCAACTTTCTTAACAGCGGACCTAGCAATGGACTGAATATAATCTTCACAGTTCATATCAGCCGAGGATGTAACTCTGAGAAGACGTAACGAAACATTCTCCTGGATTTTATGTTAGCCATGGTAATGGAAGTCAGGAAGGGTTCTTTCAGGTGATTGATAGAGAGAAGTTTCATTTTGGAGGCGTTAAAATTAACAAGCCATTCTTTGCCACAGTTAACAAGAGACTGTATGTCACGTTAGAAATCAGCTGCCCATTTGACCTTCTCGGACTGATCAGGCTTACTATCGAGACAAGAGAAAATCGGTGTGTCACCAGCATAACTACAAGTTGAGAATTGATATTATCAGGATGCTCATTGAGGAAAATTAAGAACAAAAGACATGTTTGGCGGAGGAGGGGTGTATTCAACATTTGATAATTTTGCGGCAATAAGCGCTTAAAGGTTTTAGGCAGTTTTGATCAACATTTCTTTACATGTTTAGCCGTAAGGAATTGTAAATGTAGGACTACCTTATATTTCAGTAAAATAACAACAATAATAATATTAATTAAGAATTTATTACAGGAAATATACAGTTTTATGGGAACATTATTGACAATTATAGATTTATTTTCATAAATAAAAATAATATAAAATTTGATGCTATATTCGATTTGTTGTTAGATATTTTTTCATATTCTTCTTTGTTATTAGCACCATTTTAGAATACCTTTGCTACACTGCTCAGTTTCCGAAGTTGAACCAACTGGAGCTATTTTGTTTACCCTTTTTTACATCTCTTTTCCGTTATTGTTTTTAGATAGCTTTCTTCCAGTTATTTTGATGGGCAATAGCGAAATTCTGAAATTTACAATGATCTTATTCCATTTCAAAAATAAAGCCTGTAAAAAGGAATATTTTAAATTGATATACGGCCAAAAAATAACATACTTTTGCTAAAAAAAAATACCTTAATGATTTAACTATCATTATGTAACAAATGTCCAAGGATAGAGCCCTGTTGGATAACTGAATTAATAGAGAAACATCTACAAGTATGGCCGTGTAAAACAATTTTCATTTAGAAATTTGATAGAGATTAATTCAAATGTGGGTACTTCGTATTTGAAATAGACTTCATATGTTATAGTGGACGCTTGGTATTGGAAATAGATTTCAAACTTTATAGTGGACACTTCGTATTTGAAATAGACTCCATATTTTTACTTATTAAACAGAGTTCATTACGTTTATGTTCCTGCACATTCGAGAAATTATATTTTATTCGATCTAACTCTCTTGTTTTTCATCAAAACGATGCTGGACATAATTTTGATTTCACTAATGCCACCCTAATAAAAAAAGAACATAATTCTATAAGGAGACAATATATTGAAAACTTAACACACGCCTAAAACATTACATTGCCATCTTTCTTTGAATCCATTCTTAAAGAATCTATATTATATCGATCTAATACAAAGAATATATTTTTAAAGAGGTGAGTCATAAATTAGAACCCTGAGACACCCTGCTGTGCGGTCTGATCTCACAAAGGTGAAGATAAAATCCAAATAGACAGGCGCACATTACCATTCGATGCCCGCTTAGACATACAAGAATCTTCACAAACCTACATACACATGCAATTATCCATGGCTTTAATACACGTGGCACAGGACTAGTCAATGAGAACTGACACAAACATAATTGAAAAGACCAGTGTTTTATGTTTTTTTTGGGGAGGGGGTTGTCTGTTTTTTTCTGAATTTTTGACAAGGTTTTAATAAAAGTGAAACGTGTTAGACTGATATACGTTTTCTATTTGTTCTTTTATTTCATCATCTTGTCGGATTCCGATCTATACTTGGTCTGAATTTGATATTTAACAATATATATATATATATATATATATATATATATATATATATATATATATATATATATATATATATTTGGTTGGTGCAAGAAAAATAATGTTGTTTTCTCACATATGTTACTATATGAAAAAACGACACTATTTTTGCACCAAACTAATATATATATATATATATATATATATATATATATATATATATATATATATATTTATATATATATATATATATATATATAGAGAGAGAGAGAGAGATATTATAAAATAAGTATGTTATAACTTCTCTACAAAAAAGTAAAATAAAGTTTTTAAAAAAAATCTTTATTTTACACGATCATTTTACAAGACACCAGAAGTGTTGAAACAAAATGGCTATTTTGTAGGTATGTTATACTTAAGTCAGAATTATTAAATAAATATTATTCGCTTTACTCTGTATTGAGCACTTTTTTAAAAATGGCGTTTTTGGTTACTGGAAGTTTACCAACCTTGTCTTCGGATATATATATATATATATATATATATATATATATATATATATATATATATATATATATATGAAAATATTCATACATTTTTTCCGTTTGGTGAGAGTAATGGAATGCAAAAATTGTCTGTCCCAAGCGCTTTCAGCTATTTCTAAAATATTTTCATGTGGGAGGGCGTCTTTTAGGTGTTGTTAATTTCTTTTCATGCTTGACTACTTAAGTTATATTTTTTGTTTTGTTTGATTACTAGTAGGAACGTTGAAAGATGTCAAAGTTTTAAATGTACCCCAAAAGGTATGCAAAAATGACTTGCTTTCAAATAAATCTGATCTTAGAATTACTCTTCCCCTTCAGGATCTAGGCCATCATAGGTCTCCAGAGATAGTGTTTGTTTATTATCTATTAACTGCCATGAGGTCTTGTTAAACATAGGGGAGTGCTTTCCTGTTGCCTTTTCTACGGTCTGGAATGTAATCTTTTCCTTCACCTCAGCTGGTTGCCAACCAAGGTAAGAGAACCCACAGTGACACACACACACGTACACACATACACACACACGTACACGCATACACACACACAGAGGGAGAAAGAGAGAGAGAGTGGGAGAGAAAGAGGAGAAGAGAGAGTAAAGCATTCATTGTCAAGAAGATTTGTTTGAAATCGGACACAGCCTGTGCCATATATGAATGAAAAGTGTCACTGCTGACACCGGAGTTTGAACGTGAATAACTAGACAATGAAAATGTACACAGATATTTACTATGAATAGAGATATCATTCCACTGACTGGTGGTTACAATTACGTGTTTGACTATTGTGTTAACCCAGACGTTAAAGTCGAGAGTCCCGTGTTTCAAGACGAATTAGTATTTTTCTTAGCGGCTTGACGCAGTCGTGTATAACTGATAAGTAATCAATAAGCTTTGCTTTGCTTTGACTCTTCTTGTCGTTAAAGTATTTTAATTGAGTTTGGTTATTAAATATTTTATTATTTTACATTGAAGTCTTTCTGTTATTATTTGTATTATGTATGTGTGACGGATTACAAAAGCTTGTTAGGCGATAATCCGAACAGTTTTCGGTCTGTAGATTCCTAAATCGAAGAGAAGTGAGACACCAAAATTTGAAAGCTCATTGGAATAAGGGAATATAATTTCAAAAAAATACAAAAAAAAAACCCCAAAAAGCGTGAAGTATTTAGAACGGGAATATTTCAACTGATACAAAGGGTACTGAAGAGTTAGGTAATCTCAATCCTTCTATATGGCAGGTAAGGCTAGACAATCTCCTTACAGAAGAAGTCACTTCATGCAACAGAGACATAGTTCTACAGAAGGATGCTGAGAATACCACTGACAGAACATGAGAGCAACGAGGACGTTTTAAGGGAAATGGAAATAAAATGTACACTTTAAATTAGAATAAAAAAATAGACCTTTGACATTTTTAGCGCACATAATGAGGAAAGATGGCTTGGAGAATTTGCCACTCACAAGTCATAATTGAGGCAAGAGGGTAAGAGATAAACAGAGAATAACCTGACTAAGAAGCTTGTGTAAATGAATAGCAAAACAATGTTTAGGAGTCGTTAGTTAAAAGTCAAAATTTTCTACGAGCTATAAAAAGATAGGACGTTGTGGAGAGCCAGGATCACCCACGTCTTGAAGGGACACGGCATATAGAAAAGAAGAATCACTTCAAAATGTAGCATTCGTTGTTATTTTCAGTCCCATTTATTTCCATCTTTTGTAGTGCATCATGTAAAAATGTGGACATTTTCGCTGCCGAGGAAAAAGATCTTTAAAGTTCCATCTTTTGGAAAAGTCGTTATATCGGAACGCGTTTTTTGTTTTTTTTATCTTTGCTTTTTTTTTTTTTTTAAAGGCCCGGTATTTCCTCCATTACGTAATACATGACGATGTTGTTTTAAATTCATGTCATGAACCGCTTCCTTTAAAAAAGATAAAAAAAAAAGAAAAATAAAAGGAGAAAATCCTCAATTACCTGGGAAGCAACCTCGTTAGCTCTTGACATCTCCCGAATCTACCGCCTAGCGTTGTTGCTGGTAGGGGGTCGCGTCGAGATGAAACGTGCTAAAAGCCATTTTAACATCACTATTTGTCGATACCAGTCACAAGCTGATATATTATGGCAGCTTGCGTAGGAAGATGTTGAACCCTCGCCAAACTGGACTGCCTGCTCTCATCTCATTTCTTTATCATCTCGCGGCTAAACCTGCTCCGACGCAGTTCAAGTTAAAGACGATCATTTGCCGCGAAACTTCGTTAAGATTCTTGTCAGTAATGTTTTCAGGACATTAAAACAAGCGAGAATAATTATTTTGAAGGCGCGCCCTTCGTTTCTTTAACCCTCCCACACCATTTCGACAACATTCCATTTGTCTGTGTGCAACCTGTAGCACTTCTGCTGTACGCTTTACTTATGATTTCAGCATATATATATACATATATATATATATATATATATATATATATATATATATATATCAAAGTTTTCTATCTGAATTATTCTGATTCGATTTCTTAAAGTGCGTGTATTCTCTTAAAAAACCGATGCCTTATATTGTAAATCCACTAATTGTAAATATAATGTTATTTCTAGTGCAATCTGAAATTCTTTAATAATAAGTTTTAACTCGGGAAAATTTCAGTTTTCCTATTTTAAATATATTATGATTCTTAAGTTAATGATGGGATAAAACTTATGGCGAGTTCTAAGACAATAACATATTCGTGGAAATTCACCTATCGCATCGTTAAATACTTGAGCTTAACAACTGTAACAAAATATTGCAAGAACAATAATAAATATGAATTATTTTAAGAAGTAAGGGGGTGATATGTCCCGAAAAGGGATAATTTATACGAAGTAGCAAAGTGGTTGTTGACTACTGTAACCGGGTAGGACAATCTAGCAGGTAACCGTAATGGACTGGTCCTCGTCGTAGTGGTAGGCAATAGGCGTCCTTCTGTACCTCCACATCAGTCTGTATTTATGGCTGACACCAGCCAATCATATTACTGTGAGGAGGAACCAGGTGTATGCATATTCATTACATCAGGGTGTATAAATTAAAATATTTAAAATTGATAACTTTTTCCATTTCACTGAAACAGACGTTAAACAATTTTATATTACCTACTTTCATTTTTTCAAGAGAAGGGTTTTTATATGTCTCTTAACTTGCCACCCGTTCAAAACGGAATACTTCATTATTTATGTGGTATTAGCAAGAGACGTTAAATACTTTTTCTTTATTTTTTTCACTGAAAACAAGAAGCATCTCTCATTTGACTTGTCTTTCCACGTGATCAAAATGGAAAAGTCCATTATTTATGAAGTATTGGCAGAGCGTAACGGTCGTGCAAACTAACAAAGGACGCCACAGTGTGGGACGCGTGTTCATGCTCACGCTTATAATGATGAAGCGATTTTTGAATTTTTGTGCGTTTGTTTCGAAAGTCGAAAATAAAATTATATAAACATTGAAAGATACAATACTTAAATGCAGCGATCTGTTTTGAGTTCTTCTGTAGTTTATTGTTGCCTATCGCAAACGGCAACAGTATCCCTCGCAAAAAGAAATCTCCGCCAACGGAAGACCAGATTGCAATCAAAAGCGTCAAGGTTGCACGAGGAAAAGAAAGCCTCGTGCAAATGAAAACCGAGATCAAACGACAGCCAGGTGAGTTTCCAATGACGAGAATATGAACAAGACTCGGGAACATTCAAACTCCAAGCCGAAGGCCCAATCAAGAGCTCTCTGAAGAAGTTAGCTTAAATGCCGCCCGATAGGGCAGATTTTAAGCTAGTATTTTAATAATGATCCAATTCTTGTACCTCTACGTGTTTGTGACAATAACACAAAACGGCACATTGTAAAGAGTTTTGTATTAGTGCAAAATCTTTAAAAGTACTAACTTGGAGTAGAAAACAATTAACCGGTCATTTTTCAGCTTTGTAATAATAGTACCAAGGAGGGTCTACGCTTACACTCACACAGAATTATCCGATTTGGCAAGGGAGATAATTCCGAGTAGATTAACTACATTTTTTTAGTACTTTTTTTTTTAATTACAAAGTTATACATTCTAATAACAATAACATATTTTTACGTTCCTAAAAAAAATGACAGTTGAACAATGTATTTATCGAGGATAATGCTTATAAAATCAGCAGAACTATAGCACTAAACAATATCTACATGTAGACGAGATGTGAACATTTAATTTAATTAATCGCATGTTTCGGTTTTAGTAGAGCTCAAACTTAGTTAAAGTCAGGACATCTACGTAAGCTAGAAGCGTGGACAAGACAGTTTCTTCCTGAAAGGAATGGTTAAATACATATGTCCCGGAAAGGGATATATTTGATCGAAGTAGCTAAGGGGTTTAGGCTACTGTAACCGAGTAGAACAATCTAGCAGGTAGCAGTAATGGAACTGGTACTCGTCGTAGTCGCAGTTAATAGGTGTAGGCAATAGGCGTAGACCAACAGGATAGCCAATGGCGTAGTCCAATGGGCGTCGCTGTACATCTACATCAGCGTGTATTTATGGCTGACACCAGCCAATCATATTCCTGTGAGGGGGAACACGGGTGTATGCATATTCATTACATCAATACACACAAACATAACCGATGAAGAAGGAAAATATTATGACATTCTCTCTAGCACACGAACTAATCCTGATCTTGAATAAGCATATTCGTGTTGCGTTGCATCTTGATCTTTTTTCGTTTTAGTACTGTTCAGGTATTGATCCACCCGTTTCTACTAAGTCCGGGTACACACAGCCGGTTAGTACATATTAGACGGTATCTTTAGACATGGGCAGTGAAAAGAGAACAATCCACCTCCGTAGATTAAATAAAGTGTTTAATACAGAATCAATATGAAAGGTGGGGGGTCACAACGACCGAAACGTTGTGATGACAACAGCAAATATGTCCAATTATAAATAGTTTAAATAAAGGATAGGAAGATATGGAGAGTCATGATCTCCCATATTCAGAATGGAGTTGGCACATAAGGAAAGAATACTTACTACAGATCAATGTTTTCAAGAAATTATTTCGCATTAAAGGCTATGATTTGGCCATTTCTTTAAAACGCTGATCCATATTTTGAAGCCTATACAATAATAATAATAATAATAATAATAATAATAATAATGATGATTTAAAAAAAATCTCATTCGATAACCGAAAGTTAATTAGACTACTGGTTGATCGCTGCCTGTGCAAAAAAAAAAAAAAAAATCTCAAGAACGACTGTTCCTTATCAAGGAACGTTCCGATGTGTTCTGAAGCTTTTAGAAATTTGGGCATCGGAAAATTATCTCATTATTGGATTCGTTCTGGTAAAACAAATCTGTTCGAAGCGATAAGAAGTGTCAGGCGGTGTGAAATTTGGAAACAAAAAGAATGAAAATGTGTGGGTGTGTTTTTCTTAATGGACCGTCTCTATTCAAAATATTTCAACATGAGCCCATGGGAGGATCTCGTTGTCCTTCTCTATTGTCTCTGACTGTAGATCTAAGTTAACAACGATGTGGAAAACAGAAGCTTTTCTGTCAATTACACGCAAATCCAGTCGCGCGAGCGCGCGCACGCACACACACACACACACGCACACACACACATACACACACACACACACATATATATATATATATATATTATAAGTTAATTGATTTAAAATATGTTTTTTTTCGCTACACAGTTCTAACCATGTTTCAAAAATGGAAGGTCCGAATTTAATTTTGTAATTAAATTAAATTAAATCAATTAATATATAATATTAATGCTCTGTAAATTTACATTGAGCACTATTTTGTAAAAATAAAAATATCTATAAGAACACCGGATTATATATCTTATTGTTCTTTCTTTATATATATATATATATATATATATATATATATATATATATATATATATGTGTGTGTGTGTGTGTGTGTGTGTGTGTGTGTGTAGTACAGGTCCGTTGCTATATAATCCGGGTGGATCCTAATAATATCAATTATTAAAACTGATCCACAAAGAGAGGGCAATGCATTTTATTATAACAGAGCATATAAATTACACAGCAAAAACGCCCAAATTACATCATTTGGGTATAAGTTTATTTTAGCCAACTTTATGAAATGGACAATGTCCGACAATTATTTTAAGACATTTTTTGATGTTTATACGTTTTTTTACAGGTATCTTTTTTATAGATGTCTTAAAATAACTGTCAGACTTTGTCCATTTCATAATGTGTGACGTCGTTTGTTTACATTTGGATACGCATCGAGTAGATATGAATGTACGAGGGAAAATCATGGAGAATTGTTGTTTAAAAACAGTAAGATCGACCTCGCTAACCCAAAAGCTCCTCTGTGGATCAATCTGTTAAAGCATGTCAGGCTAAATGACAGTTCCGTATAGGATACAGGTTCGATTCCTGTCGGAGGACGCATATTTCCTATGAAATTTACTCGGAAATTCAGACAGGTAAATGTCATTAATACTGTTTATTATAAACGGACCATCTACTTAAATATTTGTATCTGTAAAGAGAACGTATAAACATAAAAAATAATTGTCGGACTTTGTCCATTTTATATATATATATATAGTATCCTCCTACATAGAAATGTGAAAGCACGTTCGATACACTGCCGTCATCAACCGCTAACTAGGGGAGGTAACAAAATTTCGGTGGCCAAGGCGTTAAAAGCGCCACCAACAGCTATGGACAGGATATTGTTTTTGTATACGTGTCAATTTCTTTCGATTTCTTTTTACATCTGCAACTGGAGTTGAAATTTTCAACTTATCCCACAAACGCAGGTGTTCCCCAAGGCTCCATCCTTGGCCCCACTCTTTTCCTTATTTTCATCAACAAACTTCCTGACGCCATAGGTTCCCAAGTTGGCATCTACGCGGACGACACTATAATTTACTCCTGCCTCAAAAACAAATCTAGTGTCGCTGTCAAAACTAACCAGGCCGTGCGTCTTGAAATGGACCTCCAATCGGTTGTTAACTGGGGCAACAATTGGATGGTCAAATTTAACGCCTCAAAAACTAAACTACTCTCCATTAACCACCATAGAGATCCTTACCTGCCCCCCATTAGAATGACTGATAGTCAACTTCTTGAGAGCAACTCCCTGCGTCTGCTCGGTCTCACGTTGACTGCTGAGCTGAGATGGAACAAATACATTGACTCAATTGCATCTTCCACCGCGAGGAAAGTTTGCTCTCTGTGCCGCGCCAGGAAATTTTTCTCCCCTGAATCGATACTTCAAATATACAAAACGACCATTCGCCCTTGCATGGAGTATTGCTGGCATATATGGTCTGGGGCACCTTCTGTTTACCTCGGAGTTCTTGACAAGATCCAGAGACGGATATGTAATGTGATTGGCCCTGATCTGGCGTCACGTCTGCAGCTGCTATCTCACAGATGCGCCGTCGCCTCTCTCTGTCTCTTCTACAAATACTTTCATGGTAATTGCTCTGATGAGCTGCTTTCACTGGTTCCCAGTCTTCATGAATTCAAGCGCCCTACGAGGCTGGCATCCCGCTCTCACCCTTACCCTTACACTCCAATAGCTTTATACCTCGCACCTCTCGCCTGTGGAACACCCTTCCCAATTACTGGTTCCCTGATAGCTATGATCTCCAACTATTCAAATGTAATGTCAATCGATATCTCCAGTTACCTTGATCTACACACTATCCTTCCCTTCATCCTTTTTTCTATCACTCCTATCTGCTCTTGCTCCAAATCTTCTGCAACCCCCATGAATCCTAGTGGCTTCATGCCTTGATCGGGGCGCAATGCTTAAAAAAAAAGTTTTGTTAAAATATACAACGCGCTTGGAGTTATTAATGACATATATACATCAGGTAGGAGTGTTTCTTTTTGTTTGTTTGTGTGGGCCCGTGCGTGCATGCATGTGTGTGTGTGTGTGTGTGTGTGTGAGCAAGCTTATATGTGTTAACATGAGATGTCAGTGTTATTTTTCTTTTATATATATATATATATATATATATATATATATATATATATATATATACACAATATATATATATATATATGGAGTATTATACTTTTAGAAAATTTGGGAGTGGGTTCTTCCCAAAACAAGGACAATAGTCTATATAAACATGTGTCCGCAAAGCCTTCATTTTTGAGTTATTAGGTTTAAAGAAAGTTTGCGGTAGATGGCGCTGTGTTATGTAGACTAGGTTGCTGGTAATAATTTTTTACAAACATATATTGCTGATATTAAAACCTATTTTTATACTTTCATATTTTTGGCCCCAGTGTAGGAGTTAATTACTTGCCCATAGCTGGTATCCAAACAGGTACTACCACCCACAATTAAATACTAAGGGACAATAAAAAGTATAATATGATAACAGAACTTGAGAAGGAATTGGTTAAAATCACTTGCAAACCATTCCCATGCATGTGTTAGCTAAAAATGAGATCTAAATAAATGGCAATTTTCTACCAGTTTAAGAAGAGTGAATTTAAATTCACCATGTCCCTCAGTGTTTATTCCAAGATTTTATTTTTGTTTTCTTTTTTGTATTTATTTATTTTTTACTTGATTCGTAAACATTTTAAACCTGATGTTATTAACAACTTGTAAACTAGGGTATGCTTAAAAACATTGTCAATAATGATTGGTGAGTGAAGCTTATAATTTCGTCACCGCTTTCATTATTAAAAGTAAAAATCAAGCGAATGATATGTAAAATATGGTTTCAAATTTGTTTGCGACGTTTGCGTTGTACATTTATAACTTCTCTAAAGGTCGACTGGAATAAATAGCACGTTTTCGAGCTAAAGGCTACTTTTGACAAATAGAAAAAAAAATCTTTATATGCCGGAAAGTTCGTGTGTAGAGATCTATTTTCTTGGTGGACGTATGCAAGCTGAGTTTCATCTTCGTTGCTTTCTCTCGCCAACATTATTGATTAATTTACTTTATTTTTTCCATCTATTTAACATTTTCTAAATATCGTTGATATTGGATTATTGGAAATTTATTTGTGTGTTTGCGCGATTTTCTCATTTTCCAATTCGGCTATTTACGTCATGAACGAAAAAGGCTAAAACATTTTAAACAAAAGCTTCGAAGTGAAAGACAAAAAAAAAATAATAATAATAATAAAATAAAAATTGAACGTATTGTCTTATTTACAGATGCTGATAAGATACCAAGAATTTGTTTCTATGGTTGACTCAAATGGAAATGACATTGTCCAAGCCGAATGTTGTCATTGCAATGTTCAAACTGAGGCTTTGTTTTCGGTGTGAGCAGTGACTCTGTTTTCAAAATGAAATTCCTCTTCCGAAGAATTAATTTTGTTTTCGAAATTGTCAAATTTGGTAATGACAATCTCGAAAACAGCTAACAAAGTTTATTCTTCCTTTTCTTCTTTCTCCCTTCCCCGCTACCCTGCTTCCACGTTTATTTCTATTATGTCAAATGTCTTCACTTTTTCTTTGTCTTCTTTCCTTTTCCTGTAAAAGGACTTGTTAAAAAGGTCAAAATGTCTGGCACCTTACCCTAGCACCCTTACACTTGAGTATCTTAATAAAGATAGATTTACACATATTCCTATCTCTCCCTTCGATCATACCGGTCGTCCTCCTCCCGGCTCTCTCGATGATCTTACATCAACTGAAAACTATCTCTTAAAAACTTGTATAAAAATAAATGTAAATTTTTAAACCATTTTCTTTTATGCTTGGAAATGTGATCTGAGGAACCAGGAAAAATATCCCATTCTTGGGGAAATAAAATATAATCTATGGACAATTAAAGTTTTTGGGTATTTTTCTTTTTTAATGTAACTTGCATGAACTTTGGAAATTTTCTTACAACCTGATACTTTTTCTGAACTTCAAAGCAGAAATGTAGAAATTAGAAATTTTACAAATATTCCACTGCTTTGATTAATGTTTGATTGAAAGTAATTTTCAAAAAAACAGATTAGTATTGAAAAAAAATAGTCCAAGTGGAAATTCTTTCAAGAGAAGGATATTCCCAGAGTCAAATTGCTAGGAAATTATAGATAACAAAAAAATGAGGTGCCTTATTGACTGTAGCCACACGCTGATAGCGACGCAAGGGTTGACAGAAAAGTATCGGGGAGGCCCAGGGTAAGATTTATTGCGGAGGATAGACACTTGTAACATTGAAAAAAATAAACTTATTTTTTTAAAGACATAAATTATTTTGTGATAAAATATATCTAATTATGGCAAGCATGTATGAATTCTTACAGATGAAAAAGAAGTCCGGCGTGGCAGAAATGTGCTCCCAACAGACAGATGATGAAAATATTATCGTCTGAAGATATGAGAAATGATATTCTGGAACTCAAAGATCGCTAATTCTTAAAATCGCTAATTCTTAAAATCAGACAAAAGACATTTCTGGGGCACATAATGAGGAAAGAGTATTTGGTCACTCTTATACATTGAATGCTAACATAGAGCAGAAAACTAACATAGAAAGGATACAACCTGAAACCTACATAACGAGATTTGGTGAATGGTTGACAATAATCAGAGATATGGTAAAATGGCAGAAGTTCCTTATAACTACCAGAAGATGTCAACCAGCTCCCGGTAGCTTTGATACATTTTTTGCGTCATTTGTAACAATTCTGATTGATTTCTAAATAGTTATAAACTCATCGTCTAAAGTGATGTGGGTGATACACCCTTGGCCGAATATCCTGAAATCTGCGAAATTTACAGCGCTGTGTCGTATCCCAGTCTTGTTTTAGTTCGAACCATTGTACTAAACCTGAAGAGTACATTATTTTCTCTCCTGGGTCGAAGTAGTGGAGGCCGCTGCTTTCTTCGAGACCATAGATTTATTGATTTGATCGATTTTTTTAAAGTTAACTTCTTCTAGCGTTTGCGTAAAGACGCAAGACCTACAAAACAGCAGGTGGTTTTAAGCCAGTTTTCCTTCTCTTAGACTGGTTTCCAAACAGTCTATCAAGAACAGACTGTCCTGCTGTTTATTCATAGATAGACGGAAAGAGATGAATTCACACCTTTTCAAAGTGAATGCAGTGGAATCAACTGGAATTCGAACTCGGTTCTCCATTTTTATCAATCCGAGCCGCTTTTATACACTAGAATAGAAATAGTCGACAATCAATATTATACAGTGTAACCCGGATATAAGAGAGTTGTAGGGACCGGAGAAGAAGTTTCTTATCCGGGTTTCTCTTATATCCGGGTTTGGTCTATTTTGTTTAGGTAAGTATGGCTCTAATTTGGGACCAGATACAATATCTCTTATATCTAGGTTTCTCTTATATCCAGGTCTCTTATATCCGGGTTACACTGTACATGTTACTTCGGTTTGTGTTCTGTAAACACAGTACAAGTAAAATTTTATTTTGTTTTCACTTTTTTTATCCATCGTATTTATTTTGATTCATTTAAAAATAAGAGAAAACCAAATAGCAACCTAGTGTACAACATACAGTATCGTCTGGTCTAATTTTAAAAGAAATTCTGAGACTTTATAAATGGTCGTAACTCCGAGGATAGTTCAATGCAAATGTCGTTAAATGAGGAAGAGCTGTATTATTTGTTCGTTTTTTTTTTTTCCCAGTACAAATATCAGATGGCTCGATTTGGAGACCAAGTGGTAACGAGTCTTTTCATATTTCCCTTACTCTCATATTATTGTCTGTATTAAATAGTTTTGGTTACTTTCGAAGCCAAAGTTATTTTTATTTGAACACGTTGTATAACAAACTTAACTTCACTTTTATCTTTTGGCCACTGAAGACACATTCTTGCCAGAAGCCTGGAACTCTTTTCTTATCTTAAACACGAAGCATATGTCGACATTTCTGAAGGGAGCGATCTCAGAATCCGTGCGCTTGGCAGGTAAATCCACGAGAAAACCATGCTTTTTCAATCCCTGTCTTAGAATTGAAGCTTCCATAGCGGGCCTCTCGAAAGAGATTTTCTTTAGTTAAAATTAGACACGCACGGCCTTCCTAAAGATGTTCTCAAATGCCTGACGCGCCATTTATATAATCTCGAATTAAAATGTTTCTATTTAAAGATTGTTGTTTATCGGAAATATCTTTGGTTTCATTAGAATGAAACAGCATATTTTTGTCGTTTTTTCCCCTAAAATATTTTTATATTTTAAAATACGTTCAATGACTAGTTCGTAATTGTAGGGCTAATGATTTAGACAAAAAGTTTGTTAGAACTCACAAACTAATTTATCTCTAATCAGGAACAAACTTTTAAGCGATTTGCAAAAATAAAGAGATACGAATATATAGTCAATGAATTATTTATAACAACCAAGTAGAAATTTTACAAGCGTCTTGGGTCGATTTTAAACTCAAAGGAATATGGCGGTTTCATCATTAAAATAAGAAAGAAAGAAAGAAGACATCAACGTCTTATAAAAGGAATGATACGCTTAGCGTTCGTCTTTCAAACTAATCCGAGTTATCGGCTGCATTATTCAAACTGGGACACAATGAAAGGAAAGATTGTTTGAAGCATTTTTTTTCTATTTCTGTTGTTCGATTTCATTTAATTTCCTTGCGTTTTAATTGTATATTAGACTATCCTTCCATTTCATTTTGCTTTTGTTTTTATATTTTTATGAGAGACCGGATTTCAAGCAGACATTTTTATTGGAGCGTACGTTCTGGCTTCGCTCTTGACAAAAATAACAAATGTATCCACCAGAATTGTTCAAGTCGAGAGGACGAGGCTCAACTGTAAAAGCAGTCAAAAATCTCAAAGATATAAAACGGTAGAATGTAGACCTCGACGGACTTTTTCTATTTTGAAACAAGAATATTATTTCGCTTTTTCTAAGTTTTCTCATTTGTATAATTTTTGTTAGAGAACGTCCAGGAAATTAATCTTTCTTTCTTATTTGAATTTGTTTTAGGGTTGAACAGTGTAAGTTAAGTAGAAATAATGAAGCTTCCTTTTGGGTAATCGTAATATTTATTTTTATTATAAAATGAGAACCCTGGTTTGCTATGGACGCTTTCTTGGCTGATATAGATTAGTGTGCGTTCAAGTAAAACAAGCTCCAGGGGTAAAAATTGGTAGTTTGAGTTACATTTTTTACGTATTTTATTCTTTGTACCGGACAAAAACAACATCGGTTAAAAGTACTGTGATCAAAAGATTAAAAAAAAGACGAGGTTGTTATTAATCTTCATTTTGGAAAGTAAAACGTAATTCTTGCTAATGAGCATGATAAGCCACAAACAATAGCAGATGTCCAAATCTGTTATCTAAGACATTTTAATGAGAGTCTATTTTGTTTCTTTACATTTGTTCATTCGACAGAAGGCCTGGTGGCCACTGTGGGAGAGAATTTTGTAAAGGAAACGAAACAGGAAGTTCGTATTATGAGGATATGTAGAATAGCTATCGTTTGACCTGTACTTGAGGTCGAGATTTTAGTGCTCAGTAAAGCATCCTCTCGGGTGTCTTATCAGAACTTCCTCCTTACTAATGAAACACGAAGGGAATGAGGATGATTTGACACAGTGTACTTGACATGGTAGGTCCTAGTTGCAAAAGATCTTTTACGGTGGGAAAAGAATATAGTTCGTTTCAATATTTTCCATAGTAATAGCTATAAAGTAGTGAAAGCCTAGCAACGTTTCGTCTGTGGGATAAGGTTGCTTTTGGAAGGTTGGACTGGTCAGCACCCTTTCAGATACGACAGCAATAACCTATTGTTGACCTGAACTGATTCTTACAAAAGAGTCTGGCAGCAGGAATTAGGTATTTACTGGAGCGATACGAGGAACCGGACATTTTTTCAGCATCATTAGCGATGGCACGGATATACGAGTTCCATTTGGGGTCTGGAGTGAGTTTTCGGCCTAATAAGCAAGGAGGCTTCATTGAAGTTAGGAACGCTGATGATGATCGGAGCGAATTTTGGAATTATTGAATAATTTATACACTCGGTAAAAAAAAGACTCTCTGCATTAATAAGCTAAATAATTTCCGCATCCTAGAATAGTATGAATTAATTAAACCAAAGTAGGAATTAAACTTACTAGTTATTAAATCCAGAAGGGTATATATATATATATATATATATATATATATATATATATATATATATATATATATATATATATATATATATGAATATATATATATATATATATGTGTGTGTGTATGTGTGTGTTTCAAACAAATGGAAGAAGGAAGTAACGTTTCATATGCAGCTTGCTTACAAACAGAAGTGTTGAAAACCATTTTGGTTCTCACCAGTCGAAGTACAATTTAAATGTGGTGAGTAAATTGTTTTTGTCTATATGAAAAATTATAAGAAATAATTATTACTCTACTATCGATCTTGGGCCCTCTTTTGAATTAATGCTGTGAACATTTGAATTTATATATTATTTTCCTTCTCATTACATTCGGATATATATATATATATATATATATATATACATATATATATGCACACATACTGATGGACCGTATTTCACCGGCTGCTGCTGCGTTTGGTGTTTGGATTGACCATAAGCCAGAAGAAAACCAAAGTAATGTTCACTCCTCCTGGTATATCTTACATTGAACCAAACATATACATCAATGGCACTCCTTTAGGTGTTGTGGATACATCTGTGTACTTTGGCAGTATATTGTCTCGAGACGGATACCTTGATGCTGAAGTACATACTCGAATCCAAAATGCTTTGGTTGCATTTGGAAAGTCAGAGAAAATTTTGTGCTCAGCCAGAAGCATCAACCATTTTCTTTTAATTTTATGAATCTGTTGTGTACATTTGTTTGTGAGAGTAGTAATTTTGTATTTTGCTTTGACAAAGTCCACATTTGTACGAAACGCGTCAGCAATTACCAGTTTTCCTATTGTCATTTTTATTCATAAATATTGTCTTCTCTACTCGTTAAATCGGAGGAATTTTCATATATATATGTGTGTATGTATGTTTTCGTGTGACGTGTTTTGTCCTTTTCAACTTAATCGGACTAGCTTTATTTACGTTGCTATGGTTACACACGCGAATGAAAGAAAACCGTCGGAAATTTGAAATTCATTTTTTTTTTCGAAATTCAAAATTACTAGTGTATCTCGTTCGAGCTGATGTGTAGTCGCAGCCAAGGAAATAAGCCTAGTCCGATTAGGTCCTAAAGGTCGAAACGTGTCACACGAAAACTTTTTACATTTTGTCATACATCTTTTCTACAGAAATATTCCTGGTATATAAAACTCTATGCACTATGTGTTTTAATTTCTAAAAGATATTTTAAAACAAGTACGCTGAATTTTAGTTCTGTGTAGAATACCAGTAAAATGCAAGCTAAAGGCAAATGCAATAATTTTTAAACTACAGAATTAATAAAAAAAAATTATTTTATTGAATTTTATCTGCTCTCCTAAAACGACTAAAGTTTAAATATTTTGAAATAAGGCTGAAGTTCTTGTCCATATTTTAACCGAGTAGACCTGAGGTATAAAACTGGAGAGACAAGGTGTAATCGATTTCTATATTTTTTTTCTCAGATTAGGTCATTTGCAGTGGTGTGCAGTAATATGAAGCTGTTTTCGGTTTGTATGATGAAATCTGTTTGGCCTTGAAAAATATCGCGTCATCTGTGATTGCATCAGGTTTTTATGACGCTCAGACACTATTGTCTCGAGTGTTGATTAGTTGTCCTACGGGCAGTGTCTGCGATGGAGGTTAATCCAAGGAAGCGTAGGAAAATTGTAATGCAGAAAGAATACACTGGCAAGTCTTATTAGTGAGCAAATCAAAGTACTATAGACTTGTTCGGAAACTCCTGATATATATATATATATATATATATATATATATATATATAGAGAGAGAGAGAGAGAGAGAGAAATATATATATATAGAGAGAGAAAGATAGAGAGAGAGAGAGAGAGAGAAAGATAGAGAGAAAGAAAGAGAGAGAAAGAGAGAAAGTTTAATGCATGTTTTACACGCTCAGTGAAACAAGCACACATACAAATATATATTTTAAGACATATATATATATATATATATATATATATATATATATATATATATATATATACATATATACATATATATAATTCTTAAATAGGCAGGAACTATCTACCTAGTTTTCACCTAATTGAATCTTCAGGGTGAACTGGCGTTTTATCTTAGGTACTCCATTGTTTTTTTTTTCTTTGGACTGGAAACTTAAGGCAATGGACGATTATTTTCGGCCTGTTCAGATGCGACTATTTCTTTCTTTTTTTTCTCATTTTTTTCCCAGATACCAATTCGTTTGGATATATTTATATTTGCGAATAGCATCATATATATATATATATGTATATATATATATATATATGTGTGTGTGTGTGTGTCTGTGTCAGTGTGTGTGTGTGTGTTAAAAAGAAGAGAGAAACCGGAAACGTTTTTGGTTGTAATGTGGATTTAAAAAAAAAATATGTTTTTTTTTAAGACGTAATGATATGTTTTATATTTTAAAAAAAAATCCACATTACAACCAAAAACGTTTGCATTTTCTCTCTTCTTTTTAATATTCACACTTTGGAACTACTATAACCTCTTCCCTTTTAACACACACACACACACACACACACACACACACATATATATATATATATATATATATATATATATATATATATATATATATATATATATATATATTATAACAAGAGGTAATGTACGAGAGTACTGAAAATCTCACCTTAAAGCATGATTTCCTGATTCAGAACTTTAACGGCCAAATATCAGATTATCGGCATTTTGTATTCGGTTGAGTAGAGAAGTCTTCATTTCAACTTTGTTTAACTAAGAAATGTATTTTGTCGAATGTTAAATCTTCAAAATCTGCTACAAAGAAAATAACAATAAAATGGAAATCCAGATTTTTTTTAACTGCATTCATTTCAACAATCTTAATTTCATGATCACCACGTGAGGCAACTGCATCTTCTACCTGTTAACGTTGTTCAGTACACTGGAATTAGATTTTCTTGGAGTGGGGGGGGGGGGCGTTGCAGTTGGCATTATTCAAACAATTGAACTCGTTATTGCAGTTATTTACCCGCGAAATCTTTTGCCCTTACTGCTTAGGGTCAGGGGACATCAACTTGCTTGACTGAGGAGCACCACTGCGAAGATTTGCAACAAAATATTTGCATTACATTTCAATTTGTTGCTCTTATTTGCAGAATTCTTTGTCGTATTGTTATTAATCCGAACATGGTTATTATCTGTAAGGAATCATTTGCATCAAACTTCAAAATGTCTTTAATGCACGTCTTAACATCTAATAAGAATTTGTGTAAGAATTACATTCTTTCTAAAGAGTATAGAAATTATTTTCATATTTCATAATATAGGACCTATCTTAAATTTTATATTTAATAATATAGGCACTATTTCTTTATTTTTTTAAATATAGTGTCTCTTTTCATATTTCATAATAAAGCATTTATTTTTATATTTTATAATATAGGATTTATTTTCAAATTTCATATAATATAGAAAACCATTTTAATTTTTATATTTCATAATATAATGTATATTTTCATATTTTATAATATAGGAACTATTTTAACTTCCATATTTTACAATATACGCACTATTTTTATATATTTTAATATAAGCCTATTTTCATATTTTATAATACACGAACTATTTTCAAATTTTATAATATAGAAAAATATTTTAATTTTATATTTAATAATATAGGATTTTTTTTCATATTTTATAATATAGGGTCTATATTTCATGATATATGACCTATTTCTATATTTTATAATATAGGAACTATTTTCACATTTGTTGTAGAGTTATGACTCAGCCTACTTGCTCATTTTCCCTACTACTGTGAAAATGGACTGCTCTTACTTATAAAGATGGCAAATACCCACATTAGAGTAGGATTTGGCTTATCCATTTTTGTACTATATATGGGTATTTCATAACCTCCCTTTTCGACCTAGTCTTCTGTTCTTTCGATGCTCTCTCTAACTAGGACCTGGGCACCTCGAGGCGGTGTAATGGTTAGAGATCTTGCCTAGCTAGAATAATTACAACTGAGTAGGGAATTCGATCCTCACTGGGTGCCCTCTAATTTCGGCCTTGTGCCATATCTAAGCTACGCTTGGAAAATCATTATAAATTATTACTCGGCGTGGTGTAATGGTTAGCAAGCTTGTCTTGCTGGAACAGTTACAACTGAGTAGTGAGTTCGATCTTCAATGGGTGTTCTATACTCTCGGTCTTATGCCACATCTAAACTAAAATCATTTGAGTGTGTAAATCCCTCCTCGGAGGGGTGTACACATTCATATACTTGCCGGTCACAGGTATCTGTCCATGTGCTGGTAGTATCACAACTATGACCAGCTAACACCGGCGGGCCAGAGTGAAGACCCTCGGGTCCCCACGTTAGAAACCGACCTTGTGTGACAACCAGATTCAGTGGGGATTCTAGTATATCAACCTCTCTCTAACTACGACCTTCTTAATTCTCGACTATTTTGAACAAAGACATTTCAGCAATATTTTACGATATAGAAAATTATTTTCATATTTTATAATATAAGAACTATTTTAACTTTTCTCTTTCAGAATATTGTTCTGATTTTTTTTTTTTCTAAAATAGTTTTCGGGTACGTTTCATCGTTAATTACAATGTTTAGATCATTTAGATTCTTTTTGTCTTTTCATTCGCAATAACTGATGTTCTCCTGCAAGTATGCTTTTCTTATATTATTTCATTTGAATTGGATATTTTTAAAGCATTACACATGTTTAATTTCCTGTCCGACTTGGGATTTTATCCTTTATTTTCAACCCTTTCGTGTTTGTCTGTTTAAACATCGTGTCTTTTGATGGTTTTTGGATGCTTCTTTGTATTTCTTCAAGAAATCTAGACAGATAAATTAAGACTATGTAGCTGTTCTCTGGAACTTTTTCATTCCTTGAAGTTCTGGCCGATATAATCTTCGACCTGTCTGTATTGTGTAACGCAAGGGAGTTCCACAAATGAGAAGTTCGAGAAAAGAATTTATCATAGAACTTACAGTTACCTCTCGCCAATTCTCTCACAGACGTGCCGTCGCCTCTCTCTGTCTTTTTTGACAAATAATTTCATGGTAATTGCTCCGATGAGCTGTTTTCGCTGGTTCCCAAACTTCATGAATTCAAGCGTCCTACTAGGCTGGCATCACGCTCCCACCCTTTCATTGTCGAAACTGTTAATTATAACCGTCTCTTCTACTCCAATAGCTTCATATCTCGCACCTCTCGCCGGTGGAACTCCCTTCCCTTTTCCTGTTTCACTGATAGCTATAATTTCCAACTATTTAAATGTAATGTCAATCGATGTCTCCAGTTGCCTTGATCTATCCCCTATCCTTCTCTTCATCATTTCCTCTATCACTCCTATCTGCTCTGGTTCCAAATCCTCTGTAAACCCCTGCGTGCTAGTGGCTTCCCGTCTTGCTTGGGGTGAAATGCTTAAAAAAAAAAAATTCAACTGTGAATTGATGAGATCTTGCCACCAATCTAGTACTGCGTTTAAATTTATAAAGTTTAGGGACCATAGTGAAGAGTTCTGAATAATTACCATGAAAGTCTAGAAGTAAATGAAACGTACGGTACTTCTGCAGACGGAATACCAGAATCGTCATCGGAAAGCAAAATAGCTATTCGTCCAAAATATTGGGGAGGGGGAGACAAAAATAAACAATACTGATATTAATCCATTTTGGCCGCCATATATATTTTCCAGCTGAGATTATTGTATATATATTCTGTGTCATGAAAAATGGATGTTGTTTAATAAAGGACTTTAGTCTTTGATATAATACAGCTGCATAAAAGCATTGTCTCGCTATCACGTTAGTGACTTCTAAAGCAAAAATGGGAGGACATTTTTATTAAGTGGTTACAGTGGCATCATAGTGTCAATTGATGTCTACTTCCGGTTATTTGAGACCAAGTCGCGACATATTTTATATCGAGATAATAGTCTCCTCCTTTCTTGCATGCTACCATTTTATTTATTATTTTTAGTTCGTGTATAATTCACATACTAAAGAAAACGAGGTCAAACCAAACATAAAATGGCGGCATTAATTTTAGAAGTAATTATTAACATCTCGGAAGTTATATTAATGTCTTACCAATCGCGTTCTCGTCTGCTTATGCGTGAGTTATGCACACATCAATTCATTGCCATTTTTACTAGAAAAAAAATAACTTTCTATCACTATTAAAATGTGTGTCTGTAGAAAGCCAGGTTCTTCAGTGCAACAGGATTCATTTGCGAATAACTTCAGGCTTTAGACCGGAAACGACTAGCAAGAAAGCTGCATGCATTAGATGTAGAGGAACAAATGGTTGTATCGCAAGGGAAATATGCTGCTGTCTCGAAGAATTCGTCTGGGATTTCTCCTTTTAAAACTCAATTTCTTCAGTGATATAAATACTTTATATCTCCAGACAGCTAATATCGACTTAGCCTTTTACCGGTATCACAAATATTTCAACATAAAAATGGTTGGTATCACAGAATAATTTTTTTAAATACCGATACAGAAGTTTCTTAACCTATCGAAATATATATATTGTTTTTGTTAACCATTCCATTTTGGGTTAACTATTAATTAAGAGTGAACAAAAAAAGAGAAAACATGTCTAGTTGGAAGAAGATATTAAATTACAAGGATTCAAGAATACTAAACGTGAAGACTGACGATACATTTAACTTTTTGAAAATCGCTGTTGATAGGACTGAAAAAAGTTTAAATGGCGAATTTTGGAATGTTCACGGAACTTTTGTAATTAAGGACACAACCTATTAAGTGAGAACAAGAGAGAATGGTTCATTTTATTGGGTTTTAAAAAAAATTCAATCTACTTTGATGACATAGGTAGTTATTTATGTCTATCTCGCTCTTTCTCTCTGATTCTATATTTTTGAATTGCCATAGATTCTAAGGAAAAATAGACGGTGCTTTCCTATTGTTCTCTACACTTTATCAGCGTATATTTAAGTCTGTTATATTTTCCAAACACCAGTGCAATTTTAAAACGTGAATTTTATAATCTGACATCATTTCTTATTGCTATAAACTAATTTATTCTTATCTAAGTTTTCATAACCTTTGGTAGATTCTATGGTGGTCGTGAAAACATTTTTGCGCATATATATATATATATATATATATATATATATATATATATATATATATATATATATATATATATATATGTGTGTGTGTGTGTGTGTGTGTGTGTTTGTGTGTATGTGTGTGAGAGAGAGAAAGAGAGATATAGACAGAGAGAGACAGAGTGTAGAAAGATGTCGCTTTTGCCCAAAAATGTAAAATCAATCCTCAGGCCGCCGACATTGCTTGCATTTGTACCCATTATTTATATATATTTAAAAGAAAAACAGACCACTTTAAGGTACCATTATAATAATTTATTTCACCAGAGTCCTTTTAAAAGGACGCCGGATCATCAGATAGCACTTCCAACAACGAAATGAAACTGATGATCCGGCGTCCTTTTAAAAGCACTCTGGTGAAATAAATTATGATAATGGTACCTTAAAGTGGTCTGTTTTTCTTTTAAATATAAGCTCTGGATTTACATTGAGCTCTCAGGATTTCATCCTCCCTGGGATTACCCATACGGATTACCAAGTTCTTCATTATTGCCATTTTTTGTTATTACATTTAGTTGTGTATTTTAAGTATATTATCCTAAAGCAAGGCGGATGTGCCACAACCGCGCACGGGTTTATAGTGAGTGAGAGCAAAAGTAAAAAGGGTTGTTTGAGGAAAGAATAAAGAGAACGACGGGGTTCAGGATCAAGGCATCAGAAGATTTCGAATGACATTACATTTGAATATTTGAAGATTGTAGTTATCAGGTAAGCAAGTAAGACGAAGGGAGTTCCACTGTCGGGAAGTGCGAGATAAGAAGATGTAGTAGAAGAGACGGCTGCATTTAACTGTTTCGACAGTGAAAGTGTGGGATCGAGATTCCAACCTAGAAGCACGCTTAAATTCATGCAGTTCAGGAACCAGTGAATGTATCTTGTTAGAGCAGTTGACATAAAAATACTTGTAGGAAACACAGAGGGATGCCATAGCACGTCTGTATGAAATTGTCTGTAGACGAGATGCCAGATCAGGACCTATCCCATTGCATATTCGTCTCTGGATTTTTTCAAGGAGCAGGAGCTCCAGACCAGATATGTCAGCAGTATTCAGTGCAAGGACAAATGGTTGATTTGTTGATTTGAAGGATGGACCCAAGCGAGAAAAAACATTCTGGCGCGACACAGAAAACCAACTTTCCTTGCGGTTTATGAAGCAATAGATTTAATGTAGTTGTTCCACTTCAGGTCAATGGGCAGCGTGAGACGAAGCAGGCGCAGAGAGGCGCTCTCGTGGAGTTAGGCATCAGCCATCCTAATGGGAGGCAGAGAGGGTTATCTATGATGTGTAAATGAAAGCAGTTTCGTTTGGGAGGCATTAAAGTTTACGAGCCATTTCCTGCCCCGTTCAACCACAGATTGGAGATCCTTTTCGCGACCAACGGCCAGGTTAGTTTTGTCAGCGACGTCTGATTTACTATTGCGGCAGAGGTAAATACTAGTGTTCGCCCGCGTAGATACCTAGAAATGATGACAGATCGTTTATGAAGATCAGAAACAGTGTATGACCCAATATAGAGCCTTGGGGAACACTAGCATTCTTATAAAAGGAACTGGATGAGAACCAATTTAGGACGACCTTCGTTTCACGTTTTGACAGGAATGATTGTATTAAGACAACTAATCGTCCTACAATGCCGTACCCCTTAAGATTACGAAGAATGCGGGCATGCCAAACCCTATCAAATGCTTTTGATCTAGAACCACAGCTCGAGTTTCTCCGTTATAGTCAAGTGCTTGGTATACAAATTCAGTTATGTCTGTGAGCACGTCAGCGGTAGACTGGGCAATGCAGAAACCATATTGCTTGTCAAAGAGCAGATTATGGGATGGAAGGTGCTTAACCACTTCGGCGTTAATTAAAGTCTTAAAAGACTTTATCGAAGAATGGTAGGATACTGATAAGGCGGTAGTCAGATGGGTCGGCAGGGTCTCCATTCTTGAAACAGGGACAAGAGATGAGGCCTTCCAACAGGATGAAAAGAAAGAGTCAGTGAGGCAATAATTATATAGTCTGAAGAGGACTGAAACCAGTTTAGGATCACATTTCTTGAGGACTGCGGCTGGTATCCCATCCCCACCACTAGCCTTATGGGAGTCTAATTTAGAGACAATGTCCACTACCATCAATGGGGTTATGCTCATCTCACTCAATAGAACGTCAGTTCTAGGGGGAAAATCAAGAGTTGGTACTCCGGATGAGTTGAGCGTTAAATAGGATAAGAATTTCCGAGCAAAGCATGCAGCCTTATTAGATAAAGAAATCAGGACATGAAATCGATTGAATAGAGGAGGGATTGTGGATTTTCTGTTGTTCAGAACGATCTTGCAGAGCCTCCAATAATCTTTAGAACCAAACTTGTAAAATGCAATACGCTGTTTCTTTCTTTCAGCAAATAGTAAATTTGCTTCATTGAGGACACGCTTGCACTCATTACGAGCAGAGACAAAGAGACTCCTGTTGCAATCAGTCATGTCCCTTCAGTACAGACGGAAGAAGTGATTACTATGGGCAATAGCGGCTGAGACACCAAAGAGATAAGAGCGACATAACTTTATATTTTCATCAGGGATGAAGCTTTTACCCAGGAGGAGACAGATGCACATTTTGAACGGGGTGATTAAAAACCTCATTCCAGGGAACATCGCGAAGAAAATCATGGAACGAGTCCCAGTCTGCTCGTCGATAACAGAAAGATATTCTGCTAGTAGGAGATTCTTTGCTGGCGAAGGATTAGAAAGAGATACTAACAGACACTACAGTATGATCAGAGTTGCCAAGAGGGCAGAGCTGCATGGCACGACAAGAGTCTGGGATGGAGGTAAAACAGATATCGAGAAGGGACACATTACCATCAGGGTTACTGCGAAAAGGATAAGGAAATTCAATCACTTGTGTGAGGGATTGAGTGATTGAAAAGTTAAGGATTTGTATGCCAGCGAGGTCAGTTACAATGTATGGTGGGAGTTAAATTCACCGAACGCGAATATGTGTATAAACGGGCGTAGAGAGATAACCTTGTCTATATTATCGGAAATTCTATTGAGTAGACCACAGTCTTGGGAGGAAATAGAATAATAAAGAAAGAAGAAATAGCTTACAGAATTGAGGAGATATAGACGGAGACACATATATGAATGGTCTGGAGATTCAAGAGTGAGTTCCCTAACAAGTGGGAGATGGTCCCGGGCATAAACTCCCAGGCCATGGGAGTGGGTTTTAGGGTTCTTTTTAAGGACAGGAAGGTAACTAGGAATCCAGAAATCAGAGGAGGGGATTAACAATTTAAGCTTGGCCTCGCAGACATCTGGAGACTTATCAACAAGGAACGATTCCACGCTGCAGAAGTTGGATCGAATATCACGGATGTCGGAAAGTGAAATGTTAAAGAGTTTACATGATTTTTTAGAGCTGGTTTAGGTTTATTTTTTTGATTGTTTATGATCTTGTTGAGTCATGCTGATAATGAAAAGGCCTAAAGTAATAGTAACAGAAGGTCATCGTATGGACAGAAAGGAGGTGGCTAGGACTGCAACATAATGTGCCCTTAGGGTTACCAACCGGAGGTGCATGCAGGGAAACCCTTCCATGCGCGAAATGGCACTACAAGCACCCCGATATTATGTAACTGTTGATTAGAGCAGACGCTACGCAAGATTTAGGGCTCCTAACAACCAGTCGGGAACAGTAACCAGAGAACTGGCAACTCGATACTCTCAGTAAGAAGAGACGTTGCCACAGACCGCACACATCACAAGAGATACTACTACGGAGGCCAGAGAAAATGAAAAGATCCG
>OZ010582.1:115805716-115848216 GCA_963932145.1 Acanthosepion lycidas | reverse complement strand
TGACGTCATACAGTCTAATTTTTCTGCATGAATTCTTACGGGCTTTTAGCAAAACTGAACCGCCAACTATCTCTGCTTCCCATCTTGTTTATCTCTTTTGTCTCATATAACAACAACAACAATAAAACAACAGCAGATTTTTCTATAATTATGTGAAAGGAAACAGAGATGTAGTCCGATGTAGTCTTAAAGGACTAAACGCTTTCACACTATATCAGATCTAGATAGATATATATATATAGATTCAGTTGTATGGATATGAGTTTGTGATCATGGGTTTCACGCTTTTGCGATCATCTGATAAAACTAATTTATTTTTGAAAACTAGTTCTATTTGTGCTTGTTTGACTATCTTTGGTAGTCGGAGGGGGAGTCTACTTCTGAATTTGTTTGGGGTGACACTCTCATACACGTAGACACACATACATAAAGGTGTACGCATTTTAGTTCACACAATAGATCCATTTAAAAAAAACAGTATGTCTGATGATCTCAAAGGCGTGAAACCCAGTGTCACAAACCCATATCCATACAACTGAATATGTTAGCTCTATCATTGATTGTGAGCGCTTTCCACTAAGTACTGTGCATATAAAATAATATATATATATATATATATATATATATATATATATATATATATATATATAAAGAAATATAGTCTTAAGGTGTGCTATATTTATAGAATAAAGTGCTCAATATCAGAGATAGAGCGTGTGTAAATATAAAAGTGAACATAGAAGTCAACACTTAGAGGCGACAGTCTGTTTCATGCTATATGCAATCGTCAGGCCACATATGCTGTTATTTTTCTCGGATATTTATATATATACGGGTTAGTGGTGCATTGTGGGTATTTTATTATGGCGGTTATTTTACCGGAAGTCGTTTATTTATTTATTTTGGTCAAATTATATTGCTTGTTTTTATTTTTTATTTTTTATTTTTTTGTTTCTTATTTTATTTATTTATTTATTTATTAACGTAGTAAAAATTTGTTTATATCACTTATTTAACAGTTTTGTTTTGGTTTGAGAATTTAATTAAAGCTATTTGTTCAATTTTGGGGTTGATCGTTGTAGTTCATTCTAAGTATTATTTTGGCGGGAACAGTTTTTAATTGATTATCTTTATTTGGGATTGGTTTGTTTATTTATTTACTGGATGAATTTAGGTCAATTTATTTTACTTGTATATTTTCTCTTTTCGGTTTTAGATTTTTAAGTAACATAGTATTTATTTATGTTTTATTTCTATTTTTTTTATTGTTATTTTGTTTATTAGTATATTTATTTGTTTTTATTTTATTTTTTCCGTTTTTCATTTTTTAGGTTACGTAGTAAAAAATTATTTTCATGTCTGCATTTTGAGATGAGCTCAGATCTTTTGTTTAATAATTTATTTTGGTCGGGTAAAGTAATGATAGCTATTTTTTCCTCCAAGCAAAGTTTGCAAGTTTTTGATTGGTTGTTGTAGGCTGATGATTTTTTACTTATCTTCCAAGATATTTTTGGGGTTTCAGAGCGTTGGAGCGAAAGCAAAGAGGAGTGATAGAGGAGTGATGAAGAGAAGGATAGTGGATAGATCAAGGCATCGGAAAACGTCGATTGACATTACATTTGAATAGTTAAACGTTGCATTTAGATTTTTCCCTTTTCTTTTCCACTCGGCCATTTGCATTTTTATTTTAGTAGAAGTCAAGTCATCGTTGACAAGTCAACGCGTTTTGACTGTGATCAGAAATAGTCTAACTGAATAAATTTAAATCAAGACACACTCAGCCAAACTTAATACTTAGACCTGTTTAAGATAATATTCAGGTACTTTAATATGGTTAGCGGCTCAGACCCAGAAATCGTGGAGCCTAGTTCGAATTTCAGTTGAGTTTGTTGCATTCACTTTTATACAAATTACCTTGGGAAAGTTATGAATGCATCGCCTTGCTCCAGCTATAGATTAAATATCAAGATAAACTGTCCTCTTGAGCATTGGTTGCCGACCAGTCTAGAGAAAAGACTCTGAATTCGAAACCGTATTATAACCCTGACGAGGCGTATATTCCAAAGCTGTTGAAAAACTTACGAAGTCTACGATTAAGCGATGCGCGATTCTGTGACGTCGACTGCGATCGGTGAGGTACATTGGTGTGTCTAAGAGGCTTTCACTCTACCCTATACAGGAAAGGACACATGCACACAACAGGCTAATAGACGCATGCATATATATAGGCGTAATTGATTGAAAAAACGGAATATATCCCGTTACGCGTTTCGAATTTCGAAATGACTTCTTCTGAATAATACTTTTTTTTTGTTTTCTTTTTTTTTTAAGCCGGGAAGCCACTAGCATACGAGGGGTTACAGAGAGTTGGAGCGATAGAAAATAGGCGTGATAGAGGAAAAGATGAAGAGAAGGATAGGGGATAGATCAAGAAATCTGGAGACTTCGATTGACATTACATTTGAATAGTTGGAGATTATAGCTATCAGGGAAAAGGGGAGGGAGTTTCACAGGCGAGTGGTGCGAGAGATGAAGCTATTAGAGTAGAAGAGACGGCTACATTTAATAGTTTCGACAGTGAAAGGGTGAGAGCGTGATGCCAGACTAGTTGAACACTTAAATTCATGAAGTCTGGGAACCAGCGAGAGCAGCTCATGGGAGCAGTTACCGTGAAAGTATTTGTCAAAAAGCCAGAGGGAGGCGACGGCACGTCTTTTACAGAGCGACTGCAGACGAGATGCCAGATCAGGGTCAAATATGTAAAAACACTTTTTGTTATCTCGCCCAATTCTTGTTTTCCCATACTTTTACACGGGGTCGTTATGGAGATCAGTCGCTGTTTTCTCTCTTCTCGTTGCCTTCAATATGCCCTGAGGGTATCAGATTCCCCAAACCTTTTCCTCATTATATGACCTAGAAATTCCAGTTGTCTCTTTTTGATTCTACGTGTAAGCGCCTTTTGATTCTATTTCCTTTTAAAACTTTCCCGTTGTTTGCATGTTCAGTCCATGATGTTCTCAGTATCCTTCTGTAGAACAACATTCCTGGCGTCTCAAGTTTCTTCTTTATTTGTAAGGTGATGTCCAGCATTCACTGCTATAGATTAAGACAGTAACAATATCAAATAAAAATTCATCTAACAAACAAGTATCAGGCAACAATCTTATTGGTCTTCATTCACAAACTCGAACCCACATACATTTGAGTTCATTTTTATAATGAAAATAGATAAAACCTCTGACATGATGCAGAAAAATATAGATAAATAACAAAATTTCGAAAGCCTTGTTCTCTTCTCTTTTGTGAATATGTTCTTGTTTCTCTGTGATAAAGAGCTTTATCCTATTCCGCATTCCTGTTAGTTACTCATTCTTGAAGTTCTTCTTACGAAATCGTTTCAAGATCTCTTTTTTTTCTGATTTCAATCAAGTGAAATTGGCTTCTCTGATTATCCAAGAAGCAAATCCAAATAGGAAAATCGTCAATAGGTGAATGAGAAACGTAACGGATAGGTGAGCATGAAAATAGTTGAACGTTGCTTAGAAAGTAGCTTTAGCAGCCGAATAGATTGGTGAACAGAGAAATAGAGAAATTGAATGATCTATTTCGTCTATGGAAGGCTTCAACCTGGTCTCAAGAATCATTCTGTAATTCGGCCGGCCTCTCCATTTTAAAGCTTCCAAACCTGATGCCGGACAGAAATAAAAATGAGCCAATCGTAGTCTCGTAAGATTGGCCGAAACTCTGGATTCGTATAAAACAACATGATTACTGTCATTAGCAGAGATGGCAATCTTTAACATGGCGCCCGCTAACAATACATGCCATGGGCCTTATTTGACGTTCACTCAAGTATGAATATCAGAAGAACTAGTGACATTTAAACATAAACTAAGGAGATTGAGAGAAGAGATTTTGGAAGGGAGAATTACTGAGTCAGAGGGTTTAAGTGGAGTGGGGAGGAAGAAAGAAAGGGCAATGATAGAAAAGAACAGAATATTGATGGAAATAGATGGAACCTTTTCCCTGACCTTTTCGTTGCATACATAAACCTAGAAGCAAAAGAGCCAGAGGTCAGTTATCCAACACGAGATTTGAACGAGACTTTGAGTCAAGGACAGCAGGAGTCAAGGCCTTAATTTCTTTCATGCAAATAACAGAAGGGAATCAAAAAGAATGAAATTCTTCGCGGTTTTTTCAGTTTGATTCTTTCGACGAGTGAAGAATTTTAAAAGAGGGCGATTTGTACAAAAATTATTTCCAAATCTTTTGGAGAAAAATTACTCTCGAATTATATATGTTTATACTCTCAGAATGAATGCAACTTTGAGGGGTATCGTCTCATTCTTCTATGTGTCGTGACAATTCAGGACGTTGGCGATCATGGCCGCCATCGACATCATTTTCTTCGTAGCTCATAATCATTTCGTTATCTCTCATAAAACTTCTTCTTATAAACATCTAACTCATTACTTATACTATGAGTTGCTTCCTTCTGCTCCTTTTAGTTTCAATCTGCCATGTGGATATCAAATTTTCCAAGTCCCCTTTCCTCCTTATATGCCCGATAAATTTCAGCTATCTCTTCCTGATATTAAGTATAAGTCATCTTTTGGTTTCCATTTTCTCTAAAACTGTCTTTGCTCATTTGTTCGATCTATGGCATTCTCAACAGCCTTCTGTAGAGCCACATTTCTGTTGATTCAAGTCTTTTCATCTGTGAGTAGATTTTTCAGCATTCACTTTCATATATGAGGACAGATATTACGTTCAGTACTCTTTGCTTTGCTTCTAACAAGATTTTATTGTTTCTTAATATTTTGCCACGTGATTTCTACGAAATTAATAATCAAGAATTATCGATGGTTTGTGAATAGAATATCTAGTTTATATTAATCGAAATTAATTTTTAGTTTTCATTTCAGATTAATCTGCAGTGAATTAGTTCGTTTTTCTAACATTTTAGTCTGACCTAATATATAGACAATGTAACCCTGATATAAGATAAACCCTGATATAAGAGAAACCCGGATATAAGAGATATTTTCTCTGGTCCCAAATTAGAGCCACACTTACCTAAACAAAATAGACCAAACCCAGATATAAGAGAAACCCGGATATAACAAACTTCTTCTCCGGTCCCGACAACTCTCTTATATCCGGGTTACACTGTATATATATATATATACAGATGTAGAAAGAAGGTTTTATGGCGAATACTATAACAAAGATATTTAATTTTCTGCGCAAATATTATTAATTTATTGTTCCGATGATTTTAACTCTTTGCTACTTTGTTTTTACGAATTTGAGCGCAGTACTAGATTGGTAAGTAGGTCTCATCATTTTACAAGTGAAATTGCGAAATGTAACCACAAGCTCTATGCTAACAGTTTCTTGCAATTCTCGCTTGTGGAACTCTCTTCCGGCTTCTTTTCCAGTCAACTTTGATATTCAATAATTTAAATGAAATATCAATTATTATCTTCTATCTTTATTTAAAATAATAAACCGTTTGTACGTCTTTAAAAACAACTCATTATGATACTAATAGCAGATTATGAATAATAAGTAATAACTGATTATGAGTCTTAGCTAATAACCAACTATGATACTTATCTAATAACCGATTATGAATCTTCAAATAATATCTTGTTATGAGTGTTAAGTTATAACCGATTATGAGTCTTAAATAATCAGGGATTACGTGTCTTAAATAATCACTGATTATAAGAACGAATCTTCAATTTTTTTATAACATTTGTTTAAGTCTATTGATATAACTTTTCTATTTTCTCCTTAGCTTTTGTTGTTAATATCTTATCCTACTTAAACTAAACTTAGATTGATTGACTAATTCGATTTATACGGTTTATCAACCCTTCGAAGGTTATTTAAATCCAGAAAATATTTTTAGATCATAAGAATTCTTTATTGGTGATAATTTTTAGTGATACAAGTCTTACTAATTAGCCCATAGCTGGGGAGATGAGGTGTATTCATACTTTTATCAAAAGTATTTGCGCGTACGAGAATTTACTGAAACCAACGGAAATTGGAACTCGACTTTCCGATTAACAATTCCGAGCCATTATCCATTACACCAGCCGCACATCCAAGCTCCTGCCGCCTGACATTCCCAAACGGTCATCCATCCAGGTACTGACCATGCTTAATGTTGCTTAACTTCAGCTGTCTATCTTACGGTGTTTCAACGTGATGTGATCATAAGTTAAAATAACTTGTTTTTCTTATTACAGTAAGGTTCACCCTTTACAAATACCAGGGCCCAATCGAGGTAGAGGGTCACGTTTAGGAGTAGTTTATATGGATAAGAGGAGAATATAACGGTTGGCTCTAGACTTGATTGTAGTGATCGGGGAAATATCCTCTCGGGAGTATGTTCTCGCTCGGAGAAGCTGTTTGAGTGGAACTTAATTATAGTCGATGGAATACGGAGAAAATGTGGGTGGTTTGTTACTATGTAAGTGGCATGGTGGGTCCCAGCCATGAAGGTCAGTTCTGATGGAACCAGGATATGCAGTTCGTCCGAGCATGTTCCATGGTCGTAGCGTTAGAGCAGTGAGACAGTCGCTACGTCAAGCCTATGTGTGTGTGAGAGAGAGAGAGAGAGAGAGAGAGATAGACTCTCGGCGACTGTCGAACTCTCTGCATTAGCAGAGGGGAACCCGGACGAGGATTTGCCGAAGGGCAAGGTTTCGTCCGGGGAGGTTGACAGGGCCTGAACACGTCTAGGCGGGTTCAGAAAGGCCATATTTTTGGCCGAGCCTACGGGCTCGGGGATACCCACATTAAAACGGCCTTGTGCCACATTCGATCCTCGTGAGTGGATTGATAAATACCGAGAGATAGATAGATAGAGAGAGTTTGTAATGGGCAAAATAATTCTTCTCCAAAAAAGTCTCTGGGACGCATTTGCACTTTATCAAGACTGGAAAAGGAGGTCTGGGCAGCTCCAGTTCAAATATGGCAACATTACTCCATTTTCGACCTGATCTGGCTCTTATAAAGGTAGAGGTTAGCATGAGGAGTCAGGTACTTACTGGGGCAGTACGGGGTGCCGATAATTTTACCTGCATCTTTAGCGATGGATCGTAGGAATTCCACTGGAGGGTCGAGTGTGAGTTTGAGGCCAAGTATCTTCTCAAGGCGCGGGACCCCTCCTCGAGTGGGCATCGTGCTTAGTTTCACTTTGCGTTGTCCAGGACTTTCTTACACTAATTACAGGCGCTTCCCAAAGAAGGACCGGACTACACCGCTCCTAACGATAGATATTGAAGTAGTGGTTCCGGTGAGCTATGGCTGAAGCGCCTCAGGGTGAATGAGGTCTGACTGTTTTCTTTTTGTTTTTTTTTATGGAATTCGTTTTGCGGGTATACAACACTCAATCCCAGAAATGATCCATTCAGTGATTAGGGCAGTAGTTTTGTGGGCAGCATATTCGAAGAAGGTTGGAAGTTGAGCTTTCATCATAGAGGACCGAATTCTGTCCGAGTCTGCCTCCGCAAAGCGAAAAACCATTCTATGGAACGCTAAACTATGGGAAGTGATTGCTTTGGGGTTAATTTTGTGATATTCGATCGAAGATTACCAACCGTTCGTCATGAGGACGATACAGTGAAAATACGAAAGTGGTACTGTGGATAAGGACCTCGGGGAAACTCATCAGAATCCTCATTTTTGTGTCAAAGCCACAGAGAAACCCGTCCTTGATGTAGGCATCTAGACCGTGACCGTAGCGATTGAGGTAGTCGTATTTTGTTATAATGGGTGAGTAGCCTAGGATCATAAGCTTCTGTAATGGGATTGAGGTATTAATACCCGTTTTATACAGGAACAGTAGGTCAAGTTTAGACTGAAGAAGATGGAGTTCCAACTTGGAACGTAGGCCCCTTACATTGGTGTAAGAAATAGTCTTCGTGGGTTCTACTTTTGTTTGTGGGGTTAGGTTTGATTGCTTTCATGTTTGCTTTGTTTGGTTTGGTGGATAACTAGTAAGCAGTGAAGCAGACACTCATTGGAGATGAACGCACAAAATAACCTGGGTTAACTCTCCCGGAGATACTGCCGTAGCAGTACCCACTATTTCCGCATTGAGAGGCCCCACCGGAAACTACTGCACGGTCCAGAATCTATTCACAAAATGACAGTACAATACATCCGATATTATACACCTTCTGATAGGATATCCTCCTTCGAAGTTACTCGAAGGTTCGGATCCCTGGCTAAAAAATTATATGCAGGCTGCTCCAAGTACATAGAGAAAAATATAACGAAAAACAATTTATTCAATAGAGTAAAATGATTACTTACATTATTTACATTATTCGGATTGTTATCATCATCTCAAGGCCCAGCGGATAAAGACGTTGGTTAGATCCAGTGACTAGACCCAAAGAGCTGTGAGTTCAATACTAGGAAAGAGCAGTAGTGAAACAGACTTGGAGAGTTGAGTTAAAGGGAAATAACTGAGACATCCGGAAGAGGCATGACACGTGGAACTAGAACACTCTACTCCAGTGGACGAAATAAAGGGTTCGATTTGAAATTCCAATCACCTGAAGAAGGCCGGAGCGTACAACATATATATATATATATATATATATATATATTTATATATGCTTTTTTTTTATGTAAGATCAGTTTCCTTATGTTTCAATATCATCCATTCAAACATCATTTTACTTTTTTAAAGAATTGTTTCTTCACGCCTCAGTTTGTGTTTATAAACATATAAACATTATAAACTTTTATAAAAACGGCAAATAAACTACACAATACTTAAGGAAAAGAGTTAAACTTAGTAACATTAAGATTATCTCCTCGGTTATCCATCGTAACTGCAATCTACCGAAATAAGAAAAGAGGCCAGTCCCCACCGCGGGCCATTTAAAAGATATTTCGGGCAGCGGATTGGTTGTTACAAACATCCAATCGGATGTGCGGAATATGTGGTCTTTCTTCGTCTAACTCTTTAAAAAGGCCATAGTTGCTGTTAGCGTTTAATTGTGAGGGGGAATCAGTGGTTGATATCCCCTGATTGGATCGATTTGGTGATGGGGAGTATGATTTTGAAAGACCCGAAACTCCCTGGTGAACCAAGTCAAAACATCACTGACGACCACTCCGGGCGCCTACTTAAACGCGTACTTTTGAATTATGTTGTCGCATCATATTTTTTCTAAACATCATAAATGTATTTGTATTATTTACATCGTTCGGACTATTGTCCTCGTCTTTATTGCCATATTCACGACCTTTCAGACGTTGTACGCTCCGACCTTCTTCACGAAGGTAGATTTGTCTACTTCCACGTGCCATGCCTTTTTTGGATATCTCAGTTAATTCCCTTCAGTAATTCAACTCTCCAAATTTGTTCCATCTACTGTGGCCAGCTATGAAACTTCCAACTGTTTGTGTCAAGTGACTTTTGGATTACTCCCCTGAAGAAGGTCGTAGCCTACAATGGCCGAAACGTTGTCAATGTGACCATAAAGACGAGGACAAACTCGTGTCAGAATTATAAACAGACATAATAAATATAATTCGTAACTATTTTTTTAAATAATGTTATATCCAAGAATATAATAACGTAACTACAACTGATTTTAGCAGCGTCGACATTTTGGTTCGATACAGGGGTTATTTTTAGCTCGTTATTGTATCGATAACTTCGAAAATGTATTTCATGCTTGTCGCCCAAGAGAAAATCAACAACTGAAAATTTTCACGCAAGTCGGATTGAAGGAGAAGAGAACGAATGTTCAGATTTTGCTCGGGAGACAAAGTGGCAGTTGCCAGGATCACCGGAGGCGGACAGAACGTTTTGAAGCTTTGAACAATGAAACATCCAAACCTTTCAGCCCTGCACAGAATTTGCAACATTATCTGCTTCGTTGATGAGACTATCACTGCTACAAGTAAAATTCTAATTTCATTTTACACCGTGTGTTTTAAAGTAAACTTCGAATATATATATATATATATATATATATATATATATATATATATATATATATATATATGTATGTTAACCAGACTGTGATCAGACGATTGAATAGTGCATGAAACTCAGAGTTGTATATTGTGCCTGAGTTATGTATAATTATTAATATATAATTAATAACTTTGTTAAGTTACACTAAGCACTGTTTCACTTACACACACACACACACACACACACACACACACACATATATATATATATATATATATATACAAGTATATAATTGGTGTATACGGAATGAATTCCAATAACCAACAATTACTATTCTTAAAAGAGTGCTCAATACAGAGTAGAGCAGATATAATCGGAGGTGTTGAAACAAAATGGCTATTTTTGTAGTGATTTTATAACATATTCATGTTATAAATTTTTAAAATAAATAATTATATATATATATATATATATATATATATATATATATATAGTGAACAATAAATTAAAATCTTCAGTCACACTGGGTTGTAGATTAATATTCTTTCGTTTTTATTATTATTATTTCATTTAGATTCCTCGACTAGTTTCGGCCAAAATGGCCATCATCAGGAGAATAAATATTTCTGTTTGCTGGTAGCAGTAAACTACAAAAGAGAATCTCTTGATGGAGAAAATGAACTTTTGTCTATAGTTTTCATTTGTTTTTTTTTATTTTTTTAACACGAATCTTTTAACATTCCTTGTGTTGGTCAAACAGTCTCTTTTAAGTTGTTATTTGAGATAAGCTCTGGCTGGATCTATGCTGCTCTGAATTCCCTTGGTCAGTTTGACAGTTTTATTGGTCCCTGTAGAGGAGGTGTGTTATTTGGTTCTTAGGGAGTGAGTGAGTATGATATTTGTAAGTGTTTATGTTCGTGTGGGTGTGTGTATAATTGTGAGGCCTCAACACCTGCGTAAGCATGTCTGTCTTGTGTGGTTGAGAAATGTGGGTAGGTTTTGATTTGTAGGGTTATATATTGATACTATCTATATTGTTAAATCTATGGTTTAGCCCGGGTGGATATTGTGTTTCTAAACGTCGTATCCACTTATTTTCATGGAACTCTAAAATCTTTCTAATGTTATCGGCTCTGAACTTTTCTATTCTCTCAATTATAGTGAATTTGGCATAGGTTTTGAAATCGTGTTTTTCTAGGCGGAAATGTTGTTCTACAGGTAATAATTTTTCATGGAGAGTCGACTTAATTCGATTGAAATAATTATTAATTCTGTAGTGAAAGGGTCATTCAGATTTTCCTACATATAGTTTCTGGCATATATATATATATATATATATATATATATATATATATATATATGTGTGTGTGTGTGTGTGTGTGTGTGTGTGTGTGTGTGTGTGTGTGTGGGTGTGTAAAGTATAAGAGATTAGAAAATTAGCCGATTCCGTTACCTTGGAGGAATAGGATCATCTCTTAATCTTTTATACATAAAAGCACTACATATTAAATTTTTATCTTTCTATATTGTATTGTATAGTGTATTGACCACTTTTTAATAATACTGTTTTCTGCTTTAATTTAACTCTGATCATTAACTTGTTTATTATATATATATATATATATATATATATATATATATATATATATATATATATATATATTCAGTTGTATGCATGGATATGAGTCGATATATATCCATTTGAATGGATATGAGTTTTTGAATTTGAGTTTCACCCTTTTGCGATCATCCGACAAACTGGACTTAAATATATATATATATATATATATATATATATATATATATATATATATATATATATAGGTCCTGTCTCGAGCAGGGTTTCCCAGCATGTTCACACTGCTCAGACAGCACAGACTCATTTGGTTGTGCCATATCCATCGCATGCCAGACGGCCGCATCCCTAAAGTCCTCTTATATGGAGAGCTAGCCGCTGGAAGGAGACCCAACGGGCTGCCACAGCTGCGGTACTGCAATGTAGTGAGACACGACATGGAAGTTGTGGGCATCTGCACAGTGTGCCGGGAGAGCCTAGCAGACATACGATCCGAATGGAGAGGAACCCTGACCAAACACCTCAAGTCAGGGGAGGAGATGCTGACACGAGTCGCCAGGGAAAGGCGGGACCGCAGAAACCAAAGTGAGAGCTCCAACAGACCAGAGACAGAAAAGACATGCGACCACTGCAACATCGGTCTCTAAAATAACAGACGACGATGCTCCAGCCAAGCAGTGAACTAGGATGCTACCCAGGATCAACCCTGACCGACAGAAGCCTAAAATATCTATCTCTCTCTCTCTCTCTCTCTCTCTCTGTATATATATATATATATATATATATATATATATATATATATATATATATATATATATATACTCTCGGGAAATCCGTCTGAGCTCTCTTGACAAAAGGGTGATTTTAAAAACTGGCTCCTACTGCTATTAACGCATTGATCTTCAACTGAATTCTGTCTCTAAAATATTAAAATTTCCCTTTCTCTCTGCCGTACGACCATAGCCTAAGAATAGGTTCTCTGGCTGATGCCAAATTGGTCTGGTTTCGATTCCGGCTTGGAGCAATCTGCCGTCTAGCCAGACTGAAGAGCTGTGATATAGTGAAATATTCTGTGGATCAATATATATATATATATATATATATATATATATATATATATATATATATATATATATATGGGTACCACATCTTCATTCAAAAATGTTTCATTGAATAATATAGATTTATTATGTCTATTGATTTTTACGCTGATCCTTTCCAGTTCTCTAATCAGTTTCTTCATTTTAAGATGAAATTCTTTGAGGAAGGCGCCATAACCAGGGCCTCAAGGACACATGGCACAGTGGATAAAGGCGTTAGATAGATCCAGTGACAGGACCCAAAAAAAAGTCTGAGTTCAATACCCGTTTAAGGCAGTAGAGAACTTGGAGAGGGTAATTAACAGGAAATAACTGATAACTGACGTCCATTAGACATGGCACGTGGAACTAGAACAGTCTACACGAGTGAGCGAAATAAAGAGTTCAGTTCGACATTCCACAACAACCTGAAGAAGGCCGGAGTATACAACGGCCGAAACGTTGTAATAAATATGGCGATAAAGATGAGGACAGTAGTCCGAATAATGTAAATAGTGTACGTAATACCTCATGTCAGAAATATATATATATATATATATATATATATATATATATATATGAAGAAATATAGTCTTAAGGTGTGCTATATTTATGGGATAAAGTGCTCAATATCAGAGATAGAGCGTGTGTAAATATAAAAGTGAACATAGAAATCAACACTTAGAGGCGACAGTCTGTTTCATGCTATATGCAATCGTCAGGTCACATGTGCTGTTATTATTCTCGGTTATTTATATACATACGGGTCAATGGTACATTGTAGGAAGTCTATTATGGCGGTTGTTTTACCGGAAGTCGTATTTTTTTATTTGGGTTAAATTATTTTGCTTGTTTTTATTTTTTGTTTCTTATTTTATTTATTTATTTATTTTATTAATTTTTTTTTAATCGATGTTTTTATTAACGTAGTAAAAAATTGTTTATATCACTTATTTAATAGTTTGTTTTGGTTTGAGAATTTAATTAAAGCTATTTATTCGATTTTGAGATTGATTGTTGTAGTTTGTTCTAACTATTATTTTGGCAGGAACAGTTTTTAATTTGTGTTTATTTGGGTTGATTATTTTTATTTGTCTTTTTTTAACGGTAACTTTATCGGGATTGGTTTGTTTATTTACTTGGATGAATTTAGGTTAATTTATTTTACTTGTATATTTTCTCTTTTTCGGTTTTTCGATTTTTAAGTAACGTAGTATTTATTTATTTATTTATTTGTTATTATTTTTTTTATCGTTACATAAAAGTTATATGTATTCTTTCCGTCCGATTTTTTTGGTTCGATTTTTTTAGTCTAACTAATATTTTGGTCATAATGGTTTGCTAATTTGTTTATTATTTACTTTATTTATTTGGGTTCGTTTTTTTGTTATTATTATTATTATTATTCTTTTTCGTCTATTGTAACAGTTGTGATTTGATAATTTGCTTGGATTAATTAATTTAGCTTATTTTATTGTTATTTTGTTTATTTGTTTATTTTTTTTTTATTTTTATTTTTTTCGTTTTCAATTTTTTAAGTAACGTAGTCAAAATTTGTTTTCATGTCTGCATTTTGAGATTAGCTCGGATCTTTTATTTAATAATTTATTTTGGTCTGGGAAAGTAATGATAGCTATTTTTTCTTCAAAGCAAAGTTTGCAAGTTTTTCATTGATTGTTGAAGGCTGATGATCTTTTCCTTATTTTCCAAGATATGTTTGGTGTGATGTGCGTTTTGTTTTTAATTCCCCAGATATACTTAGAAGCATTGTACTGTTCGCATATTTGCTATTTGTGAAATATGTTTCGTGTGTATAATTTCTTTGATTCCAGGGTCCTTCAGTTACTCCTATGTATACTTTTTCTTCATTATCTGGTGATTTTATCGTGGCTTGGTATATTACGTTGTTTGTTTTGTAAACAATTTCCGTTTAAGGGGCATTCGTTCTTTATTCTGCAGTTGCACGTGGGTTTAATTTGTTCGTGTGGTTTGTTGGTAATTTTCCTGTTGTGCTTTTTTATTATTTGTGCTATTTCTCGGTGTAGCTGTAGCTGATTTTACCTGTGTTTTTGCTGAATATTTTGTGTAGGGTGCTTGATTCCGGGAAGTGTTTGTGTAAGAGTTTGAAGAATTTTTTCCTACGTTTGTTTTTACGTTTTTGCTGTACGGTGGGTTGAACCATATGATATTTCTTTTCCTGTTGGCGTTTTTTGTGTTCTGTGGTGAGTATGTGAGTGTTGCTGGGAATCCGATATCTTTTAGGGATGTTTCATAGTCTTTCTTAGCTTTGTTAAATATGGATTCATTGGAGGAATTGTCGGAAAGCCTGCGGTTAATCGATTTTGGTATCTGTTTGATTATAGAAGGCGGGTGGTTGGAAGATGTGTGTATGTAGAGTGGTTTATCATTAGGTTTTCTATATGGTTTATATGTGCCTTTTCTTAGGTTGAAGGTAACATCTAGAAAATCTACTTCGTTTAGGTTAGTTTTTATATCTATGTCGAATCCGTTATTTTTAAAAATCTTTATTATTGCTTTTCTAGTTTTGTCTGTGTTTTGTTTGTTACAGTTTCTTAAGATTATGAGACCGTCGTCCCTATAGAGTCCTGTGTCATTTCTATTTATTATTTTGCTCAGTTCGTGTAGTAAGGAAATACCTATGATTTCGCATGTCCTTGCACCGTCAAAGCTTCCCATTGTAGTGTCAAATATCCCATCTTTCTTTATCCATGCTTCTTCATTGTGGAATAATAATGATTTACGGGAGTGCTTAATGATGTTGATTTCGATTGGTTTTATTATTATTTGTTCCTCAGCTAAGTTGATGGCCTTATCTAGCATACGTTCTGTTATGGATGGGTAAAATTCATTTATGTCTAATTGTAGGAATTGGCAGTTTTGTTTGTTATTTATGCTGTGGACCAGTCAGTAGTTGTTTTCGTATTTTTCCACTGTTTTACTTCTAACTTCTAAATAAATAAATAAATAAATAAAATAAGAAACCAAAAATAAAAACAAGCAAAATAATTTAACCCAAATAAATAAATAAACGACTTCCGGTAAAACAACCGCCATAATAGACTTCCCACAATGCACCACTGACCCGTATATATATAAATAGCACAGAAAAATAACAGCACATGTGGCCTGACGATTGCATATAGCATGAAACAGACTGTCGCCCCTAAGTGTTGACTTCTATGTTCACTTTTATATATATATATATATATATATATATATATATATATATATATATATATATATATGTCTGTGTGTGTGTGTGTGTGTGTGTGTGTGTGTGTGTATGTATGTATGTATCTATACTTAATGTGAGTAGCTGACAAGATGTTACCTTCAGCATCTCGACCCCAGAGTTTCATACGCGCATTTGCCCGTCTACTCTTCAGGGGGTATCAGCAATATATATATATATATATATATATATATATATATATATATATATATATATATATATATATATATAGATACTTATATCTATCTATCTATCTATCTATATATATATATATATATATATATATATATATATATATATATATGTATACATATATATGTATAAATAGATAGATAATTATATATATATATATATATATATATACATATATATGTATAGATAGATAGATACTTACTTATATAGATACTTATATATATATATATATATATATATATATATCGTAATTTCTATAGATATACTAGGGACGTGTGTTAACTTTTGCTTAAAAGAAATAAAATTGTCATTTAACGCATACTGCGAATAAACAGTTATGGCGGGCATATCAGTTCTGGACAATTTTATTCCTAGTTGCGGGCAGAAAAGACAGTTCATGGCGTGAGCTTCACGTCGAGAAGATCGAACAGAAGCGGATGCTGAATTTCAACGATCTGTCTAGGCGTAATGCGACGGGAAATTGCGGCAGACATGCGAAGGCAGGCACACAGCGAAAGTTTCTTACCTAACAGTAATAAAATTATCAAGATAAGTAATCCGTTAGAAATAAAGAAAAAAGTGTTGAACTGCTATATAACATGATAACCCCCATATAGATAGACGATCTCTCACAGTGACGAATATAATTAACACGGAGAGGTGGGGTTATACAGCCGGAGACCTAGAATGTCATGGGCAAAGCATTTTAGTTCTGATTACAGGGTGGAGTGACAAAACTTGCATAATTATGGTATTGAAATAAAAACCCTTATAGTTGATTAATTAGTTTAATTAAAGGAATACGAATGCTTCCAATATACAAATACAAAATGAAAGAAACGTTTTATTTGATATGTCTTTGTTTCTTAATTACTGCCTCCACGCTCACCCTGAAAATTCTACTCTTTGGACATACCAGACGACATCTCATCCCACTCTTGTATCCAGAAGAGAGTTAACGTTTGAGTGAGAGGATCTATTAGTAGCATGTTCTGAAAGCTTCAAACAGCATAATAAGGGTAGGAGATCTGAGCTGGAAGTTTGATGGCCCAAAATCGGCAAAATTAGAAATTCTGTAATGTTTTGGCTGTATGGGCAGGACACTATGCTGAGTCCAAACATAGTTTCCTTCTCGGTAGTTGGCTTTGAGTCACGGCCATACATTGTATCTCAGTGTCTTATAATAGGCAGCAGCATTAACTTTTTTCCAGGTTTGTAAAATTTGATAGGCATCTTTTTCCCCATTGGAGGCAACAATTCTGAAGACCATAACGTGAGATGAATGCTTCGTTCTGAAAGGGCCCTTGACATGAACTTTTGAGTGTGCAATATATTTGTCATTTCTGTGATTCAGATCAGTGTCAACAGTAAAAATCTTTTCGTCTGAGATCTTCACAGTGGACTTGTTTCTTTTCAATCTTCTGACCTTCATGGGTCTTGCCAGCAAATGTCTTCGCGTTCTTGTGTAAGATTTTAGTTTTACGTTATCTTTCACTGCTGTTCTGATAGTCTTAGCATCCACTTTAAGTTCATTTGCTAATTTTCTCATGAATTTCGTTGGGTCTTTTAAGATTTTGGATTTGAGATTGTTGAGGAAATCATTATTGCACTTTTTCTTGATTCCACCACTTCCAGGCTTTCTCTGAATAATTTCCTTCATAGTCATTTTCTTCTTCACATTAAAAACTGTCTGTAGGGATACAGCAACTATGCTTGAAATCTTCTGTGGATGAAGATGTCCATTAATCATATCACACACCCTTTGTCGTTTGCTTTCCCAAACGGTCATCTTTTACACAATTATCTGAAATAAATGTGGGTAATTATTATGGAAGGTTATGATAATAAAATGCTCCAAGTTTTATAAAATTAGTTGAAATACTTCCTGAAAAAAAAAACACGTAAAACTTTTAGTGCAAATTCTACTTCTCAGTCCTGTATTCTAAGGAGAATGGGGACTAAAAGGAAATTTCAGGTAGCAAAATCCAAACCCAAAGGTCCAGAAGAGAAGCAAACTTTGTATTGCAGAAACTAAGCAACCTATTAAGAGAGAAAAAAAACTTCTTAGAAAAAAAGAAATTAGTGCTGAACTGATATTTAATAACATATATATATATATATATATATATATATATATATATATATATATATATCAGTGAATCCTGGAGCCTTTCTTCATAGATGAAGACGAGATCCAAAGTGACAGATATGTGGTTCTCTCGAAGAATACCATTTAAAGAACGTGTGAATAATGAGGAAGTTTTCAGCGAAAATAATATCAACAAAGATAAGGATACATACAGTAAGAAAACCACTGAAGTAATTTCTGTGACACAATCAGGAAAAAGGGTTTGGATATTTTGACGCTTATTTAAGAGACTGAAAGGAAGATGAACAATGGAAACTAGCAAGTAAACCATCGTGTTTGAGTGAATGGATAGCAAAACAAGGAGAAAGAGAAGTGTTAAACCTGCTCAGATCAACAAAAGCAAAGACGTTGTGGAGAGTCATAGTCGCCTATGCCCTGAAAAAACAATGTGTCATATAAAAAGGGATTCCGCTTCATTTGAGAAGTTGGATATTCCAACCAACTGAAAATAACAAAAAAATAGATTGGATTTAGATTGAGTTATTTCGGTAATCAACTATATGTTCATTTATACGTAAGTAATATATGTTAAATTAGTTTTTATTATACAGCAAGCCAATATAATTAACTTTAAATTAGTTAATATTATTCTATTGATCTCATAGAAGAATAATTCTCTCTTGTAATACTTTCGTCATGTATTTACACACTTTCATATATCCAGTAAAATTCAGTAAAAAGCTTCTGGCTTTCCATTCGAGTGCAAGACAACTCAACACCGCCGACTCAACACCTCCGACTGAGCGCAGAGACTAAGGATTGAGGCAACTCGGTACCAGAATAACATGACATTTTTATAACTGAATAAAAGTAATTTGAGATAAATGACTTTTATTCCGTTATAAAATAGTTGTTTTTCTGGTGCTGAGTTGTCTCGGTTCTGAGTTGTCCCGGCGCTCAGTCGGCGGTGTTGAGTTGGCAGTGTTGAGTCGGCGGTGTTGAGTCGGCGGTGTTCAGCTGTTGATTTGTTCATTCCCATTCCAATCAACTTTTATCTTCAAAAATTTAAATATGACGCCAATCCTTTGCCTTCTTACTAGCTTTTCTTTGATTGTTTTTTTCTTGCCAATGTTGCTTTTCTTTTTCTCTTAGTCCTTCATACACAATAACACCTTGCGTCTTAGTGACTTTGTTGCCTTAATTGGAGTGAGACGATTAAACAAAATTAGGTAAAATAAAAGAAACTCGCTTAAGCTTTATTTGTCGCATAATAGACTGAGGTGAATCTCAATATTTTAAAAACTGTAAATTGGTTTCTCGGGTGGTTTGTACCACCCTGTTTATCATCTCTCATTTGAGTCTCTGGGCAAAATGCGCTCATTGGCGGCTCCGACAAAAGAGGGTTACAAGTGAGGAAATTTTATACTGGGACGTGCCGGCACTGGGGAACATCTGCCCGATGCCGCGCCCTCTCGTTGCAGTAGAGAGGGGAGGGCGGTGCACACACTGGGGCCAACGTAACCGACTATTGCGGGAAAACAGGGAATTTTTGTTTCTTTGCCCGGGTTTACGTGCTCGAACTGTCCACATTAAACCGACCTTGTGTCACAACCTGACCTCGTCGGGGGTTGAGTAAATACAAATATCAATATTTTAAAACAGAGAGAACATGTCATCCTTTGTTTGGAGTAATTAAAAATATATATTCTGCAAAATAATATACGTAAAATGCTGTATATATTTCCATATACGAATATTCACCTTGCTCCCTTCGATCATTGATATTGAAAAACATTTACAAACGACGATACGAATAGTTGTAAAGAGCTCAGCATGTACTGCTTTTTTAATTGCTATAAAGTAATAGATTGATTGATAAGGAGTGCCTTAACTTTTGAAAAGAGAATGAAAAAAAAAAAAAAAAAAAAACTTCTCCGGGTAAAACAAAAAGTTTAATTTATTTGGCAAGATTATGATTATTATTAACAAATCGTTAAAAATATTTTTTTATTCCTTTTTCAAAAAAAAAATATAGTTCTGGAAAAAAAATCAATTTCGATAATGTCGAGATAATCTCTTTTTATTCCTAAATATTTTAATACGAATTGAGATTTTTTCTTTAGTGAGACGTTTAAATGAAACGGTAAGGTGATAAAACAGCTGGTTTAGAAAAATGCATTAAAATATCCAAATATAAGACCAATTGATTAAAAATGGCATGAAACGAATCAATCCATTAAGCCTTTGAACGACTTCAGTACGAATTTCCCACGTCGGTTCCCTGTTGTCCCTCTCTGCTGCCCATGACACCAGGCGGCAGACCAGCTGCCCTTGTATATGCACTTTCACACTGCAGCCGGTATACTCGTCGCTCAGGTTCAAAGAGTTAAGTCATAAAGAAGTCATCACTTCATCAGATCTTATAGACTGGCACTACACAATCACAAACAAAGAACGTTATCAAATAACAAAAACAAGATTGCTTGAAGACTTCCAAAAGCGGCAACAACTGAAACGGTTGCACATATAACTATTAGGTTGGTGCAAAAATAATGTCGTTTTCTCACATGTGAGAAAACGACATTATTTTTGCATCAACGTAATAGAAAAGAAAATATTACTATAATCACGACTATACAGATTTCTTCTTCTAGGTTCTGTGTCCCTTCAGGATGTAGGCAATCATAGCTTTTTACATCATCCTATTCTTTGTAATTCTTAGCAATATTTGCCCTCGCACTCCCTATTCTGTACCCATTCGCATAAGTAGGTGGATCACTGCTTTCCAATGTCGAATTCGCCTTCGATATATGTTGTGAGTATTACTTTCTCCAAGTCTTTCTTTCTTATTGTGTCTCAGTGCCGTTCTGATTTTAAGATTTTAAGTCTTCTTTTTTTTGTTATAGTTTTCCTAAAATTTCCTTGCTCACATGTTCGGTTTATGGTATTCTCAACATCCTCCTGTAAAGCCACATTACCGTTGCCTCAAGTTTTCTCTTCATCTGTAAGGAAAATTTCAAGCATTCCCTGTCATATAGGAGGGTAGATATTGCATTTGGGGGGTTTCAGGGAAATTTTCCTGTTCTTAGCACTTTGCTTAGTTTTTGGAAGGCACCTTTTCTTCTATCCTCTTTTGATACTTCCAATTAGTCGTTCACATCTTGTTTTTTGTTTTGTTTTGTTTTGTTTTGTTTCACTCTCTAGAGAAAAGGCTTGTAAGGAAACATCCAGCAATTCTAGAAAAAACGATGTGGTAGTGTATTTGAGAAATCTAATACCCTGAAAAATACCTTTAACAGAAAGACGTTTGTTGCAACCTAGAAAACGAAAGGTTAGAAATAAGATGGTAATCTTTATAACATCAACAAAATACAATACTCGCCAGCGCCGTAAAGTAGGTAAACAACTTCTAGTGGTGTACTACTTAGAAAGCATATTGCCCCCACTTACAATAGTGTCCAATATATTTATGAGGATTCGGACATACCCATTAGTGTTCATAGGTACAGTATATAATACTATCTATCTATCTATCTATCTATCTATTGTAATCTAGAAAAAGTTACTGATTGAGGAATAACTAAAACAGTGGTTAGAAATGAGATGGTAACCTTTATAACATCAACAAAATACAATACTCGCCATCAGCGTGAAGTAGGTAAACCACTGCTATTGCCGGACTACTTAGACAACGTATTACCCCCACTTACAATAGTGCCCAACGTATTTATGACGATTCGGACATACACATTAGTGTTCATAGATATAGTATAAAACATTATCTATCTGCTGTAACCTAGAAAAGCTTACTGAATGGGGAATAACGAAAACAGTGATTGGAAATGAAATGCTAATCTTTATAACATCAGCAAAATACAATACTCGCCAGCGGTGTGAAATAGGTAAACCACTGCTAGTGAGGAACTACTCAGACAGCATATTACGCCAGCTTACAATAGTGACCAAAAATAAGGGAGGGATTTTCAACGCAGGATTATCATCTCTCAGTTGCGTCTCTGTCTTTGGGCAGAGTGCGCTCAGGGGCTTCTCTGTCAAAAAACAGAGGGGAAAAATTATACTGAGAGGTACCCAGCACTGGGGAACAGCTTCCCGATGCCGCGCCTTCAGATTGCACCAGTGGGAGGGATCGGCTGAGGGCAATTTTTGTCCTTGTCCCGGGCATACGCGCTTGGGTCCCCACCTAAAAAAGACCTTATGTCACACCTCGTCCAAGTGTGTGTGTGTGTGTGGTGGGGCGGTTAATACTAGGTATTTATGAGGATTCGGACATACCCGTTAGTGTTCATAGGGTACGGTATATAAAGACGTTATAAGTTTCAACCGACACTAACGCTAAATATCCGGTCAATGAATGTCGACTACGCCACACATGTAATAATCAAGGGCCGGGGAGTTAGTTGGTCAGATGTAAGGGGTGATGTTGTCACAGAAATTGTCTGACAACCATGACTGGATTCTCCTGCTTGTACGACATGGTGTAGAGTCATGTTGCTAGATATAGTGTCTTCCAGTAGCCACCCTCTTGATCCAAGGCAGCACTACCTGATCAAGGCAGTTGATGTAGTCCTCCGTGTTGAATCTGAGACACCCTGGAAAGAAGAATGGAGACATAACGTCGCCATCGCTAGTAATCACTTCAAACACCATGATATTGACTGGATATTTAGTTTTCATTACTCTCGGTACATCATTTGGTGAGACAGCATCCTCTACACTGTCCTCAGATTGACACCCAAATACTGTAAAATATTTGTAATAGAGCTTGCGTCGCAAATGCCAGGTAATACACTATGCCGTTTCCAAATGTCTGCCAGAGCGAATGGCGTCAGGATGTTCTTTTTCATACTGACGGTGCCCAACTGACTCTACTATACTGTGAGAGTGAGTTTTTCGAGTTGCCTTACCTTTGTAATCACCACTAAGCTCATCCAAATCTTTCACAATCCTCTGTTTGTCCTCAGATTAACACCCAAAAACCTTGAAATTTCGTATTGGAGCTGCCGGTGTGAATGCCAAGTAATAAGGCATGCTGTTTCTAAATTTATGGCGGAAAGAATTGCGTCTTTTTCACACAGGCGGTACCCAACTGATCCTAATACATTGTGCAGTAAACAAAATCGAAAAGAAAGAACACGCATGCGCAAAATTAAAAATATAAAATGGCGACAATTTACCCATCGTACCTTTTATAAAGAAATTTTGAAAATCTCGTTAAAAACAAAGACTGTTTAAGTATCATGTTATGTCAAACCTTCTATATAGCAATGAATGCTGGGTAATGTCATCGCCGAATGAAGTGAAGACTTCAAAGAAGAAAAATATTGTTCTACAGAAAGATGCCAAGAATAGCATTGGTGTAGCATGTGAGGAGTCAAGATTCAAGTACAATAAGAGCAAAAAAAGGTAAATTGTATTTCGAATCTGAAAGGCACGGTTAAAATGTCTGGTATACATAATAAGGAAAGAGGGCTTTGAGTAATTGACACTCACAGTGTAACAGGAGAACACTGAGTAAGGAGTTCTTGCAAACGTATAATAGAGTAGGGGCTGGGAAGGGTAATAAAGACACAAACATTGTTTAGATATATAAAAAATATAATAGTGGAAAGTTCTCAAAGAGCCACAGCTCATCAAAGAAGTCACATTAACTTTGTTGTGTATATTCTCACAATCACTTTTATAACAAATTTTTTGTATAAGTAAAAAAAGTAAAAAAAAATTAATTATTTATTTATAAAAACATTGACTCTTCACAATCACTTTTATAACAAATTTTGTTGTATAAGTAAAAAAAGTAAAAAAAAAATCATTTAATTATGAAAAATATAAACAAAAAATATATACATGTATACGTTGTTAATTTGTTTCTGTTGTAAGATATTAATTCATTTCAAAAGTAAATTTTCCGAGTGACGCAGTTGAGTTCTTCCTGTTAATGTATTAAATATATATCTGTAAACTCCCGCAGTGTCCTTCCTTTTTTATTTTTTGCTAAAATAAAAACTGAATACATTATGGAAATCTTTTGAAAAATAAATAAATATAATTGCTAGAAATCTTCCTCTTACCTAATATATAAATATCAGAACCATTCTCTCCGTTTTCGATAATTAATTTTAGCAATGAACTTTCCATAAAGGCAAATTTAGAGACATAAAATTCATGGTATGACTGATAAACCTTTGGAAAAAAAATGAGTTTCTATTTGCACGAAAGATTCCAGTAGTAAATAAGGTTTATTTTGTCTCTAGTGACTTTGCTAAAAGAAATCTTTTCACAACGATCTAAAAGGTGATGTGTCATGTATCACTACTAGAATTGTCTATTTCGGGAAACGTGGAGATGGCTCTATTTAAGGCTTAGATTCCAAACGTGAAATCGAAGTGAGAGTCGTTTCGCCATTGTTAGTCATACAGAGCTGAACGATCTCGTCGCAGAAGGTAAATAGTGTCTTATTGAGAGACAAGATGGATATCTTTGTATCCAAAATAGGAAGAAGGGAAACATTGTTGACAGCTAAATGGGTTTGTAAATAGACATAGATCACGTGGTATAGATGGAAATACGGAAGACGCCAAAAGGATAGTTGGAGTAAGAGCTGAGAAAACAAGTTTTCTTGCCGGCCACTCAAAATCTCGTTTATTCTTCTACGTCCAAGCCATGTTTCATGCGAACGAATGCTGAAGGCTAAATGAAAAGGATTCAGGAATTTACTTAAACGAGTATCCACGTCATTGTTGTTTTGTTTGGTGCCTTTTCGCTTTTGCGAAGAAAGACTGATTCAAAGGAGTATTATAATCATTCTGTTTTGATTACGGCTTTCTTAATGTTGCGTGAATTTCAAAAATGAAATTTTATTTTATTAATATTTGCCCAATGCCAGACAGAAGAGCCACTCAAGGTAGAGATTTACTAAATGATGTTGTTGAATGATTGTACGAAGAAATGCAGATTATGAGGTTATGTAGGAGAGAGAACAGTTAACCCTAGAATTGAAATAGTTAAGATTGTAGTGATCCTAGAAACATCCTCACGGGAGTCGGTTACACGGGTAGTAGTACTTAGCAAGAAGCTCTTTGAGTGGAACTTTCTTTTTCCTAAGGGAATACGGAGTGAATGGAATGTATTCGACCCATGATGAGTTTTAGCTGTGAAGTTCAGGACTGGTGATCACAGGAATGTATAATAATTCGTCAAAACATTTGCTATGGATATATCTATAGAGCAGCGAGAGGTTTGCGACTGTTCTTCTGTGAAGAAAATGGTTGTGGAAAATGGTAGAAAATAATCCATCACCCAAAAGAACTCGTAGAACAAGCAAGTGGGGACTTGGCGGCTCTAGCCCAGATATGGCAGCAATACACCATTCTTCGTTTAAACTGGCTCTTGTAAAGATGGAACCTAGGGTGGGGAGGCGTCAGATACTGAAGCGGTACCTGGAACCGACCATTCTTCTATAGCAATAGAACTTATATATGAGTTCCATTTGAGGACAGGATTGAGCTTAAGACCCGACAGGCATTCAAGGAGTCTCAATGGGAGGAGACCCATTCATTGTGATAAGTGGAAGTTCAGGGTCTCTTCTGTTATGGTGGAACGTTACTAGTTTGGTTTTGGAGGTATTGAGTGTTACAAATCAGCCCATCCGCCATTTCACCAACAGGTCAAAGTCAGCGGAGAGATTCAGCTGCCAGTTTCATGCCTTCCAGATTGTTAGAGTTGCACCTACAAACTGTTGTATCTGCTACATGGATATTGACTAAAGCTCTGAGTTTTTTGTTAGGCAGATAATTGATATAAGCCAGAACGGAGGCAGGATTGTAGAGATTGCTTTTGGAAACACCATCTCATGGTCCATTAACAAGAACCCGCATGCGCCTAACCGTTAAAAAGAAATTGATAACTGAGAAAAACCTTCTCAGATACTATCGTAGCACACCAACAGACGATAGTGAGTGTGTCCTAATTCCCATAAGCACAGTAGTGAATACTATACGTGATCTAGAGCCGGGGATTCGTCTCCAGTTGTGCTGGTCAAACTCTCTGCTTTCAGGCACAGAGGAATCGCAGACGAGTCTATGCCGAAGGGCAGAGTCTCGTCTCAGAAAACAGCTACCCGACCCCGTTTTATACCGGATCTACGGTGAATTATTGGCCGAGCCTACAGGCTCGGATAACTCACATTAAATTCGGCCTTGTGCCACATCTGACCGCGTGTGGCGGTTGGTAGATATCCTGCAGTTGGAGATTTGTCTCCTGCTGTGTTGGTCAAACTGTATGCCTCCGGGAAGATGGGATCCCCAGACGCGGCTATGTCGAAAGGCTGAGTCTCGTCTCGAGAAACAGCTACCCGACCGCGTTTTATATCTACAGGCTCGGATACCCCATATTAAATCCGTTCTTGTTCCACATCAATGTATTTCGTCAAAATATTTGCCATGGATATATCTATAGAGTGGCGAGAAGCTTGCAACGGTTCTTCACAAATTGTCAAAGGCTTTTGTTATATCTGAAGCGATCCTTACTTGGGATTAATTTATTTTCTAGCGTCTCACTGATTCTGTGAGTAATAACATTTAAGACATCAGCAGTGAACTTAATAACGCAAAATCCATACTGATTATAGCTCAGGAAGTTATTCATTTTGATTTGTCCAATAAACATTCTTCTTTGTTATAGCCCCGAAGCTTTTGCTCATGAAACTAAGGAGGCTACTAAACCAATAGGGCGAGGGGAAGAACGCTGACCCGCATTCTTATTAAACAGCTCATGCATTTGACAAGTTCCTTATACTTGAGAAACATCTCTCCTTTAGGTAGCGGTTAAATAGTTTTGTCAAGACTGGAGGCTGATGTTCTTAAAAACAACCATGAGGATTTTATTCGAAACACTAGAATCTTAGAGAGAAGGCTTTTGATAACCCTGGAAACTTTCCGTTCCTTGATAGGGATATTACAAAATTTGTGCTCCTTAAGAAGGGTGAAGGGAGGTAATGGGTGGAAGTAGAGACAAAGTTAATTTCAAAGGGTCTTGCCTTGTCTGACACGATAGAATAACCTCAGGGTAATTTCTGATAGTTGATATTGACGCTTTATTTCTACTGAAATTTTTATTCGGGATTTCCTTGAATTCATAGAAACCAATTCTTTGGTTTTCAAGCTTAACTCTGACTGCCTGTGCATAGCTGCTCTTCGCATATTCTAGTCCTTTCTTGCAACGAATGAGAGCAATTTGGAATGTCACAAGATTCCCATTACACAGTTCTCTGTGGTACAGATAGTAATAATGTTTACAGTGAGCTATGGCTGTAGTAAATTCTGGCGTGAACCAAGATTGTCTATTTGTTTTCTGTTGCTATATTTTTTCTAGCATAAAACTTTCTATGCCTAAAAGGATTGATTCAGAAATGACAGAGTCTGTTTTGGAAGCTCTGTTTTTTAAAAGAAAGCGTAAAGGGGAAATTCTTCAATATAAGATCTGAGTCTGTACCAGTCTGTTTTAGCGTAACAAAAGCACATCTTATGAAACGAGATATCAGGGATACTTTTAGTTTGGCATCAACATTGATCTACGAATGATCGGATGTTCCTAAGAGAAGTAACCCTTCAGCGGAACATATTCCAGAGGAGGTTGTGAGAATAACGTCAAGGTGATTTGCGTGATCAGGCTTTGTGTTAGGAACACGACTGCTGCTATCAACAATCCGGGTCAGTTCGTAAGCGATGAAAAAGTTATGACAGTATCTGACTTCTTCATCGGCTTTGTTCACTCCTTGTGTTGGATTTTTTAAATGTAATGTCAATCAATGTCAATCGTTATCTACTGTCCAACTGATTGCTCTTTCTTCTTTCTCCTCATTACTAATGCTTCTGTTCCTAATCCTTCTACGCTCTGTAAACCCTTATGTTCTAGTGTCTGTACTGCCTTTCTTGGGCTTGATAGCGATGAAAAAAAAAGAATATACCTAACTGAAGGATGCTCAAAAAGCATAACATCAATCTTCTGGGCTGAAACATTACAATTCCATCGTCCTGTGAACGAAAGACATGCCATTAACGACGGCTATAGGAAGCAAAATGAACAGGAAAGCATAGTCTTTGTTTTGGGGGTCTCTGCCACATGTGTTACTTTCCTTAATATCGGCGCTAAGTATCTAGCCATGCCGATTTTGAGTATCTTGTTTTATTATTAGAGGCGAGTAGCCCAGACATATGAAAGCAAGATGGAGCAATAGATAATGCCTCAGATTGAGGAATCGGAGAGCTGTGTTCGAATTCCAGTACAGTTCATTACTTTCACTTACATTCTAATACCCTTGGGAAAGGCATGAATCCATCTCTTCTCCTTGCATGTATTAGTAAATACCACGACAGACTTGATCATATAGCCTTGTCTGGCGACTAGTCTAGGAGAACGAAAAAATTGAGTTCAAACCAGCCTGTAACGGAATGGGCTCCGTCAAGGTGATTTGCACTGAGTACACCACGCTACCGCAGCTTTAGTACATTTGATGCCCCTAAGTCGCTAATGGGTTACGGGAATCGTGCAGATGAAGTTAAGCTTTTGGAACGTTGGATCGTAGATACCTCAAAATAAAAAGCTCTCTCTACGATCCTGTCCGCATTCAGCTTTATATCAATGATCTACCTAAGAACAAACTCAGAGCTTTAGTCAATTTAGTGTAGCAGATGCTGAACATGGAATGTATTTTTGGTTTCTTCGGGGTACACTTGTATCTTCAATTTGATTTTGTTGTGAACCGCGTTAGAATTATATAGATATTGGAGAAGGATGAAATGATATAGCGACACAGACACATGAACATGTTGTAAGTGCATACATATTCCGGATTAAATTATCTAGAAGTAGTTTCAACTGCAACTGTACACTTCGTCATAGTACCTAGACGGCCCGCCGGAAACTACAATACAATAGTCTCGATATTATACACCTTTTGATGGTATAGCCTCCTCTGTAGTTATTTTAGTTTTCTTTTTTCTTATTAGAAATTATTAACCTCCAGGAGAGTGAATCATTACGCCTTCTCTGACTAACGCTGATATGAAGTAGAAAGATTGTATTGAATCAATTGCTAGGTCTGCTACTAGGAAAGTTGTTTAACGGTGTAGTGATTGACATTTTTTTCTCGAAAGAATCAATCAAACATATTTATAAGTCTAGAATACGTCAATGATTTGAATATTGTTGCCACATCCCCTATTGATGACTCTGCAATATATTTAGGGATACTTGATAAAATAAAAAGAAGAATATGCTATGTTATTGGTCCTGGCCTGGCATCTCAGCTTCAATCACTTTTACACTGCCATAACGTAGGTCCCTGTGCCTTTTCTATAAATACTTTCATGGTAAATGGTTTGATGAAATTTCCTCTATGTTACCTAGACTTTGTGAATTTAAGTGCAGTACTAGATTGGCAGATAGGTCTCATCATTTTACAGTTGAAATGACAATGTGTAACCATAAGTACTATGCTAAGAGTTCCTTCTATTGGACCTCTTGCTTGTGGAATTCTCTTCTAGGTTTTTTGATTCCCAGTCAACTTTGATCTTCAAAAATTTAAAGGCAATGTCAATCGTTAACTTCTTTATGTTCATTTATTGTCCTTCTCTCCTTAATAGTAGTTTTCCTCTTAGTCTCGAACCTTAAGTAACCCCTTGCGTCTTAGCGGCTTTATTGCCTTGCTTTTGGGAGGAATACTCGTCATTTTTAGTTTCATTAAACTATTTTAATTGATGCAGTCTCCTATAGTATTATTAATGCATAAATTTTGAAGATGAGTATCTTCATCATTGTTACTTTTATCAAATGTTTTAATCCAATGGATTTGTAATATTTCTTTGGCGTCATATTTTATAACGAACTCTTGAGTGTCGTCCACTCTTTTTTTAGTATACGGTGGCCGAAGAAAAAATTTTCGCCACCAGAAATAAACTACACCGAATTTCAAAATCTAATTACATAGTCCCACCTCAACATAAATAAACAATATTTGGAACTAGTGTGTTTGTTTGTTTCAGTGCTTGTCTTCGATTTTTCATGGATTTGATCAAGTTATCAACAATCGTCTGAGCCATATTTTGCCATTCCTTTAGCAATGTTTCTTTAAGGGTTGCCACTGACGTGATGTTGGTTGCACACTCTCCAAGTTTTCGCTCTCGGTGCTCCCAAACGTGCTTTATTGGATTTATGTCAGGACTTTGGGGTACCCATGGCAGTGACTTGATTCCTTGCGATTCCTTCCAGGCTTTTGCTACTTTGCTCGTATGACATGGCGCGCCATCTTCTTGAAAAAGGTAGATATTCTTGTCAATCCGTTTGGTTTCAGTGGGAATAGTTCTTTTTGACAGTATTTTGTACCATTCAACCGCTCGTCAACTAGAATCAGCTCATAATTTCCTCTAAACCAGACAACACCCCACACCATTAGTACACTCCCTCTATGTTTCTACGCCGCCTGCAGACATTCAGTGTTCCAAGTCTCTTTCTGATTTCACATAACATAAACCTGTCTCGAATTCGAATATTGGCAGAATTTACTTTCATCTGACCAAATTACAGACTGCCAAAATTTATAATCTTTTCCCTTGAATTCTCTCGCCCAGTTCATGTACCTGTTCATGTTAATCTCTAAAATCAATACTTCTTTGATAGCTTACTTCTTTCAGAGTCTTTCTCACTACATATGGCGACATTTCCATGCTGTTGGTGACATCTTTGACGCTTTGACGACGGTTTTTGATGACTTCCCTATTCAGTGCCCTTTTCTTTCGCTCAAACATGATGCTTGATTTTCATGAACGTTGTTCCACACGACATTGGCCTTCTTCATTCAATTTCTTGACAATATTATTAACCGTTTGATGATTAACCTGGCAAAACCTAGCAATTTCTCTATTTGACTTGCCACACTGATGGCATCCTATTATTCGCCCTTGTTGAAATTCACCAATTTCCTTACTTCCGCGAACTTTCATTGCAAAATAGAAGTTAGCTGTCGTTCATAGATGAGAGTAGCTTGATAATAACACGGTATTGTCTGAAAAAATAAGACGCATTATGACACAAGCCCAAATTGCTGTAATCAAGAATGGCTAATAAGTTATCAGAGCCCACTGTACATTATCCTTCCCTTAACTTATATATTCTTATGAACTTCTAGCAGTTGTCTTGATTTCAATAGGAGACAATAGTCCTTTAATCGCATATGTGATCTGCTTTACTTAATTTCGTAGTCTTGACTACACTTACGGTTATTTTTAAAGAAATGTAATTTTGATTTTTAGTGGCGATATTGATTTCATCCCCGATTTTAGACTGCATTTAAAAAAAAATATTGCACGTAAAATAGCCCAACAGATTTCAGTTAAAAGTCTGTTGATATTTACATTAATCATTGCAACAGATGAAATGGGTGGGGGGCATGTCTCTTGTTATTCTATCGCTATATCCATGGCAAATGTTCTGGTGAGCTACATTCCCTAGTTCCACCACGTCAGACCTTTACGATTAACAACTGCCATGTCGCTTACACTAGGACGAATAATTCCCATTCCTTTCCTATTACATTAGTAAAAAGGAATTCCCACTCGAACAGCTTCTTCCCACGAAACCACTGCTTGGTGGAACAAACTCCCAAGAGAATGCTTTTCCGATCACTATCATTTTAACCTCTTGACGTATAAGATTAACCGTTATCTTTCTCACACATAAATTGTTTTGTTTATATTTTGCTTTTAGCGCTCATACAGTGATCCTCTATATTGAGCGGCTCTTGGGCCTCGTATAAGGTGAACTTTAGTAAAAAAAAAATTAATGCCGACGGTTAGTATGTACAGAAGGCAATCTTTGGGCGTCGGCATTCGTGTGGTAGGAGACATTGCAACAAGGAAACGTTTGACTCTTTGACAAGTGTGATGTCGACAGATCGACAGCTGCCATTAAAAGCAAAGTTCTTTTTGGGATTGAAAGGAAACGATAGTTTAGCGTGTGAAAGAGAGAAAATGAGGATAAGAAAGGAAGGCAAGTGCCGTAGGTCTTTGTATTTCTGTAGCGAGTATGGACGGAGGAAGGAAGCGAAGGTGATCGTGCAGTTAGACAACGAATATGCAAATAGCGTGTTTTTTTCTTGCTCGATAGTTGATAAGGACACAAGCCGAAGCTTGCTGTTTGAAATCCATCATATCGTTCAAAGAATACAGTTTTCTTAAGGTTCCGGGACGAAGAAAAAAAACACGAATCGATTTCACCTCTTATAAACCTCTTGTCGCTGTGAAGTCGGAGGAAAATTAAAATATCAGGCTATAAAGACAAATTGAAAAGATCTATTTTGCACGAGATAAACGGAGAGAAGTTAAATACACATTAACGTCATTATAAAACTATATTTTTTGGAATTATTTTTTTTTATGAAACATTAAGGCTAGAATTTAATGGAGAACAGAACAGGAAATAAAGACGCTGCAAACTATTACAGATTTATTCTCGACCGAAACATCAACTTCTGAAGTTGTGGAGAGCCATGACCCTCCACGTATTGAAAGGACACGGCTCATAAACCTTTAGTGAAAAATATGAGTTACAAACATATCTACTGTATGATTTTAAATTTCGTATAGTTTATTCTTGCGACCGAAAAGTATGTCGACTCAGTGTGTGTGATAAAAAAGAACATTAATAAAATGGGTGAAGACCAGTAATAAAATAATGAAAAACGTATCGACCCAAAATTTTCTGATAAAAAAAAGATGGCGTAAACTTTGTAATAAAATAAGATTAATAATGAAAGTATCGACCCAGAATATTGTGATAAAAAAAACAACAAAATGAAGTAAATCAAACAGGAGAATGAATACTTATAATGAAGAGTGTGTCGGCCCAGAACGTTCTAGGAAATTGCAAAATAAATAAGACTGAATAAAATTAGTAATAAAACAATAGTAATAGACAATAGCATATTCACCCTGAATATAGTGATGAAAAACGATAAAGCAATGCAGCCAATCCTGTAGGAAAATCATATTACTTATAATGTGGAGTTTATTCACCTTGAGAGTTGTGTTATAAACCTACAATAACAAAACTAATAATAAGATAATGATAAATAAGATCAAATAATTAAAATAAATAAACAAAAGGATAAATAAAATAAAATAATAAATTATATATTAATAAGCAAAATACTTTACTAACAATATTAAATACATTGCTTTATCTGAAGGATTAAAAAGAATAAGATTGATGCATTAAGTGCGTACGAAAATCCAAGCGACGATTTTTTAATAAATTTAACAATAATACTTTAATAAAAAAATAACACAATAATAACAACAACAATAACAACAACAACAACATAATAATAATAATAATAATAATAATAATAATAATAATAATAATAATTATAATAATAGTGATAATAATGACCGAAGGTTTTATCCTTGCTGCACAGGATCAATGCTTGTTAACTAGAAATTATCAAGCACACATACTAAAATATTGTGTTAACCCAAAATGCAGATTGTATGATAAATATCCAGAAACAATTCAACATGTTGTATCCGCTTGCAAGGTATAAATATAAAACCCGGCATGACAGAGTGGGCCAATATTTGAACTGGAAAATCTGCAATTTCTACGGAAAGAAAGCTGAAAGAAATAGGTATGAACACCACCCAGACCAGGTTACGGAGATAGATTACGGAGATATGGGACTACACAATACACACAGACAGAAGAATCAAAGCTAATCGCCCATACATTGTTATTAGAGACCGCTAACAAAGAGTGTCTTCTTATTGATATGGCAGTCACTGCAGACTGCAATGTATCTGTGAAGATCTTCAAAAGGCTATCAAACTACAAGGACCTTGAAATTGAAATCTCAAAAATGTGGCACATGAGAACATCAACAATCTCTGTTGTAGTTGGAACCCTCGGATTGAGTGGAAAAGATTCCAATAGACTTATTTATGGATGGATTTCTGGAAGCCCATGCCTTAAAGAAATACAAAATATTGTTGTCACGAGTAAAGCCCACGCCTTACGAAGGGCTTTATCTATGTAAAATATGCGTTTTTTTTTTTTGTTTTTGTTTTTTAATTGATCAGTAGAAAATGTCATGATGCCATTTCTGAACTTAGGTCGCTAGTCAGGACCTGGAAAGAAATGAGTACACACCAGAAATGAAAGGAAATAAAACAACAACAACAGCAACAATAATAATAATAAATAAAAAAATAAATAAATAAAAAAATAAAAAATATTAGGTTGGTGCAAAAATAATGTCGTTTTTCTTTTGAAGTTGAACGTCAAAAAACGACATTATTTTTGCACCAACCTAGTAATAATAAATACATTATTTTATCTAAAGGATGAAAAAAGAAACAAGTTTGATGCATTAGATGTGCACAAAAATTACAAGCGACCTTTTTTTGAAATTATTTGAGAGAGAGAGGGTAAAAGATCGAGAAAGGGGAGGGAAAGAGGGAGAGAGAGAGATGAGAAGAGGACGAGAGAGTGAGAGAGGGAATGAGGGAAAGAGAGAGCGGAAAGATGATTTTGAATGTCCTGCGTTCAATGTTCATTTATCTTGTATTGAGAAACAAAAAAAAAATAAATAAATAAAATGGTGGTGGATGTGATGTAAGTGCAACACTGCATATTCCTTTGCATGTTAGGCAAGAGAGCAGCAAAAAGGGGGAAAAAAAAGAAAGATGATCGATGAATGCTCTGGAGGTATTTCGCCCGTAATAAGTACGTGTTGTGAATAGTTCCCAAAGTTTAAGAAAGGGGAAATAGATGTGGAAGACAAACTACGCATCGTTAAAACGCAAGAATCTAGAAGTGATGACATGTAAGATCTTTTGGAGCATAGCTCCACCCCCACACTCAATATGACAGAATTGACCCAAGAAACTTGATATCGTTCACTCAGATGTTATAAAGATTTTGCGTAATGTTACTGGACGCAATAGTAATGGATAAAAAACAAAAAAACTCTCATACAAAGAGTTAGCGTGTATCCCCAACTTGTTTTGGAAATTTAATGTTGACGAGTCGGTATGTGTCTATAGATCTTCTGCGAACGTGAATTCTTCTGGCGAAGCTGCAAGAGACTCTCTTTTGGATAGGTGCTTATATATCAGCATATTGTTCACGCGTGCGTAGTCTAGGGGCATTATATATATATATATATATATATATATATATATATATATATATATATATATATATATATATATATATATATATATATATAGGTCACAGATTGTCCAACACAGAGAAATTACCACACATATATTTAAAAAACCGAAAAACTATGAGAAGAGGTCGAATAAAAAAGTCTTACTTGTAAAGATCGTAAAAGGTACACGCTGGTAATATATATCAGGATCCATTTTAGGACGTGTGGGAACTGCGCCGGCCACCATGGTCAGCCGAACTGCAGCTACTTATCACATCCAAATTGTGTGATTAGCAGCAACTATTCTCAGCAAATGGCCGCCAGCTGAACCTCAATGGGCCCTTAAGGCATCAGTAAATGTGTCCTGTCAACAGAGAGATAATTTCCTTGTACATCCCTACAAGGTTATCGCCTTCGAAAGTTGAGTGGTACAATTTAAGTGGAAAGATATTTGACAAGAGAAGAGAGTCGTGAAGTTATACTGCTCATCTTCGTATTGCTTTGCCTAACAAAAAACTATTGCTTTTGATATCTCGAAGGCATTTGACAGAGTTCGGTATGCTGACCTTTTACACAAGTTGAAAGGTTATGGCATGTCTGGATGAATTTTTGAAGTGATTCCGTCTTACTTATGAAATCAAGAAATGAATGTTATCTTGAATGGCCACTCTTCTAGATCTTTTTGCATAAATAGAGGTGTTCCCCAAGACTCTATCCTTGTACCTACTTTGTTCCTTAATTTTCATAAATAACCATACTGATGTCAACAGTTCCCAACTCGGTGTCTATAGTGAAGACAACGATTTACTCCTGTCTTAATAGTAAGTTTGTTCGGTTTTATGAAGCCAAATTAGCAGCTGTTGTTAAATAGGGCAAGGAGAGTCTCGGTTATTTTAACGCTTCAAAAACGAAACTACCCTCGTTTAATCATTAGAGAGAATCTATTTTAACTTCCATCAGTATGGCTGGTGCTAACCTCCAGGATAATCACTGAATACGCCTTCTCGGACTAACGTTTGACTCAGTTGCATATATTGAAAGAATTTATTGAATAAATTGCTCTGTTGGCAGCTAAGAATGTTGGTTCACTATATCGAGCCAGACAATTTTTTTCACCACAAACTATCTTACGTATTTATAAGTCTACCATTCGTCCTTGCTTTGAATATTGCAATCACATCTGGTCTGGTGCTTCTGCTATATATATATATATATTAAAAATCCAAAGAGAAATCTGCAATGTTATTAGACCTGACCTGGATTCTCGGCTTCAGTCCCTTTCCCATAGACGTAACGTAGCTTATCTGTTCCTTTTCTATAAATACTTTCAAGGTAATTGTTCTGATGAACATTCCGCTATGGTACCTAGATTTTATGAATTTAAAAGCAGTACTAGATTGGCGGCTAGGTCTCATCATTTTACATTTGAAATGGCTAGATTTAACTTTAAGATCTATGCTAACAATTTTGTCTATCGCGCTTCTTGAATATGGGACTCACTTCCGGCTTCTATTTCCCAGTCAACTTTGATCTTTAAGAATTTAAATGCAATGTCAATCGTTATCTTCTGTCTTCTTCTAGTCTTTTATTGTCCTCTTTCCTTAATAGTAGATTTTTCGCATATCCTCTAACACTCGGTAACCCTTTCAACTATAGAGGCTTTATTGCCTTACTTAGAGTGAAATGATTTAAAAAAAATGTAGGTTTATCTTATGTTCAAAGACTAAAATAGACAAACAGAAACGGAAATTATTTATGACTCAAACTAATATTATAAATTAAATGGAAAAAATGCTGGGAAATTTATTGTTTCTTAAACCTAATTTTGGTAAGATAGAAGTAATGGACAGTAGCTCGGGTTGAAGAATCGGAGATCCGAGTTCGAATTCCACTCGAATCCATTACATTCACTTATGTGCTAATACCCTTTGGAAAGGTATGAATCCTCTTCTTCTCCCCCAGCTATGAGTAAATAGCAGGACAGACCGGATTCTATAGGCTTGGATGGCAACTGGTCTACCGCAGGAAAAATGGCAACATATTGCGGGAAATAATCTGCCTCGTCAGTCATGTATCGAAAGATACATGATCGCCTAAGCGTGTATCACGCATGGCACATAAATGACTAAATTTTAGTGATAATTTATGAAGTTCCTCTTATATTGATTTCACTCCCTTGTTATTTAAAAAAAAAAACTAATTAGGCGATAATGCCGCTAAAACGCAATCGGATACTGTGAGAATGAGGAGACGTTCTTATGGAGGAGGGACAACAAAAAAACAAGATTCGAGAAGTTAGAGAATGTCGATTGACATTGCATTTAAATTTTTAAAGATTGTAAGCGGCCCGGAAGTAAGAAATCGAAAGAATAATAAGAAGCGGGAATATTGTTCACTTTCTGCTGCAAGCGGAAACAAACATTATTGATTCTTAATCTTAATTTCAGACAGAACAAGACCAAAAACAAGAAATCAGATTAGGAAGATGATGTTTTGTTATTGTAGCAAGCCGGTTCACCATCATCACCAGTTTGATGACCGGGTGTCATTGTAGGGTTGCTTCTGAAATGGACACCTAACCAGCTTTGTTCAGATGTTTTGGCTGTGTGCTAATATCGTGGCTTAACATTGGAGTCATATTATTTCATACACAGCGTGTCTTGGGTAAGTAGATCTGATAGTCTATCATTCTTTTATTTCTTGACATGAAATGCAGCATCCGAAAATTTATTTTATTTTATTTTTAAATTTAATTTTTTTTTGTCATTGGGCGGGGTATTTTTTTTTAAAGACAAACTCAAACTAAACAACATCATCATTTGTCAAATCGAACACTGACGTCCAGTATTGTTATTAAATACTCATTTATCTCTACCTTGGGGCGGACACATGAAAAAATGCAACAATAAGGTTATAATTTTGGCCTGAGAATAAATCAAGCCCTAAATCTATTGACAATATTTAGCGAAACATTTAAAGAAATTAGCTTCCCTTTAAAATGCCGCTGGCAAATGAACAACAATCGATCCTAGCAACCCAACCTTTATTGCTACCTGCGAAATGTGACCACACCGTGAAGATCGAACGCAATTCCGGCAGTACAGCATATGAGGTTAGCTTCTTAATCCCCTCTTTACAGCAAATCACCTATTATCTATTGGTTAAGTTTATTTCATTAATTCTCAAGCTGTAAAAAGAGGTGTCGCAGCACAAGTACTCGTTTTGTACATTTGCTTCCGACATTCCTGATAATCTCGATGTGGGGGTTGCTCTGTCTGCTCCTTGAACAGTTTTAATTCTTTAACCATTAAACAACTGGAAAAACGCTTTACAACTTGAAAAGAATTCTTCCTCGCTGTTGCTTTCTGTATTTTTAGGAATTCTCACGAAATATTGACACTCGTCACTATATATCTATTTAAATCGTATAAATTCAAATTTTTTCTTTGAGGAATTAGCAACTATTCTTATGTAACATTTTTTTCATTCTATTAGGTTGGTGCAAAAATAATGACGTAATAATGTCGTTTTTTGACGTATTTTTAACGTCAAAAAACGACATTATTACGTCATTATTTTTGCACCAACCTAATACTAATAGAAACGGCGATATTTCTGTTTGAATTATTTTCCGTTTTTGCGATATTTTTGTACAAAATCAATAGAAATAAAGAAATTGAGAAGCTGATACACTGGCATTTTAAAGATCTACGGAAATCCAACTTATTAAAATTCAATTAAATCCTTCAGCACTTATTGCACCGAGCACTGCATTTCTAGATGGAAAGATTGTATTTCGAAATATCAAGTAATTATCTAAAAATAAAGAAATATTTGCCGTAACGCTTTTTAACAAAAAAAAAAAAAAAAAATCTTTAAAAAAATGGAAAATTTAAAAAAAAAAATCTTTAAAAAAATGTTTCAAAGTTTTGGCCTCATTCTTTCTGACCCTGATTAGATCTGCAATGTTATTATTAAATAATAACATCTTATTTTAATACAGGAATAAAAGAATTTTAAGAACATTACCCACCGTCATTTTGTTACATTTTTGGTTACTAAAAAGGTATGAATGTAGCACGTATTTAGGATCTAACTAGCAGCATAGCCTGGCGTTGCCCGTGCTTGATTCAAAAATCGTACGACTCATACAGCAATCGCTATCACTTGACTTAAAATATTTTTGCTCTTCCTTGCCTTTAAATGAGTGCCCTTTGCCGTGCTGATGTTGCTACATACCTTACTTCTTGCCTATCTCACACTGCGAATTTTTTCTAAGCTCTATACTAAACATTAAATCTGTTACGAAAAAAGAACTAAACAAAATGAACACAAAACGATCAGCTTTAAAAAAGGACTCGTCACTGTAAAAAACGAATCAAAAAAGAATATTAACAACAAATACTTTTTCACATCCAACCCAGTTCTGCGGAATCAGAATCAACGTTAAGTTTAAGCAAGCGAATGCAGATTTAAATTTTTCCCACTTGTGACGAATGCAGCTATCGATTTTTTTGCATGCTAGCATGCTAGTTAACATTCGTGTCAGTCAGCTGTTGGCTCTCACGCTGGCCAATAGAATCGTCCTGCCTATTCGTGGCAGCCAGCTATTGGATCTCACTCTGGCCAGTACAAAATGGCCGCAAACTACATGAAAACTGCCGTAGAAGTATGAAAAATCGATTATTTCCACTATAGATGGGAGTTGGAAAATGCAAAGTCGGTCTTGGCTTTCCCGCTAACTTCGAGCATGTGCATGTAAATTTTGGTGCAAATCCATCGAAAATTGCGACCGTGCATTCGTAACGCGCACACACACACACAGTTTTAAATTTTTTGCGTGCACACGAACTTTATGGATACCCTGTATATAATACTAATCATAGTAAAACCATTTTTTGCTGAAGAGCAAATTCTCATTATTACTACAAAAAGTCTTCAAATCATTTGACAACTTATCCTGCATCGACAGATACTTGCAAATGAATCTCCTTGATAGAATAGGGAAATATCAACATTAGATGTTATCACTTCTTTAAGCTGCCGTGTTCCTTCAGGATGTTTGCGATCATGGCTCTCCACAATTTCCTGACATTTGTAGCGGTTAGCAAATTTTGTCTTTTTATTAAACACTTTGACTTACATCTGTTTCCGGGGCATCAGATGTCAGTTTCGAGTCCTGTAGGCAGGTCGACATCATTTCGAAGAACGGCGCATCAGATCCTTCTGTCACAGTCTTATTTTATTTGGCGCCTTGCTAGATTAAACTAGACATATTAAATATCTCTCGTATACCACTTGTCTTACTAACAAATTTTTTTGTAAAGCGTGAAATTTGTTTCAGAGAAATCGGCTTTTGTCGTCTGACTTGACATGAAAGCTGCGCATTAAAACCGCGTATAACAGATTAAGAAGAAACTCCTCGTCTCGATTTAGCGGGTTTCATTCTGCAGCCGCGGGTGAAGAATTTTCTCGAAACTTCAAAGAGAATTTCGCTATGGCAACTGTTTCTTTAAAGGTCACAACCCCGGCAGGTCGGAAATATGATTTTAATTTGATTTTGAAAGGTAAGCTGGCGATCGAATTCCTGTCACGATTGTTAAATGCCTCCGTTTTATGGAAAGTTCTTTTGCTGAGAAATTGCACCAAACAGTTTTGCGAAGAGAACATTTCACGAGCAAGTGAGAAGGGCGTTTCTAACGGCCTAAGTTTATTCATTTGCCGAATATCTTTGTCTTGTTTCTGCCAAGTCACAGTTGCAGGTGTCACGAGTAAAGCTTCAGGTTTTGCCCCTTAGTGACTTGACAGTCTGTTCTCTAAGCCCGATAAATGCGATATGATTTTTTTTATCTCGTTAAAAATATCATGCACTTTAAATCTGGGAAAAAATGAAGCAACCCGAACGACTGTAACATTCCTCGAGGCAGAAATGAATAGAATAGATTCTGTGAAATCCAAGGAATGGTTTTCCAAAGAAATACCAATTTTGTTGCAGATTGTCAATGCAGAGTTGCGGGTTTGTTTCATTTGCCAAATAAAAGCCTGGATAAAAAACGGCCTTCCTACGATTCGTGTTGTATTCTGGTTTTCTTATTAGGATGCAATTGAATGGAACGGATAAATTTTTTTATCAGATAAAGATTACGTGACTGACCTAAATATAAAAGGCAGAACATTCAGTACGTCAGTGGAGTTGCTTCTTGCAGACCAAGAATAATTCCTGAGAATTTGTGCTACCAATTTCAATAGTTTATTTGTCTATTAAGAAATTCTAATTTTGGCTAGTGTGCGCAAAGTTACTTGTATTAATTTTGTGTTTTCTTGTTATTCGAAGCGATTTTAATTGTTTTATGTGAGATACTCACTGTATTGTAATGATTGTAAATCTATAAACGGTATATTTTAGATATCTTCAGTATCTGTCTATATTTCTGAGATGAGGTATTATGTACATTATTTACATTATTCGGACTATTATCCTCATCTTTGTCGCAATATATATATATATATATATATATATATATATATATATACATATATACATATATATATATATATATATATAAAAGTGAACATATATATAAAAGTGAACATAGAAGTTAACACTTAGAGGCAACAGCCTGTTTCATGCTAGATGCAGTCGTCAGGCCATATATATATATATATATATATATATATATATATATATATATATATATATATATATAAAGTTGACATTGATGTAAATATCCAGCGGCGACAATTTGTTTCATGAACTCATGCTCTTTGCGTCCTGTCACTGGATCTAACCAACACCTTTATCCACTCTGCCATGTGTCCTTGATATCTTGCTGCAAATTTAATACTTGTCTCTTTGTCCATATTATCCATATTTATTACAACGTTTCGGCCGTTGTACGCTCCGGCCTTTTTACAGGTGGTTGGAATATCGAACTTAACCCTTTATTTCGCTCACTGCGGTAGACTGTTCTAGTTCCACGAGCCATGTTTAATGGATGTCAGTTATGAGTTATCTCTTGTTAATTTCCCTCTGAATGTTCTCCACTGCCTTAGCCGGTTATTGAACTCAAACGCTTTGGGTCCTGTCACTGGATCTAACCAAAGCCTTTATCCACTGTGCCGTGTGTCC